>CM022301.1:511369429-512116967 GCA_011799875.1 Thinopyrum elongatum | reverse complement strand
CATCCTGCTATTTTCAACAGGGGGGGTAGTTTAGTAAAGCAAGCACGAGTGCTTAGCGACAGCATGATGTAACTCGACAATAGTTTAAGCAGTGCATCAAATACATAAAAGTAGTCGTTAAGACATACACAGATCCATACACAACGTCGGGTTACAAGCGGACAGCATAACGGCGCAAATCAAAAGCTAGACATACGGCGCGCGCAGGCACCGTAAGGAAGTACACAACGAAGAATAGCAAAGCTACATCAACGGCGGAGAGAACCACTGTATCGGGGTAGCTCGATGTGCGGACGCCGAATGTTCGTCGCGGAAATCCTTTCCATGTGCACTCTATGCCAACCGGTCTCGACTGTAAGAGGTCCACGTTCTGTGTACCCCCAACATGCAGTCAATACCAGCAATCATCTGAGTCCTGTGCGGATAAGGATGTGCTCCGGATGTATCCCTGCACAACAGCGGGCAGCAACTGCGTCATAGCATCGTAGACTGCTCGAGTGGCAACCAACTCGACGGCAGAGCCCGAACAGTGCGATCCGAGCCTAGTGCACTGAATCAGAACGCGCGGTGTCGTAGCGACGAGCTCGTAGGGGCACAGTAGCTGTGTAGTATCCGGTAGCATCTCCAGCAGGGGCATACGGAATGTATCGGAATTCGGGAGTCATCCAAGATAGCATTGTGCTCCCCTCGTAGACGTACGACAGCGGAGTAGGGCGGCATCATGACTGCCATCTCAATCGTCACGCTAACCGTAAAAAGGTGTAGCTCGGTGTCTGAGTTTGTTCTGCTGATCATAAATCCGAACTTCACATAGTACGTTCCTGGTTGAACTCGCGGTAAACCTCATAAACCAGTACTCAGGGTACCAACGGTAGCCAAGTCTGGTCATGGAGCGATCAGGACAGCTGGAACCCAGGGGTATTACGAGCCCAAGTGCGAAGCACAAGCTGTGTCGTAGGACCGGTGGAAACAAACGGTCCATCTGAAACAGAGGAAATTCATGTTTGTCAAACGACAATAAGAGGTTTAACACAACTCGGAGAGAAAGGTTAAACAAACAATGGAAAGGAAAATGATTATCAGACTAATCAATCAACGACAGGAAATCGCACAGATATCCAGCTCTCCGGGTAACAGAATTTACGAGATCCTAAGTGGTCGGCGTTAGTAAACTTCATTTAACCCGAGTAGAAGAGAGTCAGAGTCCCAGAGTATAGACGAGGAATAAAAGATCCTAATACCACCCAGTTGGCAATGTGGGCCCGTAAGCACACAGCCAAGTTTAGTAAAACGGTTTCTTTGTCTAGACTAAACTTCGCCAGGAATTGGAAAGGAGATTCCTTCAGGCAGTCGGCTCTGATACCAACTTGTGCCCCCGGCTCGATCGTACACTAATCATGCACGCAAACGTGTACGATCAAGATCAGGACTCACGGGAAGATATCACAACACAACCTAAAACTAAATAAGTCATACAAGCATCATAATACAAGCCAGGGCCACGAGGGCCTCCTGCCGGGGATCCTCCAACTACTCCTGGTCATCGGCGTCCTGGACGTAGTAGTAGGCTCCGTCCTGGTGGTAGTAGTCGTCGTAGGTGCGTCTGGCTCCTGGGCTCCAGCATCTGGTTGCGACAACCAGCAAGAAGGGAAAGGGGGGGAAAGGAGGGGGAAAGCAACCGTGAGTACTCTCCAAAGTACTCGCAAGCAAGGATCTATACTACATATGCATGGTATATGTGTAAAGCAATATCGGTGGACTGAACTGCAGAATGCCAGAATAAGAGGGGGATAGCTAGTCCTGTCGAAGACTACGCTTCTGGCAGCCTCCATCTTGAAGCAATAGAAGAGAGTAGTTGGAAGTTAACCAACAACAACGTATAGCATAATCCTACCCGTCGATCCTCTCGTCGCCACCATGCGAGAGAGCGACCACCGGGTTATATCTGTCACTTGTAAGGGTGTTTTTATTAAGTATCCATTTCTAGTTGTCATGAGGTCGGAATACAACTCGGGTCGTCCTTTTACCGAGGGACACGGCTATTCGAATAGATAAACTTCCCTCGGGGTGCACACATATTCCCCAACACGCTCGATCCCCTTGGCCGGACCACTTTCCTGGGTCATGCCCGGCCTCGGAAGATCCACACGTCGCAGCCCCACCTAGGCTCAACAAGAGAGGTCAGCACGCCGGACTAATCCTAGGCACTCTGGGGTCTGGGCCCATCGCCCAGTGCGCTCCTGCACGTTTCGTACGCGGCCGCGAGCAGACTAGCAACCCACACGATCACGGCGGTTACGTTAGCGCGGTCCAACACGGCGCGCGCCGCTCAGTCGCTGACGTCAAGAAGGCTTCAGTTGATACCACGACGCCGGATACCCATAACTACTCCCGCGTAGTTGGTTAGTGCGTATAGGCCAGTGGCCAGACTCAGATCAAATTCCAATCTCGTTAAGCGTGTTATTATGAAGTAAACGCGAACGCGACCAGGGCTTGGCCCACCTGTCTCCTAGGTGGTCTCAACCTGCCCTGTCGCTCCGCACACAAATCCACACAAAGGGCCGTGGGGACAAAGGTCCTTCACCCCCCAATCCGTGAATCCTCGCGGGTACTCTTCGAGCCGACCCACTTTAGTCACCATTTGTATAGTATGTATAATCGTATAGTATAACCCGTGATCACCTCCCGAGTGATCACGGCCCGATGTATAGCAAGGCAGACTGACAAGAATGCAGGGCCAATGATAGAAACTAGCATCCTACACTAGGCATTTAGGATGTCAGGTAAGGTATCAACAACAGTAGCAACAATGACAGGCTATGCAGCAGAATAGGATTAACCGAAAGCAGTATCATGCACACTACTCTAATGCAAGCGTATAGAGAGAATAGGCGATTCTGGTGATCAAGGGGGGGCTTGCCTGGTTGCTCTGGCAAGTAGGGGTCGTCAACAACGTAGTCGGTGCGGGGCACCAGCAGCTGCTTCGTCTCTTAGTCTACCGAAAGAAGAGGGAAGAAAACAGTAACACAAACGGCAATAATGCAACAGGAATGCATGACAGTCTAAATGATGCCGGGGTGATATACAGCCTAACTAAGCTAAGCGATTTAGTTAATTTAGGAATTTATTCGGATTATTTAATTAAAGTTGGACACTATTCATTTATACGAATCTGTCTAATTGTTCAACGTTCTCATAGCTGCGGGCGTCTGACGGGAATACGGAGGATGTATTCGGTTCGTATCGTCGTTCGAGACAATTTTCATGTATAAATATTTTCATCGGAGTTACGGTTTTAAAAGTATGATTTTCTAAGTTTTTATTAATTTCTGAAATTTTAATTAATTATTTAATTCAACATTATCCGAAACAGTAATTGATGACGTCAGCATGACATCATGCTGACGTCAGCAGTTAATTAAGTTAATTACTAATTACTGTTTTTAACACTATTAGTTAATTAGATTAACCTAATCAGGATTAATTAACTAATTATTAATTAATATTATTTTAATCATTTATTTTTATTCTTCTTTTTCTTTTATTAAAACGTTCTGGGGGGGGGCCCACTGGACAGTGGCACAGCCGGACTCTCCGGCTGTGCCCGTCCAGAGCCGGACGTGTCCGCGCGGTGGGGAGGTGGGTGTGCCAGCTGCGCGCCTTCGTCGCACTCACGGCCGAGCCATTGGCCGGCCATCCACGCCAAGGCCACGGCGCCCCCGTCCGTAGACGCCAAGCGCTGGGGCCCCCCCCTCCCCCCACGAGGCGCGAAGGCAGGCCCGACCGTGCCCCTCCCAGGGGCCTGGGGCCTCACCGAGATTCGCAGGGACGGGGCGCGGGCTCGACTCGTGGAGGGGGGGTCGGCGACGGGGTCGAGGCGGGGCGTCGGCGTCGAGCGCGAGGAGGCTCTCGGGTGGAGGCCGAGACGACGGTCGACGGGGAGGCCGGCGTCGGTGGGTCCGGCTAGCGGCGAGGTCCAAGGGCGACGCGGTTCGCGACGCTCGACAGGCGAACCCCTACCCGCGCCGAGGCGTCACGGGCACGTCGGGACGAGGTCTCGGCGACACGCACAACAGTTCAGGCCGGCGGGGAGGCCGGGCTCCGGCGGCGGCGAGCGCGTCGGCGACGGGGCGGACGGGATCGGGGGATCGCCCATATCCAATCCAGCCGAGGAGGGGGGGGCGAACCGGGGGGGGGGGGAAATGTGGATCGGGAGGGGGCTAGGGTTCGGCCGGGTGGGGGGGGTGGCTATGTATGCGCCGGCTGGGCCGCCTGGCGGCCGGTGGCTTGCTGGGCCGGCCCAGTCGGGGGGGGGGGGGGGGGTGTTGCTCTTTTTTTTTCTTTTTCTGTTTCTTTTCCCTTTTTTTTATTCTCTTTCTCTACTGTTAAATGTTTAGGCCCCAAATGTTTTTTTTTGTAAAAAGTGTGACCTATTTCATAAATACCAGTGCATTATTCCTTAACACCCTAAAATTAGTTTGGACAAAACTAATTCCATATTTATTAATAATTAATTAAAATTTCAGAAATTAATAAAAACTTTAGAAAATCATATCTTTTAAACCGTAACTCCGATGAAAATACTTTGTACATGAAACTTGCTCAGAACGACGATACGAACCCGGATACGCCCTCGGTATCTCCGTCAGACGCCCGCAGCTATGAGAACGTTGAACAATTAGACCGATTTCGATAAATGAATAGTGTCCAACTTTAATTAAATAAATCCGAATAAATTCCTAAATTAACTAAATCGCTTAGTTAGGCTGTATATCACCCCGGCATATCATTTAGACATGTCATGCATCCCTGTTGCATTATTGCTGTGTGTTTACTGTTTCTTCCCCCTCTTCTCTTCGGTAGACTACGAGACCGACGCAGCTGCTGGTGCCTCGACCGACTACGTTGTTGACGACCCCTACTTGCCAGGGCAACCAGGCAAGCCCCCCCCTTGATCACCAGATATCGCCTATTCTCCTCTATACTGCTTGCATTAGAGTAGTGTAGCATGATACTGCTTTCGGTTAATCCTATTCTGCTGCATAGCCTGTCATTGTTGCTACTGTTGTTGATACCTTACCTGCAATCCTAAATGCCTAGTGTAGGATGCTAGTTTATCATCATTGGCCCTGCATTCTTGTCAGTCTGCCTTGCTATACTATCGGGCCGTGATCACTCGGGAGGTGATCACGGGTGTATACTATACATATATGCATACTATACAAATGGTGACTAAAGTCGGGTCGGCTCGAAGAGTACCCGCGAGTGATTCACGGATTGGGGGCTGAAAGGACCTTTGTCCCTGCAATGAACCGATGGAAAAGTTTCCATGTTTCAATCATGCTGGCAGTGACACATGGTGTGCTATGGGACGGGCCATATTCGGTCTTCGTCGTTGTTCTGAGTCAACTTTCATATATATAAGTTTGTTCGCATCCGAGCTGAACGGTTTATTTTCTACTCGAATTTTCAAGATTTAAACAAATTTTCTGGATTATTTAATTCAAATTAGTCCAAACAGTGGTTCTTGCTGACATTAGTCTATGAAGTCACTCATTCTTCGATCCTGGTCCAAACCAAACAGCGATCAGTGGTCCAAATCTAACCAATGGGTCCCCTGGTCATGTACTTGGACAATTAAATTACAGGGTCAATTTATCTAATTAAGTTACTTATTCAGGTGGGGACCCTGTAGTCAGTGACTTTAGTTAATTAATAGTACGATTTAATAACATTTATTTTTTTAAAAATGTTTGTAAATTGGCGGGGCCCGCATGTCAGTGACACGGTGCGGCCCAGCCCAGTCCAGTTGGACTGGGTTCAACACCAGTCACTGGGCCCTGTGGGGCCCGGTCAGTGGCAGCAGGGGTGGGCCACGTCGGCCACGTCGCGCCCATCGCCGGAATCACGTCGGCGACCAAATCCGCGGCGGCGCGCGCCTCGGGTTTTTGTCGAAATCGTCGTCCTAACGACCGTTTCGCCACGCGTAAGGCATTCAGAACGGGACGAACATGCCGCGTCGATCTACGGCCTTAACACGAGCTAAACCCGCCGAGCGAAGCGCTATGACCTCGCCGCGGTGAGGGTGTTTCGGGGAGCTCAGTTTAGTCACCGTGGGCACGGCGAGCTACGGGGTTGGGCGCTTTGGCAGCTACGAGCTCGGGGAGCTCACGCACGCGCTCAGCGCACTTACCGGGCAGTGGCTGCCATTGGTCAGCGCTCCGGTGAGGAGCATGGCCGTGACGGGGATCGAGCTAGAGGGGGCCACGACTAGCTAGAAGAGGGGGGAAATGATGCGCAGCTCACCTAGGGGGCACAAGGAGCCCGTCAGTGTACGGAGCGCAGGGGTCGGCGAATCGACGGCAGAGCGTGTCGAAGCCGGGAAGAAGAAGACGAGGCGGGCGCTCCGGTGGCTTCGAGCTCGAAGTCGAGGGCGCAGACGATGTAGCGGTGCTCGGCGGGCAATCTGGCACGGAGACGGGGTGCGGTGAGGACAGGGCCACGGCTGCGGCGAGCCATGGCGGAGACGGCTTCGGGGTGCTTTCGGGGGAGGAAGAGGGCGCAAGGGAGAGGGATCTGAGGGGGGCTAGAGTTTCCAGGGGAGAGAGGCACGAGCGAGGGGGGGTGCCCTATATCCTCCGTCGAGCCGTGGGATGCTCGACGGGTGCCCGTCGGCGGCGTGTCGGCGCGTGCGTTCGACAGCGGTCGGGAGATAGGGGATGAGCTGCGAGATGGCTGGGTTAGCTACTGTGCACTTGCGGCCCAAGTGCACAGTAGGCCTTTGCCCCTTTTTTTTCTTTTTCTCTACTTTCTACTTTGCTTCATTTTTGTCTTGCAAATTCACTAGGCCACTAGAATGACTTTTAAACTATGTGACTTGGCTCAGATATTACAGTGCAATATTATCTAACATGGAAATTAGTTTGGGCAAATTATGATTCATATGAATTTTTAATAAATGAAAAGGATAAAAGGGGTACGTTTAGGTATTGTTTCTTGATGTTAGAGTCACTTAACTAACTCATTTAATATTGATTATATTTTTTTAATTGCTTCTGAAATATTTGCAACATTATGAACATTTTGATTTGTTGTTTGAAGAATAATTATTTGACTTGCATTTTAATTTTGAATTGATTTAATTATTTCCAAATGCAATTTCATGAAGGGGATCATGATGAAATGGAAGTTTGATGAGCTTATCAACAGGGTGAAGATCTGGGGATGTTACACACGCATGAATCGTGAGTTATTTAAATACTCATGTGCTTCACTTATATCTTTTGAGCTAGGCAATTTTGCTCTAGTGCTTCACTTATATCTTTTAGAGCACGACGGTGGCTTTATTTTATAGAAATTATTGAACCTCATGCTTCACTTATATTATTTTGAGAGTCTCTAAACAGCATGGTAATTTGCTTTGGTTATAAATTTAGTCCTAATATGATAGACATCCAAGAGGGTATAATAAAACTTTCATATAAAGTGCGTTGAATACTATGAGAAGTTCGATTCCTTATGATTGTTTGGAGATAAAAGATGGTGATATTAGAGTCATGCTAGTGAGTAATTGTGATTGTAGAATACTTGTGTTAAAGTTTGTGATTCCCGTAGCAATGCATGTATGTGAACCGTTATGTGATGAAGTCGGAGCATGATTTATTTATGATTGTCTTCTTTATGAGTGCGGTCGGGGACGGGCGATGGTCTTTTCCTACCAATCTATCCCCTAGGAGCATGCGTGTAGTACTGTTGTTTATAAATAATAGATTTTTGCAATAAGTATGTGAGTTTCTTTATGACTAATGTTGAGTCCATGGATTATACACACTCTCACCCTTCCACCATTGCTAGCCTCTCTAGTACCGACGCCAACTTTCGCCGGTGCCATACACCCACCATATACCTTCCTCAAAAGACCCCCATACTACCTATTATGGCATTTCCATAGCCATTCCGAGATAATTGCCATGCAACTTTCCACTGTTCCTTTTTATTATGACACCCTTCATCATTGTCATATTGGTTTGCATGATCATGTAGTTGACATCATATTTGTGGCAAAGCCCATCATACATTTTTCATACATGTCACTCTTGATTCATTGCACATCCCGGTACACCTCCAGAGGCATTCACATAGAGTCATATTTTGTTCTAAGTATTGAGTTGTAATTCTTGAGTTGTAAGTAAATAAAAGTGTGATGATCTTCATTATTACAGCATTGTCCCATGTGAGGAAAGATGATGGAGACTATGATTCCCCCACAAGGCGGGATGAGACTCCGAACGGAAAAAAGGCCAAAAAAAAGAGAGAGAGGGCCCAAAAAAATGAGAGAAAAGAGAGAAGGGGCAATGTACTATCCTTTAAACCACTTGTGCTTCAAAGTAGCACCATGATCTTCATGATAGAGAGTCCTCCTATGTTGTCACTTCTTATACTAGTGGGAATTTTTCATTATAGAACTTGGCTTGTATATTCCAATGATGGGCTTCCTCAAATTGCCCTAGGTCTTCGTCAAGCGAGTTGGATGCACACCCACTTAGTTTCTTTTTGAGCTTTCATAAACTTATAGCTCTAGTGCATCCGTTGCATGGCAATCACCACTCACTCACATTGATATCTATTGATGGGCATCTCCATAGCCCATTGATATGCCTAGTTGATGTGAGACTATCTCCTTCTTTTTTGTCTTCTCCACAACCAATATCCTATTCCACTCTATAGGTTATGTCCATGGCTCACGCTCATGTATTGCGTGAAAGTTGAAAAAGTTTGAGAACATCAAAAGTATGAAACAATTGCTTGGCTTGTCATCGGGGTTGTGAGTGATTTGAATATTTTGTGTGATGAAGATGAGCATAGCCAGACATATGATTTTGTAGGGATAAGCTTTCTTTGGCCATGTTATTTTGAGAAGACATAATTGCCTTGTTAGTATGCTTGAAGTATTATTGTTTTTATGTCAATATTAAACTTTTGTTTTGAATCTTATGGATCTGAACATCATGCCACAATAAAGAAAAATTACATGGATAAATATGTTAGGTAGCACTCCACTCAAAAATTCTATTTTTATCATTTACCTACTCGAGGACGAGCAGGTATTAAGCTTGGGGATGCTTGATACGCTCCAACGTATCTATAATTTTTTATTGTTCCATGCTATTAATTATCTTTTTTGGATGTTTTATATGCATTAATATGCTATTTTATATTATTTTTGGGACTAACCTATTAACCTAGAGCCCATGCCAGTTTCTGTTTTTCCTTGTTTTTGAGTTTCGCAGAAAAGGAATACCAACGGAGTCCAAATGGAATAAAACCTTCGCGATGATTTTTCTTGGACCAAAAGAACCCAGGAGACTTGGAGTGCAAGTCAGAAGAGACACGAGGCGGCCACAAGGGTGGAAGGCGCGCCTAGGGGTAGGGCGGGCCCCCTACCTTGTGGGCCCCTCGGTGACCCCCTGACCTAGATCTTCCTTCTATATATTCACATATATTCCCAAACCACCAGAAGTATCCACGAAATCACTTTTCCACCGCCGCAAACCTTCTGTTCCCGTGAGATCCCATCTTGGGGCTTTTCCGGCATCCTATCGGAGGGGGATTCGATCACGAAGGGCTTCTACATACACACTTTATTGCCTTTCGATGAAGCGTGAGTAGTTTACTACAGACCTAACGGGTCCATAGCTAGTAGCTAGATGGCTTTTTCTCTCTCTTTGATTCTCAATACCATGTTCCTCCCCATTTCTTGGAGATCTATTCGATGTAAACTTCTTTTGCGTGTGTGTTGTCGAGATCCGATGAATTGGGATTTATGATCAGCTTATCTATGAATATTATTTGAATCTTCTCTAAATTCTTTTATGCATGATTGGTATCTTGTGTAATTCTCTTCGAACTATCGGTTTGGTTTGGCCAACTAAATTGGTTTTTCTTGCAATGGAGAAGTGCTTAGCTTTGGGTTCAATCTTGCGGTGTCCTTTCCCAGTGACAGTAGGGAGCCAAGACACGTATTGTATTGTTGCCATTGAGATAAAAAGATGGGTTTACTTCATATTGCTTGAGTTTACTCCTCTACATCATGTCATCTTACTTAATGCGTTACTCGTTCTTCATGAACTTAACTCTAGATGCAGGCAGGAGTTTGGTCGATGTGTGAGTAAATAGTGATGCAGAATCGTTTCAGTCTACTTACACCGGACGTGATGCCTATATTTCATAATCATGCCTTAGATATCGTCATAACTTTGCGCTTTTCTATCAATTGCTGAACGTAATTTTTCACCCACCGTGTTATTTTCCATCTTGAGAGAAGCCTCTAGTGAAACCTTGGCCCCTAGGTTCACTTTCCATCATATAAGTTTCCGATCTACTATTTTGCAATCTTTTACTTTCCAATCTATAAACCAAAAATACTAAAAATATTTACTTTACTTTTGTTTAGTTTCATCTATCTCTATCAGATCTCACTTTTGCAAGTAACCGTGGAAGGGATTGACAACCCCTTTATTGGGTTGGTGCAAGTTGTTTGTTGTTTGTGCAGGTATTGGTGATTTGTGCGTTGTCTCCTACTGGATTGAACCTTGGTTCTCTAACTGAGGGAAATACTTATCTCTACTTTGCTGCATCACCCTTTCCCTTCAAGGAAAAACCAACGCAAGATCAAGAAGTAGCAGCTCACCAAGATCAGTCTAGGAGATGAACATCTACGAGAGGAGATATTGCATCTACATACCCTTATAGATCGCAAGCGGAAGCGTTAGAAATGCGTTGATGTAGTCGAACGTCTTCGCGATCCAATCACGATCCGTCCCGCGAACTCCCGATCCAAGTGCCGAACAGACGGCACCTCTGCGTTCAACACTGTACGACTTGATGACGACTTCACCTCCTCGATCCACGAGCGATGGTGAAGTATTATGTCGAGTCCTCCGGCAGCACGACGGCGTGGTGGCGGCGGTGGTGGTGGAATCTCACCAGAGCTTCGCTAAGCACTACGAAGAGGAAGGGGCTATGAGGGAGAGGAAGGGTAGCGCCATGGCAGTACTTGGGTGCAGTTTGCCCGGAGGTAGGGTGGTGGCGCCCCTAGGGTTTCCCTAGGGGGGCGGCGGCTAAGGCAGATGGGGGCGCCCCTAGGGAAACCCTAGGGTGACTGCCCCCCAAGCCAGGTGGAGGCAACCCTAGAGGGGCGCCCCACCTCCCTGGTTTCTTGGGATGGGGTGAGGGGCACACAACCCCTTAGTGGGGCTGGGTGGCCCCTCCCCTTGGCCCATGAGGCCCCCCAACACTTGCCGGGGCCCCCGAAACCCCTTTCGGTACTCCGGCCATAACCCGGTACCCCCGGAACACTTCCGGACTCCGACACCCTTCGTCCTACATATCAATCTTCACCTCTGGATCATTTCGGAGTTCCTAGTCACATCCGGGATCTCATCCGGACTCCGAACAACTTCGGTAACCACCATAATGACTCAACTATACTTTATACCATCACCAAACGTTAAGTGTGAGACCCTGCGGGTTTGAGAACTATGCAGACATGACCGAGACACCTATACGTCAATAACCAATAGCGGATCTGGATGCCCATATGGTTCCTACACATTCTACGAGATCTTATCGGTCGAACCTCGATGTCAAGGATTCAGCTAATCCCGTATGCAGTTCCCTTTGTCTGTCGGTTGTTACTTGCCCGAGATTCGATCGTCGGTATCTCCATACCTAGTTCAATCTCGTTACCCAGCAAGTCTCTTTACTCGTTCCGTAATACAAGATCCCGTGACTAACTCATTAGTCACATTGCTTGCAAGCTTGTTGTGATGTTTTATTACCGAGTGGGCCCAGAGAGACCTCTCCGTCATACGGTGTGACAATCTCAGTCTTGATCCATGCCAACTCAACGACACCCCTCGGAGATACCTGTTAGAGCACCTTGTATAGTCACCCAATAGTTGCGACGTTTGGTACACACTAGGTATTCCTCCGGTGTCAGTGAGTTGCATGATCTCATGGTCATAGGAACAGATACTTGACATCAGAAAACGATAGCAATAAACTTGATGCGATCATATGCTAGCTACGTTATGTTTAGGTCTTGTCCATCACATCATTCTCCTAATGATGTGATCCCGTTATCAAATGACAACTCATGTCTATGGTTAGGAACCTTAACCATCTTTGATCAACGAGCTAGTCTAGTAAAGGCTCACTAGGGACACGTTGTTTTCTATGTATCCACACATGTATCTGAGTTTCCGATCAATACAATTCTAGCATGGATATAAATGATTATCATGACAGGGAAATATGATAATAACCAATTTATTATTGCCTCTAGGGCATATTTCCAACACTCAACACCCACTACGGCTACTCACCGACGTACTCAAGCTCGCCTGCGCCGACTCTGCCCGTGACCCATACCCTTCGCACCAAGCTCGACGCCACGTTCAGCAGCACCGACGCCGAGATGAACGAGATCATCACGAATTGCTCGCAGGCGCCACTCGTGCGCCCCGAGTTCCGCATGCAAGAGACGAAACGCTGGACACTGGTGGCCAGATGGAGGACGTCGAGCACGATGATGTCGAGGAGGAGGTGGACGAGGAAGAGGAAGAACTGGCTGAGCGAGCGACCAAAGGGAAAAGGAAGAGGCGGTCGTCCAATGCCAGGCCGGGCGAGCCTCGCTCAAGTGGACGCCAAAGGAAGACAGTGCCTCGCTGAAACATGAAGACTGTCAGCATCGACCCGATCTGTAACACCCCGGTAGTTCAACTACGGTAATCACACACTAATGGTTCTGAGGTCATCATAATTAAATTTTCCAAACCTCACTTGTTTCAAATCGAGTTCAAAGTCAAATTCAAATAACAAGTCAATTATATTTTCATAAAACGATGAATTAAAAATGTTCAAAAGTTTGCTATATTCACTAGCTAATTAAAAAAACATCAACCAACATTTATGGGAATGTTTATATGCCTCTAAAATAATTAAAACAGAGGCTAACAAACTTTAATTTAACCTTAAAAAACAAATACTTATACTATTCAATATATTTAAACTTTTGTGCTAGGTCATTACTGGTCTAATATTTATGTGCTAAGTTTCAGAAGTAACTAAATTCTTTTACTATACAAACTAAATATAAACATGGGAAAAAACTAGAAAGCCTACACTGTGCACTTGGGCCTGCTGGCAACAGTGCAGGCCCAGCCCACAAGACACCCTGCCCCCTTCCTCTTTTTCATCGAACAGGGCGTGGCGCCCATCCCCTCCCGCCATGGCTGCGCCTTGGACACGGGGCGCCCATCCGCCGGCCCTTATGGTGGATAAGGTGAGCCCCGGCGCCCCTCGTCCCCTGAAACCCTAGCCACTCCCGTTCCTCCTCGCTCGACACTCTCTCCCTCTCGGTTCTCTCTGCCGAGCGCCGTCGACGTTGTTGCCGTTGCCTCGACCCCTTCCTCGCCATGCCGGCACGTCCAGGAGCGCCACCGCCACCTGCTTCGCCCCCTCGCCGCTGGAGCGGAGCCGGGAGCTTCACGCCTCACACCGCACGCCGCGCCGTTTCCCTCCGCGGTGGCTGCCGCTACACGCCGTCGATCCGCGCAACCTCGACCTCCCCCGGCTTCCTCGACGTGCCCACGAGCTCCTCTGTGAGCACCTAGTCCTCCCCGAAACCCCCTCTTCTCCTCCCCGTGCCCTCTTGCCTCGCGCCACTGCTCTCCCTGCTCACCGTGGCCGCCGTCTCCGTACCCCGCTGCGCCCGCGGCCTCTGCTGGCGCTAGCTGCTGCCGCAGCCGCCCGTGCGCTAGCCCCGTCGCCTCCGCCGCCGCGCCCGAGCCTCCGCCCGCACGCCTTCTGCCCCGCACCCCGCACGCCCCTTCCGCGAACCGCGCGCGCTCCGCCGCGTCCTTTGACGTCGGCTGCTTCCACCGACCGCGCTGCCCCCGCCACCGCCACCTCCTGCCTCCGCCGGCCGCGCCCCGCCTCTGCCCCGCGGCCACGCGCCCGCCGCTCCCCGCGTCCTCCTTCAGCCGCCCGCCCGCCCGCACAACCCTGTCCCCTGCCGCTGCTGCCTCGCCGCGGCCCACGCTCGTGCCCCTCTCGCCGCTGTGCCTCCCTGGCCGCCCGCCTGCAGCCGGCTGCCGCCGCCCCCACGCACTCGAGCCGCCCGCTGCCGCCCGCGCCTTCTACCGGCCCGCTCGCCGTTGCTCCTCTCGTGGCCGCTGGAGCACTCTGCTCCCGTGCGTGCCCGGCGACTGGAGGGGCACGGCTGGTGCCACTCCAAGTGGGGCCGGCCCTATTAGTTAGGTTAGACAATTTAATTAGTGGCTAATTAACCTAAATGGCCCTATGACATGTGGGCCACCCCACCTTTATTAACCTATTTATTTCAGATAAAAGCACTGTTAAAAGTAAGTGTCACTGACACACGCCGGCCCCACTGGCCTGGTTGACCAGTCAACGCTGACTGGTTGACTTGCTGACTAGGCGGTTGACCAGTCTTTGGGGCCCACCAGTCAGCCCCTGTATGCAATGGCTGGGTACACCCTGCTGTGTGCCGTAGCATTTCCCTTTAATCTTTTTCGAAATAAAATAATCTAGAAATTCAAAAATCTTTAAACTTCTAAAATTCATTAAAATGAATCGTAACTCGTGTCGAAATAATTTATGTATGAAAAATGATCAGAAAAATAAGATGAACCCGAATATGCTATCCCATCCTGTCACAATGCCTCTATCATAGCAACATGAGACCTTCCCCTCCGGATCAATACCGAAGAAATTGCTCGGAACTGGGAAAATATTCCTGATATTTTCCGGCTCCGTCTGTAACGTGTAGCACTACGTTAGGTCACCCCTAGCACATCGTATTGCCATGTCATGCTTTGTGATGTATTTGATTACTCTGTTATTTATTGTGTTTCCCCTCCGTTACTTCTTTCCGGTAGACCCTGAGCCGCGGTTGAACCGGTGTACGACTACTTCACCGTCGAGAGTCCATATCTGTCTGTAGAGCTTCTGTAACACCCCCTGTATTAAGCTACAGAGATCACCCTTTTGATGAGGCCATGTCATCATGATTAATAGTGCATAATCAATCATAGCATCAATGTTGCATTTCAACTCCTAAGTCAAATTCAAATTTAAATGAAAGTGGGATATAAAAGTTGTCCAACTAGAAACTAAAATGTCAGATAAATAACAAATATTCCAGAGGCTATTCTAAAATTGAAACCAACATCATGGAATTGGATAAGTGACTCGAACAACCTCAAACAGTGGATAAAGATAATATTTAATAACCATTTATTAATCTGAAATAAATATGGAATTATTTTTTGTCCAAACTAATTTTAGGTGTTAAGGAATAATGCACTGGTATTTAGAAATAGGTCACACTTTTACAAAAACCATTTGGGGCCTAAACATTTAACAGTAGAGAAAAGAAATAAAAAAAAGGGAAAAAGACAGAAAAGAAAAAAAAGAGCAACACCCCCACCCCCCCCCCCCCGACTGGCCTCGGCCCACAGCCACCGGGCCGCCAGCCGCCCAGCCGGCGCATACTACCACCCCCCCCCCGCCGAACCCTAGCCCCCTCCCGATCCACATTTCCCCCCCCCGCCTCCCCCCCCCCCCCCCCCCTGCGTCTAGCTCCCCCGACCCAGCCCCCCGCCCGCCCCCCCCCCCGCCCAGCCCTCGACCCCGCCGCCCCACCCTCCCCTCCTCCCCACCCCCCCCCCTCTCCCTCCCCCGTGCGACCGTCGCCGCTCTCCCGTCCCTCCCCGCCCTCCCCCGCCTGCACCTCGTCCGTCGCCGTCGTCGCCGACGACCTCGTCCCCGACGTGCCCTCGCTCGGCCCGAGCCCCGCGCGCTCGCCCCGACGCGCCCCTCTCCGCTCGTCTCCGACGCTCGCGAACCCGCGTCGCCCTTGGACCTCGCCGCCTCGCCGGACTCCACCGACGCCGGCCTCCCCTCGACCCTCGTCTCCTCCCGCCTCCACCCCGAGCCCCTCCTCGCGCTCGACGCCGACGCCCCGCCTCACCCCGTCGCCGACCCCCCTCCCCCGTCCTGCCCTCTCCCCGCCTCCCCCCCCTAGCCCCTCACGTCCCCTCTCCCCTCCCTCCCCTCCTCCCGACTCGTCGCTTGCCACCTGCCGCTCTGAGCCCGCCCCCAAGCCCGCCTCCTCCCCCCCTCCCCCGCTCCTCCCCGCCTCCAGCCCCCCCCGCGCCCCCTCTCGCTCTCCCCCCCTCCAATCTGCCTCGCGCCACCCCTGGCCGCCACGCACCTGGCCTCGGCCAGTGCGTGCGCGCGCGCGCGGTTGCCCCCCCCCCACCGCCGACTCCGGCCTCGGACGGCACAGCGCGGACGAGTCCGGCTGTGCCACTGTCCAGTGGGCCCCCCCCCGAACGTTTTAAATAAAAGAAAAGAAAGAATAAAAATAAATGATTAAAATAATTAATTAATTAATTAATTAGTTTAATTAATCCTGATTAGGTTAATCTAATTAACTAATTAGTGTTAATTAAACAGTAATTAGTAATTAACTTAATTAACTGCTGACGTCAGCATGATGTCATGCTGAGTCATCAATTACTGTTTCGGATAATGTTGAATTAAATAATTAATTAAAATTTCAGAAATTAATAAAAACTTTAGAAAATCATATCTTTTAAAACGTAACTCCGATGAAAATATTTTATACATGAAACTTGCTCAGAACGACGATACGAACCCGAATACATCCTCCGTATTCCCGTCAGACGCCCCCCGCAGCTATGAGAACGTTGAACAATTAGACAGATTCCGATAAATGAATAGTGTCACCTTTAATTAAATAATCCGAATAAATTCCTAATTAACTAATCGCTTAGTTAGGCTGTATATCACCCCGGCATATCATTTAGACATGTCATGCATCCCTGTTGCATTATGCGCGTGTGTTTACTGTTTCTTCCCTCTTCTCTTCGGTAGACTACGAGACCGACGCAGCTGCTGGTGCCCGACCGACTACGTTGTTGACGACCCCTACTTGCCAGAGCAACCAGGCAAGCCCCCCCCTTGATCACCAGATATCGCCTATTCTCCTCTATACTGCTTGCATTAGAGTAGTGTAGCATGATACTGCTTTCGGTTAATCCTATTCTGCTGCATAGCCTGTCATTGTTGCTACTGTTGTTGATACCTTACCTGCAATCCTAAATGCCTAGTGTAGGATGCTAGTTTATCATCATTGGCCCTGCATTCTTGTCAGTCTGCCTTGCTATACTATCGGGCCGTGATCACTCGGGAGGTGATCACGGGTTATACTATACGTATATACATACTATACAAATGGTGACTAAAGTCGGGTCGGCTCGAAGAGTACCCGCGAGTGATTCACGGATTGGGGGCTGAAGGACCTTTGTCCCCACGGCCCTTTGTGTGGATCTTTGTGGCGGAGCGACAGGGCAGGTTGAGACCACCTAGGAGACAGGTGGGCCAAGCCCTGGTCGGCGTTCGCGTTTACTTCATAATAACACGCTTAACGAGATTGGATATTTGATCTGAGTCTGGCCACTGGCCTATACGCACTAACCAACTACGCGGGAGTAGTTATGGGTATCCCGGCGTCGTGGTATCAACTGAAGCCTTCTTGACGTCAGCGACTGAGCGGCGCGCGCCGTGTTGGACCGCGCTAACGTAACCGCCGTGATCGTGTGGGTTGCTAGGTCTGCTCGCGGCCGCGTACGCAACGTGCAGGAGCGCACTGGGCGATGGGCCCAGACCCCAGAGTGCCTAGGATTAGTCCGGCGTGCTGACCTCTCTGTTGAGCCTAGGTGGGGCTGCGACGTGTGGATCTTCCGAGGCCGGGCATGACCCAGGAAAGTGTGTCCGGCCAAAGGGGATCGAGCGTGTTGGGGAATATGTGGTGCACCCCTGCAGGGAAGTTTATCTATTCGAATAGCCGTGTCCCTCGGTAAAAGGACGACCCGGAGTTGTATTCCGACCTCATGACAACTAGAAATGGATACTTAATAAAACACACCCTTACAAGTGACAGATATAACCCGGTGGTCGCTCTCTCGCATGGTGGCGACGAGAGGATCGACGGGTAGGATTATGCTATACGTTGTTGCTTGGTTAACTTCCAACTACTCTCTTCTATTGCTTCAAGATGGAGGCTGCCAGAAGCGTAGTCTTCGACAGGACTAGCTATCCCCCTCTTATTCTGGCATTCTGCAGTTCAGTCCACCGATATTGCCTCTTTACACATATACCATGCATATGTAGTATAGATCCTTGCTTGCGAGTACTTTGGATGAGTACTCACGGTTGCTTTCCCCCTCCTTTTCCCCCCCTTTTCCCTTCTTGCTGGTTGTCGCAACCAGATGCTGGAGCCCAGGAGCCAGACGCCACCTACGACGACTACTACCACCAGGACGGAGCCTACTACTACGTCCAGGACGCCGATGACCAGGAGTAGTTAGGAGGATCCCAGGCAGGAGGCCCTCGTGGCCCCTGGCTTGTATTATGATGCTTGTATGACTTATTTATGTTTTAGAGTTGTGTTGTGATATCTTCCCGTGAGTCCCTGATCTTGATCGTACACGTTTGCGTGCATGATTAGTGTACGATCGAGCCGGGGGCGCCACAGCTTCCAGGCAAGCAACCCCCCCCTCCCCCTGATCATTCTGATATCGCCCATTCCATTCTCTCTCGTGCTTGCATTATATTTTGCTACGGTACTTGATTGCTCCTATTCTGATGCATAGTCTGCTTTTGTAACCTGCTTATCCTAAACTACTTAGTATAGGTTGGTTAGTGATCCATCAGTGACCCCTCACCTTGTCCTTGTTGCCCCCACTGGATTACCAGATGACTCGATCTACGTGATCGACGTCTAGGGCCCGACACAACACATCACACCCCCTTAGTTGTACGACTCTGCAGAGCTACTATCACGTGCCGAGGGTGATACCTCGTATAGCACTTCTGATGTTAACTCTGTAGTGTAGTTAATCGGTCGTGGTCTTCGAGGGTGATTCCTCCTTCACCAATCCCGATAACGACTCTGTCGTGCAACACCTCAAGTGTGAACCCTCGAGGGTGATTCCACTAAGTTCACCTTGATGGTTACATCAAGTGTGGGATCCATCGAGGGTGATTCCTCGGATTCCCCCTTGATGTTATGGACACACGTTTACTTTGACTTTAACCCCAGGACCATGTTAAAGACGGGTCGGCCCCGAGGGGTACCCGCGAGAGTTACTGTTACTGTAGGACTGGAGGGACAGGCGGTACCACCCCGGTAGAGATGGACCTGAGTTCATGACAGTCTCTTGCGAGTCGGGTTGACCGAGAGGGTACCCGCGAGATTTCTACGTGGCACAGCCGGGCATTCTGGGCCCTTGCCGTAAGTCCACGAGACGGGGCGACGGGGTCACATGATCGTGAGTCTCTGCTCGTCACCGCGCGCTCCCAAGACACTAACGGTTTGGGTATTTGATCTGAGTTGGCCACTATCCTATACGCACTAACCACCACGAGGGAACAAATATGGGCTCTCGGCGTCGTATGTATCAGCCGAAGTTCTCCAGACATCAACAACTGAGCGGCACACGCCCGGGTGGCCCGTGTAAGCACCTACCTTGTATAAGGAGGTTGCCAGGACTGACACCGGCCGCCCTCGCAACGTGCAGGAGTGCAATGGGCGATGGGCCCAAGACCCCTGCGCGCTTAAGATGTAGACTGGCGTGCTGGCCTCTCCGTTGAGCCTAGGTAGGGCTACGACGTGTTGATCTTCCGAGGCCGGGCATGACCCAGGAAAATGTGTCCGGCCAGAGTGATCGAGCATGTCGGGTAGTGTGGTGCACCCCTCCAGGGAAGTTAATCTATTCGAATAGCCGTGTCCACGGTAACAGGATGACTTGGAGTTGTATCCCGATCTTTACAACTAGAACTGGATACTAAGATGTGAAATGGATATATTGGCTCCAAGATTGCTTTCTCGTAGGGAGTCAAGAAAGGATCTCTGGGCGTAACTACAACTACTTGCTACTTATAATATGCTATTCTATACTCTTCTAAATGCTGCAAGATGCTTGAAGATGCTAGTATTCGATAGGCTAGGCTTTTCCCCTTCTCTTCTGGCATTCTGTAGTTCAGTCCACATATACAGCCCTTTCCTTTGATACAGATGCATACTTAGAATAGATCTGATGTAAGTCTTGCGAGTACTTTGGATGAGTACTCACGGTTGCTTTGCTACCTCTTTTCCCCTATACCCAATTGCTGCGATCAGATGATGGATCCTAGGAGCCAGACGCCGCCACCAACGACTGCTACTACCCCGAGGGTGCCTTCTTCTACGTGGATGCCGCCGACGACCAGGAGTAGTTAGGAGACTCCCAGGCAGGAGGCCTTGCCTTTTCGATCGATGTTGCTTTTGTGCTAGCCTTCTTAAGGCAGAACTTGTTTGACTTATGTCTGTACTCAGATATTGTTGCTTCCGCTGACTCGTTTGTATTCGAGCCCTCGAGGCCCCTGGCTTGTAATATGAAACTTGTATTATTTTTTGTGTGTCTAGAGTTGTGTTGTGATATCTTCCCGTGAGTCCCTGATATTGATCATACACATTTGCGTGTATGATTAGTGTACGATTGAATCAGGGGCGTCACATGATCACCGACGCGAATCAGAACGCCGACACCTACTGGAGAAGGGTCAAGACGGTGTTCGACGAGTGCAAGATGGTTGGCCCTGAGTTCGACAACATCTACATGGATCGCGGTGAGAAGGCCATGGCCAACCATTGGGCGATCATCCAGCAGGCCTACAACAAGTGGCATGGGATTTAGGAGGAGGTCATTGCTCGCCCGGAGAGCGGCGCCAACGACAAGCGTCAGGTATGTCCATGGCTCGTCGGCCCAGCTCTTCGCCGTGAACTTCGCCAACACTTGTTCTTCGTCTGTGCAGATGGTCCGAATGTTCGACATGTTTCGCCAGGACAACAACGACCTCGAGTTCAAGTTCCTTCATGTCCTCACCAGGATTGAGTCGTGCGAGAAATGGACAGAGTGCTGATAACCCACAAGTATAGGGGATCAATTGTAGCCTTTTTCGATAAGTAAGAGTGTCGAACCCAACGATGAGCTAAAGGTAGAACAAATATTCCCTCCAGTTCTATCGACCACCAATACAACTCTACAAACACTTTACGTTTGCTTTACCTAGAACAAGTATGAAACTAGAAGTACTTTGTAGGTGTAAAGGGCCGGATAGGTTTGCAAGATAATAAAGAACACGTAAATAAAAGCTAGGGGCTGTTTAGATAAAGAAACAAGTAAGTTAGTTTTAGTAGAGAGCTTTTGTCACAAGAAAGTTATTTGTCCCTAGGCAATCAATAACTAGACCGGTAATCATTATTGCAATTTCATATGAGGGAGAGGCATGAGCTAACATATTTTCTCTACTTGGATCATATGCACTTATGATTGGAACTCTAGCAAGCATCTGCAACTACTAAAGATCATTAAGGTAAAACCCAACCATAACATTAAAGAATCAAGTCCTCTTTACTCCATACGCAACAACCCACTTACTCGGGTCTATGCTTCTGTCACTCACGCCACCCACCATAAGCGAATCATGAACATATTGCAACACCCTACAACGGGAATCCCTCACGCTTGCGCGACACGGAGAGCACCATAGGACAGCACCAATAATAAAACATACAACTCAAACCAATCACGATCATCAAATCAACCCATAGCACAAAACGGATCTACTCAAACATCATAGGATAGCCACATATCATTGGATAATAATATATAGCATCGAGCACCATGTTTAAGTAGAGATTACAGCGGGGAGAAGAGGTGTTACACCGCTGCATAGAGGGGGAGAGAGTTGGTGTTGACGGTAGCGAGGTTGTTGGTGTAGATCGCCGTCACGATCCTTGCCCCGGCGGCACTCCGGCGCCACCGGGAGAGAGGGGGAGAGAGCCCCCTTCCTTCTTCTTCTTCCTTGACCTCCCCCCTAGATGGGAGGAGGGTTTCCCCTCTGGTCCATGGCGGTGGAGGGGCGTGAGCCCCTCCGAGATTGTATCTATCTCTCTGTTTCTCTTCTGTTTCATGACCCATTTTCTGGCTTTTCACCATTTCTTAAATATCCGGAGATCCGTAACTCCGATTGGGCTGGATTTTAACATGATTTTTATCCAGATATAATCTTCCTTGTGGCCGAAGGACACCTCCAACCGACCTACGGGGTGGCCACAAGCTTGCCAGGCACGCCCTGGGTAGGGGGCGCGCCCCTTGAGCTTGTGGGCCCCTCGGGCATCGTCTCGCGTTGATTTCGCTTCCCAAAAACCACATATCACTAGTAGAAAACAGGGCTTTGGTCCAGGCCTGGCCAGCCCATTAGTCCCGGTTCAGTCACGAACCGGTACCAATGGGGGAATAGGTCCCGGTTCGTGAACCCAGGGGGCCGGCCGGGCCTCGTGGGGCATTGGTCCCGGTTCGTCTGGCCCCTTTGGTCCCGGTTCCAGACACGAACCGGGACCAATGGGCGTCGCTCCTGGCCCACAACCATTGGTCCCGGTTCGTGGCTGGAACTGGGACCAAAGGTGTGGCTTTAGTCCCGGTTCCACCCACGAACCGGGACCGATGAGGTGCCTATATATACCCCCTTGCCCGCGAGCAGAGCACTCCACTGCTCTGTTTTTTCTTGCCGGTGAGGGGAGGGCTTTGTGGTGCTCTAGCTCACCTCCTATGCACATGAGGTGTTCGATGAAATGCCCGAGCCACACTACTTAAGCTTTCTCCTCTCCAAGCTCGACCTCCAAGCTCGACCTCCAAGCTCCATTTTCCTCAAGATTTTTCTAGGTTTAGCGGTCCGTCACGTCCCGTCCCCGTCTTCACCGCCGTCGATCGCCCGCGTCGATCTCGTCGCCGGCACCACCGTGGTGAGCCTCTTGTTCTTATCTTCTTTCTAAAAGAAAAAAAATTCTTACTTGTATGATTTAGATAGATACTTGTATAATTTTCTTACTTTTATTATTGTTTGTTATTATATAGTGCGATGGTTTTGGTATCCGCCCCTGTCGGCCCTCGTCCTGTCTATGATTCGGATGTGGTATATATTATATTTTATAACTATTTGGTTCATTTATTGTTTATGACAATTATGCCGACCAACGTGACATAGATATTTTTATCTAGGAGGTATGTGAACCGAAAATTCTAACCGACCCTATTGTCGAGAGGTTAAATTTAGTTGAAGAAGAAAACAATTACTTGAAGGAAAAATTAAAAAAAATTGAGGAGGAGAAGATGATATTGGAGTTGCATGTTGCGGATGTCGTCGATGGTCACAAGATCAAGATGGATGAAATGCGCTTGAAGATTAGAAAGATTACAAAATATGACATTCATACCGAGGCTTGGTATCATTATGCCGTTGGATCAATTGTTACCTTGGTTGCGATTATGATCGCATTTGTTGTTGCATTGAAATGTTTTACATAGTTTCAATGTATGGTTTAATTAGATGCTCTGGAGAACTATGTATGCACTTTGGTTTTAATGTGATGATGAACTTCTATTAATTTGGTCACTTATCTATTCATGATGTTCTGTAATGGTTTTTGACACACTTAATTATATATAATGCACGCAGATGAACCGGCAATGGATGTACGGTAACAGACGCACCTCCGAGTACATTGAGGGCCTGCATAATTTTCTCGCAGTGGCTGAGGCAAACAAGCAGAATGGTTTTATGTGTTGTCCATGCCCTAGCTGTGGGAATACGAGGTCTTACTCTGACTCGAAAACCCTTCACACCCACCTGCTTTATAAGGGTTTCATGCCACACTATAATGTTTGGACCAAGCACGGAGAAATAGGGGTTATGATGGAAGACAACGAAGAAGAAGAGGATGATGACAACTATGTGCCCCCTGAATACGGTGATGCTGCAACGGGGGAAGCTGAAGATCAAGAGGAACCAGACGATGTGCCCGGTGATGATCTCCGCCGGGTCATTGTTGATGCAAAGAGACAGTGCGAAGGTGAAAAGGAGAAGCTGAAGTTCGATCGCATGTTAGAGGATCACAAAAAAGGGTTGTACCCCAATTGCGAAGATGGCAACACAAAGCTCGGTACCATACTGGAATTGCTGCAGTGGAAGGCAGAGAATGCTGTGCTTGACAAAGGATTTGAGAAGCTACTGAAAATATTGAAGAAGAAGCTTCCAAAGGATAACGAATTGCCCGACAGTACGTACGCAGCAAAGAAGGTCGTATGCCCTCTAGGATTGGAGGTGCAGAAGATACATGCATGCCCTAATGACTACATCCTCTACCGCGGTGCATACGAGGATTTGAACGCATGCCCGGTATGCGGTGCATTGCGGTATAAGATCAGACGAGATGACCCTGGTGATGTTGACGGCGAGCCCCCCAGGAAGAGGGTTCCTGCGAAGGTGATGTGGTATGCTCCTATAATACCACGTTTGAAACGTCTGTTCAGAAACAAAGAGCATGCCAAGTTGATGCGATGGCACAGAGAGGACCGTAAGAAAGACGGGAAGTTGAGAGCACCCGCTGACGGGTCGCAGTGGAGAAAAATTGAGAGAAAGTACTGGGAGGAGTTTGCAGGTGACGCAAGGAACGTATGGTTTGGTTTAAGCGCGGATGGCATTAATCCTTTTGGGGAGCAGAGCAGCAATCACAGCACCTGGCCCGTGACTCTATGTATCTATAACCTTCCTCCTTGGTTGTGCATGAAGCGAAAGTTCATTATGATGCCAGTACTCATCCAAGGCCCTAAGCAACTCGGCAACGACATTGATGTGTACCTAAGGCCATTAGTTGAAGAACTTTTACAGTTGTGGAATGGAAACGGTGTACGTGTGTGGGATGAGCACAGACAGGAGGAATTTGACCTGCATGCGTTGATGTTTGTAACCATCAATGATTGGCCTGCTCTCAATAACCTTTCAGGACAGACAAATAAGGGATACCACGCATGCACGCACTGTTTAGCTGACACCGAAAGTATATACCTGGACAAATGCAGGAAGAATGTGTACCTGGGCCATCGTCGATTTCTTCCGACCAACCATCAATGTCGAAAGAAAGGCAAGCATTTCAAAGGCGAGGCAGATCACCGGAAGAAGCCCGCCATGCGTACCGGTGATCACGTACTTGCTATGGTCAATGATTTACACGTAATCTTTGGAAAGGGTCCCGACGGACTATCTGTCCCGAATGACGCTGAGGGACGCGCACCCATGTGGAAGAAGAAATCTATATTTTGGGACCTACCCTACTGGAAAGACCTAGAGGTCCGCTCTTCAATCGACGTGATGCACATGACAAAGAACCTTTGCGTGAACCTGCTAGGCTTCTTGGGCGTGTATGGGAAGACAAAAGATACACCGGAGGCACGGGAGGACCTGCAACGTTTGCACGAAAAAGACGGCATGCCTCCAAAGCAGTATGAAGGTCCTGCCAGCTACGCTCTTACCAAAGAAGAGAAAGAAATCTTCTTTGAATGCCTGCTCAGTATGAAGGTCCCGTCTGGCTTCTCGTCGAATATAAAGGGAATAATAAATATGGTAGAGAAAAAGTTCCAGAACCTAAAGTCTCATGACTGCCACGTGATTATGACGCAACTGCTTCCGGTTGCATTGAGGGGGCTTCTACCGGAAAATGTTCGATTAGCCATTGTGAAGCTATGTGCATTCCTCAATGCAATCTCTCAGAAGGTGATCGATCCAGAAATCCTACCAAGGCTAAGGAGTGATGTGGCACAATGTCTTGTCAGTTTTGAGCTGGTGTTCCCACCATCCTTCTTCAATATCATGACGCACGTCCCAGTTCATCTAGTCGACGAGATTGTCATTCTGGGCCCTGTATTTCTACACAATATGTTCCCCTTTGAGAGGTTCATGGGAGTCCTAAAGAAATATGTTCATAACCGCGCTAGGCCAGAAGGAAGCATCTCCATGGGCCATCAAACAGAGGATGTCATTGGGTTTTGTGTTGACTTCATTCCTGGCCTTAAGAAGATTGGTCTCCCTCAATCGCGGTATGAGGGGAGACTGACTAGAAAAGGAACTCTAGGAGGGGACTCAATAATATGTAGGGACGGGCATTCTTGGTCTCAAGCACACTACACAGTTCTACAGAACTCTACCTTGGTGACCCCGTATGTCGATGAACACAAGAACATTCTGCGCTCCAAACACCCAGAGCAGTGTGACGACTGGATTACATGTGAACACATCAAGACTTTCGGCAGTTGGTTGGAAACACGTCCTAGAGGTGACAACACTGTTTCTGATGAGCTGTACTCATTGTCCAGGGGACCATCTTCGACTGTATTGACTTACAAAGGATACGAGATAAATGGGAATACATTTTACACGATCGCCCAAGATCAAAAGAGCACCAACCAAAACAGTGGTGTCCGCTTTGATGCAGCAACCAAGAGGGGAAAGGACACATATTATGGTTACATAGTGGACATATGGGAACTTGACTACGGACATGATTTTAAGGTCCCTTTGTTTAAGTGCAAATGGGTCAATATGTCAGGAGGCGGGGTACAGGTAGACCCACAGTACGGAATGACAACAGTGGATCTAAACAATCTTGGGTACACAGACGAACCATTCGTCCTAGCCAATGATGTGGTGCAGGTTTTCTATGTGAAGGACATGTCTACCAAACCGAGAAAAAGAAAAGATAAGGAAGCGAATACATCATACGATGAGCCAAAGCGCCACATAGTTCTTTCAGGAAAAAGAGACATCGTGGGATTGGAGGGCAAGACAGACATGTCTGAAGATTATGAAAAGTTTCATGAAATTCCTCCCTTCAAAGTCAAGGCTGACCCAAGCACCTTGTTAAGCGATGAAGAATATCCATGGTTACGGCGCAATAAGCAAAGGACACAAGCAAAGAAAAAGTGAAGACTTTCTCTCCACAACTATTATGATGATGCCTTTGATCTAGAATATCACTGCAGTTACATGTGAAGAAATGAAATGCCTTTTGTAATAGACGAGTTTCCGGAAACCCTGATACTTCGAAACAGATTGTCCGTTTTGTACACGAAGTGCATCCAGTTTTTGCCGTAACCCTCTCAACTTTTTAGCACATGCTATGTGGGTGAAATGATGATACCATGCCAATTTTCAACCTCTTCAGAGTTCATCTGAAGTGCTTTTCAATTTCAGGGTCATATAGCTCAAAAAAATCAGTAAATGCATGAAAAATAACAAATGAAGTCAGAAAGTGTTGAAAATTGATGATGTGGCTTTGAATGGTGCATTTTGAACACACAAAAAGTCTGGAGTTCAAATAAGTTCAAAAAAATGAAATCCCTTTGTAACAGACGAGTTTCCGTATGAAACCCTGATACTTCGAAAGAGATTGTCCGTTTTGTACACGAAGTGCATCCAGTTTTTGCCGTAACCCTCTCAACTTTTTAGCACATGCTATGTGGGTGAAATGATGATACCATGCCAACTTTCAACCTTTTCAAAGTTCATTTGAAGTGTTTTTCAATTTCAGGGTCATATAGCTCAAAAAAATCAGTAAATGCATGAAAAATAACAACTGAAGTCAGAAAGGGTTGAAAATTGATGATGTGGCTTTGAATGGTGCATTTTGAACACACAAAAAGTCTGGAGTTCAAATAAGTTCAAAAAAAATGAAATCCCTTTGTAACATATGAGTTTTCGTCCGAAACCCTGATACTTCGAAAGAGATTATCCATTTTGTACACGAAGTGCATCCAGTTTTTGCCTTAACCCTCTGAACTTTTTAGCACATGCTATGTGGGTGAAATGATGATACCATGCCAACTTTCAACCTCTTCAGAATTTTTTTGTTTGAAACTTTAATAGAAAACTAAAATAACAAAATCTATTTTTGATTAAAACAGACATTTCAAATAACCTAAAAATTACCAAATTGCATTTAATGATAAAACACAGTAATATTAAATAGCAGGAAAAACAATCACTCAAAAATCTATTTTTATAGTAAAGTTATTCACAAACTAGTGATTCACACAAATTTCAAAAAATTCAAATTTAAACTATTCAAATTGGAAAACTAATGGCACTAACAGAAAGTTTATAAATTTTACTACCTAAAAGCAAAACGAATCACTGAAAAACAGTAAGTCTTTTGCTGTAAGTAGAAACAAAATAAAATAAATAAAGCAAAAAAGAAAACAAAAAAAGGAAAAAATAAAAAAATGCCACCTACTGGGCCACCACGGCCTGAATACGACTAGAAACCCATCCATGGGCCAGGATTCAGGCCCGCAGAAGGCCCAGTAGGCCCACAGGCAGTGTAGTGTGAGATTAGGCCCGTAAGCCTGCATTTGAGAGGAGCTCGAGAGGGCAGCCGCAGTGGGGCTTATAAACAACTCTGAGCCCCTCTCAACTAGCGAGGTGGGACTAAACTTTTGGCCGCGGGCAGCACAAGGCCTTTTGTCCCGGTTGGTAGCAGCAACCGGGATGAAAGGGGCGCATTGGTACCGGTTCGTGGTACCAACCGGGACCAATGCCCCCCTTTAATCCCGGTTGGTGCCACCAACCGGGACCAAAGGTCCCTGTTTCCCGCCCTTTGGGCTGCTGAAAATAGACCTTTGGTCCCGGTTGGTAGCACCAACCAGGACTAAAGGCGGGAATTGGTCCCGGTTGGTGCCATGAACCGGGACCAATGCTCTGGGTATATAAGTAGCACTTAGGAATTTTCAGAACCGCCCATCCCCACTTCGATCTCTCCTCCTCCTCTCGCCCCGACGGCGGCGAATCCATCCACGACACCGGCAGGCTGCCCAAGCTAGCCGTCACCGACGCCCTCGCCGCGCCCTGCCCTTGACACCGCCGCTCCTCGCGCCCCTCTGCCCTGACCCGATGCGCCGTTGCGCCCCCTGCCCCGTATGCCTCCTCGTCGCCGTCGCCGCGCCCCTGCCCCGCCGTCGCCGTGCCTTGCCTCCTCGTCGCCGCC
This sequence comes from Thinopyrum elongatum, assembly GCA_011799875.1. Lineage (NCBI taxonomy): Eukaryota > Viridiplantae > Streptophyta > Magnoliopsida > Poales > Poaceae > Thinopyrum > Thinopyrum elongatum. Next base: position 512,087,932 of record CM022301.1, on the reverse strand, counting down.
CCCAGTGAGCTCGCCGCCCCCTGCCCCGCCGTCGCCACCCCCAGTGTATTAATTGTTTTGTTCATAGCATTTTTTTTATATGTTGAATTTTTTTTTCATAGCATTTTTCATAGCCATATATATGTATGTGGTTATATGTATGTATATATGGATGTTCATAGAATTTTTTTTATATGTATGTGGCTATATGTATATGTCGTTGTCGATATAGCCCCTCCCCGATAACTTTGACATGAGGGGGGAATCGATATACCCCCTCCCCGATAACATTTTTTTTATATGATGATTTTTTTTCATAGCCATATATATGTATGTGGCTATATGTATGTAAGGATGTTCATAGAATTTTTTTTATATGTATGTGGATATATGTATGTCGTTGTCGATAAAGCCCCTCCTCGATAACTTCGACATGAGGGGGGGGGGGTCGATATACCCCCTCCCCGATAACATTTTTTTTCTAAGTTACTAAGGTAAAATGTTCACCCCCCTCTCGATATACCGGGCGACCAACTCTCGAGGCCACCCAAACCCTAGAAAAAAAGCGTTGTCGATCTCCTACCCCCTCCCGCCCCTACCCGACAAACTCTCGAGGCCACCCAAACCACTAGCTAGAAGATAACTCCGGTAACTTCGACATGAGGGGGGACGTCGATCAACCCCCTCTCGCCCGAACAAGTCTATGTATCATTTTATATCGTGGTGGACATATATCAAAGTTTGATCATATGTCAAAGTTTGAATTTTGACATATATAGATTTATCAAGAATGCCCCCATTATGGATGTGCACAAGTTGATCCAATTTTTTTCTGATCTCATATATATATATATATATATATATATATATATATATATATATATATATATATATATATATATATATATATATATATATATTCTTCTATATGTCACGTTGTCTGTCAAGGTATTGAAGAAATCCATGGCCTCATCATTAGCCGGAAGTAACAGGCGTATGATGCTACAAAGCTCTTCAAAGTTGTTTTGGAACGGAGTTCCGGATAGAATAATTCGCTTTTTGGTACGAATTTCAGCAAAGGCCTTCCAAATAGTGATATGAGGGGGGACGTCGATCAACCCCCTCTCGCCCGACCAAACCCTAGAAGCGTCGAGGCCACCCCAAACCCTAGAAGTGTTGCCGAGGCCACCCCAAACCCTAGAAGCGTTGAGGCCACCCAAATTTACCAAGTAAAAAGTGTGTTGTCGAGGCCACCCCAAACCCTAGAAGCGTTGTCGAGGCCACCCCAAACCGTAGAAGCGTCGAGGCCACTAATTAATATCCCTTGTTGTGATTAGCTAGCTAGGTCTATGTTTGCCACTAATATATCCATCTCTCATGTTTGTATATTAATTGCCATGTTGTAATATTTGCAAAAACTATGGATCAACAAAGAGACTTGGAAACAGAAGAGTTGTTGGGGGACATCATCCTCGGCGGAGGTGATGTCTTGTCGTATCTCAATGACACCGATTGTCTGGAAGGAGAGGGTGAAGGCTCCGGTGATTGAACAATGGAGGAGGAAGGACATGATCATGATGGCTCCGATGACCGAATGCCGGAGGAAGAAGGAGACCATGATGATGGCTCCGGTGATCGAATGGAGGAGGGAGCTGTTGCAAAGTCCGGCGAGGTATATATATTAATTAAGCCTATGCTGACTAGCTAATTGATGCATTAATTGTTTTGGTATGTACATATATTAACTCTTCTTTCTTCTTTTAAAGCCCTCCGGATTGAGCCAAACTTCGGTAACGAGACGAGGCCCGAAGAAAAGGTTGCGTCAGGATGAAAGTTTCACGATCACAGCAATCGCGGACGATGGCTAGCCGATTGAACCGAGGCGGACCAAGGATGCATTTTCTGCTCAGTGCGGAGCTATTGTTAGGGACAGCATCCCGATCAGCATCTAGCTATGGAATGAGCCTAAGAAGAACGAAGACCCTCAAGTTTCTTATGTCACCGATAGACAGAAAGATGATCTTTGGACCTCGCTGAAGGCAAATTTCACCCTACCGCCAGAGGAGGATCTGGATAAGCCAGTTATAGAGCCATTGGTCAAGGCGTGTGCTCTTAAGAAGATGACAGATCTATTCAGGAGGTGGAAGAATGAGTTGAAATCAACGTTTGTCGACAAAGGGAAGACTCCAGAATTCACCAGCCGATTTGAGAAGATAAGAGATCACTGGCCAGCATTTGTGGCCTACAAGACATCGGACAAGAGTAAGAAGATGTCAGAGACAAATAAGATAAATGCTGCAAAGAAGAAGTTTCACCATCGCACGGGGTCAGGTGGCTACCTCAAAGCCCGGCCGCTATGGGACAAAGCTGAGAATGACCTGCTTGCTAAAGGGGTCGAACCAGAGACATTGAACTGGCCATACCGTTCAAGGACTTGGTTCTTCGGGCTTGGGGGAACCTTGGACCCTGAAACAGGGAAGCGCGTTTGGACGGACGAGCAACTTCCAATACCCGTCAAGAAGCTTCAGAAGTGTATCGCCGCAGCACAGCAAGGGACGTTCATTCCCGACAGAGAGAATGACGAGCTGACCGAGGCCCTCGGGAATCCTGAGCACCCTGGATGAACACGAGGCACGCCAGGCTCCGTTGCGTGGAAGGTTGGGTTTCCCGGCGTAGGCGGTTACAAAACCCGGGAGAGGAAGAGGAAACTAGAGCAGAGTGAACTGCAGAAGCTGAATGCAAGGGTACAAAAGCTAGAGGAACAAGTTGAGAGCCAGCGAGGTGCCGGAGCTACCCCGCCATCTCAGCGGAGAAGCAGCATGGCTTCCACCGAGGTCGTTCAGCAGCCTGACTTCACGGCTCCTAGCTACCCCATGGATGCTATCACGGAGGCTCAGCATTGCCAGCTTATGACGCAATGGCAGCACCTCAAAGTCAAGGCGGCTGTCGGCTCTGTTGCACCTCCTGAACCCGACGTAACTTTTCACTGCCGTCCGATTCCACAAGGCTATGCTGTTGTGATGGTGGATGAAGTAACGAAGGGATTTGAGGAGCTCGAGCTTCACCACCCTACAGGTCAAGGGGATACTCAGCTGGGTCTTGCTCTGAAGACTCCATGTCTATGGCCGAAGGAGCACATCAAGCTTCCGAACTGGACGCCTCCACCTCCTCCTCCTCCTCCTCCGGCGAGTGATCAGGGCACTCTGCCTCCTTCTCCGGCTGCTCCAGCGTGTGAGGCCACTCCGCCTCCTCCTTCGCCTCCTCCGGTGCGTCCGAGCAGTCCGCCTCCTCCTCCGCCTCGTAAGCAATGGCGGAAGAGAGATGCCGCCGCTCCGGCAGCTAGCAGTACAAGCAGAGGCGGGAGGCAATTCAGATACGGTCCATCTCTCAAGCCTCTAGAAAAGTTACCATATGAGAGGACCGACAAGGAAAATGAGGACATCTCTCGTGCCCAAGTGAGGGACTTTTTTGGAAAGAAACCTCCACCTCCGGAGGAGAAGATAGATCCGGTGAAAGCGAAGCGCACTCTCGATGCCCTGAAGCGACCACCACCGTCTCCGCCACAAACCAACTATGAGCGCATTATTGAAAGGACATATCAGGAAGCGGAGCGGTCGGGAAGTACTTGCAGTGATCGAAGGTTAGCAGAACAAAGAAGTGGGAAAAAAATTCCCCAGCTCGGCGAACAAGCGAACCAATCGTGCCCCCCGCTCAAGGTGTCTAGCGATATCATCGCTAATCATCCGGGGATGGTGCCCGGTACCAATCCTGCAGATTACCTGCCCGACGATGCACATTTTGATATAATGGAGGTGGACGAACACAAATACCGGCACGGGAAGCCTCTCGTCAAACCTAGTCATCCTCCTCTAACAACGATGATGCGAAGATTCCATGAGTGGTACATGGACACCTGCAGCGAGTCTGGGAAGGATACTTTGACGCTGAGAGTTAAAGAGGAGCATGACCTTGTTGGAATTGATCTGTTGTCTGTTCCACTTAAGGAGTTCTTCCAGTTTTTCAAACAAAAGGCCCTCGATAAAATAATCGTCACTTGCTATTGTCTGTAAGTACTACTTCTGTAATTAAGTCTCTATATATAGCTCAGCTCTTTCATTGCATGTATATATAATTATCCTCACTATATTATGCAGATTGAAGATCGTCGAATGCAGAAAAGCACAAATCTATGATATTGGGTTCATTAACACAAATCTCATAGATGAATGGACGGTTAAATATAATGCCAAAGAAACCGAGGCCAACTTGCTACAATCGTTGCTTCGAAATCAAAACAAAGATAAAATACTCTTTCCTTACAACTTCAAGTGAGTGTTACTGTCTTGTGCATATTTGGTTTCCCTTATTACTCGAGGTTATAGTAATGTAATTGATGAGTTATGCATGCATGCGCAGCTTCCACTTTATTCTCCTAGAGATTAAGCTTGAGCAGGGACTAGTAACCGTCTTAGACTCGAGATGAAAAGATCCCAAGGAGTATGCGGCCATGACTAAAATGCTCGAGAAGTAAGTTCAATCGATCGTTATCGCACCATATCGGCAACTTTGTTCATTTCCTGATATCAAGTAATTGTTTTCTTTGTCTGGCAGGGTTTGGAAAGAGTTCACCGCTAAAGCTCTGGGACTGCCGGGGGAGCTCCGATTTATACACCCGAAAGTAAGTACTACTAGCTAGTTCCGCGCATCTCTCATTGATTCTAGCTAGTTTCATCAATACCATTTAGCATGCTTGCTTATTAGTTTGATTGACCTCTATTTCTTGTAAAGTGGTTGTGGCAGGAAGGCGGGACTGATTTTTGTGGATACTACATTTGCGAGTTCATCCGCCACACAACTTGTGAGCGGGGCTACTCTGATAAACAATATGAAGTGCGTAAGCAATAATATTCACAATTTTATTTTATTACCATCATTTGTGTTGAGTTTCATTCATATATATGTATTGACCCCCTTCTTCAAATTAGATGTGGCAGGTGCGGGATGAACTCCTACCACAAGATCGCATAAAAGCAATTCAAGAGGAATTGGCGGGATTCTTTCTTGACCACGTCATCAATAAAGCCAGAGAATACCATGTGGAACTTGACATCAGATGTTAGGGATTGTAAGAGATCTTATATTGTATATATGTAGCTAGTAGCATCGGATAGATATACGAAAACTTGTTGTTCGACCAATCTCTCGGAGAAGGAGGAGGTCGATCACTTCTCTCTGTATATATATGTTCATGACGATCTTGTATACTTAATGGTTTCCTTCATTTCCTTACTAGCTAGCGTGTCGCGAGTTCTCTCTATACGTATAGTACGTAGCGTCCCCAAGCACGGAGATAAGAGAGTCACTTCTCTCTATTACCTAGCTAACACAATATGAACCCCTAAACTAACCCTAACAACCCTACAAAACCACCAACCCCCCCCCCCCCTTCAAAAAAAAAACCCTAGCCCCTGAACTGCTGACGCGTGGATGCTTTTTGGTCCTGGTTGGTGCTACCAACCGGGATAAAAGGCCCTCCTGCCTGGGCAAGCCGCAGCGGCCACGTGGAGCCCCATCTGTCCCGGTTTGTAGGCGAACCGGGACTAAAGGTATTGGGCTTTAGTCCCGAGGGCCTCTGGAACCGGGACAAATGGGCCTTTTTCTACTAGTGTATATTCCAAAAAAACCTCCGTAAATTTTTATCGCGTTTGGACTTCGTTTGATATGGATTTTCTGTGAAACAAAAAACATGCAACAAACATGAACTGGCACTGGGCACTGGATCAATATGTTAGTCCAAAAATAATATAAAAAGTTGCCAAAAGTATATGAAAGTTGTAGAATATTGGCATGAAACAATCAATTATAGATACGACGGAGACGTATCAAGTGCCGGCTCGCTCTCGCCAAGACCACGGACGGTGTCTACAACCCGGACGCGCCTGTCTCGGCGGCGGTAGAAGGGCGTCTTGATGGCAACAAGAAAGCCCAGGCGGCGAGGGACTCGGTGCCCGCTGCCGAACGGCTACAGTCGTCGATAGAACAGTGCATCGCCGACGCCAAGAGCCAGACCGCCAAGAGGGAGGAGAAGTCCAAGGCGAGGTGGTCGGCGTTGATTACGAAGCAGGACGTCAAGCTCGACCTTCTCAGGACCAACGTCGCTGATACGTCACCATCGTATCTACTTTTCCAAACTCTTTTGCCCTTGTTTTGGACTCTAACTTGCATGATTTGAATAGGAACTAACCCGGACTGACGCTATTTTCAGCAGAATTGCCATGGTGTTATTTTTGTGCAGAAATAAAAGTTCTCGGAATGACCTGAAACTTCACGGAGATGAATTTTGGAATTAATAAAAAATATTGGCGAAAGAATCAAGTGAAGGGGGCCCACACCCTGGCCACAAGGGTGGGGGGTGCGCCCACCCCCCTGGGGCGCGCCATCCATCCTTGTGGGCCCCTGGACCTCCACCGACCTCAACTCCAACTCCATATATTCACGTTCGGGGAGAAAAAAATCAGAGAGAAGGATTCATCGCGTTTTACGATACGGAGCCACCGTCACCTCCTGTTCTTCCCCGGGAGGCCAGATCTGGAGTCCGTTTTGGGCTCCGGAGAGGGGAAATCGTCACCATCATCATCATCAACCATCCTCCATCACCAATTTCATGCTGCTCACCGCCGTACGTGAGTAATTCCATCGTAGGCTTGCTGGACGGTGATGGGTTGGATGAGATCTATCATGTACTCGAGTTAGTTTTGTTAGGGTTTGATCCCTAGTATCCACTATGTTCTAAGATTGATGTTGCTATGACTTTGCTATGCCTAATGCTTGTCACTAGGGCCCGAGTGCCATGATTTCAGATCTGAACCTATTATGTTTTCATGAATATATTTGTGTTCTTGATCCTATCTTGCAAGTCAATAGTCACCTACTACGTGTTATGATCCGGCAACCCCGGAGTGACAATAGTCGGGACCACTCCCGGTGATGACCGTAGTTTGAGGAGTTCATGTATTCACTAAGTGCTAATGCTTTGGTCCGGTACTCTATTAAAAGGAGGCCTTAATATCCCTTAGTTTCCAATACGACCCCGCTACCACGGGAGGGTAGGACAAAAGATGTCATGCAAGTTCTTTTCCATAAGCACGTATGACTATATACGGAATATATGCCTACATTATATTGATGAATTGGAGCTAGTTCTGTGTCACCCTATGTTATAACTGTTGCATGATGAATGACATCTGACATAATTATCCATCATTGATCCATTGCCTACGAGCTTTTCACATATTGATCTTTGCTACGTTACTTTTCCGTTGCCACTGTTACAATTGCTACAAAACTGCTACTATTACTTTTGCCACCGTTACCGTTACTTCCATACTACTTTGTTACTAAATACTTTACTGCAGATATTAAGTCTTTCAGGTGTGGTTGAATTGACAACTCAGCTGCTAATACTTGAGAATATTCTTTGGCTCCCCTTGTGTCGAATCAATAAATTTGGGTTGAATACTCTACCCTCGAAAACTGTTGCGATCCCCTATACTTGTGGGTTATCAAGACCTTTTTTTGGCGCCGTTGCCGGGGAGCATAGCTCTATTCTCTGAGTCACTTGGGATTTATATCTGTTGATCACTATGAGGAATCTGAAAGACAACAAAACCAAGATTTTTCCCTCAACTACGAGGGGAGGTAAGGAACTGCCATCTAGCTCTGCACTTGATTCTCCTTCTGTTTTGAGTAAACTTGTGACACCTACACCTGCTATGGATTCCGCTATGTCGCATGTTATTGATGATGCCACTTCTGCTATGCATGATGCTTATGATGAAACTACTTCTCTGCTTGATAATACTGTGCCACTAGGTGAATTTCTTGATGAACAACTTGCTAGGGTTAGAGAGAATGAAATTACTGAAACTGATGATATTATTGAAATTGAAGATTATGATTCTCCCCCTAGATATGAATTGCCTGTTGTACCTGAGGGTTATGTTATGGATGAAGAAACTACTAGAGACTTCTTTGCTTGCAATGATAGAGAGGATCTTAAGAAACTATTAGTTAAGCTAAAAGAAAAATCCTTGAATGCTAGAATGAAATATGATCCCAATTTTGCTACTTCACCTATCTTTGTTACTAATAAGGATTATGAATTCTCTGTCGATCCTGAGTTAATTACTTTGGTTGAATCTGATCCTTTCTATGGTTATGAATCTAAAACTGTTGTGGCACATCTTACTAAATTGAATGATATAGCCACCCTATTTGCTCATGAGGAAAAATTCGCTATTACTATATTCTTAAATTGTTTCCTTTCTCATTAAAGGGTGATGCTAAGTTATGGTTTAATTCTCTTGCTCCTGGTTGTGTGCGTAGTCCCCAGGATATGATTTACTACTTCTCTGCAAAATATTTCCCTGCTCATAAGAAACAAGCTGCCCTTCAGGAAATATTTAATTTTGTGCAAATTGAAGAAGAGAGTCTCCCACAAGCTTGGGGGAGGCTTCTCCAATTACTTAATGCTTTGCCTGATCACCCTCTCAAGAAAAATGAAATACTTGATATCTTTTATAATGGACTAACCGATGCTTCTAGGGACCACCTAGATAGTTGTGCTGGTTGTGTTTTCAGGGAAAGAACTGTTGAGCAAGCTGAATTGCTATTGAATAATATATTGAGTAATGATAATGATTGGACACTTCCTGAACCGACTCCTAAGCCAACTCCGAAAAAGGGGTATTCTATTTCTTAGTCCCGAAGATATGCAAGAGGCAAAGAAATCTATGAAAGAAAAAGGTATTAAAGCTGAAGATGTTAAGAATCTACTGCCTATTGAAGAAATACATGGTCTTGATAACCCGACACAGGTACTAGAGGTAAACTCTCTCTATAGATTTGATGAAGGTGATATTCCTCGTAATAAGTCTGCTAGTCAATGTTTGGATGAGTTTGATAATTTTATTGTTAAACAAGAAAACTTCAATGCTTATGTTAGTAGATAATTGAAACGTAATGCTTACATGCTTGACCACTTGGGTGATTATATGAGTAGAACTATTAATGATCTTAAGCTTATTAGTAAACATGCATCCATGGTTACAACTCAAGTAGAACAAGTACTTAAGGCACAAGATGATTTACTTAATGAGTTGAATAGTAAGAATAATTATAATGCTGTTAGGGTTATGACTAGAGGTGGTAGAATGACCCAGGAACCTTTGTATCCTGAGGGCCATCCTAAGAGAATTGAGTAGGATTCTCAGAGAATTAATACTGATGCACCTAGTCCTAGTAATAAAAAGAAAAAGAAAACTGATAGGACTTTGCATGCTTCTAGCGAACCTGATGTAGACACACCTGAGAATCCAAATGATATTTCTATTTCTGATGCTGAGACACAATCTGGTGATGAACATGAACCTAGTAATAATGTTAATGATGATGTTCATGTTGATGCTCAACCTAGTAATGAAAATAATGTAGAGATTGAACGTGCTGTTGATCTTGATAACCCACAATCAAAGAATCAACGTTATGATAAGAGAGACTTCGTTGCTAGGAAACATGGTAAGGAAAGAGAACCATGGGTTCAGAAACCCATGCCCTTTCCTCCTAAACCATCCAAGAAAAAGGATGATGAGGATTTTGAGCGCTTTGCTGAAATGATTAGACCTATCTTTTTGCGTATGCATTTGACTGATATGCTTAAAATGCCTCCTTATGCTAAGTATATGAAGGATATTGTTACTAATAAAAGAAAGATACCGGAAGCTGAAATTTCCACCATGCTTGCTAATTATACTTCTAAGGGTGGAATAGCAAAGAAACTTGGAGATCCAGGGGTACCAACTATACCATGCTCCATTAAAAGAAATTATGTTAAAACTGCTTTATGATCTTGGAGCCGGTGTTAGTGTTATGCCTTTCTCTTTATATCGTAGACTTGAATTGAATAAGTTGACACCTACTGAAATCTCTTTGCAAATGGCTGATAAATCAACTGCTATACCCATCGGTATTTGTGAGGATGTGCCTGTTGTGGTTGCAAACGTTACTATCTTAACGGACTTTGTTATACTTGATATTCCCGAGGACGACAGTATGTCGATCATCCTTGGTAGAACTTTTTTGAATACTGCAGGGGCTGTTATTGATTGCAATAAAGGCAATGCCACTTTTCATGTTAATGGTAATGAGCATACGGTACACTTTCCGAAGAAACAATCTCAAGTTCATAGTATCAATTCTATCAGAAAAAATTCAACTATTACTATTAGAGGTTTTGAATTCCCTCTACCTACTGTCAAAAAGAAATATGATATTCTTATTGTTGGGGAAATGCATATCCCCGTTGAGGTAACCTAGTGCTATTCGAAAATTCTCCGGTTTCATGTCATTCGGAAGAAGTTTGTTAATAAGACTTGATCAACCTTGTTAATGGATTCCTTTTGATGAGCATGAGATGGATGAAATTAGAAAGCACAACTTTCTGTACCCATCTTTTACTTTCTGTTAATTAGATTAAATAAAGAAAAAATAGTATTTTCTGTCTTTTTTCTAAATTATCCATGCAATAAAAAATGCCCCGAAAATAAAAGTTCTCCAAATGCCCTGAAAATTTAGTATGATTTTTTATAGAATATTTGAGAATTTCTGGCACTGAATACACACCAGGGGGCCTCACCAGCTGGCCACAAGGGTGGAGGGTGTGCCCTACCCCCTGGGCGCGCCCCCTGTCCTTGTGGGCCCCATGAGGGTCCCCTCCACTTATTCCAGCACCCATCCACTCCTTCCTCCAGAAAAAATCACTCCATAGCCCAAACTCGTGTTCTTGCTCATCTTGCTATCATTTTCGATCTCCTTGCTCAAAGCTACATTCACAAAACTGTTTTGGGGGATTGTTCTTCGGTATGTGACTCCTCCAATGGTCCAATTAGTTTTTGTTCTAGTGCTTTATTCATTGCAAATTTTTGCTGCTATGGTGACCTTGTTCTTGAGCTTGCATGTCATATATATATTGTCCAAAGTAGTTTTGATGCTTGATATAGCCTCTAGGCACTTGAGGGAGTAGTTGCTATCAATTTTGTTGAGTTTGGTTCACTTTTATTTTGAGTCACTAAAAATTTCAGAAATTTTCAGAGGAAGAAAATGTCAAAGAGAATGTACCAAGGTGGTACTTCGAGGAAGCAAGCACCGAGGCTCGCGATACGTGAACCGGACCTTGAACCACCAAGGGAAGCTCAAGTGCAGCCTTGTGAATGGCCGTCGGATGAATTTATGGTTCATGCAGGTTTCAAGGATGAGTTCTATACATACGTTCAAAATGCCGGCCTTGAAGACTTCTTGTCAGACAAGTGCCTACAATATTATTATCTCACCGATTCCTTTGTGCAGAGGTTTGAGTTCTCATCCAAGCGTAATACTCATACTGTCTTGTTTGATCTTTATAATGAATCTTATACCATGGACCTAGAAGATTTTTGTGATGCATGCAAAATTCCACAATGGGGCATTCTTAGTGAGCCTCACAAATCTGAATATAGTGATTTCCTTGCTAGCATCACCGTGGGGGAAACTAGAAATATCACACAAGCCACCATAGGTAGCATTCACTTTCCTGCTATTCATTATTTTGCTCTCTTTATAGGAAGATGCATTAATGGTAAATATGATCATAGCCACCTTTGCGTTCCAGATCTTAGTGTCCTTAAGTGTGCGATGTTAGGTGATAATCGATATAACTTGGGGGCTATTATTGCGAGAAGGTTACATCATAATGCTAAAGATGGAGATTTATTTGGTGGGATTTATGCAACTCATTTAGCTAATTATTTGGGAGTACCCGTAAGAGGGTATGACATTGAGTTGCCACCTAGTTTTATAGATTATGAGGCTATGGTATGCTACCAGTTTCTTAAGAGGAACGAACAGTTCCTTCAGTACAGACTAATCTTTGATACATGGCGTGCCGTCCATATTACCCTTCCTGCTCCTGCCTTCTTTAACTTTCAGGCAAATGGGAGATATTTTATAACTAGAGAGGAGGCAAACGAGTATGAGAGAACAGCGGAGGCTGCTCGTCTCCAGGAAGCAGCTCGCCAAGCGGTAGCTGCCAAGCACAGTACAACCCCAACTATGATTTCGAATACAATCCGGGCCAGTCGTGGCCCTAGACCAACTTAGGCTAAAAGCCTAAGCTTGGGGGAGTACGTATTTCTCACCGGCATTACATTCATGTTCACACACTCATTTCGGTTGTCGGTGTTCATACTTTTTCATTGTATTATCCATGTTAGTTTATTTCTTTTTCTCGCTTTCTTCTTATGTGTTTGAAAAACTTTGAGAAAAACCAAAAAAGTTAATTAGTTGTAGCTTCTGTTTAGTTTATTATCCTTGCATGCTTAGTTGTAATATTAAAAGAAAACCCAAAAAGATTTCTCGTTCTTCTTTTGCTTGTTGGGAGCTTTCCCGTGTAAATGGTTTTTCTCGTTCTTGTTTCACTTTCTTCAGAAAAACAAAAACTCCAAAAACATTTCAATGTGTTTCTTTGAAATTCTTTTCTTTTCTTTGGGGGTCGAGAGGAGAAGACCACGATGAAAATGTTGAGTGGCTCTCATATGCATTATTGTTGATCTAACAAAGAGCCCATATTACCTTGTCTTCTCCTTTGAATAAATGTTTGCAGATTCCAGCTTAGTCCAATACACATGCACTATTATTATTATCCACACCGTTCGGTCGTGCAAGTGAAAGGCAATAATGACGATATATGTTGAAATGATTGAGATGAGGAAAAGCTGGTATGAACTCGACCTATCTTGTCTTTGTAAATATGATCAGTTCATTGTTCCTGATTCAGCCTATTATGAATGAAACATGTTTGCAATGACGATTAGGGATTATAGTTACTCATGCCATGCTTAATTAGCTAGGAGTTTATAATGGTTTACCTTGCGTGCCAACATGGAAATTAAAATGGTTGTGATGTAGTATGATAGGATGGTATCCTCCTTTGAATGATTCGAGTGGCTTGACTTGGCACATGTTCACGCATGTAGTTGAAACAAAATCAACATAGCCTCCACGATATTTATGTTCATGGTGATTTATATCCTACTCATGCTTACACTCAATGTTGGTTACTCCCAATGCATGTTTATGACTATTGTCGCTCTCTAGTTGGTCGCTTCCCAGTCTTTTGCTAGCCTTCACTTGTACTAAGCGGGAATACTGCTTGTGCATCCACTTCCATAAACCCCAAAATTGTTCCATATGAGTCCACCATACCTACCTATATGCGGTATTTACCTGCCGTTCCAAGTAAATTTGCAAGTGCCAAACTCTAAACCTTCAAATGATAATTTGTTTTGTATGCTCGAATCGCTCATGTACCAACTAGGATTGTCAATATCTTCCATGCTAGGTGGGTTATTCTCACGATGAGTGGACTCCGCTCATCATTCATGAGAAAATGGCTGGTAATCGGGATGCCCAGACCCATGCTCAAATCAAATCAAAATAATTGCAAACAAAACTCCCCCAGGATTGTTGTTAGTTGGACGGTACCCATTGTTTTGGACCAGCCGTGGAGTGTGCTTGTTGGTGGTGGGGGAGTAAAAACTTTACCATTCTGTTTGGGAACCGCCTATAATGTATGTAGCATGGAAGATACCGAGATCTCTTGGTTGTTATGTTGACAATGAAAGCATGCCACTCAAAATATTATTTATCTCTATTTCAAAAACTCGAGCTCTGGCACCTCTGCAAATCCCTGCTTCCCTCTGCGAAGGGCCTATCTATTTACCTTTATTGTTGAGTCATCATCCTCTTATAAAAAGCACCAGTTAGAGAGTACCACTGTCATTTGTATGCATTGTTATTAATTTATATTGAGTATGACTGTGACTGGATCTCTTTTACCATGAATTACAATGTCTAGTCAGTCCTTGATCTTCAGGGGTGCTCTGCATTTATGTTTTGCGGTCTCAGAAAGGGCTAGCGAGATACCATCTTGTTATATCATATCATGATTGTTTTGAAAAAGTGTTGTCATCCGAGATTTATTATTATTATTACTCGCTAGTTGATTATGCCATTGATACGAGTAAATGTGAGACCTAAATATTATTGTGAATATGGTTAGTTCATAATCTTTGCTGAAAACTTGAATGCTGGATTTACATATTTGCAATAACAAGATCAAACAGAGTTTGTAAAAGTTTTTCTTTATCACTTTCAGTTTGTCAACTGAATTACTTGAGGACAAGCAATGGGTTAAGCTTGGGGTAGTTGATACGTCTCCATCGTATCTACTTTTCCAAACTCTTTTGCCCTTGTTTTGGACTCTAACTTGCATGATTTGAATAGGAACTAACCCGGACTGACGCTGTTTTCAGCAGAATTGCCATGGTTTTATTTTTGTGTAGAAATAAAAGTTCTCGGAATGACCTGAAACTTCACGGAGATGATTTTTGGAATTAATAAAAAATATTGGCGAAAGAATCAAGTGAAGGGGGGCCACACCCTGGCCACAAGGGTGGGGGGCGCGCCCACCCCCCTGGGGCGCGCCATCCGTCCTTGTGGGCCCCCTGGACCTCCACCGACCTCAACTCCAACTCCATATATTCACGTTCGGGGAGAAAAAAATCAGAGAGAAGGATTCATCACGTTTTACGATACGGAGCCGCCGTCACCTCCTGTTCTTCCCCGGGAGGCCAGATCTGGAGTCCGTTTTGGGCTCCGGAGAGGGGAAATCGTCGCCATCATCATCATCAACCATCCTCCATCACCAATTTCATGATGCTCACCGCCGTACGTGAGTAATTCCATCGTAGGCTTGCTGGACGGTGATGGGTTGGATGAGATCTATCATGTAATCGAGTTAGTTTTGTTAGAGTTTAATCCCTAGTATCCACTATGTTCTAAGATTGATGTTGCTATGACTTTACTATGCCTAATGCTTGTTAATAGGGCCCGAGTGCCATGATTTCAGATCTGAACCTATTATGTTTTCATGAATATATTTGTGTTCTTGATCCTATCTTGCAAGTCAATAGTCACCTACTACGTGTTATGATCCGGCAACCCCGGAGTGACAATAGTCGGGACCACTCCCGGTGATGACCGTAATTTGAGGAGTTCATGTATTCACTAAGTGCTAATGCTTTGGTCCGGTACTCTATTAAAAGGAGGCCTTAATATCCCTTAGTTTCCAATACGACCCCGCTACCACGGGAGGGTAGGACAAAAGATGTCATGCAAGTTCTTTTCCATAAGCACGTATGACTATATACGGAATACATGCTTACATTATATTGATGAATTGGAACTAGTTCTGTGTCACCCTATGTTATAACCGTTGCATGATGAATGTCATCCGACATAATTATCCATCATTGATCCATTGCCTACGAGCTTTTCACATATTGATCTTTGCTACGTTACTTTTCCGTTGCCACTGTTACAATTGCTACAAAACTGCTACTGTTACTTTTGCCACCGTTACTGTTATTTCCATACTATTTTGCTACTAAATACTTTGCTGCAGATATTAAGTCTTTCAGGTGTGGTTGAATTGACAACTCAGCTGCCAATACTTGAGAATTTTCTTTGGATCTCCTTGTGTCGAATCAATAAATTTGGGTTGAATACTCTACCCTCGAAAACTGTTGTGATCCCCTATACTTGTGGGTTATCAGTCACCGCGAAGAAGAGTAACACCGATCTAGCGTTCCTAATGGGAGCAGACATGGCGACGATGGATCCGCAGGTGAAGACGTGGTACCTGGCGGAGCGCGGCCTCATCTTGAACCAGATGCCTGGACTGGCGGCGACCACTGCCACGCCATGCCGAGCACTGCAACTGCACCCATAGCAACGTCGAGCACTGCAACTGCGCCCACGCCTACGCCGAGCACTGCAACTGCGCCCACGCCCACGCCGAGCTCTCCCACCCCTACGGTAGAGGAGCCTACCATTTGAGTTCCATGTCTATGGTTCCTGCCCTTTTGATCGTCGGACTTTGGCTATGTTCGATCGTCGACCTGTGGCATGATGATCGACGAACCTGTGTAGTTTTTTGGTAGCGGGAATGCCCCCCCCTGTGCAAAAAAAACGCCGGTGCAAACGCACAAAGGCCTTCGCTGGGTATGCTGGGGGCCAAATGGCTGGAGATGCTCTGAGGGAGGTGTCCCACGGGTGTCGGAGGAAGGCGAAGTGGGAAGAAGAAGAAAATGCTGAGGATCGTTGGATGAATATCGAACGGTCGGTGGAAAATTGACCGACGAAGAATCTCTACTCCTAATGTCTCAGTTGGTAGTCTCCGTCGGTTAATTTTCGTCCCACCTCCACTGGTTTTTTTTTTCGTCCTAAAAAAATCTACGAAAAATAACCAGGGACGAGGCCTCCTCGCACGTAACGCGAAAAATTAGACGAACGAGGCTCCCTCCCTCCCTCCCTCGAACCCTAGCTACCCCTCGTCTCCTCGCCTCCAGCCGCACCCGCCGCCGCACCCCAATCCCGATCTGGCTCTTCACCTCACGACGACGTGGTTCTCCCGGCGATGAACCCCCTCCTCATGCCCTCTCCAACTTCCCTCTTCGCACGACACTCGCCCCTGCGCGCACGACCTCCCCCCCTCCTCCTCCCGCGCCGTTCACCGCCCCGCAAACTCCGGCAGCCGTTATCCGCCCTTCGCCGCGGGAGCCGCCGTAGGAGCCGCTCGCCGCTGGAGCCGCCGCCCGCGGAAGCCGCAGCCCGAGCAGCCGCGGGAGCCGCTCGCCGCTGCAGCCGCCACCCGCGGGAGCCGCCGCGGGTCGCCCTTCGCCGCAGGTCGCCGCCGGAGCCGCCCCGCCCCTGGATCCGCTCGCCGCCGGAGCCGCCCGTCGCGCTCCCACTCAGCTTGGCCTCCGGCCCGCCGCCCCCGGTCCTCAAGCGAGTAAGTTTGCCTTGCGTTCTGAAGCTCAACTATTCCTAATCTGCAGACTAGCTCCTTAGAGTTCTGATGAACCGTCAATTGGATGGACTGGTGAAGCACGAGGGAGAAAGATGTGGTTGTGTCCAGATTCCAAAGAGGGTAAAATAGTTCAATAATTTCCGAAATTGATGGTATTGCCTGAGATATGATGCTTGCACACAAGAGAAGTTCATGCTTGTGATTGCAAAATCGGTGTATATGTAAAGATCTTGTCCTGGTTTCATGAATTGGCTGGGATTTTTGTTAAGTCTCACTTGGGCAGGACAACTATGGTCTTGATTATATGTATGATGACTTTCCCACTTTTCTTTTGAGCAGGCTACTTCAATTTTAGGTGAGCTGGCAGGGATCACAAGCATCGGTGTTGCATTCCTGAATCTCACATACACAAGTAAGTAATATTCTCCCTCACATAAAGTCCTTTTAGTGCATGTATAGTGTTTTGCTCACTTTCTTTCTAGCTAGCTGCTGCATTCATTTCTTTCCGTGGCACCGTATAATTTATACCTCAGAGAGGTCATTTTAGTGCATGATGTTCTGGTGTAGCTACCATTAGCTTTACTGGAGCAGAGCAACATTTAATAGGAATTCCACCATAAATATTTACCCAGATACAACATTCTTCTCTGGAATTTGAGTTTTTTCCAGAAGGTTTAGGATCTAAGGATGAGCTATCAGTGGTACTGATTATACAACGAGTTTGTACAAAATGTTCGCTGGTGTTGGGTGTTTACCTTTTATCACTTCTATATCCCCTTTATTGTGTTTCTCTATTTCTAGAAAGTAGGCCATTTGTTCCAGGCTTTCAAGTTTGTGCCATAACCTGAAGGAGAAAGAGTTCATTATTGACCAGCAGTTAAAAGCAGGTTCAGTTTTTTACCTCATTTTCCATCCCCACAGTAGCACTTTCTGTTAGTTTGAACAATATCTCAATGCATTATTTACACACCTAGCTTGTGCTCTGTGACCAGAATTGGTAAACTGTAGCCGTGATAGTACTACACTGTATTCAGAAATAGCAGGAGGAGATAAAGCTAGGTGTTGCATATAGGCCGGTGGTTAACCCTATTAGAGCTGACCTTCCTTCAAAGTTGGATATCATCTACAGTAACCTAACCGCATCCATAGATCAACTGAACAAACAAAAGGCACCTAAGATCTTTACTGGTATCCAGGATGTGTTGTCTGATCATCTAAGCGAACTGGTCCACTATGCTAAGGAATTAGGACAGTTCAGTTACTTGATCGGACTATATACGACAAACTAAAGTTCAGATTATGTTTGGCCAACCTAATCTGAGGTTTAGACTATATGTGTCATGATATAGAGTTATAGACTGCATTGCTCATCCTTCTACTTTTCTCTATTTTTTTTCTTGTTCTGCAGCTAGCTTCGGGAGTGAAATGAGATAATACAGAGCATGACATGTGCCGATAGCATGTAAGTTGTTTTCTTATTTGTTACCTAATTTCCAGTCTCATTTCCTATTCCAAGATATGTTTTACTTCTCGCCACTTCCAGTATGCAAGTGCTGTCAATCAGCTATTGCTCTATCTTATTTTGATCAGTTTATCTCATAGCATTGGCTGCAAATGACTTCTAGCTAATTTAATAGCACGTTGTCAGTTCGTAAGGTTCCCATGACCAATTGTAATGAGCGGGCCCCATTAGCATCTGCAGGTACGAGAACCATGTAACAATAATAACATGCACCTGGGTGCTCATACAGTACACACGCAGCAACAAAGGCTCCTTGAAACACACACTCAATTGCCTGCAAATTAGTTTTTTTTGAAGAAATCAGCTTTCTGGTTTGAGTAAGCATCAACGGCATTCTTAGCTAGGGCCAACAACAATAAGGTGAGAGCTATCACAATGACGGATATAATGCTAGAGGAGCTAAATTGCTTACCTTCTGATGATATTCTAATGAGGGATCCGTAGTTTGTTTCTAGCAATCTTTGTATCATTTCCTTAATTCCATGGTTATGTAGTTATAACTACTCTCTTGTATTCCATATACGTTCATCTAGGAAATTGGAGGAGCTGAATTCTATATTGGTTCCTTGTTGACCTCTCACCCTGCTGATGTAGTTCTGTATTGTACAGGTATAAATTCCAAATCTCAAACTTCCAACAATATTTAAATTCTTTAGTAATAACTCTGCATTAGTGTCATCTTTAAGGCTTAGAAACTGGTACTAAAAAATTGCTTGGTCATACAATCTGAATTTTGACCATTTCACACACACAACCTATCATTTGTGGTTCCGTCAATATCACATATAATCCAATAATTAGACAATATATACTTCTACAAGACAATGCCTTTTAGTTGCTCTAAATTATACGATATTTACATATCAATGTTATTGCTCATAGTCATTTGCCAACATTATGCAAATGGTTTCCACCAAAGAACATGTAGTATTATTTTTAAAATTGTGATAGGTTATGTTCTTCTTTTTTACTCGCTTCCTCGTCTCATTCTTGATAACCGAAGCGCCATTGCTTTCCTTTCAAGTAATGTATGTTGGCAAAAAGAAGGTTTTATAGCTCTCGAATCCTTGCCAGTTGTGTTCTTCTTTTATGTATTTTTTTGCCTGAACAAATATATGTTCAGGTGATTGCACTTGTGGAAGGATTAGCCCACCAGTGCTTAGACGGAACGTGCATTCTAAGCCAGATTCAGGTGCTCTGCTCCAGCCTTCAACAAGTCAATCTTGTTTAGTACTATGGAGTGCAAACTATGCAGATGATGTTTGTGTTTAGAAGTTTCTACTAAAACACATATAACTCTTTGGGTGGGTCAGGTGCCCCCTTTCTCATACAATTGAACCGTGTTCACTTTGAGTGTAACTTGTAGCCTTGTAAATTAAAGAGAACATGTGTTGACTCCCTAGTTTATAGCTGACCTTGCACGCCAAAGTTGGACAAGATATTATTGAGCTAAAGATATTCAAATGCAAGGCTGAGGCTAATATCGTAGCTATGCCCAAGGCTTTGAATAAAATAATCTGGTGTGTTGCTCGGATGTCAATTTAGTGTGAATATACACCCCTTTTTCAACGAGAATGGAACTAACAGTGATATGTGCTTTTGTTTGTGTGTTTAAGCATAATGCTTTTGTTTTATGTTTTCACATATAAGAATGCGTATAACCACCTTGTGAGAACAAACTTGAATAGATGCTTGCCAGAGAATAATAATATTAGTCTCTTAGTCTTAATGTCTCAGTTGGTAGTCTCCGTTCCACGGTTAATTTTCGTCCCACCTCCACTGTTTTTTTTTCGTCCTCCCTCCCACCTCCCAGCGAACCCCCCAGGGCTGTCAAACAAAAAAAAGTCTGGGTTAGCGATGCCCCCACGAAGTCAAGGTGCTAAACCTCCGGTCGATCCAGAGAAAATCGGAGGGAAAAAAAAATCTACGAAAAAAAACCTACGAAATTTAACCAGGGACGAGGCCCCCTCGCACGTAACACGAAAAATTAGACGAACGAGGTTCCCTCCCTCCCTCAAACCCTAGCTACCCCTCGTCTCCCCGCCTCTAGCCGCACCAGCCGCCGCACCCCAATCCCCGATCTGGCTCTCCACCTCACGACGACGCGGTTCTCCCGGCGATGACCCCCCTCCTCATGCCCTCTCCGTCCTCCTCCTCAAGACATCACCATCGCCTCCCCTCCTCCGTGATTCGGCCATGGCCACCACTGACGCCCTCCTCTCCATCGCCGCCGCCAATCCTCACCTCCACATCACTATATCTCAACCTCCATCGATCTCCTCCCGGATGGATCCGTCCACGTCACTAGATCGACAAAGGGAGACCTCCACCGTCGCCGTTCTTCTTCCTCCCCGACCTCCCGTCGCCGTTCTCCACGGATCTGGCCGTGGCCACAACCGACCACGGATCTGGCCATGGGCGGGATGAAGGGTGGGTCCAGTATAGAACCAGGAGGTACTAGCACTAAGATGGGAAGGTGGTTGCCGCCCTTATCCCTTGCTGTTGGCCGGCCACGGCGATGTTGATCACCGGCTCACTTAAAATACAAGTTGATGGATTTTGTGATAAGAGTGAGCGGGACGGAGGTTGGGTTTGGTATGTTTACTTACAAATTTGCATTCTTGGCTTTGGGGGCGCCACAGGCGGCGCAATACCTCCTCCCTCTTGATGGCAGTGGTGAAAACACACGAACACGGGGGAGGGGATCATGGCAGAGAGCGGGGCAGGCATTACGGGGGACTCCTCCTTATCGGTCTATGAGGAAGTATGGTGTGAAGGAGAGAGGGTGTCATGGAGAAAGTGAGGCGGATGTCACCCACTACGGCGGGAAACAGAGCGGGAAGGGGAGGGTCCGACGAGAAAATGAGAGGGTGTGTGGTGGTGGTGGGGTTTTGCGTTGGTTTCACATGTTGGAGATAACATCACGAATAGTCTGGATAGCAACATTTCTTTCTCACATATGGGCTGGATTTGGGGCATCCGGACTATCAAGACGGTTGTAGTAGCCCGTTTGATGTCCGAACACATTCAAACGTATGAGGAAAAAAAATAAGCTTAGACGTTGAATGCGACTTTAATTGTTTCTCTGATTCATTTATATGCATTGTTGCCCGTAGCAGTCCGTAGCAACGCACGGACGTTCTACTATTGTTTTTGCATGATGGGTATGAGTTGAGAAATCAGTTTTTATTATACTTGCTCAGGCATCGTGCGAATGAAGAAAAAAAACTTTCTTGATATTGTGCGAGAATTTCTTAAGCGCATCAAGTAGATTTTAATAATTTGTAATATATTTTTAGTTGGATCATCGATTTATGTGTATACATCGTCAATTTGCCTTTTTGTTATCAGTTTACATTACAAGTGAAGTAGACTTCAATTATTATGCAATTATGTCCATGCTATATTGTCTCTTCCTATGATATTTTACATGGATTATTTTATATACCTTCAGCAAAATATTTGAAAAGCCCGTGGCAACGTACGGGCATACTACTAGTATGCTGTAGGGCGCCTGTTGAATAGTCGCTCCCATTTCTTTGTGCAGTTGACCACCGTGACTGGGTAGACTACTGACCCCAGTCGCGTGAGTGTGAATCGTGTCGTGTTCTAGTTTACGGTTCTGCACCTCGTCTCGTCGCCGCGATCTCCGCCGCCGCCCATCCTCCCTCTACTAGCAGCGGCGTCCTCCTCCTCCACTCTAACCAAACCAGGGGCCCCGTGCCGATCGAGGGCCGCATGGATGTGGAGTCCTTCCTGTCGTCGTGCGCGGCATCAGGCGACGCGGCTTACGGCGCCGCCGAGGCCGTGCTCGAGCGCCTCCAGGACACCGCCTCCCGATCCGCGGCCCGCCGTCTCCTCGGCGCCGTCCGCCGCCGCGTAACCTCGGTCTCCGGGAATGAGGAATGTCCCCGCGCCTTCAACTTCCGCATCCGCGACGTCGTCCTCGAACCCCACCTCAAAGGTTGCCCCCTTCCCTACACACCCGTCCTCGACCCGCATGTCTTTCGCCGATCTGGCCGTCAAGACCCCGCGGCTTGGTAGAAATCAAGCCCTGCAATCTTGATCCGTTTGCATCTGGCCCGTCGATCAGGAATTCGACCATAACTAAAACCTTGTCTCTAATCTCTACCTGACTACCAAGTTGGTTTTCTTTTTCTTGTTTCCGTTTTTGTGTAGTTCGTTTTTTGTTCGAGCATGACGTTCTTGGATTTGTACCAGACTCCAGTAATTCGACATTTTGCATTTTGGTGCGTGCTCTTGGAATTTATAACACAATGAGACATTGATCAAGTGATTTATGTAGAGGAGTATTTTTGTTCTTGTACTCCGTGTACAATTCACTATTTCCCAACAATTTTGATGGCCTCTAAGCATCATTTATTCATGTCTACTGTGTAAGCTACAGATTTATTCATATCTGTGTGTAAGCTGCAAATTTTGAAGAAAAAGTTATCTATTTGGTTGTTCAAATTTGTTCTTTGGCAGAACAATCCTGCCCATCCTATCACCATAAGTATAAAAGCACGACAAATGAGTGGGGCAAACGTGTTGCCAAACTAATATAGGACCTAAGCTACATATTTTGAGGGGCATGTTATCTATTTTTTTCCCTTCTAGTTTCTTCTCTGGGAGAACAATCCTACTCAACCTATAATCATAAGAATAAAAGCATGACACATGAGTGCTGCAGTCTATTGGCATATATAACAACTAAATAGGACATCTGTCAGCTATATCTTTAGTTAATGATTGTATATAGACCCAGTCTTTTTACTGGAAAAACTGCAATAAATTTTTTTCTTACATTATATGGAGTCTGGGTCTGATATGATTCTTTGTTACGTTTTGTGTGCATAAAGCATTAACTTCTGTCTTCATTTGGCGCAGCGGTAAAAACATCCATTATTTAATATTTATTTGCTTTTCATAGCCTGATAAAATTTCAAATGCTTATAGGATCCCAGCAAAGAAATATGCTAACAATGATGGAGATGCCTAGCATTTTCATTCCTGAAGACCAGTCCTTCACTTTCTACGAGGGTCTCAATCAGCATCCAGATCCTGCTTTCAAGGATAAGATAGTCGCAGAGCTGGGATGTGGCAATGGTTGGATATCCATCGCGCTTGCAGAAAAGTGGTCTCCGTTGAAGGTTTTCCCCCTCTTGCTCTGTGGATATTTTATCTTACTACCATTATTACAGAAGTGGGAGCTGCCACAGTCAGACATTATTGTTACAGAAGTGGGAGCTGCAGCAGTTAGATGTTTACTCCGATTTCATGATACACCACTTTCTAGACTTTCAGTAATCCACCAACAGTCTAACTTGCTTGGTACATCTGAGGAAACAATATCCGTTGACATTATTTCCTCCAAGTTTTAAGCAAGGAACTAGTCTATATACACTACACATTATTCTAACCATGTTGAACAGTCTGTCCTTTGAAAGGGATAAGAGGAAAATAACATGCAATTAGTTTTGAGTCGCACATGCCAGTTAACTGAATTACTTTGTACTTAGCTCGACATTACCATAATAGACCAGGCATTTATCTCCGTCAGAACCCAAGCTGAGCATTGTTTGTTTCTTTGAAGGTCTACGGTCTGGATATTAACCCAAGGGTTATCAAGATTGCATGGATAAATCTTTACTTGAATGCACTAGATGACGATGGTCTTCCAATCTATGATGGGGAGGGGAAAACATTACTTGATAAAGTTGAATTCCATGAGTCTGATCTTCTTGCATACTGTAGAGACAACAAGATAGAACTTGATCACATTGTTGGATGCATACCTCAGGTACGGTCAGTTACTATATTTGGTGAAACAAAATTATATTAGACCAGGACTGATGGAAAATTCTTACTCCCACAATCTGATTTTCAGATTCTTAATCCCAATCCAGAGGCCATGTCAAACATTATCACTGAAAATTCTAGTGAGGAGTTTTTGTATTCCTTGAGAAACTACTATGCTCTTCAGGTGAGTTGGAAGACATATTTTGCATCGTTATCACTTGAGCCACTCAGTTTTCCTAATGACAATGGTGATTCATCGTCACATTGTCTCTCTATCTGGAGTAGGATCAAGAGTGAGCATTTTTTTTGCCGTAATTATCACCTTGTTATAACCAGATTAGAAGAAACAAAATGTGTTTGGAACATGTCACTTACTTGTTGGTGTGTATTTCTACCCCTTATATGATAAAAGAATTTTGAGAAGTAATATGTGATTTGTACAACTGTACTGATACCTTGGTTCCACCAGTATAATTAATTTAACTTCGGATGGTTTGAAGGACAGCTAGCAGTCTACATTGACAAGGGCCACTAGACTAAACGATGGATATAGTAGGACGTATACAATGGTGCTATCTTATGAGTGCCACGTAGGATAAATGCCGAGGTGGAGGAGAGATAAACTAGAAAAAAGGCTGGCCTTCTTTTAATTAAGAGGCGATCTGTTAGCAATGGTATCTCTCGCCACATATTTAGGTTCGTCTAGTTATTACTTATTAGAGATAAGACTACGAGATAACCCATTACATCATATTTTCATTGCCATCTCTAAATTACATGTCAGGCTTAAGATAAGACTATCTTATTAACCACTGTACATGTACGTAGAATCACTTTCTTGGGCAGTAATAATTCATTCCTGACCTCAACTTCCAGCTATTGCATGACTTCGTGTTACAACTTATAACTACAAACACGATTTTACTCCACTCTTTCATGTGGAGTTATTTGCAGTTTTTTTCTAGAATACTGGAATTTCTAGCAGTAGTATTCGCTTTTCATCTGTTTAAAATTAAATAGAGAAGTTCTGATCAGTTGCTAACAATTTGATAGTATGTGTGACATGATGTGCACATACTTTTAATGAATCAATATATTCGTATGTTGGCTGATTGTTCTATTTCGACATCCTTTTATTATTGGTATGCTTGTAAACTTGTTGCACGTGTTATTGCATCTAGGATTTTGTTGAGGACCAATTTGGCCTCGGGTTGATTGCTCGGGCAGTTGAAGAAGGGATAGCTATCATAAAGCCTATGGGTATTATGATATTCAACATGGGAGGCCGACCAGGTCAAGGTGTTTGTGAACGCGTACTTCTACGCCGTGGATTATGCATCAATAAGCTCTGGCATACAAACATTATGCAGGTAGCAATGCTGTGAAAGAGAATATTAATTAATCAGGAAATATTTTCCATGACAGCATTATCCTCGTGTTTGGTCAAGAATTTTGAGTTGCACAACAACATTTAGTAGGGCCTATAAATTTCATCTACCTGCTTATTCTATTTTGGCAACGGCATTTTTATTTTGATTACCAACTAGCTGGGTTGCTTACAGGCTTCTGATGCGGATATTTCAGCTTTAGTTGAAATTGAGAAAATTTACCCACATCATTTTGAGTTCTTCATGGATCTTCATGGGGATCAACCTGTCTCTGCACGCACTGCCTTGGCATACATGAAATCTGGTGGCCGTGTTTCACATGCTTTCTCCGTGTATAGCTGTCAACTTCGCCAACCTAACCAGGTTTCTTTGCGTTGTCTTTAGCTTTATAAAAGCAATAATATACCAACGCAAATAGTACTAATTCAGAGAATTTTCAGGTGAAGAAACTATTTGAGAGTATTAAAAATGGACTTCATGAAGTCAGCAGCTCGCTCGATTTATCTTTTGATGATGATTCTGTTGCCGATGAAAAGATTCCCTTCCTAGTATACCTAGCTCATTTTTTGAAGGATGATAAGCCCAATCCTTGTGAGCCTCCAGCTGGATGTTTAAACTTTCGGAATATTGTCGCTGAATTTATGAAGAGCTACCACCACATCCCATTAACTCCTGAAGTAAGGCTTTGTGTCTATTTCATTTACAATTATGTCTGCTTATACTATAAATTTGCAATATCAAGCTATTCGGTGCTTCTACCTTCTGCTTCATATGATACTTTTTTCTTTTCTTTCCTGGTACACTAGGATGTTGTTGTATTCCCTTCCCGCGATGTGGCAATAGAAAATTACCTTCGACTGTTCTCACCATCACTTGCGATTGTCGATGAACATCTGACCAGACACTTGCCCAAGCAATGGTTGACATCTTCAGCAATCGAGGTACCTCTCTCTCTCTCTCCAACAAAAACGCACGCACGCATGCATTGGCAGCTTGTGCATGTTATGCAACACTTCTTGTTTGAGCAACATCTGATCTGAACTGAGTAGTGATATGTTCTTTTGCCTTCAAAGTTATCTTGTTTAACGGGGACAGTGGAAAATACATGCCTATCCTGTGAAGAAAAATGATGGTTCAAGAATGTTGATGCTACTGCTTCCTTTTGACACTGCAGGGGAGGGCAGATTGTAACCATGCTGAAGACACAGTCACTGTAATTGAAGCACCATGCCGGTCAGATTTGCTGATTGAATTGGTCAGGAAGCTGAAGCCTCAGGTTGTTGTTACTGGCATAGCTCATTTTGAGGTTGTCACCAGTGCAGCTTTTGTGAACTTACTAAGCGCAACACAAGATGTTGGTTCTCGCTTATTCCTGGACATTTCAGAGCATCTGGAGTTATCTAATTTGCCAAACTCTAATGGTGTGCTGAAATATCTTGCTGGAAACACCCTACCTTCGCATGCAGCTATACTGTGTGGTCTAGTAAAAAATCAGGTGCCTGTAACTTGCCACATAAATTGTTTTATCCATTATGGAACGACTACACATATGCCATGTTAACTAGTACTCATTCCGTCTGGAATTACTTGTCGGTCGCTCAAACGGATGTATCTAGCACTATCATCCGCTTGAGCGACAAGTAATTCCGGACGGAGTGGGTATGATTTAGTTATGACGAGTTAAACAACTTGATCTCCCTCACCCTGGATCGGCCCCAGACGAGGGATGTGATCAATGGATAATCCAGTACTCCCTTACAAAGTTGAGACACTTATTTTGGGACGGAGGGTAAATACTCCTTGAGTAAATACTCCTTCCGTTCCTAAATATAAGTCCTTTTAGAGATTCTATAATATGGACTTCATACGGAGTAAAATGAGTGAATCTACACTCTAAAGTATGTCTATATACATCTGTATGTAATCCATATTGAAATCTCTAAAAAGACTTATATTTAGGAACGGAGGTAGTAGATCGTACTTTAGCAGTGTTCTTTCCATGAAGGGGACTTGCAGCCTGGAACTGTATTTGAACTTCTATGCAGTCTTACACCTATGATAGGAACATCATCTAAAGGTTTCATTTCTATATGCTCTATCTTATTACTTTGGATTAAAAATTGCAGGTTTATTCTGATCTGGAAGTTGCTTTTGCTATTTCCGAGGATGCAGCTGTATGTAAGGCATTGTCACAAACTATTGAGATATTGGAAGGACATACTTCTGTGATTAGCCAGCACTATTATGGATGTCTTCTCCATGAGCTGCTGGCGTTTCAAATTGGCGACCAGCATGCACAACAAGAGGTAAGCAGAATTTTCCTTGTCCAGTTCTTCACCTCACTTGACCTGATGGTAACATCTCATGTCTGATACTCCTTCCGGTTTTAAATACAAGGCCACTATCAAAAATACAATTTGCATCTATATAAGGCCACTATCTCTTCCCTAGAAGAACTGATTAGATGCTTGCCTCGTACAATGGTGCTTACTAATGCAAACGTTGCATCCAGCAATAGAGAAAGAGGCACCAGATGCAACATGTTTAATTAGCCCGGAATACGGGAGGTTTTTCCGTACAATTAATCGTGCTATTTATTAGTTGACTTTGTTTTCTTGGTATCTAAGAAATGGGATAGTGGCCTTGTATACAAAAACGGAGGGAGGGACTCTTTTTTAGTGGACATTCCGCTCAGCATAAGTCAGTTAATTTCTAAATCTTGGATTAGTCCCTCCACTTAGTTGGATAACACCTACTCACAGTAAACAGCTAAATGTTTTAGCAGTAGGATGTTTGATTATTTTTCATCATATCTATGGAGTATTTGTGAGTGGAAGTTAATAATATGTCCAGCCACCTACGGAAAATCTCCCTGAAAGAGGGGCCCTATGGAATACTTGCTGATTTTAATGTTTATTTTTTGTTTTGCTTGCTTTCAATTATTTTCCCTTGCTCATTTTTCAGAGGCAACCTGCAGAAGTGACACCTCAGAAGATAATAGGATTTTCTAATTCAGCTCTGACTACCCTAGAAGAAGCTGAATTTTTTGTTCCCGAGTCAAAGGATTGTAGTGTCATTCATATGGATTTAGACCGCAGTTTCTTGTCAGTACCTTCTGCAGTGAACGCCTCCATTTTTGAAAGTTTTGTGAGGCAGAACATCACGGATTCTGAAGCTGATGTCCGTTCTAGCATTGAAAAGCTGGTGGGAAATAACTATGGTTTACCAGGAGACGATTGTCCTGATATTGCAGAGTCCGCCTACCGTAAGGAAATTGTATATGGCAGCAGCTGTCTCGCACTCTTTAACAAGCTTATCATTTGCTGTGTGCAAGAACAAGGCACCTTCTTTTTCCCCATGGGCACAAATGGACACTATGTCGCAGCAGCGAAGTTTATGAACGCAAAAACCTTGACAATTCCAACAAATGTAGAGTCAGGCTTCAAGATTGAACCGATGGCTCTAGATGCAGCTCTAGAGGATGCCATTGAGAACAATAATGTATTCCGTCCATGGGTGTATATTTCTGGCCCTACAATCAACCCTTCTGGTTTCCTTTATAGTGACAATGAGATAAAAGATCTGGTCTCTGTTTGTGCTCATCGTTCAGCTCGGGTCGTGATAGATACCTCCTTTTCCGGTCTTGAGTTTCAAACTGATGGCTGGAGTCGGTGGAATTTGAGTACATTATCTTATGACATTTGCTTATGTTCCACACTAACTTATTTCATGCTCGGAGAGCTGTCTCTTCAGCTGACAGCGTCTGGCCTTGATTTTGGGTTTCTGATTTGTAGTAAGCCACCCAATGTGGAACTTAGTTTCGGAAGCTTGAGTCAGCCACATAAGACACTGAAGTACGCTTTTAGAAAACTGTTGGGTCTTAAAAACGAGTGGGATGGGCACTTCTCTGGTCCCTTCTATAGTCTCATCATGGAGCAACAGGACAAAGCTCAGGAATGGTTCGAACAAGTTCAAAAAGGTTAGCATGCTGTAACACTCTGAACTTCCCTCTCAATTTTTGCTTTTCCTCCGGTGCATAGTAAGGTATGTCAAGTGCATATGGATTATTCACAGCTGATAAGGGTAAATTCTCTAATATCATCATGGAGCAAAGGGAGAAACTCAAGAAACGTGCCAACAAGTTAACGAAGGTTAGCAGCTGTAACATTCTGAACCGCTCTATCAGTCTTGGCATTCCCTTTTAAATCTTAGATCAGAGATAAATATAGGCCGAATCGTAGCCCCTAACTTGAGTAACTTGAGTTTTTGTTAGCACTGACTGCATCCAGAAGTTAGTTGAGTCCATGCTATCACCTGAAATTCTAATTGCTACCACTAGGTAGACAAACTTTTGCACAGCTTCAAGGAGGGCTTTGGGTTTGACATGGTGTCCTTTTTTTGCTGCAATTTACAGACACTTGAGAGCTGTGGGTGGGATGTTGTCGGCGGTGATGGAGGTATCTCGATGCTGGCGAAACCGACGGCCTACATTAGCAGATCATTCAAGATAGACGGTTTTGAAGGCGAACTCGACGGCTGCAACATTAGGGAAGCCGTTCTTAGATCCACTGGTCTTTGCATAAGCAGTAGCAAATGGACTGGGATACCAGACTACTGCCGGTTCAGCTTTGCTCTGGAGAGCAGCGAATTCGAGCGGGCAATGGACTGCATAATCCGGTTCAGAGAGTTGGTTCTGGGAGAGGAACAAGGCTCGATCTGATGAAAGGGTAGTAAATGTCAGGATTGGGATTAATTGATTGCATGGAAGGTAAAACCTAAAGAAATACAATCGCCATTTTGTATCTTTTGCCCCTTTTTCTGTTGATTATAAATTAGAATGGGAACTTCTTTTTAGAACTGAAGTAAGATTAGATACTGAAAATTACCGCCCCAAAAGATGCAAGTTAAGGCTTTGTGTCTCCTGAGAGTACTTACTACTTTACTAGTTAGGTATGTCAAGTCAATATGGTTTATTCACAGCTCATGTGAGACGTAATTAAGTGACTCATTTTCTGCATAAAGTTATGCACTCCGCATTTTCTGCATAAAGTTGTGCCTCTTACTGCTTCAATTTTTCTAGGTGTTGCTTCTTGCAGGATGCAGTTGTAAGATTGTGGTTTGTAGTTTTCTTTTTATTTTTGAAAGAGATGGTTTTTCCCTCTGACTTCTGTTATCAGAAACCAGAATAGCTACAATAAATTGGTAATTTTTTTATGAGTACTTACATTTATACATGTGATGGAATTTGGTTGCTCAAGCTACTGCAAAAAATTTCATGTGCTAAATAGCAACATGTTGAATTTCTTTTTGACTTGAATGATCTTCTTGACAATTTGAGTATGGTGCAGGTATGGTCCAGTGCACAGAGGGCGTCGTCAGGTAAGGGGTTGGGGCTCGTGGGAGAGATAATCCGGTGCAGGAGGGAAAATATAGTAGTGGAGAAGAATATGGGCCTTAACACAGTCTGAAAAACATGAGAAGTATTCATGTGAAATGGACAAGAAATGACCATAATGGTATTTTTTGGAGCAGTAATTTGGAAGGAATTGGAGTGTCATCTATCCAATTATCTCTGCCATACTAGCTTATCTGTATATTTGCTTTGTCCCTTTTCATACGTCGTTTTTGTAGGAGATAGGTGCTTCTTTTTAATTTATTTTTTCTTTATTTATTATTTTTCAAAGGCGTGAACTTTTAAAATTAAAAGAATATCAAATTTGTGAACTTTTTCTTAAATTGTGAATCTTTTTCAATTTCAAGTGCAACTTTTTCTAGTGATTTTTTTTTTGTAAATCTTGGATTCTTTTTAAAAAATTCTGAACATTTTTTTTCCAAAATCAATGACCTTTTATCAAATTCGTGAACGCTTGGGCCAGCCCAACAGGCGTCCGGCTGGAGCGATGGCGTCGCCTAGTTTGGCCAAGGCCTAATCATTTTATTCTTTTGTATTTTTTGTTTTTTCGCTTTTTAAGTTAATTCATTTGTCTCCTTTTTGAACTTTATTATTATTTTTGAAATCTGTTATTTAAAAAGAAATATGGAATACCTGAAAATGTTCTTGTTTTCAATTATTGTTTGTAATTTTAGAAATTGTTCTAGAATATCATAAAATGTTTCCATTTTTATTTTGTTTGTTCTCAAATTAAGAAATGTTTGCATTGCAAAAAAAGTTGATAAATTTCAAAAAAATGTACGTGGTTTGCTAATTTTGTTCAAAATTTTCATCAATGGTTGGGAATTTTTTAAGAATGTCGAGAGACAAGGTGCTCCCAAACGGACTCTTCTGGCTTATCCGAAAACTCTTCGTTGAACATGATATTTTTTTAGAAATAATAGGACCGACCTTAACTTTGCAAACAGGTCGGCATGTCCATATTAGGGATCCACGCTTAGTTTGAATAACTTCTGATAGTGTATGCACGTTGTGACACGTCCAACCATTTATCAACCTTTTTTCACCGAAAAAACTTCAGAAAATGCAAAACATGTCAAAAACCCAAGCAACTTGCCCTGGTGCCCTGAATCATACAAGGCCATGGATTATTATTTTTGGTTAATTTGACGTATGTAAGAATAAGCATGCTCTCCAAGTGAGCCTTCTGGACATCCTTGAAATGATCTTACGTAACATGAAACCTATTAGTACAAAAGCCCCGTGGAGAGCTACAAAAAGTCCATAGACCGCCTAATTGACATCAACGAGTAAAATCTCCTTGTGCTTTTGCCACTAGGTTGGCATGTCCATGGTAGGCATGCATGCTAGGGTTGAACGACTTCCGACATCATATGCACGTTGCGACACGTCTGGGCATTAATCAATCTTTTTTCACCAAGAAAACTCCACAACATGCAAAACTTGTCGAAAACCTAAACAACTTGGCATGATGCCTTGAGTTGGTCATACAAGGCCATGAAATAAAATTGGGACCATTTCAAGGGTGTCGATAAACAACGTGCTCTCAGACGGAGCCTTCTGGTTCTACCCGAACACCCTTCGTTGAACATGATCTATATTTGAACATCCTTCAAATGACCCCAATTTTTGCAAGCAAGTGGGCATACCCATGGTAGGCATCCATGTCAGGTTTCAATGATTTCCGACACCATATGCAAGTTGCGACAGACACCATGCCAGACGTGTCGTAATATAGTGCATCCTATTGTTTGGAGTTTTTATATGGTTCTACAACCTTCCACCTTGGATATGCATGAAAAAGAAGTATATGCACATGATCATGCTGATTCAAGGGACGAAACAAGCGGGGAATTACATTCAGTTGTATCTCTAGCTACTGAAGGAGGAATTGGACATATTACGAGCTTTTGAAGGGGTCCAGACATGGGACGCCGACAAAGGAACTTATTTTCGTATGAGAGGTGTATTGATAACAACGATGCACGACTATCTAGGTTACAGATATACCTCCGGCCAGGTATGCCATTGACACTGCAGATGTGTGATACGTCTCCATCGTATCTATTTTTTCAAATACTTTTGCTCTTGTTTTGGACTCTAATTTGCATGATCTGAATGAAACTAACCCGGGCTGACACTGTTTTCAGCAGAACTGCCATGGTGCTGTTTTTGTGTAGAAATAAAAGTTCCCGGAATCGGACGAAACTTTTTGGAGATTTTTTATTGAATAAATAAAAATACTGGAACGAAGATCCATCGGAGGGGGCCACCTGTTGCTCATAAGGCAACAAGGCACACCTACCCCCAGGGTGCATCGTGATGCCTGTGGGTCCCATAGGCGATCGTCTGACCAAATTCATAGCCTATAAATTTCGTTTCACTGAGAAAAAAAAATAAGAGAAGAAGTTTCATTGCATTTTACGATACGGAACTGCCGCCACCTCTTGTTCTTAATAAGGAGGGCTATTCTGGAGTCCGTTCGGGGCTCAAGAGAGGGGGATTCATCGCCATCATCATCATCATCACCAACCCTTCTTCATCAACAATTCCATGATGCTCATCGCCGGGAGTGAGTGGTTCCTTCGTAGGCTTGCTGGATGGTGATGGAGTTGGATGAGATTTGTCATCTAATCGATTCAATTTGTTAGGGCTTGATCCCTAGTATTTGTTAGGATTTAATTAATCCTACTAATCCATGCTTAAGGAATAGATGGCGATTGCCATATGGAAACCGACGTCGGTTCCTGGTGCCTTCTCGAACAGACACCTTTTCACTTGGTGTCCTTTGTAACTCTATATATAGATGTACTCATCATAAATAAAGAGAGAATGATTCATTTTACAACTCTCTCGATTGTTCTCTGTCGATCTCAATCCTAAAGAGTATCCACTATGTTCTGAGATTGATGTTGCTATGATTTTGCTATGCTTAATGGTTGTCACTGTGACGACCCCGGCTTAATCGTGCACTAACCATACACGCAAATGCACACGATCAAGCCTAAGGACTCACTTGAAGATATCACAACACAACTCTAAAACATAAATAAAGTCATACAAGCTTTATATTACAAGCCAGGGCCTCAAGGGCTCGAATACATAGCTCGATGGCATACAAGTGTCAGCGGAAGCATCAGATATCCGGGTGCAGATATATACTGAACAGAGATAAGCCTTTGGAAGGCGGGGTAAAATAAAATACTACGATCGAAAGGTGTAGGCCTCCTGCCCTGGACCCTTCGATCCTACTCCTGGTCGTCAGTCGGCTCCTCGTAGTAGTACTCGCCGGGAGGGTAGCAGTAGTAGCCGTAGTCGTCGACAGGAGCTGCTATCTCAGGGGCTCCGTCGTCTGGTGGCATCAAAAGGAAAATGGGGAGAAAAAGAAAATAAAGCAAACGTGAGTACTCATCCGAAGTACTCAGCAAGCAAGGATCTATACTACATATGCAACATTTTCAAAGGATGGCTGTATATGTGGACTGGGCTGCAGAAATACCAGAATAGAGGGGGAAAACCTAGTCCTATCGAAGACTAGCATCTTCAACATCTTCAGCAGTCTTGCAGCATTAGAAGAGTGCAGATTAACACAAAGTAAAGTAGTAGTAGTAGTATCATCAACCTCAGCCTGAGATCCTTTCTCGACTCCCTGCGAGAAAGCAATACCAGAGCCATACTATCCAGTATCATCTCAGTTCTAGTTGTACCGATCGGGATACAACTCCGAGTGTCTGTTACCGTAGGACAGGCTATCGATAGATGTTTTCTTCCCTGCAGGGGTGCACCAACTTACCCACCACGCTCGCTTAACTCCGGCCGGACACACTTTTTTGGGTCATGCCCGGCCTCGGCTAAGCAACACGCCGCAACCCGACCAAATACTTAACAGAGAGGTCAGCACGCCGGACTAAACCTATGCCCCCAGGGGTCTTGGGCCTTCGCCCCGGGAACTCCTGCATGTTATGTTCACGGCCGAGAGCAGACCTAGCAACCCCTTAATACAAGCGCAGTTGCGTAACCAGTCCAACTCGGCGCGCGCCGCTCAATCGCTGACATCCGTTAAGCTTCGGCTGAAGTATACGACGCAGAATGCCCATACTATGCCCACGTGATGGTTAGTGCTACCAGGCCAGAGGCCCCTCGGATCAAATATCCAAACCGTTTAGTGGTTTAGGAGCGCGCGGAAACGAGCAAAGACTCACGATCGATGTGACCCCGTCGCCCCGTCTCGAGGACTTGTGGCAAGGGCTAAGAATGCCCAGCCACGCCTCGTAGTTATCTCGCGGGCACCTCTCAGGTCAACCCAACTCCACATCACTTCGCATTCATGCTCGCGCGGGTACCCCTCAGGGCCGACCCGTCTTTAGTATCATGTTTCAGTGTAAGTCACAGTAACAACAGTAACCGTGTGTCTAACACCAAGGGAACCCTGAGGAATCACCCTCTATGGAGTCCCACCTGATGTTCTCGTCAAGGTGAATGAAGGAGGTATCACCCCCGAGGTCCACACTTGAACAGTTGCACGACGATGTCGTTATCAGGGGTGGTGTAGGAGGAATCACCCTCGCTTACCACGACCGATTAACTAACCTACAAGGTTATCATCAGAAGTGCTGACGAGGTATCACCCTCGGCACTCGATAGTATCCCAGTAGTGTCGAGCAATTTAAGGGGGAAGTGACGTGCGGTGCCAGGGTCTGATCTTCGATCCCGTTGCTCGGGTCTTCTGAGAGTCCAGCGGGGCAGTCGGGACAAGTGGGTCTCTGATAAGGCTCTACCCATCCTATACTAAACAGTGTAGGAGAACAGGCAGGTATCAAAAGTAGGCTACAATAAAACAGGCTATGCAGTAGATATAGGACAACAGTAGCAGCAGTACTTCTAATGCAAGCATAAGAGAGAAGAGAGTGGGCGATATCGGAATGCTCAAAATGGGGGTGCTTGCCTGTCTGCTCGACGGCAAGGGCAGGGTCGTCGGGGACGTAGTCGTACTCCGGGGCGGCGTCTGCCTCAGGAGCTACGTCGACGTCGGGGTCTACCGAGAGAGAAGAGGGGGAGGAAACAAGTAAATACAATGCAATCAAATGCAACACGATGCGTGCTATGCTGTGATGCAGTGCAGAGTTGACTAAATATGCATCTAAGTCATTTTGGTTATCTTTAGGATTAATCGGGGATTTATTAATCGGCATGTGTGCACTATTCATCTATCGGATACGGGTTCGGAGTTATGAGTTCTCCTACGTAGGAGGTTCCGATAAGGAAACAAACGACACGATCAAATTCGTCTCGTCGTTCTGAGCAACTTTCATGTTTTAAGTTTTTCGATCTGAGCTACGGTTTAAAAGTTATTAATTTTTAAAGATTAAATGATTTTCTGGAATTATTATTAATTCAAAATCATTTAACAGAAAATGCTACGGGTACACAGGGAAGTGTACCCAGTTTTTGCATCCAGAGGCTGACATGTGGGCCCAGTGAGCTGAGTCAGTGCTGACTGGGCTCATCTTATCCATAGAAACAGTGCAGGGGCCCCACTTGTCATTGACTCAACATTAGAACAGAGGTTAAATTAAACCAGGGTTTAATTGGATGGGTGGGCCCCTGTGTCAGTGAGTGATTAAGTTAACAGGGTCGATTAACTAGTGTTAAACCTAATGCTACAGTGGACGGGCCCACTAGTCAGTGGCTGGACCAGGTCCAGTCAGCGGTGCTGACCCAGTCAACAGGCCGTGGGGCCCACTGGCAGTGGCACAGAGGCGCGCCAGGTGGTGGCCAGGTCAGCTCCGGCGACCGGAGTGACGCCGGCGACCCACACGCACGGCGGCGCGTCGCCGGAGTTGGCCGGAAAACACGTACGGAGCTCGGCTGGGGTCGGACTTGGGCTCCACGGGACGCTGGGAGCATGCCGCGTCTAATGGCGGCGGTTGCAGCGCGCGAGGAGGTCGGGAACGTCGACGGCGACCACTGCGGGCGGCGCCGGACTTCGGGATCGGGCGCACTCGGTGTTGCGGGGACGCGGGGAACAAACGGAGGGCACGAGCGGCTTCGCCGCGAGGTCCTAAACACGCGCCCGTGCCCGGCTGATGTGAAAACGAGCCATCGCCATGGCGGCGATGGAGCAGGGCGGCGGTGCGGCCATGGCGTCGCGGGAGGTCTAGCTAGTGGTGCAGCGAGCTACCGAGGAGAGGGAGAGGAGCAGCGGGAGCTCACCGAGGGGACGTAGGGGCTGGCAGTGGGCTCGAGGGAGGCGCGGGGTGGCCGGAGTCGACGGCGAGGTCGTGGCGGCCGCAGGGGAAGAAGAGGGCGGGGAAGGTGCTGCGGAGTCTCCCATCTCGAGGTCGTTGGCGCGGACGATGCAGCGGACAGAGGCGGAGGGAGCTATCACGGTGGTGAGGCGAGAGGGGCTCGGTGGATGCGGGATCGACCGGACCACAGTGACGATCGCGTCGGGGCTGCTCTGGACCAAGGGAAGGGAGCGAACGGAGAGAGCGAGGGGAATTGTAGTGCTGAAAATTTTCCGGTGAAGCACCAGAAGAGTATGACTCGTGGAAGTTTCTGGGTTCTCGCAGATGGCAGAAGCATAGATACAACCCATCGGACATTTACGAATCTATACAACTAACAACCAAAGCAAGGGATATGAGTTCGAAAGCAAAGTGTCGAAGTCAAGCGGATGATTAATTTACCGAAGGTACTAAAACCAAGGAAGGAGCTCATAAGATGTATGAAAATGAAGGATACTGTCGGATTATTATCCAAACAATAATCAGGTAGACGACAAAGGATCTGACGTGAGTAGCGGTACTCAACCAAAGAAAGAAGGATGTGGCGGCATAAGATATAGAAACATCGGAACAATCCGACGTTTAAGTACAAAGGAGTTATGGTTCAGAAATGAAGGATAGAAGCAAAAGCTCTGATCAAAAGATGAGTAGGTTGAAAAGAACTAGATGGACAACTTTAGTGTTCCATCTAGCAGAGATGTCCACCATGGTTACATGACATGTCCTGGTCAGTAGTCAGTCCAGGTCAATATGGAGAAGGAATGCACTACCTCTCCGTGGCATGCAAGTTGGGCGGATATACAGATGGCAAGAAGTAGAGAATGCTTCAGTGCCAAAGGCAATGTCAACGGGGAAGGAACGATAAGGTTCTTAGAATAGAAAAGAATCGGTCGATAATTGTCCACAAAAGGAATCAAGTGATCCGTGAGAACTAACGGGTATGGTTTTAACAACTGGTCCCCACCTGAGAGTCCTCCTGAGGAAGGACGGGATCAAGCACAACGAATTAAGGAAGCACTTGAGCAACCCAGGTTTAAAATTCGGAGGGTTCACGAATTCCAGAGTCAGGAGTGACAATTAGTTCACCTGGGCAGAGGGACGAGTGAGTTGTACATGCTTAGTTGAACAATCAATCAATACTTGATTGGCTGAGAACCAGCTCATGTATGGAATGGTGACTGAGCCGGAAGGACGAGTTCTAGGAATCGACTGATGATTGCGAGCATTCGCACTCATGTTGGATCAATAAGAACTAAATGACGGTGTCAAAGGATACGAATGATTATTGCCAGACATATGGAATTAACCATAAGGCAAGCAGGCAAGAATTTCAAGAGCAATAGACTGCAGAGGATTTGGGAGATCAGATAGCAATTCAATGTGTTCTGGAAAGCACTCGAATAACTGGGAATGAATGGATCCCGTGTAGTATGAGGATTATTCGTAGGTGTGGTTCAGGCGGAAAGGGACTGCAAGGCAGTAGGTTCAGAGAATTCTTGAAATGTCGGATAGTACTTCGATATGTTGGATGAAACCCGAGAGTAACTGAAATGAATCTATGAACGACGAGTGTAAGTAGTTATCCATTGTAGTTTATCGGTGGTCAGGAACTGCAAAGCAGTGGGACAGGGTCTCGGGAACTTCGAGAAGTATCGTCGGGGTCTTCTGATGAACCAAGCGATCATCTGGCATGAGGGGCTCTCCGGGAGAAAGCGGTTACGAGATCCTAATGTTGAAGTTAGTAAAATTTAACCCGAGAAGAGAGAAATCAGAGTCCCAGAGTATAGATGAGGAATAAAAGATCCTAATACCACCCAGTTGGCGTAGTGAGCCCGTAAGCCACACAGCCATGTTAGTAAAACAGTTTTGGACCACAGACTCAACTTCGGCCAAGGAGGATAGTGGGATTCCTAGAGGCAGTCGGCTCTGATACCAACCTGTGAAGACCCCGGCTTAATCGTGCACTAACCATACACGCAAATGCACACGATCAAGCCTAAGGACTCACTTGAAGATATCACAACACAACTCTAAAACATAAAAAAGTCATACAAGCTTTATATTACAAGCCAGGGCCTCGAGGGCTCGAATACATAGCTCGATGGCATCAAGTGTCAGAGAAGCATCAGAATCTGGGTGCAGATATATTACAGAACAGAGATAAGCCTTTGGAAGGAGGGGTAAAATAAAATACTACGATCGAAAGGCGTAGGCCTCCTGCCTGGACCCTCGATCCTACTCCTGGTCGTCAGTCGGCTCTCGTAGTAGTACTCGCCGGGAGGGTAGTAGTAGTAGCATAGTCGTCGACAGGAGCTGCTATCTCAGGGGCTCCGTCGTTTGGTGGCATCAAAAGGAAAATGGGGAGAAAAAGAAAATAAAGCAAACGTGAGTACTCATCCGAAGTACTCAGCAAGCAAGGATCTATACTACATATGCAACATTTTCAAAGGATGGCTGTATATGTGGACTGGGCTGCAGAAATGCCAGAATAGAGGGGGAAAACTAGTCCTATCGAAGACTAGCATCTTCAACATCTTCAGCAGTCTTGCAGCATTAGAAGAGTGCAGATTAACACAAAGTAAAGTAGTAGTAGTAGTATCATCAACCTCAGCCTGAGATCCTTTCTCGACTCCCTGCGAGAAAGCAATCCCAGAGCCATACTATCCAGTATCATCTCAGTTCTAGTTGTACCGATTGGGATACAACTCCGAGTGTCCGTTACCATAGGATAGGCTATCGAAGATGTTTCCTCCCTGCAGGGGTGCACCAACTACCCACCACGCTCGCTTAACTCCGGCCGGACACACTTTTCTGGGTCATGCCCGGCCTCGGCTAAGCAACACGCCGCAACCCGACCAAATACTTAACAGAGAGGTCAGCACGTCGGACTAAACCTATGCCCCCAGGGGTCTTGGGCCTTCGCCCGGGAACTCCTGCACGTTATCGTTCACGGCCGAGAGCAGACCTAGCAACCACTAATTGGCGAGGGAGGCGGGGTGGCCTTATCCACACCGGAGAGGCACGGATGGGCGACGCGTGCGGCGCCGGCGATCGGGGCGGCTACGGCGTCGACAGCGAGGGGGATGACGACTGTGCATTGGGCTGGGCCGGCTGAAAGGCTACTGTAGCGCTGGGCCGGTAAGTGCACAGGGATATTACTCTCTTTTTCTTTTCGGAAAAAGAATAGCTCCTGTTGCAAATTAGTTGAGCTATCAAACGAGTTTTGCTAGGAGGAAAACTTTGCACAAAAACCATGCACCTTAATATGGTTTTGCACAAAAAGTTTCAGGACACTTAGAAACATCTAAGCATTTTTAGAGAAAGGAAGGACCAAAATAAATGCTCCTGGACCAATGAAATAATTTCCAGGGGCAATTTGGGGTTTAGAAAAATGTTGGTTTCAACTTTATAATCGCCTTGGGAATATTTGAAACATTATGAACATTTTGGATCTGCTGTTTGAAGAAATAATTATTTGGCTTGAAGAATTTGGAGTTGAATTGTTTTTCTTATGGAATAATGATGATGACTTGGCATGATCAGAGGGTGATCACTGTGGTGAGAGGCTGGGGATGTTACAAATCTCCTCCACTACAAGAAATCTCGTCTCGAGATTTAAGTGGGGAAGTAAGGGTAACTAGCGGAAGAACTGACCTTTATAGGGTCGAATATCTGACGAAAAATTCAGGGAATGTGGCAGAAGTATCTCTCGAGTTGAAACTGAGGAAACGTCGAGAGCAAAGTATGAAGGTACAATAAGAAGTATCAATCGAATGGACATTCGATCGATACCTGAACGAAGTGTGAACATGGGTTCAGGGTATCGGGAGTAGATCATCTCTCGAGGGGTGGCTCGGGATAACACACAAAGTCAAGGGCAAATGATGCTTCAGAATCAAGGATGTTACAGGAGAGTCAGGTTCCGATCCTGTGGAACTGTGGAGGGGTGTCGATCAAAGTAGGGAGAATGGTGACATCTTACCGGTCACGACAACAAGGTATGTCAGAGGAAAGTCTGTCACTATGTCGGCAACAACGTCGGTACCAAGGGCGAGGGATGAAGAGAACCATTTTCCTGCTCGTTGAACGAGGCGGACCAATAGGTAAAGTTCTCGTCCATCGGGGGTTACCGGAATGTCATCAACAATAGTAACAGGATCTCACTGTCAGAGCTGTTGACCGGGGTGTTTTATAAGCAGGGAATTATTTCTGCTTATATCATAGAGATCACAAGAAAGGTTAAACAAAACAATGGAAAGGAAAATGTGTTTTCACAAAAGTATTGGGAGTATATTCTATCCTAGGAAAAGCGGAACAGGACATACATGATGGGACAGCAAGTTCCAACTCATTTAGACAGAGGAGCGAAGGAAGAATCATGATATTACCCATACAACGGTGTTTGGATAATTGATCGAGACACATTTGGCATTGTGCTTCCAATGTTCATGCTGGAGTTTGGAATAACACAGTCATGCTTTGAGGCAGCAATGATTATGGTATCAAGTAAAGATTGGGTTCGAAGATCTCAAGAGATACCGAGAAACAATTAGAAGGGTATCTCGGGACATAGGGAATAACCAAACACGACCAGGTTTGTGTTGGCAGGAAGTCAAGGATGTCATCGATGATATCTCAAATCATCGAGGGGCAGGGATGGTATTTCTAGCCATGAATTCAATTGATATCCTGAAGAGCTCGGAATGTTGATGATGATCACGACACAATTATCGAGAGGTTTCAAGAAGATGTAATCGGTCAGTGATGACATCAAGCAAAAGGAAGGATGAAGTGAAAGGCTATGAGAACTTCGGATTCGGCATAATCTCGAAATCAAGCTCGTTGTTTGGGGCGAAATGATAAGGTGAGGAAGATCGACGTAAGCTTAGCTCGTCGTCGGAAGTTGCTCCGGGCCTAAGGACTAGGTAGCACAGTTAAAAGTTGGCGTGATGAAGATATAGCCGATCAGGCTAGCGATGGCATGATGGAGTAGTAAATTTCCCAGCAACAAGTACTAGGGGTATTGAATCACTGAGCGGAATCGATTCATTGTTCGGTGGTCTTGGTTGACGACAACCCAGAACCCGTGGAGTGACTAAGACAGGGAAAGGTATCACTCCATCGGAAAATTCATAGGACTTAGTACAATAGGATGATATGCTCGAGATAGTAGAGGGGGTAATACTCGAGGTAGTTCAGTATAGAGGTTGGACAGGCATATTGATTTGCAGAAGAAAAGTGTTTTTAACTTGTCCGGGAAATGGAATCAAGGAGGAAATATGGTCGGAACCACGATTGCAAGGGATCAAAGCAAAATACAAGATGGATTTATAACAAGGGATTGTTATTTTTACGAGCAGCTTCCATGATAAGTTCTGCATCGTGTCCATGGGCATGAACGCAAAGGTTCAAGGCCGACTCCCACTTCTTCAATGCATAACCTTTCATTCACTTCTCGCTTTCGAAGAAATTGTAGTGCTGAAAATTTATCCGGTGAAGCACCAGAAGAGTATGACTCGTGGAAGTTTCTGGGTTCTCGCAGATGGCAGAAGCATAGATACAACCCATCGGGACATTTTACGAATCTATACAACTAACAACCAAAGCAAGGGATATGAGTTCGAAAGCAAAGTGTCGAAGTCAAAGCGGATGATATAATTTACCGAAGGTACTAAATACCAAGGAAGGAGCTCATAAGATGTATGAAAATGAAGGATACTGTCGGATATTAATCCAACAAATAATCAGGTAGACGACAAAGGATCTGACGTGAGTAGCGGTACTCAACCAGAAGAAGAAGGATGTGGCGGCATAAGATTATAGAAACATCGGAACAATCCGACGTTTAAGTACAAAGGAGTTATGGTTCAGAAATGAAGGATCAGAAGCAAAAGCTCTGATCAAAAGATGAGTAGGTTGAAAAGAACTAGATGGACAACTTTAGTGTTCCATCTAGCAGAGATGTCCACCCATGGTTACATGACATGTCCTGGTCAGTAGTCAGTCCCAGGTCAATATGGAGAAGGAATGCACTACCTCTCCGTGGCATGCAAGTTGGGCGGATATACAGATGGCAAGAAGTAGAGAATGCTTCAGTGCCAAAGGCAATGTCAACGGGGAAGGAACCGATAAGGTTCTTAGAATAGAAAAGAATCGGTCAGATAAT
Organism: Thinopyrum elongatum; assembly: GCA_011799875.1. Classification (NCBI taxonomy): domain Eukaryota; kingdom Viridiplantae; phylum Streptophyta; class Magnoliopsida; order Poales; family Poaceae; genus Thinopyrum; species Thinopyrum elongatum. Next base: position 512,044,412 of record CM022301.1, on the reverse strand, counting down.
TGTCCACAAAAGGAATCAAGTGATCCGTGAGAACTAACGGGGTATGGTTTTAACAACTGGTCCCACCTGAGAGTCCTCCTGAGGAAGGACGGGATCAAGCACAACGAATTAAGGAAGCACTTGAGCAACCCAGGTTTAAAATTCGGAGGGTTCACGAATTCCAGAGTCAGGAGTGACAATTAGTTCACCTGGGCAGAGGGACGAGTGAGTTGTACATGCTTAGTTGAACAATCAATCAATACTTGATTGGCTGAGAACCAGCTCATGTATGGAATGGTGACTGAGCCGGAAGGACGAGTTCTAGGAATCGACTGATGATTGCGAGCATTCGCACTCATGTTGGATCAATAAGAACTAAATGACGGTGTCAAAGGATACGAATGATTATTGCCAGACATATGGAATTAACCATAAGGCAAGCAGGCAAGAATTTCAAGAGCAATAGACTGCAGAGGATTTTCGGGAGATCAGATAGCAATTCAATGTGTTCTGGAAAGCACTCGAATAACTGGGAATGAATGGATCCCGTGTAGTATGAGGATTTATTCGTAGGTGTGTTCAGGCGGAAAGGGACTGCAAGGCAGTAGGTTCAGAGAATTCTTGAAATGTCGGATAGTACTTCGATATGTTGGATGAAACCCGAGAGTAACTGAAATGAATCTATGAACGACGAGTGTAAGTAGTTATCCATTGTAGTTTATCGGTGGTCAGGAACTGCAAAGCAGTGGGACAGGGTCTCGGGAACTTCGAGAAGTATCGTCGGGGTCTTCTGATGAACCAAGCGATCATCTGGCATGAGGGGCTCTCCGGGAGAAAGCGGTTACGAGATCCTAATGTTGAAGTTAGTAAAATTTTAACCCGAATAGAAGAGAAATCAGAGTCCCAGAGTATAGATGAGGAATAAAAGATCCTAATACCACCCAGTTGGCGTAGTGAGCCCGTAAGCCACACAGCCATGTTAGTAAAACAGTTTTGGACCACTAGACTCAACTTCGGCCAAGGAAGTGGATAGTGGGATTCCTAGAGGCAGTCGGCTCTGATACCAACCTGTGAAGACCCCGGCTTAATCGTGCACTAACCATACACGCAAATGCACACGATCAAGCCTAAGGACTCACTTGAAGATATCACAACACAACTCTAAAACATAAATAAAGTCATACAAGCTTTATATTACAAGCCAGGGCCTCGAGGGCTCGAATACATAGCTCGATGGCATACAAGTGTCAGCAGAAGCATCAGATATCTGGGTGCAGATATATTACAGAACAGAGATAAGCCTTTGGAAGGAGGGGTAAAATAAAATACTACGATCGAAAGGCGTAGGCCTCCTGCCCTGGACCCTCCGATCCTACTCCTGGTCGTCAGTCGGCTCCTCGTAGTAGTACTCGCCGGGAGGGTAGTAGTAGTAGCCATAGTCGTCGACAGGAGCTGCTATCTCAGGGGCTCCGTCGTTTGGTGGCATCAAAAGGAAAATGGGGAGAAAAAGAAAATAAAGCAAACGTGAGTACTCATCCGAAGTACTCAGCAAGCAAGGATCTATACTACATATGCAACATTTTCAAAGGATGGCTGTATATGTGGACTGGGCTGCAGAAATGCCAGAATAGAGGGGGAAAACCTAGTCCTATCGAAGACTAGCATCTTCAACATCTTCAGCAGTCTTGCAGCATTAGAAGAGTGCAGATTAACACAAAGTAAAGTAGTAGTAGTAGTATCATCAACCTCAGCCTGAGATCCTTTCTCGACTCCCTGCGAGAAAGCAATCCCAGAGCCATACTATCCAGTATCATCTCAGTTCTAGTTGTACCGATTGGGATACAACTCCGAGTGTCCGTTACCATAGGATAGGCTATCGATAGATGTTTTCCTCCCTGCAGGGGTGCACCAACTTACCCACCACGCTCGCTTAACTCCGGCCGGACACACTTTTCTGGGTCATGCCCGGCCTCGGCTAAGCAACACGCCGCAACCCGACCAAATACTTAACAGAGAGGTCAGCACGTCGGACTAAACCTATGCCCCCAGGGGTCTTGGGCCTTCGCCCCGGGAACTCCTGCACGTTACGTTCACGGCCGAGAGCAGACCTAGCAACCCCTTAATACAAGCGCAGTTGCGTAACCAGTCCAACTTGGCGCGCGCCGCTCAATCGCTGACGTCCGTTAAGCTTCGGCTGAAGTATCCGACGCAGAACGCCCATACTATGCCCACGTGATGGTTAGTGATATTAGGCCAGAGGCCCCTCGGATCAAATATCCAAACCGTTTAGTGGTTTAGGAGCGCGCAGAAATGAGTAGAGACTCACGATCGATGTGACCCCGTCGCCCCGTCTCGAGGACTTGTGGCAAGGGCTAAGAATGCCCGGCCACGCCTCGTAGTTATCTCGCGGGCACCTCTCAGGTCAACCCGACTCCACATCACTTCTCATTCATGCTCGCGCGGGTACCCCTCAGGGCCGACCCGTCTTTAGTATCATGTTTCAGTGTAAGTCACAGTAACAACAGTAACCGTGTGTCTAACACCAAGGGAACCCTGAGGAATCACCCTCGATGGAGTCCCACCTGATGTTCTCCTTAAGGTGAATGAAGGAGGTATCACCCCCGAGGTCCACACTTGAACAGTTGCACGACGATGTCGTTATCGGGGGTGGTGTAGGAGGAATCACCCTCGCTTACCACGACCGATTAACTAACCTACAAGGTTATCATCAGAAGTGCTGACGAGGTATCACCCTCGGCACTCGATAGTATCCCAGTAGTGTCGAGCAATTTAAGGGGGAAGTGACGTGCGGTGCCAGGGTCTGATCTTCGATCCCGTTGCTCGGGTCTTCTGAGAGTCCAGCGGGGCAGTCGGGACAAGTGGGTCTCTGATAAGGCTCTACCCATCCTATACTAAACAGTTTAGGAGAACAGACAGGTATCAAAAGTAGGCTACAATAAAACAGGCTATGCAGCAGATATAGGACAACAGTAGCAACAGTACTTCTAATGCAAGCATAAGAGAGAAGAGAGTGGGCGATATCGGAATGCTCAAAATGGGGGTGCTTGCCTGTCTGCTCGACGGCAAGGGCAGGGTCGTCGGGGACGTAGTCGTACTCCGGGGCGGCATCTGCCTCAGGAGCTACGTCGACGTCGGGGTCTACCGAGAGAGAAGAGGGGGAGGAAACAAGTAAATACAATGCAATCAAATGCAACACGGTGCGTGCTATGCTGTGATGCACTGCAGAGTTGACTAAATATGCATCTAAGTCATTTTGGTTATCTTTAGGATTAACCGGGGATTTATTAATCGGCATGTGTGCACTATTCATCTACCGGATACGGGTTCGGAGTTATGAGTTCTCCTACGTAGGAGGTTCCGATAAGGAAACAGACGACACGATCAGATTCGTCTCGTCGTTCTGAGCAACTTTCATGTTTTAAGTTTTTCGATCTGAGCTACGGTTTAAAAGTTATTAATTTTTAAAGATTAAATGATTTTCTGAAATTATTATTAATTCAAAATCATTTAACAGAAAATGCTACGGGTACACAGGGAAGTGTACCCAGTTTTGCATCCAGAGGCTAACATGTGGGCCCAGTGAGCTGAGTCAGTGCTGACTGGGCTCATCTTATCCATAGAAACAGTGCAGGGGCCCCACTTGTCATTGACTCAATATTAGAACAGAGGTTAAATTAAACCAGGGTTTAATTGGATGGGTGGGCCCCTGTGTCAGTGAGTGATTAAGTTAACAGGGTCGATTAACTAGTGTTAAACCTAATGCTACAGTGGACGGGCCCACTAGTCAGTGGCTGGACCAGGTCCAGTCAGCGGTGCTGACCCAGTCAACAAGCCATGGGGCCCACTGGCAGCGGCACAGAGGCGCGCCAGGTGGTGGCCAGGTCAGCTCCGGCGACCGGAGTGATGCCGGCGACCCACACGCACGGCGGTGCGTCGCCGGAGTTGGCCGGAAAACACGTACGGAGCTCGGATGGGGTCGGACTTGGGCTCCACGGGAGGCTGGGAGCACGCCGCGTCCAATGGCGGCGATTGCAGCGCGCGAGGAGGTCGGGAACGTCGACGGCGACCATCGCGGGCGGCGCCGGACTTCGGGATCGGGCGCACTCGGTGTTGCGGGGACGCGGGGAACAAACGGAGGGCACGGGCGGCTTCGCCGCGAGGTCCTAAACACGCGCCCGTGCCCGGCTGATGCGGAAACGAGCCGTCACCACGCCGGTGATGGAGCAGGGCGGCGGTGCGGCCATGGCGTCGCGGGAGGTCTAGCTAGTGGTGCAGCGAGCTACTGAGGAGAGGGAGAGGAGCAGCGGGAGCTCACCGAGGGGACGTAGGGGCTGGCAGTGGGCTCAAGGGAGGCGTGGGGTGGCCGGAGTCGACGGCGAGGTCGCGGTGGCTGCAGGGGAAGAAGAGGGCGGGGAAGGCGCTGCGGCGTCTCCCGTCTCGAGGTCGTTGGCGCGGACGATGTAGCGGACAGAGGCGGAGCGAGCTGTCACGACGGTGAGGCGAGAGGGGCTCGGTGGACGCGGGATCGACCGGACCACGGCGACGATCGCGTCGGGGATGCTCTGGATCGAGGGAAGGGAGCGAAGGGAGAGAGCGAGGGGATCTGGGGGGGGGGGCTCTAGGGTTGGAGAGGGAGGCGGGGTGGCCTTATCCACACCGGAGAGGCACGGATGGGCGACGCGTGCGGCGCCGGCGATCGGGGCGGCTATGGCGTCGACAGCGAGGGGGATGACGACTGTGCATTGGGCTGGGCCGGCTGAAAGGCTACTGTAGTGCTGGGCCGGTAAGTGCACAGGGATATTACTCTCTTTTTCTTTTCGAAAAAAGAATAGCTCCTGTTGCAAATTAGTTGAGCTATCAAACGAGTTTTGCTAGGAGGAAAACTTTGCACAAAAACCATGCACCTTAATATGGTTCTGCACAAAAAGTTTCAGGACACTTAGAAACATCTAAGCATTTTTAGAGAAAGGAAGGACTAAAATAAATGCTCCTGGACCAATGAAATAATTTCCAGGGGCAATTTGGGGTTTAGAAAAATGTTGGTTTCAATTTTATAATCGCCTTGGGAATATTTGAAACATTATGAACATTTTGGATCTGCTGTTTGAAGAAATAATTATTTGGCTTGAAGAATTTGGAGTTGAATTATTTTTCTTATGGAATAATGATGATGACTTGGCATGATCAGAGGGTGATCACTGTGGTGAGCGGCTGGGGATGTTACAGTCACTAGGTCCCGAGTGCCATGATTTCAGATCTGAACCTATTATGTTTTCATGAATATAAGTGTTGTTTTGGATCCTATCTTGCAAGTTGTATGCACCTATGATACGTCTCCAACGTATTTATAATTTTTGATTGTTCCATGTTATTGTAGTATCAATCTTGGATGTTTATTAAGCAATTATATGCAATTATATATCATTTTTTGGGACTAACCTATTAACCTAGTGCCCAGTGCCAGTTGCTGTTTTTTTGCATGTTCTTGGCTTTTCAGGAAATATATATATATAAAGAGTCCAAATGAAGAAAAAACTTTGGATTAATTTTTTCTGGACCAGAGGGGACCCTAGAAGCTTCGGGAGAAGACCTGAAGAGCCACGAGGGAGCGACAAGCTTGGGAGGCGCGCCCAGGGGGGAGCCCCCAGGCTTGTGGGCCCATTGTGGCACCTCTTGACCTAATCTCCGCTCTATAAATACTCAAATATTCCCCCAACATCAGAGAGCCACCCGACATACTTTTTCCGCCGCTGCAAGTTTCTGTTCTTGTGAGATCCCATCTGGAGGCCTTCCCCGACACTCTGCCGGAGGGGGAATCGATCACGGAGGGGCTCTACATCAACCTTGCTGCCCTTCCGATGATGTGTGAGTAGTTTACCACAGACCTACGGGTCCATAGCTAGTAGCTAGATGGCTTCTTCTCTCTCTTTGATCTTCAATACAATGTTCTCCTTGATGTTCTTGGAGATCTATCCGATATAATCACTTTTTACGGTGTGTTTGTTGGGATCCGATGAATTGTGAGTTTATGATTAGATTATCTATGAATATTATTTGAGTCTTCTCTGAACTCTTTTATGCATGATTGTTATAGCTTTGTATTTCTCTTCGATCTATTGATTTGGTTTGGCCAACTAGATTGATTTTTCTTGCAATGGGAGAGGTGCTTTGTGATGGGTTCGATCTTGGGGTGCTCAATCCCAGTGACAGAAAGAGACATGACACATATTTGTATCGTTGCCATTAAGGATAAAAAGATGGGGTTTATTCATATTAATTGAGTTTACTTTGTCTACATCATGTCATCTTGTTTAAGGTGTTACTCCGTTCTTTATGAACTTAATACTCTAGATGCATGCTGGATAGCGGTCGATGTGTGGTGTAATGGTAGTAGATGCAGGCAAGAGTCGGTTACTTGTCTCGGACGTGATACCTATATACATGATCATTGCCTTAGATATCATCATGATTATTTGTTTTTCTATCAATTACCCAACAGTAATTTGTTTACCCACCGTATGCTATCTTCTAGAGAGAAGCCTCTAGTGAAAACTATGGCCCCAGGTCTATCTAAATCATATATTAAAATCCAAAAATACTTAATTTAATTTAATTTATTTTGTGTTTTTATTTATCTATTTATCACTACGAGATTTAATCCTTGCAATTAACCGCCAAGGATTGACAACCCCTTGTTTGCGCTGGGTGCAAGTATTTGTTATTTTGTGTGTAGGTACTACTAACGAGTTGTTGTGTGGTTCTGTTGGATTGATAACCTTGGTTTGTAACCGAGGGAAATACTTATCTCTACTGTACTGCATCATCCTCTCCTCTTCGGGGAAATCTCAATGCAGCTCACAAGTAGCAACCTACTATGTGTTATGATCCGCAGGCCCTAAGGTGACAAAAATTGGGATTCACTCCTGTGATGACCGTAGTATGAGAAGTTCATGCATTCACTATGTGTTAATGCTTTGTTCCGGTTCTCTATTAAAAGCAGGCCTTAACATCCCTTAGATTTCCTTATGGACTCCGCTGCCACGGGAGGGTAGGACAAAAGATGGCATGCAAGTTCTTATTATAAGCACGTATGACTATATACAAAATACATGTCTACATTACATTGATGAATTGGAGCTATTGTGTGTCGCTCTAGGTTGTGATTTTTATATGATGAATGTCGTCCAACAATAATATCCATCGTTGATCCAATGCCTATGCTTTTCTCATATTAATCTCTGCTAAATTACTATTGCCACTGCTGCTGTTACAAAACTGCTATTGTTCTTGTTACCGTTACTATTGCTACTATTACCACAGCTATCAAACTATCATACTACTGTGCTACTAAACACTTTGTTGTAGATATTTAGTTCTCCAGGTGTGGTTGAGTTGACAACTCAACTGCTAAGCTCGTTAATATTCTTTGGCTCCCCTTGTGTCGAATCAATAAATTTGGGTGAAATACTACCTTTGAAGACTGTCACAATCCCCTATACTTGTCGGCTACCAAGACCTTTTTCTGGTGCCGTTGCCTGGGAGCATAGCTCTATATATTGAGCCACTTGGGAATTATATCTGTTGATCACTATGAAGAATCTGAAAGACGCTAAGACTAAGATCGTACCCTCTAAGACGAGGGGAGGTAAGGAACTGCCATCTAGCTCCGCACTTGATTCACCTTCTGTTTTAAATAGGCTTGCAACACCACAACCTGCTATTCACTCTGAGATGTTGCAAGTAATTGATGATACTACTTCTTCTATAAATGAAACTTGTGATGATGCTAGTACCATGCTTGAAAATACTGTGCCACTAGGTGAATTTCTTAATGAACAAATTGCTAAAGCTAAAGAATTTGAGACTGACGAAACTGATGTAAATTATGATTCAAATGTTATGCCTTGATCTCCTACTATACTTGAGATGCCTAAGATACCTGGGGTTTATGTTATGGATGGGGAGATAGCTAGAGAATTTCTTGCTTGTGATGATAGAGATGATCTTAAGAAATTACTGAGTAAGCTGAAAGAAAAAGCTATGATAGAGGGAATGAAATATGATGCTAAGTTTTCTATTTCTCCAATCTTTGTTACCGATAAGGATTATTAATTCTCTGTTGATCCTGAGTTAATTACTTTGGTAGAATCCGATCCTTTTCATGGTTATGGAACTGAAACTGTTGTGGCACACCTTGCTAAATTGAATGACATTGCCACCCTATTTGCTCATGAGGAAAAAATTCGCTATTACTATATTCTTAAGTTATTTCCTTTCTCATTAAAGGGTGATGCTAAAGAATGGTTTAAGACTCTTGCTCCTAGTTGTGTGGGTAGTTCCCAGGATATGATATATTACTGAACAATTTTGTGCCTATAAGAAACAAGCTGCCTTACAGGAAATATATAACTTTGTGCAATTTGAAGAAGAGAATCTCCCTCAAGCTTGGGGGAGGCTTCTCCAATTACTTAATGCTTTGCCTGATCATCCTCTTAAGAAAATGAAGTACTTTATATCTTATATAATGGACTAACCGATGCTTCTAGGAACTACCTAGATAGTTGTGCTGGCTATGTTTTCAGGGAACGTACCATTCAACAGGCTGAAGAATTACTGAATAATATATTGAGGAATGTCGATGATTGGACACTTTCTGAACCACCACCTAAACCAACTCCAAAGAAGAGAGGTATTCTATTCCTCAGTCCAGAAGATATGCAAGAAGCAAAGAAATCTATGAAGGAAAAGGGTATTAAACCTGAAGATATTAAGAATTTACCACCTATTAAAGAAGTACATGGACTTGATATCCCGACACAGGTAGTAAAGGTAAATTCTCTTTATAGATTTGATGAAGGTGATATCCCATATAATAAATCTCCTAGTCAGTGTTTGGATGAATTTGATAACTTTATTGTGAAGCAAGAAAACTTTAATATATATGTAAACAATCAATTGAAACATAATGCTATCATGATTGAGCACTTGAGTGATTTGATGTTTAGGATTGCTAATGATATTAAAGGTTTATATAAACATGCATCCATGGTTCACACTCAGTTGGAATAAGTCTCTAAGTCACATAATGATTTTCTTAATGAAATGAATAGTAAAATGAATGATCGTGTTGTTAGAGTTGTGACTAGAGGTGGTAAAATGACTCAGGATCCTCTATATCCGGAGGGTCATCCTAAGAGAACTGAGCAAGATTCTTAGAGAGTTAATATTGATGCACCTAGTTCATCTAAGAAGAAAAAGAAAAATGATAGGACTTTGCATGCTTCTAGTGAACCCACTATAGAAAAACCTCCTGAGAATCCTAATGATGTTTCTATTTATGATGCTGAGACATAGTCTGGTCATGAACATTTGCCTAGTGATAATGATAATGATGGTGTTAATGATGATCATGTTGATGCTCAACAAGACAATAACAAAGAACCTGACAATGATGTAGAAAATAGAACCTATAGTTGATCTTGATAGCCCACCTCCTAAAAATAGAAGATATGATAAAAGGGATTTCATTGCTAGGAAACATGGTAGAGAAAGAGAGCCATGGGTTAAATAAACCATGCCATTTCCTAGTAAAGTTCTAAAAATAAGGATGAGGAGGATTTTAATCGCTTTGTTGAAATGCTTAGACCCGTCCTTTTGCGAACACGTTTGACGGATATTTTGAAAATGCCTCCATATGCTAAATACATGAAAGATATTATCACTAATAAAAGAAAGGCACCAGAATCTGAAATTTCCACCATGCTTGCAAATTATTCATTTGATGGAAAAGTACCTAAGAAGTTAGGACATCTTGGAATACCTACTATACCATGCTCCATCAAAAGTAATTATGTCAGAACTGCCTTATGTGATTTAGGAGCAGGTGTTAGTGTTATCCCTTTCTCTTTACATAGAAGAATTGTTTTGAGTAAATTGACACGTACTAAAATATCTTTGCAAATGTCTGATAAATCAACTGCTATACCTATTGGAATTTGTGAGGATGTTCCCATTGTAGTTGCAAACGTTACTACCTTAACGGACTTTGTTATTCTTGATATGCTTGAGGACGAAAACATGTCAATTATCCTTGGCAGACCCTTTTTGAATACTGTAGGGGTTGTTATTGATTGCAACAAAAGCTAGGTTACTTTTTATGTCAATGGTAATGAGCATACGGTATATTTTCCGAAGAAGCAAATTTCAATGAGTGGTATCAACTCTATTGAAAGATTTATGACAATCACTATTGGAGGTTTCTAATCCCCTCTTTCGGTACCCAAAAAGAACTATCAAACTCTTATTGTTGGGGAAATGCATATCCCTGTTGAGGTAACTTAGTGTTATATGAAAATTCTTCGGTTTCATGTTACTCAGAAATAGTTTGTTAATAAGACTTGATCAACCTTATTAATGGATTCCTTTTGCGGGGCATGTGCTCCATGAATTCCGTAAGCACAACCTTCTGTAATCCTAGTTTGCTCTCTGTTATTTATAGTTTAATAAAGTAGAATGCCATGAATATCCTGTTTTCTGAATTATCCGTGCAATAAAAAATGACCCAAAAAATAAAAGTGTTTAGAATGTCGTAAAATTTTAACATGATTTTTCTGAAATATTTAAGAACTCTTGGCACTGAATACACCCTAAGGGGGTGCCCCTGTTGCTCACAAGGCAACAGGTCGCGCCTACCCCCTGGCGAGCCATGATGCCTTGTGGGGTCCACATGACCCCACTCACTTAGTGCTTCAGTCCACTTCATCTCCTTCCTCCAGAAAAATCATGGTAGTTCTCTCTCTCTCTCTCTGTCTCTCTCTCTCGTGTTCATGCTTCCAAAACTAAGTTTTTTGATCTCTTTGCTCAGAGCTCCATTTCTGAAACTGTTTTGGGGGATTGCTCCTTGGTATGTGACTCCTACATTGCTCCAATTAGTTTTTGCTTTAGTGGATTACATTTTGCTTATTTTGCTACTGTTGGTGCCACTGGAAATGAGCTTGGATGTTGAATTTATTTGGTTCTAAGTAGTTTGAATGCTTGATATAGCCTCTCGACACTTGTATGAGTAGTTGCTACCAATTTTGTTAAGTTTTGTCAACAACTTTTTGTGGTCAAAAGTTTTAGAAATTTTCTCTTAGGAAAATGAACTTCCTTAAGAGAGGTTCTTCGAGCGGAGTCCCAAGGGAGTTACTGGAGGTGCCCTGGACCTTCACCTTCCTCGTAGAGTGGAGGTACGGCCATGCGAATGGCCACACAACACCTTCATGAGCGAAGCTGGGTTTCACCAATAGTTTGCACAATTTGTCTCAAATGCCGGCTTGACCAACTTCCTCGCAGATGAGTGTGACGAATACCATCTCCTTACAAATTCCTGATGGAAATATGCCCTAGAGGCAATAATAAAATGGTTATTATTATATTTCCTTAATCATGATAAAGGTTTATTATTCATGCTAGAATTGTATTGACCGGAAACTTAAATACATGTGTGAATACATAAACAAATACCGTGTCCCTAGTGAGCCTCTACTAGACTAGCTCGTTGATCAAAGATGGTTAAGGTTTCCTAACCATAGACATGAGTTGTCATTTGATAACGGGATCACATGATTAGGAGAATGATGTGATGGACAAGACCCATCCATTAGCTTAGCATATGATCGTTCAGTTTATTGCTATTGCTTTCTTAATGTCAAATACATATTCCTTCGACTATGATATCATGCAACTCCCGGATACCGGAGGAATACCTTGTGTGCTATCAAACGTCACAATGTAACTGGGTGATCATAAAGATGCTCTACAGGTATTTCCGAAGGTGTCTATTGAGTTGGCATGGATCGAGATTAGGATTTGTCACTCCGTGTAACGGAGAGGTATCTCTGGGCCCTCTCGATAATACACATCACAAGAAGCTTGCAAGCAAAATGACTAAGGAGTTAGTTATGAGATGATGTATTACGGAACGAGTAAAGAGACTTGCCGGTAACGAGATTGAACTAGGTATAGAGATACTAATGATCGAATCTCGGGCAAGTAACATACCGACGGACAAAGGAATTACGTATGTTGTCATAATGGTTCGACTGATAAAGATCTTCGTAGAATATGTAGGAACCAATATGGGCATCTAGGTTCCGGTATTGGTTATTGACCGGAGAAGTGTCTTGGTCATGTCTACATAGTTCTCAAACCCGCAGGGTCCGCACGCTTAACGTTCGTTGGTGATATAGAGTTATATGAGTTATGTGATTTGGTGACCGAATGTTGTTCGGAGTCCCGGATGAGATCACGGACATGGCTAGGAGCTCTGGAGGTAAAGATTGATATATAGGATGATACTATTTGGACACCGAAAGAGTTTCGGGGCGTACAAGGTAGTCATCGGGTCACCGGAAGGGGTTCCGGTAAGCCCCGGGAGGTCTATGGGCCATATGGGCCAAGAGAAGGGAGCACACCAGCCCACAAGGGGCTGGTGCGCTCCTCTATGGCAGCTGGCCCTAGGGGAGAGAAGGAAAGAGGGGAATAGGCCTCCTCCTTCCTTCCCTCTCCTCCTCTTTCCTTCCCTCTTAGGGGAATTATGGTAGGGGGGGCGCAGGCCAGGGCAGGAGCCCTAGGGCTGGCCGGCCACCTTCGTGGTGCGCCTGGCTGCCTTCCTCTCCCCCACCTATATATATGTGGGGAGGAGGCGGCACACAAGGACACAGAACATTGTCTTAGCCGTGTGCGGCGCCCCTCTCCACAATTTCGTCCCTCGGTCATATTTTCGTAGTGCTTAGGCGAAGCCCTGCGGAGATAGCTTCACCATCACCGTCACCATGCCGTCGTGCTGCCGGAACTCATCTACTACTATGTCCGTCTTGCTGGATCAAGAAGGCGAGGACGTCACCGAGCTGAACGTGTGCTGAACGCGGAGGTGTCGTACGTTCGGTACTTGATCGGTTGGATCGCGAAGAAGTTCGACTACATCAACCGCGTTACAAAACGCTTCCGCTTACGGTCTACGAGGGTACGTAGACACACTCTCCCCTCCTGTTGCTATGCATCTCCATGGATAGATCTTGCATGTGCGTAGAATTTTTTTTGTTTTCCATGCAACGTTCGCCAACAGTGGCATCATGAGCCAAGTCTATGCGTAGATGATATGCACGAGTAGAACACAAAGAGTTGTGGGCAGTGATGGTCATACTGCTTACCACCAAAGTCTTATTTTGATTCGGTGGTATTGTAAGATGAAGCGGCCCGGACCAACCTTACATGTCCACGTACATGAGACCGGTTCCACCGACAGACATGCAACTTGTTTTGCATAAAGGTGGCTGGCGGGTTGTCGGTGCAACAAACCTTGGTGTATGTTGCCCTGACTGCACACAGGCGCGATAACAAGAGCGCAGCGCCAACAAGCACACAAGACAAGTCCAAGCCAGAGAGATAGCTCTTTGAGGAATCAAAGCGCGGATCAAGAAGACCAAGAGAAGCCAAGGGAACAAGATTCCACTAAGGAAAAACCTCCCTTACCGGGCAGGCGAGCCCGGTCGGGTCGAGGCCTCAGCAAGGACAAGTCTTAAGAATTCCCCGGCAGGCTTGCCGGGGCCGCCAAGGGCAAGTCACCCCGCCAAGACTCCACCGCTCCACCGCACGGCGACGAAAGTCACTTATCAGTGCGGTGTCGAGCCATCAAGTGATTAAGTGGCTGTCACGGAGCACGTGGCAGCCATTCAGGAGGAAGATTTCCCCTAATCGACACCCGTCCAGAAGCGTGTCACGCGGACAGATAACGGATGGATAAGCGGCGCGGCAGGCTTGCCGGGCTTCGTCCACAACGTGACACCTAGCAGTGCATTTAATGCACTTTGTCCTAACTGCCAGAGTTAGGTATGATAGCACTGTTGGCTATATAATCAGTAGATAATGACTGATTTGCCACTGTGGTGACCCCTTTGCCTATAAAAGGAGGGCCATGGCAACCTAAAACAGGATTCGGACCCTTGTACACTCACGCGCATAGCTGCTCTCCCACGAGGAAACCTTGCCGGGCTCGAGAGCTGCGTGTCCGTGGCGGTCCTCACTTCAATCCACCAAAGCAGGAGTAGGGTTTTACGCTTCGCAATGTTCTGAACCTGGGTAAAAACCACCAGCGTCACCCCTGTCGAGCGGCTCCACGGCTTCCGCTCTTCGTGCAACATGCCCTTCCCCCTTGCCAAACCACAAGGGGCCAACAGCCCCATTGGTGATCGTGTTCCACCGTGACATCTTTGGCGCGCCAGGTAGGGGGAAGGCGTTTGCGCGAACCTGAAGTTGTAAGCAGCGCGTCAACCTTCATCATCATCTTCTTTGTCACCAGTTCCACCGTCCATGGCGCCCAAGAAGAAGCTCGGCGCAACAGCTCACCCTTCCACCTCAAAGGCCCCTTCGAACGCGGCCGCCGATGCCGCCGGAGCCGCGGTGGCAATGGGAGAGGCAGGTGCCGTAGGGGACACCGCCAGTGCAGGCGGCGCTGCCATTGTGTCCCCCACGATCAAGCCCAAAGCGGAAGACGCCGGGGGAGGACGACATCAGCAACATCTCGACGGCCGTGGCCCGCAGGCAGCGGGCGGGGAGAATGTTTCGACTCCACCTCCCCGCCGCTCCAGCGGGCGCAGCCACAGCGACAACGCCCGCTCCGGCACAAGCCGTGACCCTCTAGCAACGCCCGCGGATGGCGTGGCTACTGGGCACGTGCTTGGTCCGGAGCGAGGCGAGCAAGACAGGACGCTCAACGGGGCTGCCGACCCCCAAGCACACCTTGCTCATCGCCCAATCACCTTGGCGACCGGCGACCAGAGCACGGCGACGCTCCTCCTGGAGCCATCAGGGGTTGAGCAACATCGCGGTCCTCGTCGTCCGCCATGCCTAGCATGGCGACAGAAGCCATGGCGTGAACTCAACTCCTGCTAAGGTTCCCACCAGCGGCCGATCAGATGGATGAGTGGAGGGCCACCATTCAGAGCTTGATCGGCTTCGCTGAGGTTGAAAGTGTTGGGAAACGTAGCATGGAAAACAAAAATTTTCTACGCACACGCAATGATCTATCCGTGGATACGCATAGCAACGAGGGGGAGAGTGTGTCTATGTACCCTCATAGACCATAAGTGGAAGCATTTCACAACGCGGTTGATGTAGTCGAACTTACTTCGCGCTCCACCGATCGAGTACCGAACGTACGGCACCTCCGAGTTCTGCACACGTTCAGCTTGGTGACGTCCCTCGCCTTCTTGATCCAGCAAGATGTCGAGGTAGTAGATGAGTTCCGTCAGCACAACGGCATGGTGATGTGATCCGCGCAGGGCTTCGCCTAAGCACCACGAGAATATGACCGGGGGTGTAAACTGTGGAGGGGGGCGCCGCACACGGCTAACAATTGATGTTGTGTGTTCTAGGCGGCCCCCTCCCCACATATATATAGGTGGGAGGGGGAGGGGAGAGGCCAGGAGGCGCCCAAGGGCTGGCCGCCGGCCCCCTTGGGGATTCCTTGCCCTGCGCCCCCTGCTATATTTGACGGAGGGGGAAGGAAAGAGGGGGGGGGGGGGGGGGGGGGGGGGGGGGGAGAGAAGGAAGTGGGAATCCTAATCCACACTTGCCTTTCTCCCTTCCCCGTTCCTTCTCCATCCTTGGACGGCCCATATGTGGGGTGCACCAGCCCCTTGTGGCTGGTGCATTCCCCTCTTGGCCCATAAGGCCCATATCTTTTGCCGGGGGTGCTCGAAACCCCTTCCGGTGACCCGATAAGTACCCGGTACCCCCCGAAACACTTCCGGTGTCCGAATACTATCATCCTATATATCAATATTTACCTCTCGACCATTTCGAGACTCCTCGTCATGTCCGTGATCTCATCCAGGACTCCGAACAACATTCGGTCACCAAATCGCATAACTCATATAATACTAAATCGTCATCGAATGTTAAGCGTGCGGACCCTACGGGTTCGAGAACTATGTAGACATGACCGAGACACCTCTCCGGTCAATAACCAATAGCGGAACCTGGATGCTCATATTGGCTCCTACATATTCTACTAAGATCTTTATCGGTCAAACCGTTATGACAACATACGTAATTCCCTTTGTCCATCGGTATGTTACTTGCCCGAGATTCGATCGTCGGTATCTTCATACCTAGTTCAATATCATTACCAGCAAGTCTCTTTACTCATTCCGTAATACATCATCCTGCAACTAACTCATTAGTCACTTTGCTTGCAAGGCTTCTTATGATGTGTATTACTGAGAGGGCCCAGAGATACCTCTTCGATACTCGGAGTGACAAATCCTAATCTCGATCTATGCCAAGCCAACAAACACCTTTGGAGATACCTGTAGAGCATCTTTATAATCACCCAGTTACGTTGTGACGTTTGATAGCACACAAGGCATTCCTCCGGTATCTGGGAGTTGCATAATCTCATAGTCGAAGGAATATGTATTTGACATGAAGAAAGCAATAGCAATAAAACTGAACGATCATAATGCTAAGCTAACGGATGGGTCTTGTCCATCACATCATTCTCCTAATGATGTGATCCCGTTATCAAATGACAACTCATGTCCATTGTTAGGAAACCTTAACCATCTTTGATCAACGAGCTAGTCAAGTAGAGGCTCACTAGGGACACAATGTTTGTCTATGTATTCACACATGTATTTAGGTTTCCGGTCAATACAATTCTAGCATGAATAATAAACATTTATCATGAATAAGGAAATATAAAATAAGAATTTTATTATTGCCTCTAGGGCATATTTCCTTCAGTCTGCCACTTGCACTAGAGTCAATAATCTAGTTCACATCGCCATGTGATTTAACACCAATAGTTCACATCGTCATGTGATTAACACCCATAGTTCACATCGCCATGTGACCAATACCCAAAGGGTTTACTAGAGTCAATAATCTAGTTCACATCGCCATGTGATTAACACCCAAAAGAGTACTAAGGTGTGATCATGTTTTGCTTGTGAGAGAAGTATAGTCAACGGGTCTGTCACATTCACAAATTTCTATGTCTACAATGCTCTGCATGGAGCTACTCTAGCTAATTGCTCCCACTTTCAATACGTATCCAGATTGAGACTCAGAGTCATCTGGATCGGTGTAAAAGTTTGCATTGACGTAACTCTTTACGACGAACTCTTTATCACCTCCATAACCGAGAAATATTTCCTTAATCCTCTAAGGATAATTTTGACCGCTATCTAGTGATTCACTCCTGGATCACTCTTGTACCTCCTTGCCAAACCCATGGCAAGGCACACAATAGGTCTGGTACACAGCATGGCATACTTTATAGAACCTATGACTGAGGGAATGACTTTCATTCTCTCTCTATATTCTGCCGTGGTCGGGTTTTGAGTCTAACTCAACTTCACACCTTGTAATATAGGCAAGAACCCTTTCTTTGACTGATTCATTTTGAACTTCTTCAAAACTTTATCAAGGTATGTGCTTTGTGAAAGTCCTATCAAGCGTCTTGATCTATCTCTATAGATCTTGATGGCCAATATATATAAGCAGCTTCACCGAGGTCTTTCATTGAAAAATTCTTATTCAAGTATCCTTTTATGCTATCCAGAAATTCTATATCATTCCCGATCAACAATATGTCATCCACATATAATATCAGAAATGCTACAGAGCTCCCACTCACTTTCTTGTAAATACAGGCTTCTCCGAAAGTCTGTATAAAGCGATATGCTTTGATCACCTCATCAAAGCGTATATTCCAACTCCGAGATGCTTGCACCAGTCCATAGATGGATCGCTGGAGCTTGCACACTTTGTTAGAACCTTTAGGATCGACAAAACCTTTTGGTTGCATCATATATAACTCTTCTTTAAGAAATCCATTAAGGAATGTAGTTTTGACGTCCATTTGCCAGATTTCATAATCATAAAATGCGGCAATTGCTAACATGATTCGGACAGACTTAAGCATCGCTACGGGTGAGAAAGTCTCATCGTAGTCAACTCCTTGAACTTGTCGAAAACCTTTTGTGACAAGCCGAGCTCTGTAGATAGTGACATTACTATCAGCGTCAGTCTTCTTCTTGAAGATCCATTTATTCTCAATGGTTTGCCGATCATCGGGCAAGTCCACCAAAGTCCACACTTTGTTCTCATACATGGATCCTATCTCAGATTTCATGGCCTTAAGCCATCTGTCGGAATCTGGGCTCATCATAGCTTCTTCATAGTTCGTAGGTTCATCATGGTCTAGTAACATGACTTCCAGAACAGGATTACCGTACCACTCTGGTGAGGAACGTGCTCTGTTCGACCTACGAGGTCCAGTAGTAACTTGATCTGAAGTTTCATGATCATCATCATTAGTTTCCTCTCTAGTTGGTGTAGGCATCACGGGAACAGATTTCTCTGATGAGCTACTTTCCAAATTGAGAGAAGGTACAATTACCTCATCAAGTTCTACTTTCCTCCCACTCACTTCTTTCAAGAGAAACTCCTTCTGTAGAAAGTTTCCATTCTTGGCAACAAAGATCTTGCCTTCGGATCTATGGTAGAAGGTGTACCCAATTGTTTCTTTAGGGTATCCTATGAAGACGCACTTCTCCGATTTGGGTTCGAGCTTATCAGGCTGAAGCCTTTTGACATAAGTGTCGCAACCCCAAACTTTAAGAAACGACAGCTTAGGTTTCTTGCCAAAGCATAGTTCATACGGTATCGTCTCAACGGATTTAGACGGTGCCCTATTTAACGTGAATGCAACTGTCTCTAATGCATAACCCCAAAACGATAGTGGTAAATCGGTAAGAGCCATCATAGATCGCACCATATCTAATAAAGTACGGTTACAACGTTCAGACACACCATTACGCTGTGGTGTTCCAGGTGGCGTGAGTTGTGAAACTATTCCACATTGTTTTTAAATGAAGGCCAAACTCGTAACTCAAATATTCGCCTCCACGATCAGATCGTAGAAACTTTATTTTCTTGTTACGATGATTCTTCACTTCAATCTGAAATTCTTTGAACTTTTCAAATGTTTTAGACTTGTGTTTCATTAAGTAGATATACCCATATCTGCTTAAATCATCTGTGAAGGTCAGAAAATAACGATACCTGCCGCGTGCCTCAATACTCATCGGACCGCATACATTGGTATGTATTATTTCCAATAAGTCATTAGCTCGCTCCATTGTTCCGGAGAATGGAGTTTTAATCATCTTTCCCATGAGGCATGGTTCGCAAGTATCAAATGATTCATAATCAAGTGATTCTAAAAGCCCATCTACATGGAGTTTCTTCATGCGCTTTACACCAATATGACCTAAACGGCAGTGCCACAAGTATGTTGCACTATCATTATCAACTTTGCATCTTTTGGCATCAATATTATGAATATGTGTATCACTACGATCGAGATTCAATAAAGCATTTATATTGAGTGTATGACCATAGAAGGCTTTATTCATGGAAACAGAACAACAATTATTCTTTGACTTAAATGAATAACCATATTGCAATAAACATGATCCCATCATATTTATGCTCAACGCAAACACCAAATAACATTTATTTTAGGTTTAACACTAATCCGAAGGTAAAGGGAGTGTGCGATGGTGATCTTATCAACCTTGGAATCACTTCCAAAACACATCGTCACCTTGCCTTTAACTAGTATCTGTTCATTTTGCAACTCCTATTTCGAGTTACAAATCTTAGCAACTGAACCGGTATCAAATACCCAGGGGCTACTATGAACACTAGTAAAGTACACATCAATAACATGTATATCAAATATACCTTTGTTCACTTTGCCATCCTTCTTATCCGCCAAATACTTGGGGCAGTTCCGCTTCCAGTGACCATTTCCTTTGCAGTAGTAGCACTCAGTTTTAGGTTTGGGTCTAGCTTTGGGCTTCTTCACGGGAGTGGCAACTTGCTTGCCATTCTTCTTGAAGTTCCCTTTCTTTCCCTTGCCCTTTTTCTTGAAACTAGTGGTCTTGTTAACCATCAACACTTGATGCTATTTCTTGATTTCTACCATCGCCGATTTCAGCATCGCGAAGAGCTTGGGAATCGTTTTCATCATCCCTTGCATATTATAGTTCATCACAAAGTTCTATTAACTTGGTGATAGTGACTAGAGAATTCTGTCAATCACTATCTTATCTGGAAGATTAACTCCCACTTGATTCAAGCGATTGTAGTACCCAGACATTCTGAGCACATGCTCACTAGCTGAGCTATTCTCCTCCATCTTGTAGGCAAAGTACTTGTCAGAGGTCTCATACCTCTTAACACGGGCATGAGTCTAAAATATCATTTTTAGCTCTTGGAACATCTCATATGCTCCATGGCGTTAAAAACATTTTTGATGTCCCGGTTCTAAGCCGTAAAGCATGGCGCACTAAACTATCAAGTAGTCATCATACCGAGCTTGTCAAACGTTCATGACGTCTGCATCTGCTCCTGCAATAGGTCTGTCACCTAGCAGTGCATCAAGGACATAATTATTCTGTGCAGCAACGAGGATAATCCTCAGATCATGGACCCATTCCGCATCGTTGCTACTATCATCTTTCAACTTAGTTTTCTCTAGGAACATATCAGAAAATAAAATAGGGGAGCTATACGCGAGCTATTGATCTATAACATAGATATGCAAATACTATCAGGATTAAGTTCATGATAAATTAAGTTCAATTAATCAAATTACTTAAGAACTCCCACTTAGATAGACATCCCTCAAGTCATCTAAATGATACGTGATCCAAATCAACTAAACCATGTCCGATCATCACGTGAGATGGAGTAGTCATCAATGGTGAACATCTCTATGTTGATCATATCTACTATATGATTCACGTTCGACCTTTCGGTCTCCAGTGTTCCGAGGCCATGTCTGTACATGCCAGGCCCGTCAAGTTTAACCTGAGTATTCTGCATGTGCAAAACTGTCTTGCACCCGTTGTATGTGAACGTAGAGTCTATCACACCCGATCATCATGTGGTGTCTCAACACAATGAACTGTCGCAACGGTGCATACTCAGGGAGAACACTTATACCTTGAAATTTTAGTTAAGGGATCATCTTATATGCTACCGCCGTACTAAGCAAAATAAGATGCATAAAAGATAAACATCACATGCAATCAAAATATGTGACATGATATGGCCATCATCATCTTGTGGTTTTGATCTCCATCTCCAAAGCATCATCATGATTTCCATCATCACCGGCTCGACACCTTGATCTCCATCGTTGCGTCGTGGTCATCTCACCAACTATTTCTTCTACAACTATCGCTAACGCATAGTGATAAAGTAAAGCAATTACATGGCGTTTGCATTTCATACAATAAAGAGACAACCATAAGGCTCCTGCCGGTTGCCGGTAACTTTTACAAAACATGATCATCTCATACAATAACGTTTATCACATCATGTCTTGACCATATCACATCACAACATGCCCTGCAAAAACAAGTTAGACGTCCTCTACTTTGTTGTTGCAAGTTTTACGTGGCTGCTACGAGCTTCTAGCAAGAACCGTTGTTACCTACGCATCAAAACCACAACGGTGTTTCATCAAGTTTGCTATTTTAACCTTCTTCAAGGACCGTCCGCAGTCAAATTTGATTAAACTAAAGTAGGAGAAACAGACACCCGTCAGCCACCTTTATGCAAAACTAGTTGCATGTCTATCGGTGGAACCAGTCTCATGTGCGTGGACATGTAAGGTTGGTCCGGGCCGCTTCATCCCACAATACCGTTGAATCAAAATAAGACGTTGGTGGTAAGCAGTATGACTATCACCGCCCACAACTCTTTGTGTTCTACTCGTGCATATCATCGACGCATAGACCTGGCTCAGATGCCACTGTTGGGAAACGTAGCATGGAAAACAAAAATTTTCTATGCACACGCAATGATCTATCCATGGAGATGCATAGCAACGAGGGGGATAGTGTGTCTATGTACCCTCATAGACCATAAGCGAAAGCATTTCACAATGCAGTTGATGTAGTCAAACTTTCTTCGCGCTCCACCGATCGTGTACCGAACGTACGGCACCTCCGAGTTCTGCACACGTTCAACTCGGTGACGTCCCTCGCCTTCTTGATCCAGCAAGGTGTCGAGGTAGTAGATGAGTTCCGTCAGCATGATGGTATGGTGACGGTGATGGTGATGTGATCTGCACAGGGCTTCTCCTAAGCACCACGAGAATATGACCGGGGGTGTAAACTGTGGAGGGGGGCACCGCACACGGCTAATAATTGATGTTGTGTGTTCTAGGCGCCCCCTCCCCACATATATATAGGTGGGAGGGGGAGGGGAGAGGCCAGGAGGCGCCCAAGGGCTGGCCGCCGGCCCCCTTGGGGCTTCCTTGCCCTGCGCCCCCCTGCCATATTTGACGGAGGGGGAAGGAAAGAGGGGGGGGGGGGGGGGGGGAGAGAAGGAAGTGGGAATCCTAATCCACACTTTCCTTTCTCCCTTCCCCTTTCCTTCTCCATCCTTGGCCGGCCCATATGTGGGGCGCACCAGCCCCTTGTGGCTGGTGCGTTCCGCTCTTGGCCCATAACGCCCATATCTTTTGCCGGGGGTGCCCGAAACCCCTTCCGGTGACCCGATAAGTACCCGGTACCCCACGAAACACTTCCGGTGTCCGAATACTATCGTCCTATATATCAATCTTTACCTCTCGACCATTTCAAGACTCCTCGTCATGTCCGTGGTCTCATCCGGGACTCCGAAAAACATTCGGTCACCAAATGACATAACTCATATAATACTAAATCGTCATCGAATGTTAAGTGTGCGGACCCTACGGGTTCGAGAACTATGTAGACATGACCGAGACACCTCTCCGGTCAATAACCAATAGCGGAACCTGGATGCTCATATTGGCTCCTACATATTCTATGAAGATCTTTATCAGTCGAACCGTTATGACAACATACGTAATTCCCTTTGTCCATCGGTATGTTACTTGCCCGAGATTCGATCGTCGGTATCTTCATACCTAGTTCAATATCGTTACTGGCACGTCTCTTTACTCGTTCCGTAATACATCATCCTGCAACTAACTCATTAGTCACTTTGCTTGCAAGGCTTCTTATGATGTGTATTACCGAGAGGGCCCAGAGATACCTCTCCGATACTCGGAGTGACAAATCCTAATCTCGATCTATGCCAACCCAACAAACACCTTCGGAGATACCTGTAGAGCATCTTTATAATCACCCAGTTATGTTGTGACATTTGATAGCACACAAGGCATTCCTCTGGTATCCGGGAGTTGCATAATCTCATAGTCGAAGGAATATGTATTTGACATGAAGAAAGCAATCGCAATAAAACTGAACGATCATAATGCTAAGCTAACGGATGGGTCTTGTCCATCACTTCATTCTCCTAATGATGTGATCCCGTTATCAAATGACAACTCATGTCCATGGTTAGGAAACCTTAACCATCTTTGATCAACGAGCTAGTCAAGTAGAGGCTCACTAGGGACACAGTGTTTGTGTATGTATTCACACATGTATTTAGGTTTCTGGTCAATACAGTTCTAGCATGAATAATAAATATTTATCATGAATAAGGAAATATAAAATAACAACTTTATTATTGCCTCTAGGGCATATTTCCTTCAGAAAGATCCCAGCACGCCGAGCCATCATGGCGCCGCGAGCTACGACAGCAATCCGGACTGCCGCCCGCGCCGGGGAAGCCGCACCAACGGTACAGTCCCCTCCGAGGCAGCAGGCTCAAGGGCAATAGCGAGATCAGCCCCGCCACGAAGCTGATGAAGCGTCGATGGCCTCATCCGATCCATGAGCCCGTCAGGATTAGCGGCAGGTCCTGGAAGACCGGCGACGGGAAGACGCGCGCGTCACGATAGAGCAGCGGAGGGAAACCCGCCGCCAATCTGACAGGCACAATGGCCCAGACATCGACGAACCCGCGCCCAGTGAGGGCGGATACCTGCCTTTCGACGTTGGGTGCCCCGCCTTCACTCGCGAGCTGCGGCAGGTTCGTTGGCCATCTGCCCGTGTCTTCAAGCCAGAAATACCAGAAAAATATGATGGGAGGCTGAACCCGGCAGAGTTCTTGAGCATCTACACGATTGCTGTTCAAGCCACCGGAGGAAGAGATGAGAAGGTGTTCGCTAACTACTTCCCTTTGGCTCTCAAGCCAAATGTGAGGTCATGGCTGATGCACCTACCAGAAAACTCCATTTCATCTTGGACTGACTTGTGCAATGAGTTTGTTGGTGCCTTCACAGGCGGCCACCAAGAGCTTGGATGGCCCAACGACTTGCAAGTTCTTGCCCAGAAAGAAGGAGAGAGTCTGTGAAATTATATGCAGCGGTTCAGCAGAGTGCACCGCAACATTCCAGATATACACCCGGCAACTGTGATTGCCTCGTTCCAGTCAAACATGCGCAATAGAAGGATACGTTCCAAGATGAACATCCGGCTGCCCAAGACCGTCAACGAGTTGTATACCTTGGCGGACAAGTGTGCTCGAGCTGAAGAGGGAAGGCGACTTCCCGGGGAAGAGGACGGCATCAAAGTTGATTCAGAAGATGACGACGATGCCACCAACTAGAAGAAGAATAATAAAAAGCACAACAAGAAGCGCAAGGAAAAGGCAGTATTGGCTGTTGAGGGTTCTGGCACCCCTAGTACCAGCAAGAAGGCCAAGGCCGAAGCCCACGGCAAGGAAGTTGCCGCGTGCTCTGATTGCCGGGATGCTGCGGCAGCCGAAAAAGCTGGGAAGACCGATTGGCCATACTGCAAGATCCACCGGACCAAGGGCCATGATCTCCAAGAGTGTCACCAAGTTGAGCAAATCGTCAAGAAGCAGAAGGCAGAGTACGAGAAGCATGACAAGGAAAGGGACCAAGAAGGTGCTGGCGGGAAGGGCCGAAGCGGCAGAGGAGGCTGCTGCGGCAAGATTCCTCAGCATCAAGAAAAACCTGCTAGAGGCCACGATAAGAAGGAAGGTGATGACGAAAGTGATGAAGGGGATGGAGAGGAGATCAGTGAGCAAGAGTTCCAGAAAGCCACTGAGGCCCTGTGCATTGATGGAGGCGCATCTTTGCACTCCTCTCACCGCCAACTTAAACAGTGGGCGCGTGAAGTCAATGCCATAGAGCCTGCGGTAGAATACCGGAAGCCGCTCAAATGGTCCCGCACGCCCATCATCTTTGACGAAGAGGATCACCCCGACCGCACCACCGCGGTGGGGTGCTTGCCGTTGTTGGTTTCACCAACAATCCGCAACCTCAAGGTCACAAAGATGTTAGTTGACGGCGGGGCTGGGTTGAATCTGATTTCCCCCAAGGTGATCGGCAAGTTGCAGATATCAGATGAAGAGCTCAAGGCTACTGGCACGTTTCAGGGTATCAACCCCGGTAGGAGCCATCCTAAAGGGAAAATCACACTGCCGGTGACATTTGGAGGGGAGCTGAACTACCGAACTGAGAAGATCGTGTTCGATGTGGTCGAGCTTCCTTTGCCATATAATGGGATCCTTGGTCGTCCAACTCTGGCGAAGTTTATGGCAGCATCCCATTATGCCTACAACACCCTGAAGATGCCGGGACCAATGGGCGTCATCTCCATTCTGTCAGATAAGAAAGACGCAATCATATGCATGGATAAGATGTATGGGGATGCGGTCGTGGCCGAGGCTGCGGAAGCCACGGTCCCCGCCAAGGAAAGCAAGAAAGGAAAGAAAGCTAGCAGGGATGCCGGCAAGGAATCCGGGAAGCGTGCCTCTTCGGAGTGTGTTGCGCCCGTTGATGATTTGCCAGAGAGTTCCACTAGCAAGAGATCCAAGGTTGTTTCACCTACTGTGAAGAAGGTCCTGGCAGGGCTGGATGGCGCTGATGGTACGCTCACCATCAGTTCCACTCTTGATGACAAATAGGAAAGCGCGCTCATTGCCTTCCTGCGGGCGAATGTCGATGTGTTTGCCTGGCAACCATCTGACATCCCCGGCGTTCCCAGGGAGGTAATCGAGCACCACTTTGCTGTCTGCCCACATGCCCGACCCGTCAAGCAAAAAGTTAGGAAACAAGCTTTGGAGCGACAACAATTCATCGCCGAGGAGATCAAGAAACTTGAAGCAGCTGGTTTGGTCAGAGGAGTGTTGCACCCAACATGGTTAGCGAACCCGGTGGTGGTGCGCAAGGCAAATGGGAAATGGAGGCTCTGTATAGACTTCACAGATCTGAACAAGGCCTGCCCCAAGGATCCATTCCCCTTGCCGCACATCGATCAGATTGTGGATTCCACTTTCGGGTGTGACCTACTTTCGTTCTTGGATGCATACTCCGGGTACCATCAGATATTCATGTCCAAGGAAGACGAAGAAAAGACCACTTTCATAACCCCCTGTGGCACGTACTGCTTTGTGCGGATGCCCTTTGGGTTAAAAAGTGCTGGATCTACTTTCGCAAGGGCAGTTCAAATCGGTTTTGAACCTCAGCTGCACAGGAACGTAGAAGCCTACATGGACGACATCGTGGTCAAAACCAAGGATAGATCAACACTAGTTCAAGATTTGGAAGAAACCTTTGGAAACTTGCGCAAGATCAACTTGAAGCTAAACCCTGAGAAGTGTGTGTTCGGCGTACTCTCCGGCAAGCTACTTGGTTTCTTTGTATCTCATCGGGGGATAGAGGCTAACCCCGACAAGATCAGAGCGATCGAGCGGATTCAAGCACCTAGGACTGTCAAGGATGTGAGACGCCTAACTGGATGCGTTGCCGCGCTAAGCAGATTCATCTCCAAGTCTGCCGAACGGGCCTTGCCCTTCTTTAAAATTTTGAAGAAGGCCAGACCAGTAAAGTGGACCCCGGAGGCGGAAGCAGCACTGCGGGACCTGAAGACGTACCTTTCCTCCGCTCCTACCTTAGTCACTCCTAAACCACAAGAGCCGTTGCTGCTATATTTGGCGGCAACGAATCAAGTGGTTAGTTCAACGCTGGTGGCGCAGAGAGAAATGGATGAAGAAGCAGCTGCAGCCTCTGTTCCTTTCGGGGATGGGGCTGAGATCATCGTGGCAGGCTCTGGCGCTGATCAAGAGAAGGAAGGGCAAGTTGACGAAGGCAATTTCAAGATCCCGGCAAGGAAGAAATGGTGCAACGGCCAGTATACTTTGTCAGCTCGCTATTGTAGGGGGCTAGGTCAAGGTATTCTGGAGTGCAGAAGTTGATCTTTGGTCTTGTCATGGCCTCGAGGAAACTACGCCACTACTTCCAAGCCCACGAGATCATGGTAGTCACTCGTTTCCCGCTGCAACGCATACTGAGGAACCCCGAAGCCACTTGCAGAATAGTTGAATGGGCACTTGAATTGTCAAGTTTTGGCCTGAGATATGAAAGCACCTCGACCATCCAGAGCAGAGCATTGGCAGAATTCATTGCGGAATGGATGCCAACCCCAGACAAAGAAGCTCCAGAAACAGCTATCCCCGGCAAGGAAGCGCCCCAAGAATGGATCATGTATTTCGACGGTGCCTTCTCGTTGCAAGGTGCTGGAGCAGTAGTGCTCCTCATCACGACCATCAGAGAGCACCTCAGATATGTGGTCCAGATGCACTTCCCCCGGGAGAAGGCCACCAACAACACTGCTGAGTATGAAGGGCTCCTTGCCGGGCTCAGGATCGCAGTGGACTTGGGAATCAAGAAGCTGATCGTTCACGGAGATTCACAGCTCGTGGAGAGGCAGGTGAATAAGGATTATCAGAGCCCATTGATGGAGGCATACATGGAGGAGGTGAGGAAGTTGGAAGAGCATTTCGACGGTTTGCAAATGGAGCACGTGCCACGTGCGAAGAACATCATTGCTGACCAACTGTCGAAATGCGCCACGCAAAAGCTCCCTGTGGAACCAGGGACTTTTGTCCTTCACCTGACTCAACCATCTGTATCCCCCTCAATGATGGCTAGAAAAAGGAGGAAGTTGGACTCCGGCAAGCCTTTCCAGGCAGGGCTTCATGAAGCTCCCGGCAGAGAGGCTCCCAGTAATAACCTCGCTTCGCCTGATGAGCAGCATCCTCCCCTTGAACCATAGGTTCCTGCGATCGAGGAGAGTGCTCGCACGAATGAGGACGTACCATTTGTCCTTGTTGTCGAGCCCCAGGCTCCAATTTGGGCGCGGAACATAGTCCACTACCTCCAAACTGGAGAACTTCCCGAAGAGCAAGAAGAAGCTGAAAGAGTAGCCCGGAGGGCCAGTATGTATCAATTTGTCGACAACACACTATACAGAAGAAGGCCCAACGGTGTGAAATTGAAGTGCATCTGCCGAGAAGAGGGGAAGGAACTGTTGGTAGAAATACACAAAGGCGCGTGCGGCTCCCATATTGGATCAAGGGCCTTGGTTGGGAAAGCCTTCCGGTAATGTTTCTACTGGCCCGCGGCCCTTCAAGATGCAATTGAGCTAGTCACCAGATGTGAAGCCTGCCAGTTCCACTCCAAGAACATCCATCAACCCGCTCAAGCTCTCCAGACAATCCCTTTGTCATGGCCATTTTCGGTCTGGGGGCTCGACATCCTGGGGCCCTTCCCCCGTGCTACCGGGGGCTTTGAATTCTTGTATGTTGCAATCGACAAGTTTACAAAGTGGCCGGAAGTGGAGCCTGTGAGGGAGGTGACCGCGTAATCAGCTATCAAGTTCTTGAAAGGATTGGTGAGCCGTTTCGGAGTACCCGCCAGAGTCATCGGTGACAACGGCACCCAATTCACAAGCCGCGCCTTCATGCAATACATTCAAACCCTTGGAAGCAAGGTTTCATTCGCCTCTGTTGCCCATCCCAGGAGCAATGGACAAGCTGAGAGGATGAACACTGAAGTGCTGCGTGAGCTCAAGACGAAAACTTTTGATAAGCTGTGGAAGTGCGGCAGATGCTGGATCAATGAGCTGCCGGTGGTTCTTTGGTCCCTCCGTACGACACCAAATCGAGCTACCGGCCAGACTCCCTTCTCCCTGGTCTACGGGGCAGAAGCAGTGCTCCCCATGGAAATCATTCAAGGGTCACCTCGAGTATTTGCCTACGATGAAGTAGAGCAAGAGCAGCACCGGTGTGACGACGTTGTGCTCCTTGAGGAGTACCGTCTCTGGGCTGCTGTACGTGCTGTAGGCTGCTAGCAAGCCCTGCGTCGCTATCACAGCTGCAGGGTCCATGCCCGAAGCCTTGAGGAAGGTGACGTTGTCCTTAGGCGTGTTCAGTCCGCCAAGAGTTCAAACAAGTTGAGGCCAAAGTGGGAAGGCCCTTACCGGGTGGTACGAGTCACCAGACCTGGCGCAGTCTGTCTGGAGACCGAAGATCGCATCAAAATGTAAAACTCATGGAATATTGAGCATCTTCGTAAGTTCTACCCATAAGGCGCGGTTGCCGGGCCCTACCTGGCAGCCACCCTTTTGTACAAGCCTTGTCGATGTGAATGTAACCCTTTGTACAAAGCCAGGCGCAGACCCTGAGCACATATAATAAAACGAAGCCCTGGCGCCCTAATAACATGCATGCATGATTAGCTTAGCATAAACTTGCCATGATCATGTAGATGAGGACATATGTTGC
The DNA here is from genome assembly GCA_011799875.1 of Thinopyrum elongatum. NCBI lineage: Eukaryota > Viridiplantae > Streptophyta > Magnoliopsida > Poales > Poaceae > Thinopyrum > Thinopyrum elongatum. The sequence continues at coordinate 512,014,814 of CM022301.1, read as the reverse complement.
TATGTTTTCCCCTGTGCTAACTACAGGATTCTTGCCGCGGACTCGCTCCAGGGAAGAAAGGACGGAAAACAGGCCCGCACAATCAGTCCTCGGCAAGCCAAACAGATAAGTTCTCTCTTTATCCATACACGTCTCTATAAGAAGAAAACTTGCGCATAGAGAAACCTTGTCACCTTCGAGGCATTTGTGCTCCCATCCTTTGATTCGAATGATGTTTCAGTCAAGGGTGGTTGTAGTGTCATTTGACGGAGAAGGATTGACAAGAGGCCGGTCCCCCTTCCGCAAAGTTAAGCCCGGCAGGCCAGGCCTCGCGGCAACAGTGGAAGGCTCCGACAAGATAGCTTGTCGGGAAAACTTGTTTACTAGAGAAGTATAGAGGCGTTCCCCCTCTGCATGGAAAGATACATGCACAAGTACCCAACAAGGCTTGTCTTTTTCATTAATATGCGGATAAACAAGTACGAACCTTACAAAGCACGAACATGGATAGAGTAGATTACATATTTGAAACTAAAATTTGGCAAGTGCCTACATGTTTTAAAATGAAAAAAGATAAGTGCCCCATAATCCCTTTCTTGTCCCTCTCCTCCTAGGAACTACGGTGGGAGGTGAAGAGGGCCAAAGGAGCGCCTGGGCAGAAGCCCAGCCTGACCCTGTCAGGGCCCGCGGGACGCAGCCTGACAAGGTCGAGAGGGCGCGGATGAAGGTGATGGGCGGGGAGAGTGGCTAGACGATGCCCTGGTCACCGCCACCAGGGCTAGTAGGACACAACACCATGGACACTGGCAGGAAAAACGAAGCCGGAGTCCACGGGGAAGCCCGTCGGGGGCCAGCTGGAAGACTGCTGGAGGGAGCGGAGCCATCCGCACCCAACTCCACGGCAAATTGCTTTGCCGGGGAAGAAGTCCCAGGTGCAGATGGTGCTGCCGCTGCCACCTCACTGACGGTGACAGTGCGACCGGCGTTCAGCCGGAGTCGGAGCCGTCCTCCTCCCCATCGGTGCCATTGTCATCACCGTCATTGTCCTCCTTGTCGCTGCCGCTCGAGGAGGAGCTTTCGTCGTCGGTTGAGCTCTCCGCGCAGCACCCTAAGCGAGCATCCGAGCGCCCGAAAACCTTGACGGAGAGCAGGGTGGCATCCATTAACTTGAAGTGAAGGACATGCCCCGCCGCCAAACTATGGGCACGAGCGAACGTTTTCCAGCCACGCCAGAGGATCATCACATGGGGTGTGGGGAACTCTACCTCGGCCCGTATGCTACCGTTACAGCAGCCCCGCATGTGCAGCATCAACCACGGCGGCGGTTCTTCCTCCATCACCCTTGCGAAAGGGGTAGGAAGCCCGAGACGCTTCCGCGGGGGCCCGCATAGCTAGACGATGAACTCCAGTGGCTGGTTCCCAACATGGCCTTCATTCTGGTCTAGAACGGCCGGAGGAGGTGCTATCAGGGCGCCGCCATGACCTCCTCAGCCTCGACCTCTGTGGTGGCCGTGTCATCATCCTCGGCCATTCCCTCTCACGCTGGACCCTGCTCCGGCGTCCCCAGCGGGAGGAGGGAGGCGCTGTGGAGTGGAGACCCTCGTCGCCACTGTTGGAGCACCACCACGCCCTCTTCCCCTCGCCATAGTGGAGAGAAGATGACAGAAGGAAGAAGGAGGAGGTATATGTGTGAGTATGCACCTCGCCCACGTCCCCCTTTTATAGGCGAACATGGCCGGGGGCTGGCTCCTTGCCTAGAAGGCGGCCGCCCCGCTCCGCCAATCCGACTCCTCTACATCAACAATGGCGCGCGAAATCAAGACCGGCCTCCTATGCCTATCCATGGCACCTGGCTTTCTGCCATGGCACTCATTCCCACGTCCTCCGCATCTGCCACCAACCCTGCGCAAATGCATGCGGTATACATGGCAAAAATGGCAGGAGCGGGGGAACTAATGGATGGAGGTTACCACCCCACGAACGTGGGACATGGGCAGCCCACGGATCGTGGCATAAATCTCCCCCACGACGTCCCGCACGGCGCGCGGGAAAACAGGAAGCTGACTCAGACACAAGTTAATGAAGAAGCAAGGAAAATATCAAGAAGAGAGCCACCACAAGCATCCCACATGTGTGCCTAGTGGGGCCTACCCCAACGATGCTCGGAAGCATGTTCGGCCAGGCCCGGGGGCTCCTGTCGGTGCAACAAACCTTGGTGTATGTTGCCCTGACTGCACACAGGCGCGATAACAAGAGCGCAGCGCAAACAAGCACCCAAGACAAGGCCAAGCCAGAGAGATAGCTTTTTGAGGAATCAAAGCGCGGATCAAGAAGACAAAGAGAAGCTATGGGAACAAGATTCCACTAAGGAAAAACCTCCCTTACCGGGCAGGCGAGCCCGGTTGGGTCGAGGCCTCACCAAGGACAAGTCTTAAGAATTCCCCGGCAGGCTTGCCGGGGCCGCCAAGGGCAAGTCACCCCGCCAAGACTCCACCGCTCCACCGCACGGCAACGCAAGTCACTTATCAGTGCGGTGTCGAGCCATCAAGTGATTAAGTGGCTGTCGCGGAGCATGTGGCAGCCATTCGGGAGGAAGATTTCCCCTAATCGACACCCGTCCAGAAGCGTGTCACCCGGACAGATAATAGATGGATAAGCGGCGTGGCAGGCTTGCCGGGCTTCGTCCACAGCGTGACACCTAGCAGTGCATTTAATGCACTTTGTCCTAACTATCAGAGTTAGGTATGATAGCACTGTTGGCTATCTAATCAGTAGATAATGACTGATTTGCCACTATGGTGACCCCTTTGCCTATAAAAGGAGGGCCATGGCAACCTAAAACAGGATTCGGACCCTTGTACACTCTCACGCGCGTAGCTGCTCTCCCATGAGGTAACCTTGCCGGGCTCGAGCACTGCCTGTCCGTGGCGGTCCTCACTTCAATCCACCAAAGCAGGAGTAGGGTTTTACGCTTCGTAGCGGCCCGAACCTGGGTAAAAACCACCAGCGTCACCCCTTTCGAGCTGCTCCACGGCTTTCGCTCTTTGTGCAATGTGCCCTTCCCCCTTGCCGAACCACAAGGGGCCAACGGCCCCATAGGTGATCGTGTTCCACCGCGACACGGGTATCTGTTTCTCCTACTTTAGTTGAATCAAATTTGACTACGGCCAGTCCTTGAAGAAGGTTAAAACATCATACTTGATAAATCACCGTTGTGGTTTTTGCCGTAGGTAAGAACGGTTCTTGCTAGAAGCCTATAGCAGCCATGTAAAAACTTGCAACAACAAAGTAGAGGATGTCTAACTTGTTTTTGCAGGGCATGTTGTGATGTGATATGGTCAAGACGTGATGTGATATAGGTTATTGTATGAGATGATCATGTTTTGTAATATCGACAACCGGCAGGAGCCTTAGGGTTGTCTCTTAATTATTGCATGAAATGCAAGCGCCATGTAATTTCTTTACTTTATCGCTATGAGTTAGCAATAGTTGTAGAAGCAATAGTTGGCGAGACAACCATGACGCAACGATGGAGATCAAGATGTCGAGCCGGTGACGATGGAGATCATGACGATGCTTTGGAGATGGAGATCAAAAGCACAAGATGATGATGGCCATATCATGTCACATATTTTGATTACATGTGATGTTTATCCTTTATGCATCTTATTTTGCTTAGAACGGCGGTAGCATTATAAGATGATCCCTTCACTTAATTTCAAGATAAAAGTGTTCTCCCTAAAGTATGCACCATTGCTACAGTTCGTCATTTTGAAGCACCTCGTGATGATCGGGTGTGATAGACTCTACGCTCACATACAACGGGTGTAAGCCAGTTTTACACACGCGGAATACTTGGGTTAAACTTGACGAGCCTAGCATGCACAGACATGGTCTCAGAACACTGGAGATCGAAAGGTCGAACGTGAGTCATATACTCCCTCCGATCCATATTACTTGTCACTCAAACAGATGTATCTAGCATTGAAATACATCCAGATACATCCATTTGAGCGACAAGTAATATGGATCGGAGGGAGTAGTAGATATGATCAACATAGAGATGTTCACCATTGATGACTACCCCATCTCACGTGATGATCGGACATGGGTTAGTTGAGTTGGATCATGTATCACTTAGATAACTTGAGGGATGTTAATTTAAGTGGGAGTTCATTAGTAATTTGATTAATTGAACTAAAATTTATCATGAACATAGTCAAAATGTCTTTGCATATTATGTTGTAGATAATTAGCTCACGATGTAGCTCCCCTGTTTTTGATACATTCCTGGAGAAAAAACTAAGTTGAAAGATGATGGTAGCAATAATGCGGACTGGGTCCGTGATCTGAGGATTATCCTCATTGCTGCACAGAAGAATTATGTCCTTGATGCACCGCTAGGTTACAGACATGTTGCAGAAGCTAATGCACACGTTATGAATGTTTGGGAAGCTCGATCTGATGACTACTTAATAGTTTAGTGCGCCATGCTTTACGGCTTAGAATCGGGGCTCAAAAGACGTTTTGAACGCCATAGAACATATGAGATGTTCCAAGAGCTAAAATTGGTATTTCAGGCTCATGCCCGTGTTGAGAGGTATGAGACCTCTGACAAGTACTTTGCCTACAAGATGGAGGAGAATAGCTCAGCCAGTGAGCATGTGCTCAGAATGTCTGGGTACTACAATCACTTGAATCAAGTGGGAGTTAATCTTCCAGATAAGATAGTGATTGACAGATTTCCCCAGTCACTATCACCAAGCTACTAGAGCTTCGTGATGAACTATAAATATGCAAGGGATGACGAAAACGATTCCCAAAGCTCTTCGCGATGTTGAAATCAGCGGAGGTAGAAATCAAGAAAGAACATCAAGTGTTGATGGTTAATAAGACCACCAGTTTCAAGAAAAGGGCAAGGGAAAGAAAGGGAACTTCAAGAAGAATGGCAAGCAAAGTTGCTACTCCCGAGAAGAAGCCCAAAGCTAGACCTAAGACTGAAACTGAGTGCTTCTACTGCAAAGGAAATGGTCACTAGAAGCAGAAATGCCCCAAGTATTCAGCAAATAAGAAGGATGGCAAAGTGAACAAAGGTATATTTGATATACATGTTATTGATGTGTTCCTTACTAGTGCTCGTAGTAGCGCCTGGGTATTTGATACCGGTTCAGTTGCTAAGATTAGTAACTCGAAATAGGAGTTGCAGAATAAACGGAGACTAGTTAAGGGCGAGGTGACGATGTATGTTGGAAGTGGTTCCAAGATTGATATGATCATCATCGCACACTCCCTCTACTTTTGGGATTAGTGTTGAACCTAAATAAATGTTATTTGGTGTTTGTGTTGAGCATGAACAAGATTAGATCATGTTTATTGCAATACGGTTATTCATTTAAGTCAGAGAATAATTGTTGTTCTGTTTACATGAATAAAACCTTCTATGGTCATACACCCAATGTAAATGGTTTATTGAATATCGATCGTAGTGATACACATATTCATAATATTGATGCCAAAAGATGCAAAGTTGATAATGATAGTGCAACATACTTGTGGCACTGCCGTTTAGGTCATATTGGTGTAAAGCGCATGAAGAAACTCCATGCGATGGACTTTTGGAATCACTTGATTATGAATCCTTTGATACTTGCGAACCATGCCTCATGGGCAAGATGACTAAAACTCCGTTCTCCGGAACAATGGAGCGAGCTAATGACTTATTGGAAATAATACATACCGATGTATGCGGTCCGATGAGTGTTGAAGCACGTGGCGGGTACCGTTATTTTCTCACCTCCATAGATGATTTAAGTAGGTATGGGTATATCTACTTGATGAAATACAAGTCTGAAACATTTGAAAAGTTCAAAGAATTTCAGAGTGAAGTGGAAAATCATCGTAACAAGAAAATAAAGTTTCTATTATCTGATCACGGAGGCGAATATTTGAGTTACGAGTTTGGCCTTCATTTAAAACAATGTGGAATAGTTTCACAACTGACGCCACCTGGAACACCACAGCATAATGGTGTGTCCGAACATCGTAACCGTACTCTATTAGATATGGTGCGTTCTGTGATGTCTCTTACCGATTTGCCTTTATCATTTTGGGGTTATGCATTAGAGACAGCCGCATTCACGTTAAATAGGGCACCGTCTAAATCCATTGAGATGACACCGTATGAACTATGGTTTGGCAAGAAACCAAAGCTATCGTTTCTTAAAGTTTGGGGTCGCGACACTTATGTAAAAAGGCTTCAGCCTGATAAGCTCGAACCCAAATCGGAGAAGTGCGTCTTCATAGGATACCCTAAAGAGACTATTGAGTACACCTTCTACCACAGATCCGAAGGCAAAATCTTTGTTGCTAAGAATGGGTCCTTTCTAGAGAAGGAGTTTCTCTCGAAAGAAGTGAGTGGGAGGAATGTAGAACTTGATGAGGTAATTGTACCTTCTCTTGAATTGGAAAGTAGTACATCAGAGAAAACCGTTCCCGTGATGCCTACACCAACTAGAGAGGAAGCTAATGATGATGATCATGAAACTTCAGATCAAGTTACTACTGAACTTCGTAGGTCAACCAGAACACGTTCCGCACCAGAGTGGTACGATAATCCTGTCCTGGAAGTCATGTTATTAGACCAAGATGAACCTACGAACTATGAAGAAGCTATGATGAGCCCAGATTCCGACAAATGGCTTGAGGCCATGAAATCTGAGATAGGATCCATGTATGAGAACAAAGTGTGGACTTTGGTGGACTTGCCCGATGATCAGTAAGCCATTGAGAATAGATGGATCTTCAAGAGGAAGACGGACGCTGATGGTAATATCACTGTCTACAAAGCTCGACTTGTTGCGAAAGGTTTTCGACAAGTTCAAGGGGTTGACTATGATGAGACTTTCTCACCCGTAGCGATGCTTAAGTCTGTCCGAATCATGTTAGCAATTGCCGCATTTTATAATTATGAAATCTGGCAAATGGATGTCAAAAATGCATTCCTTAATGGATTTCTTAAAGGAGAGTTGTATATGATGCAACCAGAAGGTTTTGTCGATCCTAAAGGTTCTAACAAAGTGTGCAAGCTCCAGTGATCCATCTATGGACTGGTGCAAGCATCTCGGAGTTGGAATATATGCTTTGATGAGGTGATCAAAGCATATGGTTTTATACAGACTTACGGTGAAGCCTGTATTTACAAGAAAGTGAGTGGGAGCTCTGTAGCATTTCTGATACTATATGTGGATGACATATTGTTTATTGGAAATGATATAGAATTTCTGGATAGCATAAAAGGATACTTGAATAAGAATTTTTCAATGAAAGACCTCGGTGAAGCTGCTTATATATTGGGCATCAAGATCTATAGGGATAGATCAAGACGCTTAATAGGACTTTCACAAAGCACATACCTTGACAAAGTTTTAAAGAAATTCAAAATGGATCAGTCAAAGAAAGGGTTCTTGCCTGTGTTACAAGGTGTGAAATTGAGTAAGACTCAAAGCCCGACCACGACAGGAGATAGAGAGAGAATGAAGGTCATTTCCTATTCCTTAGCCATAGGCTCTATGCGATATGCCTTGCTGTGTACCACACCTGATGTGTGCTTTGCCATGTGTTTGGCAAAGGGGGTACAAGAGTGATCCAGGAGTGGATCACTGGACAGCGGTCAAAATTATCCTTAGTAACTGGAGGACTAAGGAAATGTTTCTCGATTATGGAGGTAATAAAGAGTTCGTCGTAAAGAGTTACGTCGATGCAAGCTTTGGCACCGATCCGGATAACTCTGAGTAGCAAACCGGATACGTATAATGGAGCAGTCATTTGGAATAGCTCCAAGTAAAACATAATAGTAGCATCTACAATATGACATAAGGATTTGCAAAGTACACACGGATCTGAATGTTCCAGACCCGTTGACTAAAAACCTCTCTCACAAGCAAAAACACGATCACTTCTTAGAACTCTTCGGGTGTTAATCACATGGCAATGTGAACTAGATTATTGACTCTAGTAAACTCTTTGGGTGTTAATCACATGGCGATGTGAACTAGATTATTGACACTAGTAAACTCTTTGTGTCGGCGTACGACACCTATGGGACCCGAAGGACCCCTTTACGATTCGGCAGGGAGAGAGGTATGCACAAAGAGCAGAACCGATGATCAACGCGAGGGGATTTTTACCCAGGTTCGGGCCACTGATCAGCGTAAAACCCTACTCCTGCTGTAGTTTATTATCAGTGTTTTCGTCCCAGTTCTTGGAGCGCTTGCAATGAACAGTGTGTTCGTGCAGCAGCTACGCATGCAGAATGGGCCGAGAGTGCTCTCTCTAGAGTCCTTCTCCCTATAGCAGTTGCCTTGGGCCTCCTTTTATATGCTCAAATGGGTCACCACAGTGGCAAACTGTTCATATGCGAGGTGTAAAGTAGCTACAGGGTTATCATACCTAACCACTGACGGTTTAGGACAAATGCATTTAATGCACTGTGAGGTGTCCGTTTAGGTGTCCTTACTTTCTTGGAGATGGAAAAAGGGGCCATCCCATCAGCACCGCTTAAGCTCGCCTCCACTAGCGCCTCGCCACGCATCCAGAGATGGGACCAGAATACCAGGCTGGTCGCTGCGCTGGCGCGGTGGCACAGTGGCGGAACCTTGCCGGGTGCGAATCTTGCCGGGCTCCGCAGGCTACGCCGGCAAGATCTTGCCGGGAGCCGAGCCTCTGGTCTCCAGTTCTCCTTATCTTTTGATCCTTGGCTTGAATGTCTCTTTGATAACCTTGGATTAATCTTCAGCTGTTCCCCCGACAAGCCTTGCCGCAGGTATGGCTACAACTGTCCGTGCACAAGTATGGGGTACTAAAGGCCCAATATTTAGTATACCGACAGGAGCCCCCGGGCCTAGGCCACACACGAGTGCGAGGCATTGTTGGGCTAGGCCCAAACAGTGAGCGGGCACGCGTGGCAGGGGTTAACTACTTGTAATTGTTCCGCTTACTGCGCTTCCCCACTACGCGCGTTGAATGCGTGACGTGGGAAGCGTGCGCTGAATGGCCACGGCCGCATCGCGCTCGTATAGGCATATTCACATTAGGCAGTAAAAGAGGCAGCCTCGCTCCTTCCCCATAAAAAGGAATCCGCAGAGGCACTGCCCATTTACTCCCTCTTCTTTCCAATCTGGAATCCGCCATTACCTTCTCTCTCCTGAGCCTAGAGCAGAATTTTGCCTCATCCGCTCACCGCCTCCGCACCCGCTCTATCCTCGGCTTCCACCCTCACGACCGCCATGCCACCCGAGGCTAGCAAGAGCAAAGGCAAGGGCAATGAGATGAAAGCTGATGTCCCGGAGAGTGAGCTGGCGAAGATGCGGAAGAAGTATGTCGTCTTCGCTCTGACGCTCGATGTGAAAGCCTTGAAGAACTGGTACCAGTGCATGTGGGCGAGGGAGACGAAGGCTCACCCCGCGACTCACGTGGCCCCAGGTTCTTTTTCCAAAGGCAGACCAGATAGATATCCCTTATTCGCCGCTTATTTTTATTGCGGGCTCTGTCCTCCATTCTTTGATTTCTTTACTGACATCATGTACACATACAGCTTCCATCTCCTGGATATCACGCCGAATGCCATAACATGCATGTCTATCTTTGCTCATCTTTGCGAAAACTTTGCCAGAGTAGATCCCAACACTGCCCTCTTCTGCCATTACTTTATTCCTCGAATCCAAAAAGGGGAAGCCCTTTCCGGTTCTATCGCCTGGATCCCAAGGGCATGGAACAAGGAGATATATCCAGATGGGGTTTACCGCGAGAAGTGGGAAGAATGGCGGTCCGAGTGGTACTGGATCAAGGAAGCAGATCCCCATCCATTCTGTTTGCCCCGACAGCAGAAGGTGGTCTGTGGCGAGGACTGGAGTAATTTCGATGCTCAAGATGACAAGCTCACGATCGCCACCACCAGGATCCTCCGTTTGAAAGCTGCCGGGCTCACAATAGAGATGATTGGCTCTGACTTCCTTCGCCGCCGTATCGCCCCTCTGCAGAATAAGGGGAGACCAGCTTGGGAGTTCCAGAACACGGCAGACATCATGAGGCTGCACCCCGGACTGAACAATAAATTGACAATCATGCAGCTCGGCGCTCTCCGCCACAGGCTATTTCAGCGCGAGGACAAGCATAAGTTGCCGGCGGGAATTATCCCTTTGTGCAACAACTCCACCCTGGGGTCAATCATCGCCACAATGCCAATGTTCAACGCCCATGGCCTTGACGCGACTTGGGTCGAGCCATCTGCGAAGCAGGCACAAAAGTTCTTCGACAACTTGTCGGAAAGGGCCATCCGGGAAGAAACAAACCTCGTCCGCGCCACCACTGATGAAGAAGTGGCGTATATCGCCACTAGGGTGGAAGAGGCGAATCTTGCCGCGGAGGCCGGCAGTGTCGGCTTCACGGAATGGGAAACCAGTGACGCAGAGGTCATATTGGAAGAGAATCCTACTGGGGAGGATAAGGCTGCCGGGGAACAGAGCGGCGCAGCCGCCGAGAGCTCATCTGACGAGGACGCAACCGAAGAACAGCCGCTGGAGGAGCCCCCAGCTCCAAAGAAGGCAAAGCGTGTCCTTCGGAAAGCCGCCTCTAGCGTCCCAGCAAACCAACCTTCTACGAGAAGTGAGGCTCCCGGCAAGAAGGCGGCCGGCAAGGCTGCACCACGGCAAGGAGTTCGAGAGCAACCCGTGCGGCGCACGAGACACACACCTACGGCAACCACTGGGGCGGCAGGGGCGTCTCACACAACAGCACCGGAGGCTGAGGCGGCAGAGTCACGCCAACCCCCTGCACCTGCTGCAGCCAAGCGACCTAGGACCCCTCCTCCGCCTCCCCATAAGGACACCGCAACGGAGGTCAATTTTGACATCTCCGGTTTCAGCCCGGAACGAGAAGAGGAAGAGTAAGTATCCTGTCACAGCCTTTATCTCCCAAATTCTAAATTCGATTGATCTCATTGCCTTGCTTTGTCTTGTCTCTGCAGTGATGCAGAAACTTTGGCGGAAAGGATGGCGAAGAGGGCGAAGACTTCCATGGGCGACGAGCCCCCGACAAGCTCTACAAGCGTGCCAGAAACTATCATCATCAGCCCGGAGATTAGCCCTCGACGCAGCCCCCAGCATGAGTCCACTACTCGTTTTCCGCTGGCGGGTGCTGAGGTTTCTACCTTTGCAGCTGATATCTTTGGGCTTGTAGAAGAAGAACAGCAACAGGGAGAGTCATCAGAGGACGCCCCCGTCGTGCCGCCTCCGTCAACCACGCCACCCGCAAGCGCATCTCCGGCAAGAGCTCCTACCGACGAGCCTACCTTGGTAGAGGAGGAGCCGGAAAACATGGGCACCGGCACCCTTTTCCCGGCAACCAATGTTGCTGGGAGGGGTGAAGATACCCCTCAACAGCTCGACGCAGGTGACTGCTTGCCTCAGAGCACTTGTTATCCTTTCCTTTATCTTTCTCTCTCTTTGTCTTCTTGAACTTCAATCTTGATCTTATTTTGTTTCCCTCCTTCGTCCTCCAGAATTCCTTGTGATGGAACACATGGAGGTCGACGTTGTCATCGAGGAGACCGCCAGAGATGCTGCCGCCGAAGCCGACAAGATCGCTGCTAGCGAGGCCGCCAAAGACGCCATTGTCGAGGTCGAGGAAGCCGCCAAGGAATCTGCCGAGAGGGCCGGCAAGGAGACTGATGACCATACTGACGGCATTCCTGCCGCAGGAGCACCAGGCGCTACACCGGCCATAGAGCCCCCAGCCACCGGTGAGATGATTGTCGAGGATCAACCATCGACATCTGAGGCTCCCTCATCGAGCAAATATCTCAAGGTTGGCGACAACCTATTTGTCAACTTGCCGGGGACGACAAGTATTGGAGCGCCGACCGAAGGGGAAACTTTTGATGAAGAAATCATCACCGCTGCCGGGCTCGAGATCGTCAATGAAGCAAGCACCAGCAGCGGCAAATCTGAAGAAGATCAGCTCCTCCAGGCCATGGGCGATAATTTCCGCAAGCTCCAAGCACTCCACCGTGCTCGAAAGGAGAAGGCAGACTCCAGAGCTGCAGTTGTCGAAGCAGCCGAGGCGGATTTCCAGAAGCTTGTTTAGCAAATGCAGATCTGGTACGCCGAGGCCCTTCAGGAGTTGACTGCCAGCCGGGAACAAGTGAGCCAAAGCTAGACGGAGCTCCTCCTGAGGCAATCTGACATAGAGAAGGCGCAAGAGGAAGCTGCGCAAAGGATTGCCGCTGAGGATGCTCTTTTGACGGAGTGCCGCATTGGGCTTGACGCTCACGAAGAAGATCTTGCCATGCGCGAGCAGGCACTTGCTGCCAAACTCCGTGGCAAGGATGAAGAAATTGAAAAGCTTGTCGCGCAGCGGACCCAGGAGCTAGAGTAGAAGCACAAGGAGGCGCTCGAAGCTTCAACTGTAGATCACGCCAGCAAGCTCAAGGAAACCATCGATGCTACCGAGGCCGCAGAGGCCGCCAAGGAGCTGAGCAACAAAGTGAAGAAGCTGGAGGCGGATCTTGAGGAACACAGCAAGGAGCTCTCGACGCTCAAAGGTGATAGGGAGAAAACTCTCCACAACCTGGCGGAGATGCAAATTGCTATATCCGACAAGACCAAGCAGCTCTCTTCAGCCAACGATGCCATTGCCGATCTGAGGCTAAAGTTGACCACACTGGAAAAGTCTCTTGAGGACAGCAGGGCCCGTGAGAAGGCCCTGAGCAAAGATCTCAAAGTTGAGAGGAACTTGCTTAAGAGCGCTGCCGCCGCCCAAATTGACTATGAGAAGGGTGTGAAAATCTGGACTGATCGCCTTGTCGACGGCGCGGAGAAGCTCACAGCACAACTGTCAACCATGGGCCGGGATGGCCTGCAAAACTTCAGGTATTCCTCTGAAGAAAGGATATCCCCGAGCGCCAGGCTGACCATGTTCTTCGAAAGCATCATTGATGCTCTGAAGCTGCTCCAGTCCAACCGAGCGATCCAACTGGCCAATGAATCTCGCAAGCTTTGCCGGGCCGTCCTCCGCAAGGTACTCATCAAGGTGGTGCATAAGAACCCTGGCGTTGGCCTCAGCAACGTGCTTGAAAGCTTGCCGAAAGACGCAGATCTCAAGGCACTTGAGGAGCTTGTCGCGCCCATCCTTGAGAAGGTAGATTCAATTAAGAGGGTTGAAGGCCAACACAGAGACTAGCCGTCTCACTTTTCCTTGCCGCCACCATTCCATGCAAAGGACAATTTAGTCTTAGGTTAGAACCGCGGCAACTATTGATGTAATATAACTTGCTATGATTGAGTACATGCATGCTATTGCCCCTGTCCGATTTCTTTCCGTATGGTATACGCCCTACGCTTACTGGAAACTTGCTGGCGCGCAACCTGCCGCGAGCGCTGGGTGCGGGACTTCAGTAGCCTGCTGGAGGTGCAGCAGCCGGCAAGACACCTTGGCATTCTTGGTGCAGCCACTTAGACTGTTGAGCGGACTCGAAACAAAATAAGGGCACAACCAATTACGACAAGGGTTCCTCCGCGTGCAGGTTTTCCGTACAAGGGCCGAAATCGTCTAAAGAAAATAGCCTAATAGTAAAAATTGAAAAAATTGCTCAAAGTTTCGCAACTTAGCTTTCTGTCGCTGTACTCCTTCTGGCAAGACATCAATTCTGAACATCGCCCATTGGTATCCATACCTTCCTTCCCCCCCGGCAAACTTGCACGCGAGGGAACCTTCTATCCCTTGAGAAAAAGAAAGAAGAGAAAACAGAGGTATGGAACCTTGGCGGTTTGTTAATGCTTACCGGGAGCAAGTGTCATACAATATCTCAGACAAGCATGCATATATATAAACATGGAGTTCAACAAGAAATGCACAACACTTAAGCTTATTCAACTGCGCACAGGGTCTGCGCCTGGCTTTGTACAAAGGATTATATGCCTTGCCGGCAAGACTCATACAAAAGGAGGTTGTCGGGGGCCCCCGGCAACCGCGCCTTATGGGTAGAACTTGCGAAGATGTTCGATATTCCAAGAGTTGCTCACTGGAACGCCATCCTCGGTCTCCAGGCGGACAGCGCCGGGCCTGGTGACTCGTACTACCCGATAAGGGCCTTCCCACTTCGGCGTCATCTTGTTTGAATTCTTGGCGGACTGAATCCGCCGAAGAACAAGGTCGCCTTCCTCAATACTTCGGGCATGAACCTTGCGGCTATGGTAGCAACGCAAAGCTTGCTGGTAGCGTGCGGCTCGCACAGCAGCCTAAAGACGATCCTCCTCAAGGAGCACATCGTCATCTTGCCGCAGTTGCTCTTGCTCAAGCTCATCATAAGCGAGCACTCGAGGTGACCCGTATATGAGTTCCGTGGGGAGAACTGCTTCCGCTCCGTAAACCAGAGCGAAGGGTGTCTCGCCAGTGGCTCAATTTGTGTCGTTCTGATTGACCAAAGAACCGCCGGCAACTCATCAATCCAGCGCCTTCCACACTTTTTCAGCTTGTCAAAAGTCCTGGTCCTGAGACTGCGCAGCACTTCAGCATTAGCCCTCTCCGCTTGGCCGTTGCTTCTCGGGTGAGCAATAGAGGCAAAACAGATTTTGCCGCCAAGGTCCTGGACGTATTGCATGAAGGTGCGACTTGTGAACTGTGTGCCGTTGTCGGTGATGATCCTATTGGGCACACCAAAACGGCAAACTATTCCTTTAAAGAACTTGACGGCTGATTGTGCTGTCAACTTCCTCACCGCTTCCACCTCCGGCCACTTTGTGAACTTGTTGATTGCAACGTACAAGTACTCAAAGCCCCCAGTAGCATGGGGAAAAGGGCCCAGTATGTCGAGCCCCCAGACCGAAAATGGCCAGGAGAGAGGGATTGTCTGAAGAGCTTGAGCGGGCTGATGCGATTTCTTTGAATGAAACTGGCACGCTTCACACTTGGTTACTAGTGCAGCTGCATCCTGGAGAGCAGTGGGCCAAAAGAAACCTTGTCGGAATGCCTTTCCGACAAGCGCTCTTGATCCTATGTGAGAGCCACATATGCCTCCATGTATCTCTGCCAACAGCTCCAGTCCATCCTCCCGAGGAATACACTTCAATTTCACACCGTTCAGTCTCTTCCTGTATAGAACGCCATCGACGAACTGGTACGTGATAGCTTGACGGGCTACTTTTTCCGCTTCTTCCTGTTCCTTAGGGAGTTCTCCTGTCTAAAGAAAATGGACAATGGGTTGTGCCCATGCTGGAGCCTGGGTCTCAACAACTAGGACTAAAGGCATCTCTTCTGCCGAGGGAACGTTTGTCTCGACGGCAAGGGCCTGAGCCTCTGCTGGAGCCTATCATTCCCCGGCAGGCTTGCTGCTGATCCCGGCGACTTCCTTGCCGGTGGCTCCCGGGAGCGCTTCCAGAAAGTACTGACCAGAATTCAACTTCCTTGTCTTTTCTTGCCTCATTGATGGCGCTACAGATGGCTGAGTTAAATGGAGCATAAAAGTTCCTGGTTCCACAGGTAACTTGAGGGCAACAGCGATTTGACAGGTCATCGGCAATACTATTTTTGTCGGGGGGATGGACCCTAGGTAGCCTCATCAGTGCTTAACCATATTTCAAGACATCGAGGCTGGCCAAGCCCCTCAGTCCGACTGGTCGTAAGACCGGCCTCCTGGGCCGGGCGTGACCGGAGGGCCGCCTCCTAGAAGACGGCGCACTCCTGAAGACGGCGAGGGTACGGGCCGGCTCCTGGCAGGGAGCCCGTCCCCTCCCTGGAAGTTTGAGCCCGACCAGGAGACAAGCTGGGGCATGGCTACAGTGCGCCATGCCTGCCCCGAACCACGGCCGCATGGCTACAGTGGGCGCCGCCAGGCGGTCGCCGACCCGTCCGGCGCGGCGCTGTAGCCATGGCGTGCCCGACAGGGCCTCCATCAGTGCGAGCGGCGCCACAGTGAAGAGCCGTCAGCGGGGCCCACAGGCGGCAGGCCCCACCTGTCGGCCGGTTCCTCGGCAGCCGGCAGGGCCCAGCAGAAGCGGGCCCCAGCAGCCGGCGGAGAACCCGGCCCCATAGACACTGGCAGCCGGGGCCTACCACCCAGCCATATTACCATTGTACCCCTGGGGGGTTAGCCTATAAAACCCCCCAGGCCACACCCATGCAAAGGGTTCCTCTCATGTTCCACCTCAGTTCTACACACACCATAGCCAGGGAGAGGAGAGAGCCAACCTCGCCCTTCTCCCTCCTCTGGCCGAACAGCTCTAGGAGCACCATTGTACTCTTTGCTTCATAGTGATCATGCGGAGACCCCGCAGAGCAGGAGTAGGGGTTTCATCTCTTAGGAGAGCCCTGAACCTGGGTAGATCTTGTGTCCATCTGAGCTTGTGCCCACTCCCGCTTCCAGGACCTGACGACGATCTCATGGCCCCAACCATGATAAGCCACCCCCTGGCATCTGTCAAGATTTTACCACAACAGTTGGTGCCCACCGTGGGGCCAGCAGCGACGTCGACCGGAGACACGTTCTGGACGATAACCTTGTTCCTCTCCGGCGAGTGTGCCGCGGTTGGCGAGATCAGCCGGCCCGATGCGCCCGCCCGCGCCTGCCTTGGCTCATCGCCTGACGCGGGAACCAGCTTCCCCGCGGGTTGCCTCGCCGGCCTCTTCAGCGAGCTCAGCCTCTTCGACGAGCCCGCCGCCGACGCACGAGCAGCCGACTCCCTCACCGAGCTCTTCGGCAAGCTCACTCTCGTCGACACGGCCTCCACCGACGACTTCCCCAGCTACGTGGAGATCGTCGACGATCCCCTCCCTCCTGCCGCCAGCGACGCTCCTGTCGGCGCGCTCAATGCCAGCACCCTCGTGGAGGTGATGGTCATCGGCGATGGCCTGGGAGCTGGCGGATCCGGCCAGGATCCACTGGACGCGACCATACACGCCCTGGCGACACCACCTCCCCCTGGCGCCAGCCAGGAGGAGCTGGAGGAGTTCCGCGTCAATCTTTTCGACAGCACCTCCAAGATGGCGGCGCTGAAGCGCCGCTCTGAAGCCACTCAGCGCGAGATCGATCGTGTGGTCGGTGGGACGCCGGCTGCGGCCGAGCCTAGCCGGGCCGGCACCATCCGACAACGCGGCGCTGCCATTGCCAGCATCCTGGGGGTCGAACGCCCGGTCTATGAGACCCCAACGCAGAACATGCGTGCCGCCCAGGCGGCCGCAGGCAAGCTCAAGCACTTGCGGGGCGACGAGCTACGCGAGCAACTGGAGCGCCTCCAGCAACTCATCGACGCTGCGAACACGCAGCAGGACACGGGCAACCACGTGATGGGATCGGGCCGGCGGGTCGACACCCATGTGCCCCGTCGCGACCTCTCGGTCCCCTAACGGCGGAGGCCGCAGGCAGTCATGAGACCCAGAGCCGGTTGCTAGCAACAGCCGGCGTACGCCCCGCACGATAGCGGACAGCCACCAAGAGCTCCAGAACCCGGATCCTCAGCACCGGCCGGAAGAGCGCTTACCTCCTCGGAGAGACAGGGCGGCCAATCCCGCGCTGCCGCTCGATCACCCTACGCTTAGCGGCCGGCTTGGCCCCCGTGAAGCAGTCAACGAAAACGACGCACGCCACCGGATCGAGCGGCTGGCTCGGTCCCAATTGTTGGAAGAGGAGCGCACAATCAGGCCGGCCTGCTTCGGCCCCCGTATCCGCGATGAGCCCTTTCCCAGAGGGTTCACGCTCCCTAGAGACACGCCCAAGTACAACGGCGTCGTGTAGCCGGAAGACTGGCTGATCGACTACTCCACAGCAGTCGGCATCGCCAACGGCAACAAGCGCGTGGCCGTCAAGTACGTGCCGCTCATGCTTCAGGGCACGGCCGGGACGTGGCTGAACAACCTCAAGCCCAACAACATCAACAGTTGGGTAGATTTTAGTGACGCCTTCGTATGCAACTTCACCAGTACGTACAAGCAGCTCCCCAAGCCATGCCAGCTCTCCATGTGCGTTCAGGGGCTGGCCGAGTCCACTCGCGACTATCTGACGCGTTGGGGCGAGCTGCGCAACTCCTGCGAGGGGGTCCACGAGGTGCAGGCCATCGAGTACTTCACCACCGGGTGCCGAGAGGGCACTCTGCTCAAGCACAAGCTCTTGTACGACGAGCCGGCTACCTTGGACGAGCTCCTGGTCGTGGCCGACAAGTACGCTACCTCCGACTCCTCCATGGGGTCGGAGATCCGGGTTGACGCAGCCGGCAGGGTGGTCCAGCCGGGTTCCCAAACTCCGGCTGGTGACGCCAACCGACGCCAACCACCGAACGACAACAAGCGCAAGGCCCCGCAGCCAGCTTCCAACAGCCGGCAGGTGGCCACTATTGAGGATCGGCAGCCGGCCTGGCAGCCCGGCCCCAAGCATCCGCGGGGCGGCAAGGGTGCCTGGTAGCCTGCCTTCTCCTTTGAGGAAGCCCTCGATGCCCCGTGCAAGTTCCATAGCGGCGCGAAGCCGTCCAACCACATGACCCGGAAGTGCAACTGGCTCACCCGGATTGCTAAGGGCGAGGCCCTGCCGCTTCCTCCATCGGCCAGCCAGATAGCTCCGGCTGTTCAGCAACCGGCCCGAGCTGCCGGCATGCTTCAAGATGAGTTCCCCGAAGAGAACGCCACCTAAGTCGTCTTCACGAGCGAAGCCGATGACAAGCACAGCCGACAGCGGCGGCGCCGCGAGGTGAATGCCGTCAGCTCAGAGGTCCCCACCTTCATGCACTGGTCCGAGAGGCCCATCACCTGGAGCCAAACCGACCACTCGGCCATGATGCCCTCGCCGGGTGCATACGCCTTGGTGCTGGACTCAACCTTCTCAACGGAGAGGCAGACTTGCCGCTTCAGCCGAGTTCTGATAGATGGCGGCCGCAGCATCAACATCCTGTACCGCGAGACAATGGAGCGGTTGGACATCAAGGTCAAGCAGCTTCAGCCCAGCCGGACTGTCTTCCACGGCATAGTTCCCGGCCTTTCCTGCTCTCCAATCGGCAAGATCAGGATCGATGTCCTGTTAGGCGACAAGAACCACTTCCGCCGCGAGCCAATCTGGTTCGAGGTGGTCGACCTGGACAGCCCCTACCACGCGCTCTTGGGCCGCCCGGTGCTGGCCAAATTCATGATGGTCCCGCACTACGCCTACCTGAAGGCCAAGATGCCGGGCACCAAGGGCATCATCACTGTCGCCGGTGACTATCAGAAGTCGCTAGACTGCACCGCCACCAGCAGCCAGCTGGCCGAGTCCCTCGTCATCACTCAAGAGAAGCGTCTCCTTGACAGGATGGTAGCCATGGCCAGCGAGAAGCCGGCCATGCCGACTGATGCCAAGGAGACGAAAGCAGGGGCCTCCTTCCAGCCAGCCAAGGAAACCAAGAAGATCGCCTTGGACCCGGCGCACCCGAAGAGGTTTGCTGTCATAGGGACCAACCTCGACAGCAAATAGGAAGGCGAGCTCGTCGATTTCCTACATGAGAATCGAGACATCTTCGCATGGTCCCCCAAAGACATGCCGGGTGTCCCGACGCGTTTCGCCGAGCACAAACTACATGTGAGACCGGGTGCTAAGCCGGTCAAGCAACCCCTCCGCCGCCTATCAGAAGAGAAGAGAAGGATCGTTGGTGAAGAAATTGCCCGGCTTCTGGCGGCCGGCTTCATCATGGAAGTGTTCTACCCGGACTGGCTTGCCAACCCAGTCCTCGTCTTGAAGAAGAATAACAAGTGGCGCATGTGTATCGACTACACGAGCCTCAACAAGGCCTGCCACAAGGATCCTTTTGCCTTGCCCTGGATAGATCAAGTGATTGACTCCACGGCCGGGTGCAAGCTGCTGTCTTTCCTGGACGCCTACTCCGGCTATCACCAGATCAAGCTGAACCTGGCCGATCGGCTGAAGACCGCCTTCATCACACCATTCGGAGCCTTCTGTTACCTGACCATGACGTTCGGCTTGAGAAATGCCGGCGCCATGTTTCAGCGTTGCATGCAGAAGTGCCTCCTTAAGCAGCTCGGTAGAAACGCCCACGTCTATGTAGATGACATTGTGGTGAAGACGGAGAAGCGCGGCACCCTCCTAGAGGATCTCAAGGAGACCTTCAAAAATCTACGCCGTTTTCAAATCAAGCTCAACCCGGAGAAGTGCGTCTTTGGAGTACCAGCCGGCCAGCTCCTCGGCTTCCTTGTCTCTGAACGCGGCATCGAGTGCAACCCCGTGAAGATCAAGGCCATCAAGCGGATGGAAAGACCCACCAAGCTGCGTGACGTCCAGAAGTTCACCGGGTGCCTGGCATCCCTCAGCTGCTTCATCAGTCGGCTGAGCGAGAAGGCGCTCCCCCTGTACCAGCTAATGAAGAAAACCACTTGCTTCGAGTGGAACGACCAGGCGGAGAAGATTTTTGTCAACTCAAGCGCATGATGTCCACGCCGCCCATCCTAGCGGCTCCGGCTGCCAAGGAACCGATGCTGCTCTACATCGCCGCCAACAGCCGAGTCATCAGCATGGTGATTGTGGTCGAGCGCCCAGAGGCCGGCAAGGTGCAGCCGGTCCAGAGGCCAGTGTATTATCTTAGCGAGGTCTTGTCCGCCTCCAAGCAAAGCTACCCCCACTACCAGAAGATGTGTTACGGCGTGTACTTTGCCGCCAAGAAGCTGAAGCAATACTTCCAAGAGCACTCCATCACAGTTGTTTGCATTGCCCCCCTTGCCAAGATCATGGGCAACAGAGATGCCTCAGGCCGGGTGGCCAAATGGGCAATCGAGCTGGCTCCCCATAGCATCCTCTACCAGCCCCGCACCGCCATCAAGTCCCAAGCGCTGGCCGACTTCTTAGTCGACTGGGCTGAGTCCCAGTACCTGCCGCCAGCGCCGGATTCTACGCATTGGCGGATGCACTTTGACGGCTCAAAGATGCGCACCGGCTTGGGGGCCGACATCGTCCTCACCTCTCCCAAGGGCGACAAGCTAAAGTACACACTGCAGATCTACTTCACCGCCTCCAACAACGTAGCCGAGTATGAGGCACTCATCTTTGGGCTCCGACTGGCCAAGGAGATCGGCATCCGCCGCATCCTCTGCTACGGCGACTCGGACTTGGTGGTCCAGCAGTCGTCCGGCGACTGGGACACCAAGGACGCCAACATGGCAAGCTACCGCTTCCTCATCCAGCAGATGAGCGGGCACTTCGATGGGTGCGAGTTCCTATACGTACCAAGAGCCGACAACGACGCAGCGGACGCCCTCGCCCGCATCGGCTCCACCCGGCAGGCCATACCAACCGGCGTCTCGCTCGAGTGTCTACGCAAGCCGTCTATCAAGCCGTCGCTAGAGTCCGACTCGATCTTCGTGCCGGCTGACCCCGAAGCAGTCGGATCCGGCTCGAGGACTCCAGCAGCCGGCCCGGGGACTCCAGCAGTCGGCCCGGGGACTTCAGCAGGTGGCCTGGGGGCTCCACCACCAGCACCCGCCCCAGGAATTCTAGCAGGCGTCCCGGGGACTGCAGCAGTCGGCCCGGGGACTTCATCGACACAACCAGGAGTGGCCGGCTCCAGCCCACCGCCTCCCATCCCGGCCACCCTCGTGCCAGTTGCCGTCTTCACAGTGGTGCTTGCCCCATCTTGGGCGCAGCCCATCTGCGACTATCTGGTAAGCCGCGTGCTACCAGCAGACAAAGTGCTAGCCCGGCAAATCCAACGCCGGGCAGGCGCCTAGACCATCGTCAACAGAGAGCTCGCCAGGCAGAGCGTGACCGGCGTTTATCAGCACTGCGTGGCGCCGGAGAAGGGCATGGAGATCCTCAGAGACATCCACCAAGGTGAATGTGGCCACCATGCCGCCTCCCGGTCCCTCGTAGCCAAAGCCTTCCGCCATGGTTTCTTCTGGCCAACTGTATTGGACGATGCCAAGGAGTTTGTCAAGAAGTGCAAAGGGTGCCAGAAGTTCAGCACCAAGCAACACCAGCCGGCCTCTGTCCTCAAGACCATCCCTATCACCTGGCCGTTTGCCGTGTGGGGTTTGGACATGGTGGGTCCTTTCAAGACAGCACGCGGCGGCATGACTCATTTGCTGGTCGCCGTGGACAAATTCACCAAGTGGATAGAGGCCAAGCCAATCAAGAGGCTGAACGGTCCGACTGCCGTCACATTCATCGCCGACATCATCGTCCGATACGGCGTCCCCCAGAGCAGCATCACCGACAACGGCACCAACTTCGCCAAAGGCGCATTGGCCTGTTTCTGCGCAAACCAGGGTATCCGACTGGACCTAGCGTCCATTGCCCATCCGCAGTCAAACGGCCAGGTGGAGCGAGCAAACGGCCTCATCCTGTCTGGCATCAAGCCCCGCCTGATCGAGCCGCTGGAGCGATTGGCCGGCTGCTGGATCGACGAGCTGTCGGCCATCCTCTGGAGTCTTTGGACCACGCCCAACAGATCAACTGGCTTTACGCCCTTCTTCCTCGTGTACGGTGCCGAGGCTATCATCCCCACGGATATCGAGTTCGACTCGCCTCGCGTCACTATGTACACGGAGGCGGAAGCAAAGGAGGCGCGAGAAGATGGTGTTGACCTGCTGAAAGAGGCCCGGCTGCTAGCGTGCAGCCGGTCCACCATCTACCAGCAGAGCCTGCTCCACTACCACAACAAGAAGGTCAAGCCGCGTACCTTCCGCGAAGGCGACCTTGTGCTCCGCCTGATCCAGCGATCAGCCAGCTAGCACAAGCTCGCAGCACCTTGGGAAGGCCCCTTCATCGTCAGCAAGGCCCTGGGCAACGACTCGTACTACCTCATCGACGCCCAAAAGCATAGGGCATGCAAGCGAAGCACAGCCGATGAAGAGACGGAGCGGCCATGGAACGCGAACCTACTCCGTCCGTTTCACAGTTAAAGCGAGTGTATGTACCACGCCAACTTTTGTATTAAAGTAAAGATCTCAGGTCCCACGAGACGTACTCGGGGGCTACCTTTTTATCCACGAGATAAGCTTTTACCATGAATTGAGTTTTTTTTGCCCCGTCCGGGTTCCGGCCAGCCGACCCGGGGGCTCGCCGCCTTGGCCTAAGTCCGCACCAGCTGGGCCGACTAGTAGTGTGTCGACGCCCAAGCCCTCTCTTCGCTCCATGTCGCAGCTCGCAGCGCGGCTGTCCGACTGGCAAGAGTCAATGCCGGAAACGCTGTCCACACGAAAAACAACCAAGGAAACACCGACTACGGCCAAGCCGGCCTCTCGCCTCCCTCGTCCGGCTGCTCAGCAGCCGGCAGGCCGGCTTCTCGCTTGACTATGCAACGCTCTAAGCGGCTGAAGTAACTTCCCCGTTCTAAAACGACCAAGTCCCTGACCCAGCCACAGACCGCAGCGCGGCTGTCCGGCTGGCAGGGAGGCGGCCAAGGGAACGCGGCGAAGGAAAAAGCCAAAGAGGGTAAAAGCAAACTCAAGCTAGAACCTGACAACACATGCAAAATGTGGGGAGTTAAACTTTGTACATTGCAAAAGGGCCCAAGGCCAGCATTCATCAAGTTTAGATATACACCCCCAGTGGGTGGAACTGCGCATAACTGACATTGTTTTCAAGCACGAGACAGAGAAACTCAAAAAAAGATAACAGGCCATCTAGGCGGACGGCCCCTCGGGCTGCATGGACTGGTCGGCAGCAGGCGTAGCTCCGGCTGGTGGGGCTGCCGGCTGCGGAGTCTCGGCCTGGCGGTCGGCGGCGGCTGACGTGGTCTCCGGCTGGTCACCAGTCGGCGCCGGGTCGGGCCGAGTCCTGCTGGTCGCTCCTCCACCTGGTGCGGCGTAGCTGCCGCCCTCGTCCTCGTCTTCCTCATAGCCTTCATCGCTGGAGGCAATCTCCTCCGCCGAGTCCTCCCCGTCCAACGGGTTCAGGCCGAACCAAGACGGGGGCACTTCGGCGCCGTTGTCTTCCCGCTCCGGGACGAAGGCGCTGACATCAGCGTAGTCGGCAAGAGCCGACGCTCGGATGGCAATGGCGTCGCGCTCCGCCGCCAGCTCCAGCAGCGCCTCCTGGCGGAAGGTGGCCAGCTGTGCCAAGCGCAGCTCGGGGTACCAGGCCTTGACGAACTCCAGCGCCTTCGCAGCCCCAGACCGCGCCGCGGAGCTCTTCTAGGCTTCGAGCCGGTCGGCCACCACCTCCAGCCAGTCGGCCGTCCGACTGGGAGTCCGCGGGGTCCGAGCACCCGGCCACAAGCCCTCCAAGACCTGTGACCCGGCCCGCTGATGCCGGCGGAGTAGGCGGCGCGTTGGCTTGAGGCGCATCCGGACGGCCATGAGCTGTTCGCGCAAGGTCCGAGGCCGGTCCTGCGTGATCTCCTTGCCCCGCCGCCTGCACACCTCATGCTCGGCCTTGATAGCCATGCAAACAGTGACAAAGTGGCCCGGGAGGAACTCTGTTCAAAAAAGACAAAAGTGTCAGAAGACAGCTTCTAGCAACAGCTGGCAGCCAGCAGTCGGCAACAAAAAGAAAGGGACGCACCGTCGAGCAGATCCTCGACCACGGTGTAGCCATCCCGAAGGATCTTCTCCTTCTCGGACCAGTCTGAGCGCTGGATGTTGAACTCGGCCGTGAGGTTTTCCTCGTCCGCCTTCAGCTGCCGGACCCACTCCGCGTGCCGCTCGGCCTGGTCCGCCAGCTCCTTCTCGAACCGGTTGCGCGCTGAGGCCGCCTGGTCGCGCTCTTGCACCACAACCCGGAGCTGGCCCTCGAGCTCAGCCACGCGCTCCCTCAGCTGGGTGGCAGCCGCTGAAACAAGCAAGAGACGTCACCCTCTACTCTAACAAAAACAAGAACAAGCCGCCTGAGAAGATCCGGCCCGACTGCTCAGCAGTCGGCTCGAATCTCGGGGGCTACACCCAGTGGGTGCACTGGTGCGCCCCCCACTGGAAGCCGGCTTACGTACCTCGACTCTGAGTCAGCTCAGTGGTCCGGGCGGTGAGCGTCCGGTTCTGCGTGTTGTAGGCGGCCGCCCGCATGTTGTGGTTGTCCTGCAACAAAAACAAGCATTTCAGCAAACAAAAAGAATACCTTTGAGTTCCAACCCACCTGCTCAGCAGCCGGCTTGGAACTCGGGGG
The DNA here is from genome assembly GCA_011799875.1 of Thinopyrum elongatum. Classification (NCBI taxonomy): domain Eukaryota; kingdom Viridiplantae; phylum Streptophyta; class Magnoliopsida; order Poales; family Poaceae; genus Thinopyrum; species Thinopyrum elongatum. The sequence goes on along the minus strand of CM022301.1, from coordinate 511,989,715 downwards.
CTACACCCAGTGGGTGCGCTGGCGCGCCCCCACGGAAGGTTACAAGACGAAAAAGCAAAAACAAGATGCGCCTACCGGGACAGACGACCGCAGCGCCAGCAGCTCACCCCTCGCCTTCAGGAGAGTCGCGTTGTGGGCGAGGAATTGGTCCTCCATGTCCCGCACCGCCAAGTTCAGGGCGGCTGGGCCGACCCCTGCCACCCAACCTGAAGGAGCAGCGCTCGTAGCCCCGGTGCTGACCCCCCGTGAGCTCGAGGACGCAGCCTCCACCCGCCTTGGCTCTGAGGTCGCCCGCATCGCACGCAGGCGCACCCGCGCAGGAACGCGTGTCGCCAAGACCCGGCCCGCCGCCTGCCTAGCACCGGCTTGTAACGCCTCCGACTGGTCGGGCCCGCCACCTCCTCGACCGCCAGCGTCCGGCGCGCGCTGAACCTCCTCCACCTCTGGGATGGCGGCGTTGGCGGCCGCCAGCCCCGGCACCGGCTGGTCGGCTCCGGCTGCCCCTGGCGGCGTTCGGTTCTCCGCTGCCTACACTTCCGGCTGCTCAAGAATGATGGTCTCCGGGACCTCACCACCAGCCGGATCCACCGTAGACCTGGCGTCGGCCTCCGCCTGTGCCTTGGCCGCGGCCTCCGCCTCCGCCCTCTCCGCGGCTTGGGCCTCCGCCTGCGCCGCTTCCTCCGCCCGGGCGTCGGCCCATGCCTTTTCCGCGGCCTCCTGCTCCTCGCGCGCCTCCCGCGCGTTCCTCGCCGTCACCTCTCGAAGAGCGGCAGCCGGATCCACGCGCCTGGCCTCCTCGAAGCCGCCCGCTTCGTCCATCAATGAGGTAGACGGAGCCCGCGTGATGACGCAGGCCTTCCTGCTCAACAAGAAAGCAAAGGATGAGGAAACCCCCAGGGGAGAAGAAAAATGTGAAGTCAGGGCAGCAAGCGCGCGTACCCGGACGTGTACGGCATGGGCTTGGGCCCCTTCCGGGCGGCGGCCACCTTCAGGGCCTCTTGGCACCTGCTCGCGTCCGCCTGCTTGGCCTTCTTCACCGGGTGGCTGCCGAACCTCCCCGCAAGGAGGCGGCGTTTCTGTCCGCCGGCTAAAGCAGCCGGCCGCGGCGCAGAAGGGCCGGCTCCCGCCTCCGCTAGGTCGGCGCCGCTCCTCGTCGTCCTCGTCATCGTCCGGCCAAGACCGAACATCGCCGACTCCTCCACCTCCCGAGGAGTCGCCTGCTCCAGCGCTGCCTCCTCCGGTGGCCTCGTCGTCGCCACCTTCCTCCATGGCGGCCGCCCCCAGCTCGAGGTCGCCCATGTCGCTGTTTTCGCGGTCCGGCATCCACGTTCGGTCCGCGGCCGGCCCACCTTGGCCCGGGAAGCGCTGCCTCAAGGCCAGCTGGTCAGGACGGAGGCAAGGAGAGCATTATAAGTAAAGCAGCCAGACCTAGTACTTACCGCTGGGGGCGGGTTGGCCCGACTGTATGGCTCCTTGCCGATGTGCCACTCCTCCTCGCTGAGCTTGCAGTTGGAGAAGTAGTTCACATGGCGGACCACCTCCACCTCCGGCATCTCCTTGGTGGACATCCGGCATGGGTCGCGGCGGCCACTCATCTCACTGATGAGATGTGGCCGAAGTTGGAGGGGCAACACCCGGCGCATGACGAAGCTGGCTAATAGGTCGGCCGGCTTGAGCCCCTCCAGGTCAGTCATCTCTTGAAGCCGGGCGAGGACGCTGACGATGAGGGCCGGCAGGTGTTTGGGCGGCTGCTGTTGCCAGTTGTCCCGTGGCCCAGCAGGCGGCCCGGGCACGAAAGCCGGCAGGTTGATGTAGTCGTTGACCTGATGGAGATTTCGGACGAAGAAATAGGACCTCTACCAGAGCTTGGTCGACTCGTGCAGAGGGATGGCCGGGAAGCGGGTGCCGCCTCCTAAGCACCTCACGGCGACGCATGCCCCGCACTGGGCCAGCTCGTCCTTCGCCGACGTGCCCAGCTTGAGGTAGAAGAATCTACCCCAGAGCTCAAGTGTGGGCAGGACGCCGAGGTACCCTTCGCAGAGCGTGACGAAGGCCGCCATGAGCACCACCATGTTGGGGGTGAGGTGGTGCGGTTGCATGCGGTAGAAGTCGAGGAAGGCCCAGAAGAAGTTGCTAACCGGGAGCCTGAAGCCGCGAAGGAAATGCGTGCGGAAGACAACGAACCCATCGGGCTCCGGCCGCGGTGAGATCTCCCACTCGGGGGGAAGGCGCACGCCCACGTTGTCGGCGTGGGGAAGCCTCCGCGTCGCGCGGAGGAAGTCGATGTGGTCCTCGTGCACATTGGAGCCTAGCCAGCCGCTCTTCGTCATGGCTCGAGGACGGCGAGGAGGCGCTCGGGGATTAGGACGACAGGCGGCGCTGCGGCGGAGCAGGGCAACAGGGGCGTCGCGGCGGCCGCGGCGGAGCAGTGGCTGCGGCGGAGCGGCAGCGGAAGAGCAGCAGCTGCGGCAGCAAGAGGAAGGAGAGGGATTAGGAGGGGGCCCGCATGCGTTCTGCCGCCCTTCTCCTCGTCCTCCCCCTCTTTATAACCGGCAGGGGCAAGGCCGAGGCGATGTGGGGGCGTGGGATTAACTGTGCCCCATGCCCTGCATGACCCCTCGTATTCCGCGCGGTTACGGCGCAGTTAACGCGCCGCAGAAGGGCAACCGCCCGCCTCGGCCGCAGCGGATCCGCGCGCGGGCCGAGGCCCTGTGGCGGCGGGCACCATCCTGCGGCGACGTCTCGTCGCGCGCGTGGGCTGGCAGGCCGGCCTGGCCTGCGGGCGCTGTGTGGCGCGCATGCGGCTGGCAGCGCCGCAACAACTCCCGCCTGTCGATTCGACTTCCACCAGGCGGCCGCGGCCGGCTCCGAGCATCCGGCTCCTCCCAGCCGGACGGAGCAGAAGGCAGAAGACCACTCGAAGGGGAAACTACTGAGGCCCTCTGACTGCTAAAGCCGTAGAGCCTCATCAGCCTCGGGGACTACTGCCGGGGGGATGCACCCCAGGTAGCCACATCAGCGCTTAACCATATTTCAAGACATCGGGGCTGGCCAAGCCCCTCCGTCCGACTGGTCGTAAGACCGGCCTCCGGGGCCGGGCGGGACCGGAGGGCCGCCTCCTAGAAGATGGTGCACTCCTGAAGACGGCGAGGGTACGGGCCGGCTCCTGGCAGGCAGCCCGTCCCCTCCCTGGAAGTTTGAGCCCGACCAGGAGACAAGCTGGGGCATGGCTACAGTGCGCCATGCCTCCCCTGAACCATGGCCGCATGGCTACAGTGGGCGCCGCCAATCGGTCGCCGACCCGTCCGGCGCGGCGCTGTAGCCATGGCGCGCCCGACATGGTCTCCGTCAGCGCGGGCGGCGCCACAGTGAAGAGCCGTCAGCGGGGCCCGCAGGCGGCGGGCCCCACCTGTCGGCCGGTTCCTCGGCAGCCGGCAGGGCCCAGCAGAAGCGGGCCCCAGCAGCCGGCGGAGAACCCGGCCCCCATAGACGCTGGCAGCCGGGGCCTACCACCCGGCCATATTACCATTGTACCCCTGGGGGGTTAGCCTATAAAACCCCCCAGGCCACACCCATGCAAAGGGTTCCTCTCATGTTCCACCTCAGTTCTACACACACCATAGCCAGGGAAAGGAGAGAGCCAGCCTCGCCCTTCTTCCTCCTCTAGCCGAACAGCTCTAGGAGCACCATTGTACTCTTTGCTTCATAGTGATCATGCGGAGACCCCGCAGAGCAGGAGTAGGGGTTTCATCTCTTAGGAGAGCCCTGAACTTGGGTAGATCTCTTGTCCATCCGATCTTGTGCCCACTCCCGCTTCCAGGACCCGACGACGATCTCATGGCCCCAACCATGATAAGCCACCCCCTGGCATCTGTCGAGATTTTACCACGACAGTTTTCGGGACGAGGAATGTGCTTTGTTTGCAGACCGTCAAAGCGCTCTTCCATTTTTCTCACTTCATCCACATAGGCCTGCATCAATGGACTCTGATAATTTTTGTTGACTTGCCTGACAACAAGCTGCGAATCGCCTCTGATGATGAGCTTCTTGATACCAAGGTGTGCCGCGATCCTGAGACCGGCAAGCAGGCCTTCGTACTCCGCAGTGTTGTTTGCCAAGCTCTCTCGGGGAAAATGAATTTGAATTACATACTTGAGGTGCTCTCCGGTGGGTGCGACAAGCAGCACGCCAGCACCAGCGCCTTGCAGTGAGAAAGCCCCTTCAAAGTACATAATCCATTCTCGATCTGTTTCCTTGCCGGGAAGAGTCGTTTATTGAATCTCTTCGTCTAGCGTTGGGGTCCATTCTGCAATGAACTCCGCCAAGGCTCTGCTCTGAATTGCTGAAGTACTTTCAAACTTGAGACCAAAGCTTGACAATTCCAACGCCCACTCCACAATCCTTCCGGTTGCCTCTGGATTTCGCAAAATTCGCTGCAACGGGAAGCGAGTGACGACGGTAATCTCATGTGCTTGGAAATAATGGCATAGCTTCCTCAAGGCCATGAGAAGGCCGAAGAGCAACTTCTGCACACCAGAGTATCTTGACCTAGCTCCCTGTAAAAGGGAGCTGATAAAATAAACTGGGCGCTGCACCATCTTCCTCTTTTGCACTGATTCCTCTGACTGCGCAAATCCTGTCTTGCCGGCACCAGACCTTGCCGGGGAAGATCCCGGCGCGTCACTTGATGGTCCTGCCACTGCCGTTGCCTCCTCGTCGACTTCTCTCTGCGCCACTAACGCAGCACTAACCACTTGATTTGTTGCCACTAGATACAACAACAACGGCTCTTGTGGCCTAGGTGCGACTAGTGTCGGCGAAGAGGAGAGGTACCTCTTCAAATCTTGTAGCGCTGCCTCCGCTTCTGGAGTCCATCTCATTGGACCTGCCTTCTTCAAAATTTTGAAAAAGGGCAGGGCGCGCTCAGCGGATTTGGAGATAAACCTGCTTAAGGCAGCAACGCAGCCGGCAAGACGACGTACATCCTTGACGCGTCTTGGCGCTTCAATCTGCTCAATAGCTTTGATCTTGTCGGGGTTCGCTTCGATCCCTCACTGAGATACAAAGAACCCGAGAAGCTTGCCGGAAGGGACGCCAAACACACACTTCTCAGGATTGAGCTTTAAATTGATCTTGCGCAGATTTGTAAATGTTTCTTCTAGATCTTGTATGAGCGTCGCTTTATCCTTGGTTTTGACCACTATGTCATCCATGTATGCTTCCATATTTCTATGTAGCTGAGGCTCAAAACCAATTTGGACCGCTCTCGCAAATGTAGAACCAGCACTTTTCAACCCGAAAGGCATTCATATAAAACAATACGTACCACATGGGGTGATAAATGCGGTCTTTTCTTCATCTTCTTTTGCCATGAAGATCTAATGATATCCAGAGTAGGCATCAAGGAACGACAGTAGGTCACAACCAGCAGTGGAGTCCACAATCTGGTCGATGCGCGGCAAGGGGAAAGGATCATTTGGACAGGCTTTATTGATGTCTGTATAATCAATACACAGCCTCCATTTCCCATTCGCCTTGCGCACTACAACCGGATTGGCCAACCACGTTGGGTGAAGCACTCCTCTGACCAAACCTGCCGCTTCTAACTTCCTGATTTCTTCGGCAATGAATTCTTGCCGCTCCAAGGCTTGCTTCCTCACCCTCTGCTTAATGGGCCACGCGTGAGGACAGACAACAAGGTGGTGCTCAATTACCTCCCTGGGAACACCGGGGATGTCAGATGGTTGCCATGCAAACACGTCGACATTCGCCCGCAGGAAGGCAACGAGCGCGCTTTCCTATTTGTCATCTAGTATGGAACTTATGGTGAAAGTTCCTCCCGTTCCGTCCTCCTTGACGGGCACCTTCTTGGTATCTGGTGGAGCAGCCTTGGACTTCTTGTTCTTGCCGGTGGAACTCTCTGGTGCGTCCTCAACGGAAGCGCATCACTCCGAGGAGGTGCGCTTGCCGGGGTTTGCGCCAGAGATCTTGCCGGTCTTCTTCTTCTTCCCCCCGGGAGTTCCAGCGGCAGGAGCAGATGCCTTGACGGCAGGTGCTGTGGCTGCCTCCCGGTAGAGTTGGTCGGTGCAGATTAGTGCATCCTTCTTGTCAGAGTGGACAGTGATGACACTTATTGGTCCGGGCATCTTCAACACATTATACGCATAGTGTGATGCCGCCATGAACTTGGCCAACGATGGGCGGCCAAGGATCCCATTGTATGACATGGGGATCTTGGCGACATCAAACACTACCTTCTCTGTCCTGTAGTTGAGCTCGCTACCAAATGTTACCGGTAACGTAATCTTGCCTTTTGGCTGGGTCCTTCCTGGATTGATCCCTTGAAACGTGCCCGTTTCCTCGAGATCTTCATCAGGAATTTGAAGCTTCTTGAGCACATCTGGCGAGATTAAGTTCAGCCTGGCTCCACCGTGAACTAGCATTTTTGTCACCTTGAGGTTGCGGATTGTTGGTGAGACCAACAAGGGCAAGCACCCGACCGCAGTTGTGCGATCAGGGTGATCCTCGGCGTAAAAGATGATAGGCGTGTTGGACCACTTTAAAGGTTTCCGTGCATCAAACGATGGCTATGTCGCATTAACCTCACGCACCCACTATTTAAGTCGTCGGTGAGAAGAATGTAACAAGGCACCCCCGTCAATACACATGGCCTCTGTGGCTTTCTGAAACTCGTGCTCACTGGATTCGTCGTCTTCCTCATCATCATCGCCCCCCTCGTCCTTGTCGCGGCCTCGGGCGGGCCTCTCCTTCTGTTGCTTAGCCTTGCCACGGCGGCCTCCTCGGTCACCATGCTTCTTGCCAGATCCCTCAGCACCGTCCTGGGCCTTCTCCTTGTCTCGTCTTTCATACTCAGCTCTCTGCTTCTCGACAAGCTGTTCAACTTGCCGGCAGTTTTGGAGATCGTGGCCCTTGGTGCGATGGATCTTGCAATACTGTTTGTCAGAGCCTTCCGGCTTGTCGGCAGCCGCCAAGGCCTGACAGGAGGCGCACCCGGCAACTTCCTTGTCGGGGTCGTCAACCTTGGCCTTCTTGGCAGTGCCGGGGTTGCCAGATTCCTCGATAGCAAGCACAGCCTTGCCTTTGCGCTTCTTGTTCCGCCGCCGGCCTTTCTTTGACAGGGTTGCAGCATCTTCATCCTCTGATTCACCCCCTGTGCCAACACCCTCGCCGGGGAGTTTCCTCCCTTCTTCAGCTCGAGCGCACTTGTCGGCCAAAGTGTAAAGCTCGGCAATACTCCTAACCTTGTTCATCGCCAGCTCTTTGCTCATCTTGCGGTTACGCACGTTCTGATGAAACGTGCTAACAACAGCGGCAGGATGAACGTCTGGAATATTGTACTGCACCCGGCTAAATCTCTGGATAAACTTGCGCAGGGGCTCGCCCTCCTTTTGAGGGAGGATATGCAAATCACTTTCTTGGCCAGGAGCTTGGTGGCCTCCAACAAAGGCGCTAACAAACTGATGGCACATATCTGGCCAAGAAGAAATGGAATTCTCTGGAAGATGCATCAACCATGACCTGACGTTGGGTTTGAGTACCAACAGGAAGTAGTTGGCAAGTATCTTGTCATCTCGGCCCCCGGCAGCCTGCACCGCAATGGTGTAGATGCTCAAGAACTCCGAGGGGTTAGTCTTGCCATCATATTTCTCCGGGACCTCTGGTTTGAACGTTCGGGAGTTGGGCCACTGGACTCGCGCAGCTCACGGGTAAACGCTAGACAACCTACCTCATAGGGCAAGTCGCCTGCGTCCCCTGGCGCAGGCTTGTTGACAGTAGGCCCTGCGCGTTTATCGGACTAATGACGCGCCTCCCGTCGCTGCTCGATGGTAGTCCGAGCGTCCTCTTTGCTTCATTCCCGAAGAACTTGACACTAATCACGGCACATCCGTGGATCAGACGACGCCGTGGAATCGTCATCACGGCCGTCGGTCCGCCGGGTTGACGACCACTGCTGCTGTCGTGGAGGGGAGTGCACCATGGTCGCACCGCCTCCAGTCTTCTCACCATCGGCTCGCACCGGATCGATAGACCGCTGCCGCGAGGGCCCCGCTTGCCGTGCCCATCCTTGTTAACGAAGCCGATGAGGCTCTGGATAGTAGATCGCCACTCCTCCATCTTCTCCGGAGCAGGAGGAAAATCGAGGAGCAGCTGTGCACGTGCCAAAGCTTCTGCTGGCGTAGGCGGCGGCGACAGGCACGAGGTATGTGAGGTGCTCTGATTCCTAACAGTGTTAGAAGGAGCACCGTCACGATCACGCGACCGCACGCCACTTCCACCGGCAGTTTGGCGTGCATGCTGGGCCTGCGCACCTTGGGATCGATACGCAGAAGTCTTTCCATGGGGATGTTCAGAACCACCAAAGCCATGGTGCTGCTCGTCGCGTGCGACCTTGGAAGGCCGCAATGCTTGCGCCGGCGTGGGAGTCCTAGAAGGCGTCCTCCGATCTCTGGAGTTCGCTGCGCCACCCGTAGGCAGCACAGCTCCATCCTTGGATCCAGCGGCATGTGGGTTGCCGTCGCCACTGCGAACGACGCCGCTTGCCTGGCTCGGATCACCAGAATGTCGTGGAGGCTCTAAACCTCCACCTCCTGCATCCACGCCGTCACCCGTCCGAGTAGGCACGGGCAAGACGGACGTAGACCAAACAACCGCTGCCACACCCTTCTTCTTGGGTAGCATGGTGACAAACACGGTGAAGAAACTGACGCGCCGATCACAGGATCAGTTTCGCGCAACCTCGATCCCCCTACCTGGTGCGCCAAAGAGGTCGGCGTATGACACCTATGGGATCCGAAGGACCCCTTTACGATTCGGCAGGGAGAGAGGTATGCACAAAGAACAGAACCATTGATCAACGCGAGGGGATTTTTACCCAGGTTCGGGCCGCTGATCAGCGTAAAACCCTACTCGTACTTTAGTTTATTATCAGTGTTTTCTTCCCAGTTCTTGGAGCGCTTGCAATGAAAAGTGTGTTCGTGCAGCAGCTACACATGCAGAATGGGCCGAGAGTGCTCTCTCTAGAGTACTCCTCCCTGTAGCAGTTGCCTTGGGCCTCCTTTTATATGCTCAAAGGGGTCACCACATTGGCAAACTGTTCATATGCGAGGTGTAAAGTTGCTACAGGGTTATCATACCTAACCACTGACGGTTTAGGACAAATGCATTTAATGCACCATGAGGTGTCCGTTTAGGTGTCCTTACTTTCTTGGGGTTGGAAAAAGGGGCCATCCCATCAGCACCGCTTAAGCTCGCCTCCACTAGCGCCTCGCCACGCATCCAGAGATGGGACCAGAATACCAGGCTGGTCGCTGCGCTGGAGCGATGGCACAGTGGAGGAACCTTGCCGGGCTCCGCAGGTTACCCCGATAAGATCTTGCCGGGAGCCGAGCCTCTGGTCTCCAATTCTCCTTATCTTCTGATCCTTGGCTCGAATGTCTCTTTGATAACCTTGGATTAATCTTCAGCTGTTCCCCTGACAAGCCTTGTCGCAGGTATGGCTACAGCTGCCCGTGCACAAGTATGGGGTACTAAAGGCCCAATATTTAGTACACCGACACTTTGGGTGTTAATCACATAGCGATGTGAACTAGATTATTGACTCTAGAAAACTCTTTGGGTGTTAATCACATGGTGATGTGAACTATGGGTGTTAATCACATGGCGATGTGAACTAGATTATTGACTCTAGTGCAAGTGGGAGACTGATGGAAATATGCCCTAGAGGCAATAATAAAATGGTTATTATTATATTTCCTTAATCATGATAAAGGTTTATTATTCATGCTAGAATTGTATTGACCAAAAACTTAAATACATGTGAGAATACATAAACAAATACCGTGTCCCTAGTGAGCCTCTACTAGACTAGCTCGTTGATCAAAGATGGTTAAGGTTTCCTAACCATAGACATGAGTTGTCATTTGCTAACGGGATCACATCATTAGGAGAATGATGTGATGGACAAGACCCATCCGTTAGCTTAGCATATGATCGTTTAGTTTATTGCTATTGCTTTCTTAATGTCAAATACATATTCCTTCGACTATGAGATCATGCAACTCCCGGATACCGGAGGAATACCTTGTGTGCTATCAAATGTCACAACGTAACTGGGTGATCATAAAGATGCTCTACAGGTATCTCCGAAGGTGTCTGTTGAGTTGGCATGGATCGAGATTAGGATTTGTCACTCCGTGTATTGGAGAGGTATCTCTGGGCCCTCTCGGTAATACACATCACAAGAAGCTTGCAAGCAAAATGACTAAGGAGTTAGTTATGAGATGATGTATTACAGAACGAGTAAAGAGACTTGCCGGTAACGAGATTGAACTAGGTATAGAGATACCAACGATCGAATCTGGGGCAAGTAACATACCGACAAACAAAGGAATTACGTATGTTGTCATAACGGTTCGACCGATAAAGATCTTCGTAGAATATGTAGGAACCAATATGGGCATCCAGGTTCCGCTATTGGTTATTGACCGGAGAAGTGTCTCGGTCATGTCTACATAGTTCTCGAACCCGTAGGGTCCGCACGCTTAACGTTCGTTGACGATATAGTGTTATATGAGTTATGTGATTTGGTGATCAAATGTTGTTTGGAGTCCCGGATGAGATCACAGACATGACGTGGAGCTCCGGAATGGTCCAAAGGTAAATATTGATATATAGGACGATACTATTTGGACACCGGAAGAGTTTCGGGGCGTACCGGGTAGTCGTCGGGTCACCAGAAGGGGTTCCGGTAAGCCCCGGGAGGTCTATGGGCCATATGGGCCAAGAGAAGGGAGCACACCAGCCCACAAGGGGCTGGTGCGCCCTCTATGGTAGCCGGACCTAGGGGAGAGAAGGAAAGAGGGGAATAGGCCTCCTCCTTCCTTCCCTCTCCTCCTCTTTCCTTCCCCCTTAGGGGAATTATGGTAGGGGGCGCAGGCTAGGGCAGGGGCCCTAGGGCTGGCCGGCCACCTTTGTGGTGCGCCTGGCTGCCTCCCTCTCCCCCCACCTATATATATGTGGGGAGGGGGTGCCACACAAGGACACAGAACATTGTCTTAGCCATGTGCGGCGCCCCTCTCCACAGTTTCGTCCCTCGGTCATATTTTCGTAGTGCTTAGGCGAAGCCCTGTGGAGATAGCTTCATCATCACCGTCACCATGCCGTCGTGCTGCCGAAACTCATCTACTACTTCGCCCATCTTGCTGGATTAAGAAGGCGAGGAAGTCACCGAGCTGAACGTGTGCTGAATGCGAAGGTACCGTACGTTCGGTACTTGATCGGTTGGATCACGAAGAAGTTCGACTACATCAACCGCGTTACTAAATGCTTCCGCTTACGGTCTACGAGGGTACGTAGACACACTCTCCCCTCCCGTTGCTATGCATCTCCATGGATAGATCTTGCGTGTGCGTAGAATTTTTTTTGTTTTCCATGCAACGTTCCCCAACAATTCCTTTGTGCAAAATTTCTATTTCATGCATAGGCTTGATATTCCAATGTTACGCATTGATTTGTATGCCCAACAATTTGAGATACCACTTGCTAAATTTTGTGAAATATGCTTAATTCCCTCTGAGGGGGAATCGAGGGAGCCCCGGCCAGAGGAGTTTGAGGATTTCCTCTCTACCTTAACTGTGGGAGAATTTAGGGGCGTGTCGAGAGCCCGAGTTACTAGCTTGCATTGTCCTGCCGTGGACTACTTTGGTTTATTTATGGGAAATTGTTTGACTACCAGGGAGGAAGGTGGTATGCTCTATGCCCCCAACTTCGCCATTTTACGCCGTTAACTTCATGTCGATGACACTTTTAGTCTGGGAGCTATCACTGCACGTCACCTTCATACTAATAGAACTAGAGGCAAAATTCATGGCGGTATTTATGCTACTCTGCTTGCGAGACACTTTGAGGTTGATGTATACCATGATGATTATGCGCTGCCTAGGATTTACTTAGACCATCAGTCCATGATAGATCACCACTTTATTGATAACCCTGAGCCTCCTCACCACATTCGTTATAACTTGGTATTTAGTGAGGATACTTGTGAGATTATTTCGTTGTCTGCACCTTCTATGTTTTACTCTCATGCCAGGCACGGATACACCATTCTGCCACCTGATATTATTGCTTATAAGAATGAGCTGGCTGTGGCGGAGAATGAGGTCCAACCTTGGGATGCTCAACTACCGCAGTCCAGCCATTTTCCTACTGGACCTGATGGATTCTTCGAGTGGCGCTAGACCAAGTTAGGCCAAAAGCCTAAGCTCGGGGGAGTACATATTTTCAACAACATTACATTCATGTTGACACATTCATTCCAGTTGTCGCTATTATTCGTTTTCATTGTATATCCATGCTTAGATTTATTTCGCTTTCTTTTGTGTGTTTGAAAAACTTTGAAAATCCAAAAATATTTCTCGCTTCTTTTCGGTTGTTCTTCCTAGTTAGTTAGTTCATAGCAGTTAAAAGAAAACCCAAAAAGATTTCTCATTTCTTCTTTAGTTGTTTGTTAGGAGTTCTTCGGTGTAAATACTTTTTCTCGCTTTTTGTTTTTCGTCTTTAGTTCATTTTCTTCAGAAAAACTAAGAACTCCAAAAACATTTCAGTGTGTTTCTCTATTTTTTTTCATTGAGCCATTGTATGGACAACACTATGTTAGAACTGTCGAATGGCTCTCATATGCTTTGTTGTTGATCTAACGAAGAGCCAATATTACCTTGTCTTCTCCTTTGAATAATTTGTTTACAGATTCCAGCTTAGTCCATGACACTCTTGCACTATTATTATTTTCACATCATTCGGTCGTTCAAGTGAAAGGCAATGATACATCTCCAACGTATTTGTAATTTATGAAGTATTCATGCCATGTTTACAACAATTTTATATGGTTTTGGTGCACTTTTATATGATTTGAATGAAACGAACCCGGACTGACGTTGTTTTTAGCAGAACTACCATGGGGTTATTTTTGTGCAGAAATTAAAGTTCTCGAATTGGGATGAAACTTTACGGTGATTTTTTATGGACAAGAGACACTTGAAGCCGGAGAGGTGGACCAGACGAAGTCCAGGGGAGCGACGAGCTTAGGGGCATGCCCTGCGGGGTAGGGCATGCTATCTGAGCCCATCAGTCCCTCATGGGCCCCCCTGACGTGAAACTGATGCCAAAAATTCCTATAAATATAGAAAACCCCAGAAAGAAACCAAGAACTTCGCCGCCGCCGCCGCAAGCCTCCGTACCAAAGCGATCTCATCTAAAGGCCTTTTCCGGCGCACTCCTAGAGGGGGAAATCATCACCGGAGACTATCTTCATCATCCCGGCGGTCTCCAAGACGAGGAGGGAGTAGTTCACCCCCGGGGCTGAGGGTATGTACTAGTAGCTATGTGTTTGATCTCTCTCTCTCTCGTGTTCTTGATTTTGCATGATCTTGATGTACCGCGAGCTTTGTTAATATAGTTGGATCATATGGTGTTCTTCCCTCTCTATCTTGTTGTGATGATCAAGTCTTTCCCTTTGAGGTTTCATTATTATTAGATTGAATATTTTGGATTTGAGAACACTTGATGTATGTCTTGCATGTGGATACCCGTGGTGACAATGGGGTAATCTATTGAGTCACTTGATGTATGTTTTGGTAATCAACTTGCGGATACCCGTGGTGACAATGGGGTATTCTATTAAGTCACTTGATGTATGTTTTGGTAATCAACTTGCGGATTCCCGAGGTGAGAATGGGGTAATCTAGGCACATAGGTTGATACACGTTTTTGTCCTACCGTCTTCGATAGAAACTTTACGGTACTCTTTGAAGTTCTTTGTGTTGGATTGAATATTATGCATCTGAAATTGTTTGATGCATGTCGAATAATTAACTCACGGACACTTGGTGACATTGGAGTATCAAGGTGACATTAGATTTTGTTGATGCGTACCATATGGTGTTATTTTAGTACGAACTCTAGGGTTGTTTGTGACACTTGTAGGGATGGATCAATAGATTGATCGAAAAGGACAACTTTGAGGTGGTTTGCTACCTACAATAATTTCATCTTGTGTTCTCCGCTATTAATAAGAACTTTGGAGTGATTCTTTGTGGCACGTTGAGGGATTGTTATATGATCCAATTATGTTAGCACCATTGAGAGATTGCACTAGTGAAAGTATGAACCCTAGGCTTGTTTCTAAGCATTGCAATACTGTTTGTGCTCACTTTTACTACTTGCTGCCTTGCTGTTTTATTATTTCAGATTACAAAAACCTATATCTACTATCCATGCTACAGTTGTATCACCATCTCTTCGCCAAACTAGTGCACCTATACAATTTTCCATTGTATTGGGTGTGTTAGGGACACAAGAGATTTCTTGTATTTGATTGTAGGGTTGTTTGAGAGAGACCATCTTCATCCTACACCTCCCACGGATTGATAAACCTTAGTTCATCCACTTGAGGGAAATTTGCTGCTTTCCTACAAAACTCTGTCCTTGGAGGCCCAACAGAGTCTACAAGAATAAAGTTGTGTAGTAGACATCAGGCAATAATGACGATAATTTGATGAAGTGACTGTGGCAAGGAAAAGTTGGTATGAACTCTTCTTGTTTTTTCTTTTTGTAAATATGTTTAACTCAGTATCCATGATTCAGCATATTATGAGTAAACATGTTTGTGATGACAATTATAGATTATAGTTACTCATGCCATGCTTAGGTAGCTAGGAGTGGATAATGATTTATCTTGAGTGTCAACATGCATTAAAATGGTTATGATGTAGTATGTTAGTATGGTATCCTCCTCTGAACAATTCAAGTGGCTTGACTTGGCACATGTTCACACATGTAGTTGATTCAAAACCAATGCAGCCTTCATGATATTTATGCTCAGGGTGTTTATACCCTATTCATGCTCGTCGTCAATGCTACATATTCGCAATGCATGATTATGACCGTTGTTGCTCTCTAGTTGGTCACTTCTCAATCTATTTTCTAGCCTTCACATGTACTAAGCGGAATACTACTTGTGCATCAAAAATCTTGAAACCCAAAGTTGTTCCGGATGAGTCCACCATACCTAGCTATATACGGCTGATGACCCACAAGTATAGGGGATCAATCGTAGTCCTTTCGATAAGTAAGAGTGTCGAACCCAACGAGAAGCAGAAGGAAATGACAAGTGGTTTTCAGCAAGGTATTTTCTGCAAGCCCTGAAATAGTCGGTAACAGGTAGTTTGATAGCAAGATAATTTCTAAGGGACAAGTAACGGTAATGGTAAATAAAGTGCAGCAAGGTAGCCCAATCCCTTTGTGGCAAAGGACAGGCCAAAATGGTCTCTTATAATAAGCAAAGTGTTCTCGAGGGCACACGGGAATATCATCTAGCCACTTTCATCATGTTGGTTTGATTCGCGTTCACTACTTTGATAATTTGATATGTGGGTGGACCGGTGCTTGGGTGCTGTTCTTACTTGAACAAACCTCCCACTTATGATTAACCCCCTCGCAAGCATCCGCAACTACGAGAAAATATTAAGATAAAATCTAACCATAGCATTAAACATATGGATCCAAATCAGCCCCTTACGAAGTAGCACATAAACTAGGGTTTAAGCTTCTGTCACTCTAGCAACCCATCATCTAATAACTACTCCACAATGCATCCCATTAGGCCCAAAGATGGTGAAGTGTCATGTAGTCGACGTTCACATGACACCACTAAGGGAATCTCAACATACATATCATCAAAATATCGAATACATATCAAATTCACATGTGTACTTGCAACATGACTTCTCCCATGGCCTCAAGAACAAAAGTAACTACTCACAAATAATATTCATGATCAAGATCAGAGGGGTATTAAATAGCATAATGGATCTGAAGATATAATCTTCCACCAAACAAACCATATAGTACTCAACTACAAGATGTAATCAACACTACTAGTCACCCACAGGTACCAATCTGAGGTTCCGGTACAAAGATTGAACACAAGAGATGAACTAGGGTTTGAGAGGAGATGGTGCTGTTCAAGATGTTGATGGATATTGGCCTCCCAAAGATGAGAGGGTTGTTGGTGATGACGATGGCTTTGATTTCCCCCTCCGGGAGGGAAGTTCCCCCGGCGGAAGCGCTCCACCGGAGGGCAAAAGTGCTCCTGCCAAAGTTCCACCTCGAGACGGCGGTGCTTCGTCCGGAAAGTCCTATCCTTATTTTTTCTAGGTCAAAAGACCTTAAGTACCAGAAGATGGGCACCGGAGGTGGGCTGGGCTGGCCACAACCCACCAGGGCGCGCCTGGGGGGCCTGACGCGCCTTGGTGTCTTGTGGTCACCAGGTGGTTCCCCTCCGGTAGTTATTTGCTCCAGTATTTTTCATATATTACAAAAGAATTCTCCGTAGATTTTCAGCTTATTTGGAGATGTGCAGAATAGGTGTCTTGACGTAGCTTTTTCATGTCCAGAATTCCAGTTGCCGGTATTCTCCCTCTTTGTGTAAACCTTGCATATTATGAGAGAAAAGGCATTAGAATTGCTCCATAAAGCATTATTATGCATAAAAACATTATAAATAATAGTAGGAAAACATGATGCAAAATGGACGTATCAACTCCCCCAAGATTAGACCTTGCTTGTCCTCAAGCAAAAGCCGACATCGAAAATCATGTCCACAAGTTTTGAGAGAGAGGTGTCGATAAAAACAAAATACGGACATAGTAGCATCATGCTTATTATTATAACAACAACAAACTTTATTATAAAACTTTATCACATAACTTCATCAAAAAACTTCTCATAAAACTTCTCATGAACAAGTAGCAATTCACCACAACATCGAAGTAAAAAGCATAAAATTTATTGAAAACCAACAAACTATGTTCTCAGTCAACTTTGCAACTGCAATTCATCATATTTTCAGGAAGAGTCACGTATCGGAGCCTTTTGGCAAGTCCACATACTCAACCATAATTTAATATTCTATGATTGCTAACACTCACTGCATACACATGAGCAAAATTTTTCAACCGGACACATAGAAAGATAGGGGCTTATAGTTTTCCTCCCAACTTATTCACCTCAAGGGTGATGTCAACAATAATAACTCATGCTCACTCATATCCAACTGGGTATATGTGCCTAGATCTTTCCCCATCACATGATGCTTGCAAAAAGAGAAAACAAAAAGGAATAGGGAAGAATACTTTGACTCTTGCAAGAAAAATAAATACATAAAGTAAAAGATAGGCCCTTCGCAGAGGGAAGTAGCGATTTTCATGCGCTTTTTGGTTTGTATTCACAATCTCTTAATGCAAAAGAACGTCATGTTATATTGCCCCTTATGATAACAACCTTTATTATGCAGTCCGTCGCTTTTATTACTTTGCCATCACAAGTTCGTACAACGCTTAATTTCTCTTACACTACATGATCAAACACATTTATAAGCAATTTTATTACCTTATTGCACCGATGACAACTTACTTGAAGGATCTTACTCAATCCATAGGTAGGTATGGTGGACTCTCAAAATAAGAGTTTGGGTTTAAGGTTTTTTGGATGCACAAGTAGTATCTCTACTTAGTGCGGATTTTTGGCTAGCAAAGATATTGAGCAAGCACCACATGTTGAAGGTTCTATGACAATATAACTTCTATGTGAATATGAACAAACATAAATCATTACATTGTCTTCCTTGTCCAACGTCAGCAATTTTGGCACGTAATATTTAATGGGGGCTCACAATCATAAAAGATGTCCAAGATAGTGTATTTGCATGTGAATCTTCTCTTCCCTTATTAACTATTTCATGAGTTGCATCATTGACCAATGCTACGTTTGTCAACTTTCAACAAATTTTACCACTTGTACCTTTCCTTATGTGATGTCATTACGTAACATAAGATTAGCATATGATCTTTTTCATTATTTTCTTTTATTTTGTTTGAAGCATAGAAGTAAAGGAGGCAAAAACTCAAACTAAACTTTATTATATAGCTCTCACTCGATTACATAGATAGATAGATCACGAAACTAAAACTTGAAAATAGATCATACTAAACTTTTATTCAACTAAATCATGAGATAACCAAAGATCGAACTAAGATAGGTAAAGGTAAATAAAAGTGATGGTGATACGATACCGGGGCATCTCCCCCAAGCTTGGAAAAAGCCAAGGGGAGTGCCTATACACGTGTACTCAAGTCTCCTTTGGTGGGGAAGATGATGAAGGTGGTGGTCATGAGGTAGCAATCTTGTCCTCCGGCTTCCAGGGCAGGGGCTCACCATCAAAATAGGATGCACAAGTCTCCCGAGTCCTGCAACTGGCAGCTAAACTCATACCTTTAAATCTTGCTTCGTACTCGAAAACTTGGTTTTGAAGATCATAGATTTGGCTTTGTAGAAAATTGATTTGCTCGTTGAAGGTGAAGACAATGTCCTTCATAGACCGGCCATCCACCTTGTGATCACAGGTGAATTCCGTTATCATGAGGTGATTGGCACTGAGTCCACGCTCCACCATCCCCTGACACTTGAAGATCTCTTGCTCCACTGCTTCAAGCCTGGCCTCTATGCTTCCCGTCTTCTTGGGGCCTTGAACATTCCAGATGTGGAGCACACCCTCACGCATCTCAATGGCTTGAGGGTGCTTCAACACCTCTGAGAGGTAGGGGTTGATGACCTTCTCGAAGAACTTGTCCTTGGAAGAGCTTGGGGTAGCCATAGCGATCTAGATCTATCAGAAAAACAGCACGAAACAAGAACAGAAGATTTGTCTGTGATGCGGTGGTCAAATCGTCTTGGGGTATATATAGAGATTTTTTTATCTTGGGAAACAAGCATATGGAAGGAAAACAAAGTCGGGAAGGTTCCTGAGGGGAGTACAACCCACCAGGGTGCATCAGGAAGGGCAGGCGTGCCCTGTTGTATCGTGCCCACCTCGGTTGCCTTCTTGGTTATTTATTATTTTCCTAATTTTTCTAATATTCCAAAACTGAAAGAAAATATTTTTGCGGATTTTTCGGAGTCAATTTACTTACCGTATTACGTACCTCCTCTTTTTAGGGTTCTGGAGTGCTTTGGAAGGTTTCTTTTATGTGTTCCACCAGTGTCATGGTTTGGATAATATTGGTTTCAACATTAATAGGCGTACCTGAGATATAGTGCTTAATTCTTTTCCCATTAACCACCTTTGGATTAGTGCCTTTGGCATTATTGATCTTAATGGCTCCAGAACGATAAACCTCTTCAATAATATATGGTCCTTCCCATTTGGAAAGAAGCTTTCCTGCAAAAAATCTAAAATGAGAGTTGTACAAAAGAACATATTCACCAACTTTGAATTCCCGCTTTTGGATTCTTTTGTCATGCCACCTTTTAACTTTTTTCTTTGAATAGTTTGGAATTTTCATAAGCTTGGGTTCTCCATTCATCTAGTGAGCTAATATCAAATAACCTCTTTTCACCGGCAAGTTTGAAATCATAATAGAGTTCTTTAATTGCCCAATAAGTTTTATGTTCTAACTCAAGAGGAAAATGATAAGCCTTTCCATAAACCATTTTATATGGAGACTTACCCATAGGATTTTTATAGGCTGTTCTGTAGGCCCAAAGTGCATCATCTAATTTCTTAGACCAATTCTTTTGAGACCTATTGACAATTTCTGTAATATTAATTTTATTTCTCTATTGCTAAGTTCAACTTGACCACTAGATTGGGGATGATAAGGTGAAGCAATTCTATGGTTAACATCATATTTAGCAAGCATTTTACGGAAAGCACCATGAATAAAGTGTGAACCACCATCAGTCATCAAATATCGAGGGACTCCAAACCTTGGGAAAAAACATCTTTAAGCATTTTAATGGAAGTGATATTATCAGCACTACTAGTTCGAATAGCTTCTACCCACTTAGTGACATAATCAACAACAACCAAAATATGTGTATACCCATTAGAGGAAGGAAAGGGTCCCATATAATCAAAACCCCAAACATCAAATGGTTCAACAACAAGTGAATAATTCATAGGCATTTCCTGACGCTTACCAATATTACCTATCCTTTGGCATTCATCACAAGATAAAAAAAACTTACGGGCATCCTTGAAGAGAGTAGGCCAATAAAAACCAGATTGCAATACCTTGTGAGCAGTTCTATCTCCCGCATGATGTCCTCTATAAGCTTCGGAGTGACATTTCCGTAGGATTTGTTCCCGTTCATGCTCAGGTACACAACATCTAATAATACCATCTACTCCTTCTTTATAAAGATGTGGGTCATCCCAAAAGTAATGTCTTAAATCATAGAAGAATTTTTTCTTTTTTTGGTATGTGAAACTAGGTGGTATAAATTTAGCAACAATATAATTAGCATAGTCAGCATACCAAGGAGTATTATGAGAAACATTTATTGCAGCTAGTTGTTCATCAGGAAAGCTATCATCAATAGGTAGTGGGTCATCAAGAATATTTTCTAACCTAGACAAGTTATCAGCTACGGGGTTTTCAGCTCCTTTCCTATCAGTGATATGTAAATCAAATTCTTGTACCAAGAGAACCCACCTAATGAGTCTAAATTTAGCATCTTTCTTTTCCATGAGATATTTTATAGCGGCATGATCAGTGTGAACAATCACTTTGGAATCAACAATGTAAGATCAGAATTTATCACAAGCAAACACAACTGCTAAAAATTCTTTTTTAGGAGTAGCATAATTTCTTTGGGCACTGTCTAGAGTTTTGCTAGCATAATGAATAACATTTAATTTCTTATCAACTCTTTGTCCTAGAACAGCACCAACAGCATAATCACTAGCATCACACATAATTTCAAAAGGCAAGTTCCAATCAGGTGGTTGAACTATAGGTGCAGAAGTTAAGGCTTTCTTAAGTGTTTCAAAGGCTTCTACACAATCATCATCAAAAACAAATGGAACATCCTTTTGTAAAAGATTTGTAAGAGGCCTAGAAATTTTAGAGAAGTCTTTAATAAACCTCCTATAGAAACCAGCATGACCAAGGAAACTACGAATACCTTTAATATCTTTAGGGCATGGCATTTTCTCAATTGCAACCACCTCAATACCTCGTTCAGAAATTTTATGCCCCAAGACAATACCTTCATTAACCATAATGTGTCACTTCTCCCAATTCATGACAAGATTAGTTTGTTCACATCTTTGCAAAACTCGATCAAGGTTGCTTAAACAATCATCAAAAGAAGTTTCGTAAACGGAAAAATCATCCATGAAAACCTCCACAATATTTTCACAAAAATCAGAGAATATAGCAGTCATACATCTTTGAAAGGTAGCAAGTGTATTTCATAAACCAAAAGGCATACATCTATAAGCATAAGTTCGAAAAGGACAAGTAAAGGTGGTTTTCTCTTGACAAGGTTGTGAAACAGGTATTTGAGAAAAACCAGAATATCCATCAAGGAAACAAAAGTGTGTGTGCTTAGACAATCTTTCTAGCATTTGATCAATAAAAGGCAGAGGGTAATTATCTTTTATAGTAGATTTATTTTAATTTTCTAAAATCAATTACCATTCTATAGCCAGTCACAATCCTTTGTGGAATGAGTTCATTTTCATCATTAGGAACAACAGTAATACCTCCCTTCTTAGGGACATAATGAACAGGACTTACCCATCTACTATCAGCTATGGGATAGATTATACCTGCTTCCAGAAGCTTTAGTATTTCAGTTCTTACCACTTCCTTCATCTTAGGATTCAAACGTCGTTGGTGATCAACAATGGGTTTAGCATTAGGCTCCATATTAATCTTGTGCTGACATAGAGTGGGACTAATGCCCTTAAGATCATCAAGAATATATCCAATAGCAGCACGGTGCTTCTTCAGAATTTTTAATAGTCTTTCTTCTTCATGTTCTGAAAGGTTAGCACTAATAATAATAGAATATATCTTTTTCTCATCAAGATAAGCATACTTCAAAGTGTCTGGCAATTATTTTAATTCAAACACAGGATCACCTTTAGGTGGAGGAGGACCTCCAAGAGTTTCAACAGGCAAATTGTGTTTAAGGAGAGGTTGTTGTTCAAAGAATATTTTATCTATTTCATATTTTTCATGCCAGTGCATATCATTTTCATGGTCTAGCAAATATTGTTCTAGTGGATCAGTAGCAGGCATAGCAATAGAAGCAAGACCAATTATTTCGTCCTTACTAGGCAATTCTTAGGTTGTCTACGAAACTTAGAGAAACTAAAATCATGAGACTCATCACCAAAGCTAACACTGACAGTTTCCTTCTCACAATCTATTTTAGCATTAACAACGTTCAAGAAAGGTCTGCCAAAAATAACGGGACAAAAGTCATCTTGTGGGGAACCAAGAACTAGAAAATCAGTAGGGTATTTTATTTTCCCACACAAGACTTCAACATCTCTAACAATCCCAAGTGTTGCGATGGTGTCTTTATTAGCAAGTTTAATAGTGACGTCTATGTCTTCTATTTCAGCGGGTGCTATGTCATTCATAATTTCTTGGTATAATGTAAAAGGAATAGCACTCACACTAGCACCCACATCACATAAACCATGATAACAATGATCTACTATTTTAACTGAGACAACAGGCATGCCAACAACAGGTCTATGTTTATTTTTTTTCATCGGTTCTGGCAATTCTAGCAGCTTCATTACAGAAATAAATAACATGCCCATCAACATTTTCTACTAGGAGATCTTTAACCATAGAAACACTAGGTTCTACTTTGATTTGCTCAGAGGGTTTAGGTGCTTTAATATTACTTTTGCGAAGCACAGTTGATACCTTAGCATGTTCCTTTATCCTAACAGGGAAAGGTGGTTTTTCAATGTAAGCAGTGGGAAGAACTAGGTCAACATTGCAAATAATAGTTTCATCTTTAGCTTTAACCGGTTCTTTAATTTCTTCTTTAATAGGGGGATGATATCTAAACCACTTCTCCTTAGGGAGATCAACTTGAGCAGCAAATGATTCACAAAAAGATGCTACTATCTCAGAGTCAAGTCCATATTTAGTGCTAAACTTGTGAAAAGCATCGGTATTCATAAAAGATTTAACACAATCATACTTAAGCTTAATACCCGACTCTTTACCTTAGTCAAGTTTGTAACATCCTCAGATCTTCACCCTGTTGTTAAGCTCATCAAACTTCCATGTCATCATGATCCTCTTCATGAAATTGCATTAGGAAATAATTCAAATTCAATTCAAAATTCAAAATGCAAGTCAAATAATTATTTCTTCAAACAGCAAATCAAAAATGTTCATAATGTTGCAAATATTTCAGAAGCAATTATAAAAATATAATCAATATTAAATGACTTAGTTAAGTGACTCTAACATCAAGAAATAGTACCTAAACATCACCCCTTTAATCCTTTTCATTTATTAAAAATTCATATGAAATCATAATTTGCCCAAACTAATTTCCAGTGTTAGATAATATTGCACTGTAATATCTGAGCCAAGTCACATAGTTTATAAAAGTCATCTAGTGGCCTAGGAATTTGCAAGACAGAAATAAAAGCAAAGCAGAAATAAGAAATAGAAAAAGGGGCCTAGTGACTACTGTGCACTTAGGCCTGTGAGCTACAGGGACCGGCCCAGCCCACCTAGCCGCATCATCGTCCTCATCGCGCGCTGTCACTCGCGCCCGCTGACACGCCGACAAGGCCGCACGCGTCGTCCATCCGACGAGCTGTGGAGGTGGATAAGCTCCCCGCTCCCCCTGGAAACCCTAGTCACCCTCATTTTCCCCCTCGTCCTCTCCCTCGCGCACTCCCTTCCTCGCTCGAAAGCTTCCATCGCCACCGCCGTTGATCTCACATTCTTCGTAGTCCCCAACCCTCGCCGAGATGTCGTAGGGCATCACCGTCGACCGCTGCGTTGATCGGTGCCCGCCATTGGAATCGGGAACCCCTACCACAAGCGCCACGACCTCTTCTTCTTCCTCGGGCTTCTTCTTCTCCGTCTCCGATTCGCCGCCGACGAGCCTCCCTGAGCAGGCTAGCACACATCTACAAGCTCACTGTAATCCCTTCCGTCTTTCCCCTCTCTCTTCCGTATGATTGCATCGTCGTAGCTGACGCGCTGGAGACGCCCGAATACCTCGCCGCCGATGAGCTCCTCCTCGTGGCCGCACTGCCCATCAAGCCCAAACGAGCTCGGGTTCGTACTCAGCACGCCCGCACGAGTCCAACGCGCTAGGTCCCGTCGGTTGCCGTGCCGTATTGCCGCCGTTCGTGAGATGGCCGAAGTCTGGCGACGCCGTGGTGGTCGCCGTCGACATTCCCGTCCTCCTCGTGCGTTGCAACTGCCGCCATTGGGCGTGGCTCGCTCCGCCCGATCCAATGAGCCGTCGCGCGCGTCGAGTAGCCCCTCCTACGCGATTTCCGGCCACCTCCCGCAGCTCCGCCGCAGCTTTTGGCTCGCCGGAGCGTTTCCGGTGACAGCGTCCGACGTGGCACCACGTGGGGCCCGATTAGAGTCACTACCAGTGGGCCACCGCGCCTCAGCTGACCGCGTTGACTCCGGTCAGCGCATGCACTGTTCACCATTGACCCTGACATGTGGGTCCCCCACGTCAGCAGCCTAATTAGTGACTAATTACACTTAGTCTAATAACCACTAATTAGTTCAGTCACTGACAGTAGGACCCACCCTCTAATTAACCTCTGTTAAATTCAAAACACTGATTAACACTGCTGAGACAATGACATGTGGGGGCCCTCCACTGTTTCAGTGGATAAGATTGAACCAGTTAGCTGCTAACTCAGCAGGCTGGACCCACATGTCAGCCTCTGCTGACTGGGCGGTTGACTTAGTCAACTGGCCCCACCTATCAGCCACTGTGAACACTTCTGTGTACACTGTGCTGGGTGCATTTAGCACTTTTGCTATTTATAATTTTGAATTATAAATAATCAGGAAATTTCGGAAAATGAATAAAACTTTGAAAAATCATATAAAATAAACCGTAGCTCGGATCGAAAAACTTTATACATGAAAGTTGCTCAGAACGACGAGACGAATCTGATCGTGCCATCTGTTTCCGTGTCGGGACCCTCTATAGAGGTGAACCCGCAACTTTTAGCCTATTTCCGATAGATGAATAGTTCATATATACCAGTTAATGAATCCAACTTTAATCCTAAAATAACTAAAGTAAATTAGACATATCTTTAGGCAACCCTGCACTGCACGTTAGCATAGCATTCTCTGTGTTGCATATGTTTGCCATGTATTTATCTGTTTCTTCCCCCTCTTCTCTCTCGGTAGATCCCGGCACCGACGTAGTCCCCGAGACCGACGCAGCTCCGGAGATCGACGACCCCACTAATGACCCAGCCTTTGCCGCCGAGCAACTAGGCAAGCACCCCCCCTTTGAACATGCCGATATCGCCTATTCTTTCTCTCTTATGCTTGCATTAGAAATTGCTGGTGCTACTGTTTATCCTATTTCTGATGCATAGCCTGTTTTTGTAACTGCTGTTGATACCTACCGACTTATCCTAAACTGCTTAGTATAGGCTGGATAGGAACCCACCAGAGACCCCACTTTGTCCCTAGTTGCCCCGCTAGATTATCTAAAGACTCGATCAACGGGATCGACAGCCAGGCCCCGGCACCGCACATCACCCCCTTAGTACGACACTACTGGGTTACTATTGAGTGCCGAGGGTGATACCTTGTCAGCACTTCTGATGATAACCTTGTAGGGTAGTTAATTGGTTGTGGTCACCGAGGGTGATTCCTCCTTCACCACCCCGATAACGATGCTGTCATGCAACACCTCAAGTGTGAACCCATCGAGGGTGATTCCTCGGAGTTCACCTTGACAGATACATCGAGTAGGAATCCAACGAGGGTGATACCTCGGATTCCCCTGATGTTATGGACACATGGATACTTGGACTTTACAACTGTTACTTCAAAAGGCGGGTCAACCCTGAGGGGTACCCGCGAGTGATGTGGAGTCGGGTTGACTGGAGGGTACCCAAGAGATAAATACGAGGCGTGGCCGGGCATTCTTAGCCCTTGCCGCAAGTCCTCGAGACGGGGCGATGGGGTCACATGATCGTGAGTCTCTGCTCGTTACCACACTACCAATCCACTAACGATTTGGATATTTGATTTGAGTGGTCCTTTGGCCCGATAGCACTAACCATCACGCGGGAATAAATATGGGTACTCTGCATCATGGCATCAGCCGAAAGCTCTGTTAGACGTCCAGTTCAGCATGGCAGCCGGGCTGGGCTGGCACCATCCTGTAGTGGTAGAGCCTGGACCCGCCTTGCTCGCAACGACCCGGAGTGCACAGGGCGATGGCCCAAGACCCCTGAGCGCTTAGGATGTAGACCGACAGGGACCTCTTTGCTGAGCTCTAGGTAGGGTTGCATTGTGTCGTTTGGCCGAGGCCGGGCATGACCTAGAAAAGTGTGTCCGGCCGGAGTTAAGCAAGCGTGGTGGGTAAGTTGGTGCACTCCTGCAGGGAAGAACTAATCTATGCATAGCCGGATCCTCGGTAACGGACGCTCAGAGTTGTATCCTGATCGATACAACTAGAACTGGATACTTGTGATGAGAAATGGATAGTATGGCTCTGGGATTGCTTTCTCGCAGGGAGTCAAGGAAGGATCTTTGGGTGAGGTTGATAACACTACTACTATGGCTCTGGGATTGCTTTCTCGCAGGGAGTCGAGAAAGGATCTCTGGGTGAGGATGATGACTATTACTACTTTATACTATGCTATTCTGTACTCTTCTAAATGCTGCAAGATGCTTGAAGATGCTGAAGATGCTAGTATTCGATAGGACTAGGCCTTCTCTCTATTCTGGCATTTCTGCAGCCCAGTCCACATATACAGCCTTCCTTTGATAATGTTGCATATGTAGTGTAGATCCTTGATTGCTGAGTACTTCGGATGAGTACTCACGGTTGCTTTGCTTCCTCTTTTCCCCATATCCGTTTGATGCAACCAGATGACGGAGCCCCTGAGATAGCTGCCCCCACCGACGACTACTACTGCTACACCGAGGATGGATACTTCTACGAGCTGGCGAGACGACCAAGAGTAGGTTCGGAGGGTCCCAGGCAGGAGGCCTGCGCCTTTTCGATCGTAGTGTTTTCTTTTGCCCCGCCTTCTAAAGGCCTATCTGTTTTATCCTTTATATATGTACTCAGATATCTGATGCTTCCGCTGACGCTTGTATGCGAGCTTATGTATTCGAGCCCTCGAGGCCCCTGGCTTGTAACATAAAGCTTGTATTATTTTAATTTGTGTCTAGAGTTGTGTTGTGATATCTTCAAGTGAGTCCTTAGGCTTGATCGTGTGCATTTGCGTGTATGATTAGTGCACGATTAAGCCAGGGGCGTCATAGGTTGGTATCAGAGCCGACTGCCTGTAGGATTCCCCTTTCCAACTCCTTGGCCGAAGTTGAGTCTAGTCAATGAAAACTGTTTTACTAACATGGTTGTGTGGCTTACGGGCCCACGTCACTAATTGGGTGGTATTAGGATCTTTTATTCCCCGTATATACTCTGGGACCCTGATCTCTCTTCTATTCGGGTTAAAATTTTCACTAATTCTGACATTAGGTTCTCGTAACCACTTCCTCCCGGAGAGCCCCGACATTACCGATGATCGCTTGCTTCGCCAGAAGATTCTGCAGATACTCCTCGATGTTTCCTGAGACCCTGTGCCCACTGCCTTGCCATTCCTGACCACCGATAATCCCCGTGAATAACATCCTTGCCGCTTGTACCTTCATCCCCAGTTGCTCCTATTGTCACAAGTTACCCCTAATACTCTTCGTTGTTCCGAGAATCCTTTGTGCCTTCTGCTTTGCAGTTTCTTTTCGCACTGCGGATAATTCACTTACCCAGGGTCCGTTCATCCCCAGTTGTTCATGTGCTTCCAAAATACTTGGAAATGCTATCTGATCCCCCAAAAATCCTCTGCAGCCTATTGCTCTTGAAATTCATGCCTGCTTGCGTTATGGTTAATTCCATATGTCTAGCAATCTTATTTGGCATCCTTTGTTACTATCAATTTGAGTCCCTTGATTCAATATGTTGCGAATGCTCACAATCATCAGTCGAATCCTAGAATTCGTCCTTCCGGCTCATACATCATTTTGGACATGAGTTGATTCCCGGCCACTCAAGTTGCAATTAATTATCCACCTATTTCTATTCAACTTACTCATCTGTTGATCAGAGCCTCTACTTCTCATCCTTCATTTTGGAATCATAACTCCTTGGTGCTTAAGCATCGAATTATTTTGATGTTTCTATAATCTGATGTCGTTACATTCTTTCTTCTTCTGGTTGAGTACCGCTACTCATGTAAGATCCTTTGTCGTCTACCTGATCTTTTGTTGGATTAATATCCGACAGTGTCCTTCATATTCAAAATTTTGTGCGCTCTTCCCCTGATACATATTGCCTTTGGTAAATTGTATTCTCTGCTTTGTCAACCTTGCTCTGCTCTCGAGCTTGAGTTATTTACTCCTGAAGTTTGTGGTATATGTTCCTAAGATGCCCCAATGGGTTGAACCTATGTTTTCCCTAATCCGTGTGAACTCGAAAGTTATGCGAGTCTTACTCTTCTGGTGCTTCACCAGATAAATCTTCAGCACTACAATTTCTTCGAAAATGAGGAGTAAATGAAAGGTTATGCATTGAAGAAGTGGGAGTCGACCTTGAACCTTTGTGTTCATGCCCATGGACCCGATGTAGAATTTATCATGGAAGCTGCTCATAAAACTAATTATTTCCATGGTACAAGTTCATCTTGTATCTATGAATTGATCCTTTGCAATCGTGGTTCCGACCATATTTCCTTCTTGATTCTATTTCCCAGATAAGTTAAAATACTTATCCTCTGCAAATCATTTCCCCTGTCCAACCTCTACTCTGATTTACCTTCCGGTATTACCCCTAGTACTTGTTACTGGGAAGTTTAATACCCCATCACATCATTCCTAGCCTGATCGGCTATATTTTTATCGTGCCAACTTTTAACTATGCTACCTTGTCCTTATGCCCGGAGCAACTCCCGACGATGAGCTAAGCTTACGTCGATCTTCCTCATCTTATCATTTCACCTCGAACAACAAGCTTGACTTCGAGCTTGTGTCGAATCCGTGGTTCTCATAGCCTTTCACTTTATCGCTCCTTTTGCTTGATGTCGTCGCTGCTCGTTGGCATCTTCATAGAGTCTCTCGACAAAACTTGTCGTGATCACCATCAATATACTGCCTTGTCCTAGGATATCAATTGAATTCATGATGCAAAATACCATCCTTGCCCCTCGATGATTTGCGTTATCATCGACAACATCCTTGTCTTCCTGCCAATATAGACTTGGTCATGTTTTGGTTATATCTTATGTTCCTTGACACTCTTGGAATTGTCTCTTCGTACTTCTTGTGACCTTCCGATTCAATCTTTGCTTAAAACACCATGTCAATGCTACCTCAAAGCATGATCGTGGAATTTTGAATATCAATAAGAACATCGGAGGCACATTACCAAATGCTTCTTGATCTATTATCCGGACACCGTTGTACGGGTAACCTCTTGATTTTTCCCTCGCCCCTTTATCTAAATTATTTTGTACCTGCTGTACTGTCAGGTATATCATGTTCTGTTTTTCCTTGGAAATGATATACTCCTAATTCTTGTGTATAGGCACATTTTTCCTTTTCTTTGGTCTTTTTAATCCGATAATTTCATTTCCCTTTCCATTGTTTTGTTTAACCTTTCTTGTGATCTATATGACTTAAGCAGTATTAATTCTCTGCTTACGAAAACACCTCGAGGTACAATTCGGTCAGTATGACCCTGTTACTATTGTTGATGACATTCCGGTAACCCCCGATGGATGAGAACTTTGCCTATTGGTCCGCCTCATTTTAACGAGCAGGAAAATGGTTCTCTTCGTCCCTCGCCCTTGGTACCGATGTTGTCACCGACATAACTGACAGAATACCCTCTGACATACCTTGATGCCGTGGCTGGTAAGATGACACCGTCCTCCCTACTCTCGATCGACACCCCCCCATAGTTCCACAGGATCGGAACCTGACTCTGCTGTATATCCTTGATTCCGAAGTATCCTTTGCACTTGACTTTGGGTGTTATCACGAGCCATCCTTCGATAGTTGATCTATTCCCGTTGCTTTGAACCCCTTTCACTCTGCTTCAGGCATCGAATGATCGCCTACCCATTTGAAACTTCTTATTGTACCTTCATACTTTGCTCTTGATGTTTTCCTAAGCTTCAACTCGAGAGATACTTTTGCCGCATTCCCTAAATTGTCTACTAGATAATCGACCCTATAAAGGTCAGTTCCCCCGAAGTTACCCTTCACTTCCCCACTTAAATCTCGGGACAAGATTTCTTTTAGTGGAGGAGATTTGTAACATCACCAGATCTTCACCCTGTTGTTAAGCTCATCAAAATTCCATGTCATCATGATCCTCTTCATGAAATTGCATTAGGAAATAATTCAAGTTCAATTCAAAATTCAAAATGCAAGTCAAATAATTATTTCTTCAAACAGCAAATCAAAAATGTTCATAATGTTGCAAATATTTCAGAAGCAATTATAAAAATATAATCAATATTAAATGAGTTAGTTAAGTGACTCTAACATCAAGAAATAGTACCTAGATAGCACCCCATTAATCCTTTTCATTTATTAAAAATTCATATGAAATCATAGTTTGCCCAAACTAATTTCCGGTGTTAGATAATATTGCACTGTAATATCTGAGCCAAGTCACATAGTTTATAAAAGTCATCTAGTGGCCTAGGAATTTGCAAGACAGAAATAAAAGCAAAGAAGAAATAAGAAATAGAAAAAGGGGCCTAGTGACTACTATGCACTTAGGCCTGTGAGCTATAGGGACCGGCCAAGCCCACCTAGCTGCATCGTCATCCTCATCGCGCGCTGTCGCCCGCGCCCACTGACACGCCGACGAGGCCGCACGAGTCATCCATCCGATGAGCTGTGGAGGTGGATAAGCTCCCCGCTCCCCTGGAAACCCTAGTCACCCTCATTTTCCCCCTCGTCCTCTCCCTCGCGCACTCCCTTCCTCGCCCAAAAGCTTCCATCGCCACCGCCGTCGATCTCGCATTCTCCGTCGTGCCCAGCCCTCGCCGAGATTTCGTAGGGCATCACCGTCGACCGCTGCGTCGATCGGTGCCCGCCATTGGAATCGGGGACCCCCACCGCGAGCGCCATGACCTCTTCTTCTTCCTCGGGCTTCTTCTTCTCCGTCTCCGATTCGCCGCCGACAAGCCTCCCCGAGCAGGCTAGCGCACATCTACAGGCTCACTATAATCCCTTCCGTCTTTCCCCTCTCTCTTCCGTACGATTGCATCACCGTAGCTGACGTGCTGGAGATGCCCGAATACCTCGCTGCCGATGAGCTCCTCGCCGTGGCCGCACTGCCCGTCAAGCCCAAACAAGCTCGGGTTCGTGCTCAGCACGCCCGCGCGAGTCCAACGCTCTAGGTCCCGTCGCTTGCCGTGCCGTATAGCTGCCGTTCGCTAGATGGCCGAAGTCCGGCCACGCCGCGGTGGTCGCCGTCGACGTTCCCGTCCTCCTCGCGCACTGCAACCGCCGCCATCGGGCACGGTTCGCTCCGCCCGATCCAATGAGCCCTCACGCGCGTCGAGTAGCCCCTCCTACGCGATTTCCGGCCACCTCCCGGAGCGCCGCCGCAGCTTTTCCGGCGACGGCGTCCGACGTGGCACCGCGTGGGGCCCGCTCAGAGTCACTGCCAGTGGGCCACCGCGCCTCAGCTGACTGCGTTGACTTCGGTCAGCGTGCGCACTGTTCACCATTGACCCTGACAGGTGGGTCCCCCACGTCAGCAGCCTAATTAGTGACTAATTACACTTATTCTAATTACCCACTAATTAGTTCAGTCACTGACAGTAGGACCCACCCTCTAATTAACCTCTGTTAAATTCAAAACACTGATTAACACTGTTGAGACAATGACATGTGGGGCCCCTCCAGTATTACAGTGGATAAGATTGAACCAGTCAGCTGCTGACTCAGCAGGCTGGACCCACATGTCAGCCTCTGCCGACTGGGCGGTTGACTTAGTCAACTGGCCCACCTGTCAGCCACTGTGAACACTTCTGTGTACACTGTGTTGGGTGCATTTAGCACTTTTGCTATTTATAATTTTGAATTATAAATAATCAGGAAATTCCAGAAAATTAATAAAACTTTGAAAAATCATATAAAATAAACCGTAGCTCGGATCAAAAAACTTTATACATGAGAGTTGCTCAGAACGACGAGATGAATCTGACCGTGCCATCTGTTTCCGTGTCGGGACCCTCTACGGAGGTGAACCCGCAACTTTTAGCCTGTTCCCGGTAGATGAATAGTGCTATATACCGATTAATGAATCCAACTTTAATCCTAAAATAACAAAAGTAAATTAGACATATCTTTAGGCAACCCTGCACTGCACGTTAGCATAGCATGCTCTGTGTTGCATATGTTTGCCATGTATTTATCTGTTTCTTCCCCCTCTTCTCTTTCGGTAGATCCCGGTACCGACATAGTCCCCGAGACCGACGTAGCTCTGGAGATCGACGACCCCACTGATGACCCAGCCTTTGCCGCCGAGCAACCAGGCAAGCACCCCCCCTTTGAACATGCCGATATCGCCTATTCTTTCTCTCTTATGCTTGCATTAGAAATTGCTACTGCTACTGTTTATCCTATTTCTGATGCATAGCCTGTTTTTGTAACTGCTGTTGATACCTACCCACTTATCCTAAACTGCTTAGTATAGGCTGGATAGGAACCCACCAGAGACCCCACTTTGTCCCCAGTTGCCCCGCTGGATTATCTGAAGACTTGATCAATGGGATCGACAGCCAGGCCCCGGCACCGCACATCACCCCCTTAGTTGTACGACGCTACTGGGTTACTATCGAGTGCCGAGGGTGATACCTCATCAGCACTTCTGATGATAACCTTGTAGGGTAGTTAATTGGTCGTGGTCACCGAGGGTGATTCCTCCTTCAGCAATCCTGATAATGACGCTGTCGTGCAACACCTCAAGTGTGAACCCATCGAGGGTGATTCCTCTGAGTTCACCTTGACAGATACATCAAGTAGGAATCCAATGAGGGTGATACCTCGGATTCCCCTGATGTTATGGACACACGGATACTTGGACTTTACAAATGTTACTTGGAAAGGTGGGTCGACCCTGAGGGGTGCCCGCGAGTGATGTGGAGTCGGGTTGACTGGAGGGTACCCGAGAGATAAATACGAGGCGTGGCCGGGCATTCTTAGCCCTTGCCGCAAGTCCTCGAGGCGGGGCGACGGGGTCACATGATCATGAGTCTCTGCTCGTTACCGCACTACCAATCCACTAACAATTTGGATATTTGATCCGAGTGGGCCTTTGGCCCGATAGCACTAACCATCACGCGGGAATAAATATGGGTACTCTGCATCGTGGCATCAGCCGAAAGCTCTGTCAGACATCGAGTTCAGCATGGCGGCCGGGCTGGGCCGGCACCATCCTGTAGTGGTGGTTCCTGGACCCGCCCTGCTCGCAACGACCCGGAGTGCACAGGGCGATGGCCCAAGACCCCTGAGCGCTTAGGATGTAGACCGACGGGGACATCTCTGCTGAGCTCTAGGTAGGGTTGCGGTGTGTCATTTGGCCGAGGCCGGGCATGACCCAGAAAAGTGTGTCCGGCCGTAGTTAAGCGAGCATGGTGGGTAAGTTGGTGCACCCCTGCAGGGAAGAACTAATCTATGCATAGCCGGATCCTCGGTAACGGACGCTCGGAGTTGTATCCTGATCGATACAACTAGAACTGGATACTTGTGATGAGAAATGAATAGTATGGCTCTGGGATTGCTTTCTCGCAGGGAGTCGAGGAAGGATCTCTGAGTGAGGTTGATAACACTACTACTATGGCTCTGGGATTTCTTTCTCGCAGGGAGTCGAGAAAGGATCTCTGGGTGAGGATGATGACTATTACTACTTTATACTATGCTATTATGTACTCTTCTAAATGCTGCAAGATGCTTGAAGATGCTGAAGATGCTAGTCTTCTATAGGACTAGGCCTTCTCTCTATTCTGGCATTTCTGCAGCCCAGTCCACATATACAGCCTTCCTTTGATAATGTTGCATATGTAGTGTAGATCCTTGCTTGCTGAGTACTTCAGATGAGTACTCACGGTTGCTTTGCTTCCTCTTTTTCCCCATATCCATTTAATGGAACCAGATGATGGAGCCTGTGAGACAGCTGCCCCAAGCCGACGACTACTACTGCTACACCGAGGATGGATACTTCTACAAGCTGGCGAGACGACCAGGAGTAGGTTCGGAGGGTCCCAGGCAGGAGGCCTGCGCCTTTTCGGTCATAGTGTTTTCTTTTGCCCCGCCTTCTAAAGGCCTATCTATTTTATCCTTTATATCTGTACTCAGATATCTGATGCTTCCGCTGACGCTTGTATACGAGCTTATGTATTCGAGCCCTCGAGGCCCCTGGCTTGTAACATAAAGCTTGTATTATTTTAATTTGTGTCTAGAGTTGTGTTGTGATATCTTCAAGTGAGTCCTTAGGCTTGATCGTGTGCATTTGCGTGTATGATTAGTGCACGATTAAGCCGGGGGCGTCACAGAGTTCCCAATCTTCAGAGTTGCATTTAATTCTTTCTAAGAGATCCCACCTAAATTCAATAGTCTTCTTCATAAAAGAACCAGTACAAGAAGTATCAAGCATGGATTGAACATCACGAGAAAGCCAAGCATAAAAGTTCTAAATAATAATTTCTCTCAGGAGCTCATGGTTGGGGCATGAATATAACATTGACTTAAGCCTCCCCCAAGCTAGAGCGATACTTTCTCCTTCCCGAGGCCAAAAATTATATATATAATTCCGATCACGAGGAACTAGATGCATGGGATAATTTTTTTGGTGAAATTCCAAATTCAATCGATTCCAGTTCCAAGATCCAATATCATCGCATAGCCTATACCATATCAATGCTTTTCCCTTCAAATATAAAGGGAAAACCTTCTTCTTAACTTCATCCCCGGGTAAACCTGCAAGCTTAAATATTCCACAAATTTCATCCACATGTATCAGATGCATATCGGGAAGTTCTGTTCCATCTCCTGCATAAGGATTAGCTAGCAGTTGTTCTATCATACCCGAAGGAATTACATAACCAATACTTTTAGTAGGTGTAGTAGGTTGAGGGGCAACTCATTGTGTTTCCAGTTGAGGTGAAGAAACCCCGAAGAAACCCCTCAAAGGATGGTTTTCCATAGTAGCAAGTGACAATAAATTTCATCACGTAGTATAAATTTTTCCTTACCGATCTCCACTTACCAAGAGCACTTCACACCCCGGAAACGGCGCCAGAAAAGAGCCTTGAAGACCCACAAGTATAGGGAATCAATCATAGTCCTTTCGATAAGTAAGAGTGTCGAACCCAACGAGGAGCAGAAGGAAATGACAAGTGGTTTTCAGCAAGGTATTTTCTGCAAGCCTTGAAATAGTCGGTAACAGGTAGTTTGATAGCAAGATAATTTCTAAGGGACAAGTAACGGTAATGGTAAATAAAGTGCAACAAGGTAGCCCAATCCCTTTGTGGCAAAGGACAGGCTAAAATGGTCTCTTATAATAAGCAAAGTGTTCTCGAGGGCACACGGGAATATCATCTAGCCACTTTCATCATGTTGGTTTGATTCGCGTTCACTACTTTGATAATTTGATATGTGGGTGGACTGGTGCTTGGGTGCTGTTCTTACTTGAACAAACCTCCCACTTATGATTAACCCCCTCGCAAGCATCCGCAACTACGAGAAAATATTAAGATAAAATCTAACCATAGCATTAAACATATGGATCCAAATCAGCCCCTTACGAAGTAGTGCATAAACTAGGGTTTAAGCTTCTATCACTCTAGCAACCCATCATCTAATAACTACTCCACACTGCATTCCCTTAGGCCCAAAGATGGTGAAGTGTCATGTAGTCGACGTTCACATGACACCACTAAGGGAATCCCAACATACATATCATCAAAATATCGAACACATATCAAATTCACATGAGTACTTGCAACATGACTTCTCCCGTGGCCTCAAGAACAAAAGTAACTACTCATAAATAATATTAATGCTCAAGATCAGAGGGGTATTAAATAGCATAATGGATCTGAACATATAATCTTCCACCAAATAAACCATATAGTAATCAACACTACTAGTCACCCACAGGTACCAATCTGAGGTTCCGGTACAAAGATTGAACACAAGAGATGAACTAGGGTTTGAGAGGAGATGGTGATGTTGAATATGTTGGTGGAGATTGGCCTCCCAAAGATGAGAGGGTTGTTGGTGATGATGATGGCTTCGATTTCCCCCTCAAGGAGGGAAGTTCCCCTGGCGTAATCGCTCTGCCGGAGGGCAAAAGTGCTCCTGCCCAAGTTCCGTCTCGAGACGGTGGCGCTTTATCCCGAAAGTCCTCTCCTTATTTTTTTCTAGGTCAAAAGACCTTAAGTACTATAAGATGGGCACAGGAGGTGGGCTGGGTTGGCCACAACCCACCAGGGCGCGCCTGGGGGGCCTGGAGCGCCTTGGTGTCTTGTGGTCACCAGGTGGCCCCCCTCTAGTAGTTATTTTCTTCAGTATTTTTCATATATTCCAAAATAATTCTCCATAGATTTTCAGCTTATTTGGAGATGTGCAGCATAGGTGTCTTGACGTAGCTTTTTCAGGTCCAGAATTCCAGCTCCCGGTATTCTCTCTCTTTGTGTAAACCTTGCATATTATGAGAGAAAAGGCATTAGAATTACTCCATAAAGCATTATTATGCATAAAAACATTATAAATAATAGTAGGAAAACATGATGCAAAATGGACGTATCAATGGCATTACCCTGCTATTCCAAGTAATTTTGCATGTGCCATCTCTAATCATTCATATAATCATCTGTTATGTGTGCCCGTACCGCTCATGCAGCGATGGGCCGGTCAATATCTTCCATGATAAGAAGGTTATTCTCATGATGGGTGTTTATTCAATTGTCATTACACGAGAGATGCTGGTAATTGGATGCCTAGTCCTGTAATCAAAAGCGAAGAAAAATATAATAAAACAAAATCCCCTGAAAAGTTGATTGTTTGGAGGGCACCCGAGGATTCGGCTAGCCATGGCTTGTGTTTGTATAGTTGAGTGGGGGTAAACTTTTCATTTCCGCATGAACTACCGATAATTTATTTAGCATGGAAGATATTGAAATCCTTTGTTGTGGCGTTAACAAGAAAAGCACACCTCTCAAAATTGTATTCATATCTGGTTTAAGCTTCGATCTCTAGCACCTCTGCAAATCTCTTCTTTCCTCTGTGAAGGGCCTATCTATTTACTTTCATGTTATTTACTTTTATTGTTGAGTCATCACCTTCTCATTCAAAGCACCAATCCCAAGAGCACTATTATCATTCTTAGTTTAACATGCATTGAGTCTAGTTAATATTGGATATGAGCATGAATGGATCTCCTCTACCCTGAATTACAATGTTTAGTCACTGCTTGAACTTCATAGGTGCTCCACATTTATGTTTTGCGGTCTCGGAAAGGGCTAGCGAGATACCATGTTATCATATTATATCATGATTGTTTGACAAATTGTTGGCATTGGAGATATGTTATTATTGCTCGCTAGTTGATTAAGCCATTGATATGAGTTCTAAGTGCTATCATTCACATGGTTAGTTCATGATCTTTGCTGAAAACTTGGTTACTATTTAAGCTTATATACGGATAAAAGGACAAAAGAGTTCGTAAAAGTTTTTCTTTATCACTTTCAGTTTATCAACTGAATTGCTTGAGGACAAGCAATGTGTTAAGCTTTGGGGAGTTGATATGTCTCCATCGTGTCTACTTTTCCAAACACTTTTGCTCTTGTTTTGGACTAATTTGCATGATTTGAATGAAACTAACCCAGACTGACGCTATTTTCAACAAAATTACCATGGTGTTGTTTTTGTGCAGAAATAGAAGTTCTCGGAATCAGATGAAACTTTTTGGAGATTTTTTATTGAATAAATATAAAATACTAGAACAAAGATCCACCAGAGGGGGCCACCAGTTTCTCACAAGGCAACAGCGTGTGCCTACCCCCCGGGCGCTCCCTGATGCCTTGTGGGTCCCACAAGCGGCCGTCTGACCTAATTCCAAGCCTATTCTTTTTCCCCGAGAAAAAAATAAGATAACAAGTTTCATTGCATTTTACGATATGGAGCCACCACCACCTCATGTTCTTCATCGGGAGGGTTGTTCTGGAGTCCGTTCGGGGCTCCGAAGAGGGGGATTCATCGCCATCATCATCACCAACCCTTCTTCATCAACAATTCCATGAAGCTCACCGCCGAGAGTGAGTAATTCCTTTGCAGGCTTGTTGGACGGTGATGGAGTTGGATGAGATTTGTCGTGTAATCGAGTCAATTTGTTAGGGCTTGATCCCTAGTATCCACTATGTTCTGAGATTGATGTTGTTATGACTTTGCTATGCTTAATGCTTGTCACCAGGGCCCGAGTGCCATGATTTCAGATCTGAACCTATTATGTTTTCATGAATATAAGTGTATTTTGGATCCTATCTTGCAAGTTGTACGC
Organism: Thinopyrum elongatum; assembly: GCA_011799875.1. Classification (NCBI taxonomy): domain Eukaryota; kingdom Viridiplantae; phylum Streptophyta; class Magnoliopsida; order Poales; family Poaceae; genus Thinopyrum; species Thinopyrum elongatum. The sequence goes on along the minus strand of CM022301.1, from coordinate 511,950,994 downwards.
ACCTACTATGTTTTATGTCCGCAGACCCCAAGGTGACAAATATTGGGATTCACTCTGGTGATGACCATAGTATGAGGAGTTCATGTATTCATTATGTGTTAATGCATTGTTCCAGTTCTCTATTAAAAGGATGCCCTAATATCGCTTAGATTTCCTTATGCACCCCGCTGCCACGGGAGGGTAGGACAAAAGATGCCATGCAAGTTCTTCACGTATGACTACATACGGAATACATGCCTACATTACATTGATGAATTGGAGCTATTGTGTGCCGCTCTAGGTTGTGACTGTTATATGATGAATTTCATCCAACACTAATATCCATCGCTGATCCAATGCCTACGCTTTTCTCATATTAATCTTTGCTAAGTTACTATTGCCACTGCTGCTGTTACAATCACTACAAAATAGCTATTGTTCCTGTTACCATTACTATTCTTACTAATACAACTGCTATCAAACTATCATACTACTGTGCTACTAAACACTTTGCTACTGATATTTAGTTCTCCGGGTGTGGTTGAATTGACAACTCAACTGCTGAGCTCGTAAATATTCTTTGGCTCCCCTTGTGTCGAATAAATAAATTTGGGTGAAATACTACCCTTGAAGACTGTCGCGATACCCTATACATGTGGGTTATCAATGTTTTAGGTGTATGAATTCTACATCTTTTCTCCAACTAAATAAAGTAAGTGCCTCAAGTAAAACGGTATTCATGGGGTTGTTGGGAAACGTAGTAGAAAACAAAAAAAACTCATCCTATGATCAACGAGGAACAGTATGAAGATGCAATAACGGTTTAGATCAGATCATTACCAACTTCGAGTTGCAGCAGAAGAAGACGATTTGGTGTTTATCATACTTGAAGTCCCTCGAACCGTTCATGAATGATCCCTCAAACGGAAGACCGAAATCACAACCTCCCTGCAGTTTGCAAGCGTACCATCTTCACGATCTGGTAACGCTTCCCTGTCCAGAGCTAATCGTCGCTGAAGAATTAGAAGGAGAAGATTAGAACCACACTTGGCTTCTAATTATGAGGACTGGTGAGTATTAGATCTACCTCTAATTGGATCAAATAGAACTAGAACTAGAGGAGGCTCCAAACCTTGTTTCTTCAAGGGCCAAAATCCTCAAGTATATATAGGTTGGAGGAGAGGGTAGGGGCGCCACAAGGGGGAAGGAAACCTTCCCCCATGCACCGGCCAAGCAGGGGATTTCCTCCTCCAATTCGGCCTCCCCTTGGCTTTTTCGAGAAGCAAGGGGGGCATCTCCCCTATTGGGCCCATGTGGCCAAATATCCTTTCCACCACTTGGCCTTTTAAAGCCCGTTGATATTTAATTAAATATAAAAGCCTCCTATCTATTATTAGAGCCTTTTATTATTAGTTTAACATATTCAAAAATATTTTCCAGCTATATATATTATTTATCGATATTACCCGGTAAACCGCGAAACCCTTCCGGTGATCCTGAAACGCATCAGGTTCCTCTCGAAACTATTTAGAATATTCATGAAACTATTTCATAAATATTTCCTCATTACTCCTGTCCTACTAACACTCAGCAGATCGTGATTACCTTAAGCTTGTGAACCTGTAGGTTCGGTAAAACATAGACATGAACAAAACCCCTTTCGTTCAATGATCGATAGCGGAACCGTGGACGTCCATATCAATCCCTATGAATACACGAATGACATTTGAGTGAACCTTTGGTTATCATGTGCTATTGCCTTACTTCATGATACTTTACAAAAGTCGAGGTAAATGTACCGGTATCCTCTTGAGTCATTCTCATGCTCATTATACCGGTCTCCTCATTACCGGCTTTGTTCTTATTTCTCATTGACATGTTCTGACATCCCCATGACCTAGTCACCTGTGTCTGTCCAGACGATGATGGATGCCATCACACCGAGAGGGCCCTAAGAATATGTCTCCATCGTAAGAGGAGCATATCCCACTCTTGTGCTATCTAGTCCCTTGTCAGACTTTCCGATGAGCCTGTTAGTTGTCGCTATGATCACCGTGTTACAGATGACGTTTGAGCAACCCCAAATTCCATCGTACGGTAAGAAGTGAATACGATACTCTCATGGTCTAAGGAACTAAATCACATGTTAACTCCCCATATTATAATGATGACTTGTATGATTGTATCTCAAAGTATCACAATCGAGTTCGGGTCAATTCAATAGGATCGTTCTTCCAACGTCATATTCTTAAAGTTGTTTTAGGACTATCGTTACACTTAATGATATCTAAAGATCTGAAACATGTTCACAAACAACACTTGAGTTAGTCTTAGAGGAGAGCGTGGAAATCATATTTTACCGTTTATCATTGCACACGCGCATATGAGTTTTCCACTGAATCGCATATTCCAGGATCAAGCAGTTATAGCATAGAATATAAACTCTTAATTATAATCATGGAAATATAATAATACAATATTACTGCCTCTAGGGCATATTTCCAACAGACTCCCACTTGCACTAGAGTTAGCAATCTAGTTAGCACATTTTCCTTTTACAACAATGGCAATCTGGTGTTAGTCCATGCTTTGCTTATGGTATAGCTTATGTCCTAATGAATCTGACAAGTTCAAATCCGTGTGTATCATTTGCATTTCAACGCATCTATCATGCTTTCACAAGAATTCATAATTTGTGTGAAATTGCCTTTGTATATATTGAATCACTGGTAGGAGCTTTGATTCCTTAGACTGAGCTATGGAACCACTAGTGTTCCATTGGCATAATCATCTAGAAACCATAACAAGTTCATAAATAAAATTTTGATTCATCACCCTCCATTGTTGCTTCTAAAGCAACAATATACTCAGCCTACTTTCCCGGACCAATTCCAACTTACTGCGCCACCAATTTTTGTATAATACAAATCACTTAATTGAAATCAAAAATTACTTGGAGCACAGATGAAGATTTTACCGATGTATTACTTACAACGAGCCTGTATTTATGTAACTCCTTACAACAATCTCTTCATTTTCTCTGTATGCGAGAAACATGTCGTCTTTGCATTTAACGGCATTTTCACTATTGTCCTATGATCAACACTTTGATCAATCTGGTAACTTTACTCACAACTTACTTGGAGTATTGGACATATCTGGTTGTTTACATACCATGTAATTTGATTAACACAAGTGTATTTCTCTCATCAGTATTTTAGGATATCGATTCTTGCTTAAAACTCCTTACATGTGACTTTCGAAAAGAAACTCTTCTAGGCATTTTTCATACTAAACTGGTTTTAGTATCTTGTCAATATGTATTTTGGCTAAGCCCGATTAGTCACTAATGTCTCCATAGGTCATAATGCTTAATACCAAGGCTATATTGCCTAAGCACTTCACTGAAAACTATTTAATGAAGTCCTAATTTGTGTCAAGAATATTATTTCCAATCAATAATATTTTATGCACATATAGTTGTTTAGAAATACCATTATGCTCCCATTTACTTTCTTGTAAACACAAGCATATTCATTTTCCTCGATGAAATCAAATTTTTGATCATTTCATTAGAATGAAAATTCTAACACCACTATGCTTGCTTCAGATCATTATAGGATCTCTTGAAGTTTGCACACTTACTAGCATCCTCTGTATTGACAAAATTACCTTGGGCCGTATCAAATATACAACCTTGGTTCTATTTCCATCTCATGAGAATTATTTTGACATCCATCAATTATATCTAATTGCTAGTTTAATCCGAACTGACTTTAAGTATTGCTATGATGAGACAATCTAGTCATAATCAACTCCTTGATCTTGTCACAAACTATTTGTAACTAGTCAAGCATTGTAAAACATTTTTATCTCTGCCAGTTAATAGATCCATTACTATACTTCAGACTCTAAGTCTTTTGGGGGGTTCATCAAGTTCTAAACTTGAATTATGTACATTGATATTATCTCGGATTATTTTGGCTTATATACAATTTCGAAGTCAGGGCCCATCACCGCCTCTTTGTATTATAGGTTTATTGTTTGGTCAACAATATTTCGTCTGCACACCATGAATATTTGCACGAATTTGCTTAACCTATATAGTTCAGTTGCAAATTCGACCGAAGTCTCTATATCTCATGTAGAGACTTCTGTACAGTCGCGGTAGGAAATCCTGGAACTACTTGTAGTGTCTCTTTCTTTTGACCTGATGATGAAGAATCTATAATCTTGCCGAGTTGCACTGTCCTCCCACTCACTATTTGCAGAAAACATTTTCTTCAAAACTTACCGCTCTCTGTAGCAGAACACTTTGCCTTGGCGTAGTGATAGAGGAATACCTAACTATTTGGGATAACCAATAAAGTAGCACTTATCTAACTTGGGACATAAACTCATAAACACTATTACTTATGTATTATATCTCCAAATGTTAAGAAAAGACCAAATGGTTTGGCATACCATACCATATCTTATATGGCATCATTTCAACATATTTGATGGCAGTCTTTTTAGTGTAAAAGCCATAGTCTCTGAAGCAGCACAATAAAAGTATATTCGCAAATTGATTTAATGTCATCTTTGATCTCACTATGTCATACATGGTTCGATTACAACTACTCGGACACGCCACTCACAGTGACGTTCAAGGAGGTGCAAGTTTAGAAACTCTTTTCACAACTTATCAGACAATCGCTAAACTTGTGACTCAAATATTCCTTTCTGCAGTCCAATTGTAAAAACATAATTTTCTTATCACAATAATTTCTACTTCATTCTGAGTTTTTTGAAATATTCCAAAGAGTCCAGATTTATGTCTCATTAAGTAAATATAAATATCTACTTGAGTCATCCTTGAAGATAGAAAAATCCACTACTTGTAACAACACTTATTAGACTACACATGTCAATATGCAGGTTTCCAATTATTATTATTTCTCGTTCTTTATGGCATATGAACGGTATTTTAGTTTATTTCACTATTTGGACAGAAGTTGCAAGTGTTAGATGATTCATAATAAGACGACTTCAAAATTCATCACTATGGAATTTCTCCATGCGGGTTTCTCCAATGTGACTAAATGCAGTGTCACACATATGGGGTATTCTTTTAGAATTGCCACATTTAGCATTAGTGTTATGGATGTTCAGTTATATCATCAATATTCATAACTTACATCCTATTCACAATAGGAGTATGTCCTTTTGTTCATAACATCGAACAACTATTGTTCTCTAGTAAACAACCCTGTCGGTACAGTAAACTTGGGCGTTCACTGCCCTGACGCGTGCACAGACATGCCGCAACTTCACCCCTCGTCAAACATCATGTTTGTACAACATTCAAGCCAGAGAAGCCGCTCTTCATGAGATATAGGAGCACATTAAGAAGACCAAGCAAACAGCCACTCCGGAGAACCCCCGGGAAAGCTTCCCCTGCCATCCTAGAGGGGCTGGAAGGGTCGAAGCTGTGCCTAGGATCTAGGCCGAGCCACTCCCAGCAAGGCCTCCGGAGCCACCAAGACCGAAGCAGAACCTCAAGGCGAAGGCCTGGCAGGCTCCGTGCCGGCAAAACCCCACTACTCACCATCGCTCCACCTCATCGAGACTCCAGTCACTAATCGATGAGGTGTCAAGCCCTTGGGCAGCTAGGTGTATCTTGCCAAGCACGTGGTAGCCTGCTGGAGGAGAGGTTACCTTTAATGACACCCGTCCCAGAGGCATGTCAAGAAAATAAGAGGTGGTTAAGAAAGCGGTGGAGGAACCCTGCCGGGGCAGCTTCTCCACACGACACCTAAGCAAGCATTTATGGCATTTTGTCCTAAACTGCCAGAGTTAGGTATGATAGCACTGTTAGCTGTCTAATCATCGCATGATGACTGTTTTGCCACTGTGGTCTCCCCTTAAGCTATAAAAGGAGGACCGAGGCAACCTAGCAAAGGATTCGATCTTTCGATCCTCTAGCACTTGTACGCGCGTAGTTGCTCTCCCCGAGGCACCCTTGCCGGGCTTGAGCGCTCCGCGTCTTCGTCCTCCCTCCAATCAATCCACCAAAGTAGGAGTAGGGTTTTATGCTTCACAGTGGCCCGAACCTGGTAAAAACGAGTCTCCTCACTTCACTGTCTTGTGACTTCTGCTCTTTCTGAATGTGATCATCCCCTCGCCGAACCACAAAGGGGCCAGCAGCCCCCATAGGTGATCATGGTCATCTGCCAAGACATCTCTGGCGTGCCAGGTAGGGGGATTCACTTGTGCGAATCTGAGGTGACAACAAGCACGTCGATCTTCATCATCTTCGATCTCATCAATGGCTCCCAAGAAGAAGAGCGGTGCGGCAGCGCATCCCTCCGCTTCTAAGGCTCCTTCACACGCGGCCGTTAATGCCGCTGCCGCCGCGGGTGGAGTAGACACCACGGGTGGCGTGACCGGCACAGGAGGCGCTGCCGTCGTGTCCACCGCGGTCGAAGCAGGAATTGGAGCTGCAAGAGCCGCCCAACTTCTCCAACCTTCTGGCGAGCATGGCTATGCTGGTGCGGGTGGTGGGAGCACTCAGCTTCCACCTCCCCGTCGCAACAGCAAGCGCAACCAGCGCGGCAACGACGCCCGCTTCGGCGCTAGCCAAGATCCTCTGGCCACCCCGGTCGAGGGTGCGACGTCAAGGCACGCGCCCCGCCCGCGCAGGGCGAGCGTGACAAGACCCCGGTTGGCCAAGAGCAGGGTCCGCAAGAACAGCCTCAGCTACGCCAGACCGCCCTTGTGATCAGTCCAAGGCAGCGGGAACGCCACAACGCTCCTTCTGGCTCCGCCAGGACTCGAGCGACGTCGCGTTCCGCTTCCCATGCCATGCCAGGGATGGCGGCTGAAGTAGTGGCGCGAGCTCGGTTACTGTTGGATTTTCCTCCGACAGCTGACAAGATGGACGAGTGGAGAACCACCATCCAGAGCCTTATTGGGTTCGCTGAAGCCAAAATATCACGACAAGTGGAACCCTCGTGACATCCATAGGTGACGCCTATAGCTGGTGGTGGTGGCCATGTCGAGAAGACTCCACTCACGGTGCAGTCTCCTCCACGGCAACCACACCAGAGGCTGCCGCAGCGAGCCCAACGAGTCGACGAGCCCGATGAAATGTTGATGGCCTTGACCGACCTACAAACCAAGCAAGATCAGCGTCATGTGTTGAGGGACAGGCAGAAGGAGGATGCCCGTGTCACCATCGAGTGGCGCCATGAGACGCACCGTCAATCTGATAGGCGTAATGGCCCAGGCGTCGACAAGCCCACGCCCAGTGTTGGAGGGTATCAGCCTTACGAGGTAGGATGCCCTGCCTTCCCTGATGAGCTGCGGCAAGTCCGCTGGCCATCGTCCCATGCCTTCAAGCCTAAGTTACTAGAGAAATACGATGGGATTGAACCTGGCAGAGTTTTTGGGCATCTACACGATCGTCGTTCAAGCCGTCGGGGGAAGAGATGAGAAGGTGCTCGCCAATAACTTTCCGTTGGTACTCAAGCACAATGTGAGGTCTTAGTTGATGCACCTGCCTAAGAATTCCATTTCTTCGTGGGCTGACTTGTGCAATGAGTTTGTTGGCGCCTTCACGGGAGGCCACCAGGAGCCTGGGCAGGCCAGTGACCTGCAAGTCCTCCTGCAGAAGGAAGGTGAAAGTTTGTGCAAGTATCTACAAAGGTTCAGTCAAGTACACCGCAACATCCCAGAGATACATCCGGCAACAGTGATTGTCGTGTTCCACACTAACGTGCACAATCGAAGGATGTGTGCCAAGATGAATGTACGGTTGCCAAGACCGTCAATGAGCTTTATATGTTGGCGGACAAGTGTGCTCGTGCCGAAGAAGGGAGGCGACTACCCGGTGAGGAGGCTGGCATCGAGGTCGATTCAGAAGACGACGACGACACCGTCACCCCAAGAAAGAAAGATCGAAGGCGCAACAAGAAGCACAAGAACAAAGCAGTGATGGCTATTGAGAGCTCCAGTGATCCTAGTGCCGGCAAGAAGGCTAAAACCGAGGCGCCCGGCAAGGAAGTAGCTACATGCGCTGATTGCCGGGCAGCCGTGCCGACAGAGAAAACTGGCAAGTCCGACGGGCCCTACTGCAAAATTCACTGCACCAAGGGCCATGATCTCCAAGAATGCCGTCAGGTTGAATAGCTTGTTGAGAAAAAAAAGGCTGAGTACGAGAGGCGTGATAAGGAGAAGGACCAAGAGGGTGCTGGTGGGAAAGGTCGTGGTGGTCGTGGAGCACGCCACGGCAAGGCTAAAGAGTAGAAGGAAAAGCCTGCCAGGGGCCGCGAGAAGAAAGAAGAGGAGGATGAAAGTGAAGAAGAGGATGATGATGAATCCAGTGAACGAGAGTTCTAGATGGCCACTGAGGCCATGTGCATTGACGAGGGTGCATCTTTGCACTCCACTCACCGCCAACTTAAATAGTGGGCCCGTGAGGTCAACGCAGTGGAGCCAGCAATGAGTGCTCAAAAGCCACTCAAATGGGCCTGCACGCCCATCATCTTTGATGCTGAGGATCATCTGGATCGCACCACTGCGGTCGGATGCCTGCCATTGTTGGTCTCACCAACAATTCGCAACCTCAAAGTCACAAAGATGCTGGTTGACGGCGGGGCAGGTTTGAACTTGATTTCTCCTGAGGTGATTGAGAAACTTCAGATTCCTGATGAAGATCTCAAGAAAACTGGCACATTCCAAGGGATCAACCAAGGGAGAAGCCAGCCTAAGGGGAAAATCACGTTGCTGGTGACATTTGACGGGGAGCTGAATAACCAAACCGAGAAGGTTGTGTTTGATGTTCTCAAGCTTCCTCTGCCGTTCAACAGGATTCTTGGTCACCCAGCCTTGGCCAAGTTTATGGCGGCATCTCACTATGCATATAACACCTTGAAGATGCCGGGGCCACTGGGAGTCATTTCCATCCCATCAGACAAGAAGGACGCAGTCATATGCGTCGATAAGATGTATCGAGACGCGGTGGCAGCGGAGGTCACCAAGGCCTCATCCCCTGCCAAGGAAGAAAAGAAAAGCAATAAAGCTAGCAAGGACGCTCCTGGGAAGCGCGCCTCTTCGGAGTGCGCTGCACCCGATGGTGATTTGCCGGAGAGTTCGGCTAGCAAGAAATCCAAGGCTGCTTCCCCTGCGACAAAGAAGGTTCTAGCGAGGCAGGATGGCACTGACGGTACCTTTACCATCAGTACCACCCTTGATGAAAAATAGGAAAGCGCGCTCGTTACCTTCCTGCGGGTGAATGTTGATGTGTTTGCATGGCAAGCATCCGACATCCCCGGTGTTCCCAGGGAGGTAATCGTGCACCACCTTGCTATCTGCCCTCATGCTTGTCTCGTCAAGCAGAAGGTCAGGAAGCAAGCTTTGGAACGGCAGCAATTCATCGCCGAAGAGATCAAGAAACTTGAGACAGCTGGTTTGGTCAGAGGGGTGTTGAATCAAACATGGCTAGCAAATCCAGTGGTGGTTCGTAAGGCAAATGGAAAGTGGAGACTTTGTATTGACTTTAAAGACCTAAACAAGGCATGCCCAAAGGATCCTTTCCCCTTGCCACACATTGATCAGATCATTGATTCCACTTCAGGATGTGAGTTGCTCTCATTTCTGGATGCATACTCCGGCTATCATCATATTTTCATGGCCAAAGAGGATAAAGAGAAACCATGTTTATAACTCCATGTGGCACGTACTTCTTTGTACGCATGCCTTTCGGGTTAAAAAGCGCCGGTTCTACATTTGCAAGGGCTGTGCAAATTGGTTTTGAACCGCAGTTACACCAAAATGTTGAAGCATATATGGATGACATAGTAGTCAAAACCAAGGACAAATCCACACTCATTCAAGATCTGGAAGAAACTTTTGCAAGCCTGGAGAAGATTAACTTGAAGCTCAACCCTGAGAAATGTGTGTTTGGCATTCCGTCCGGCAAGCTCCTTGGAATTTTTGTATCTCAGCGAGGGATAGAAGCCAACCCCGACAAGATCAAAGCAATAGAACAGATCCAGGCACCAAAAACCGTCAAGGATGTGAGGCGTCTAGCTGGCCGCGTCACTGCATTAAGTAGGTTCATTTCAAAGTCTGTCGAGCGCGCCTTGCCGTTATTCAAAATCTTGAAAAAGACAGGTCCAACGAAATGGACCTCGGAGGCAGAAGTTGCGCTGCAGGATTTGAGAGCCTACCTTTCCTCTGCACCCATGTTAGTCGCACCTAAGCCGCAAGAGCCGTTGCTACAATACTTAGCGGCAACGAATCAAGTGGTTAGTGGTGCGCTGGTGGCACATAGGGAAGTTAATAGCGAAGGAGCCGAGGCAGCGGGATCACCCAGCAACGAGCCAAGATCATCCCCGGTAGAACTTGGCATTGGTGGGGAAGAGGTGACACAGGTAGACAGTGACAACCAAAAGATGCTAGCGAAGAAGAAAGTGGTGCAACGGCCAGTTTACTTTGTTAGTTCCCTTCTACAAGGGGCTAGGTCAAGGTATTCTGGATTGCAAAAGTTGATCTTCGGCCTTCTCATGGCTTCGAGGAAACTGCGCCATTACTTCCAAGCACACGATATAACTGTTGTCACCCGTTTTCCGTTGCAACACATTCTGAGGAACCCGGAGGCGACTGGCAGGATAGTTGAATGGGCTTTGGAACTATCAAGCTTTGCTTTGAAGTTTGAAAGCACGAAAACTATCACTACAAAAAAAATCACTTCCGTGAAGATACGTGTTCGTCACAGTAGGTCACGTTTTCTGTCATGCATGTACATCCATGACGATTTTATGACAGAATCAAGATAGTCATACCTGTGCTGTCGTAGAAGTGTTCCATGACAATACCAAAATTATCATCACGGAAGTGTCCACTTCCATGACGATAAATGGCGCGTCATGGAAGTGTTTTCGACAAGGGTAACCGACACGTGCCATCCACCGTAGCAGGTCGCCGTTAAGCTATCGGGTTCCGGTTTGGATCCGATAACACGTTAACAGCCCCGACCAATGGGGATTTTCCACGTGTAAAATTCTCATTCGCCGGAGGATCCACGTGTCGGCTCAGCGTTGGGACAGATGTCATCCACTCATTGTACGGGAGGCGCCTATGATACGTTGGCACGTGGCAAGGCCCAACAGTGGCCCATTTAGGTGAAAGAGGCCGGCCCAGTCAAAATTAGCAGGCCGGCCCATATAGGGCCTACTTGTGTCTGGTCCATTTAAGCCCACGACCCATACAAGATGTGCCAATTCGGCCCGTCAACGGCCCGTTAACTATTTGACACCATTGCAGCCCATCGTCAGTTCGAGCCCGTTAATAGCCCGCTATATATTTGGGCTCAATATCGGCCCCATGTGGTTTCGGCCTGTTAACGGCCCATTCAAGGGATGGGCCAATTTTCAGGATGTACGTCTATCGGCCTTTTAGTGACCCATTTAAATGTTGGGCCAATTTCTAGCCCGGTGTGTCTTTCAGTCCGTTAACAGCCCATAAATGAGTTGGGCCATTTGCAGTTGGACCTGAGTTTTGGCCTCTTAATGGCCCATGCTCTTCATGAGCAATACCAGCTCGGTTTCTCTTTTGGCCTGCTAAAGGCCCACAACAAAGTTGGGCCATATAAAGTCTGACCTGACTTTCGGCCTCTTAGCGGCCCATGCTCTTCATGGTCCAGTACGAGCCCATTGTCTCTTTCGGCCTGCTAAAGGCCCAATATACAGTTGGGCCATAAATAGCCCGACCTTAGTATCGGCCTGTTAATGACCCGTGAAGTTGAATGGGCCCACTTATTGCCCACTTTGATGTCGGCCTGTTAACGACCCGGGAGGTAACAGGGCTGAGCATTAACTGTTGGCTCGTTTCAATTATAGCTGCCCAATAGTGCTTTCGACCTGGTTATGGCCCATTAACTTAATGGGCCCGCTAAAGTTTGAACATGTCAGTTGGCCCAATTAGATAACTTCAATTCCGGCCCAACTATAATTTCAACCCATTACGACGAGCAATTATGGACAGGACAAAAACCGATCAATCAAAAGCCTATGAGAATTTTGGCCCATGCGAGTCCATTAGGGAAGCCCATTAAGGGCAGTGGGCCGCTTCCTTCATATAGGGCCCACGACTGTTCGTGCTAACTAATAATTTCACTGCTTTTTTGCCTTTCTAGCGACCAGTTAGCTGGAATGCGAGGCTCGCTAAGCAAACGTATGGCATACAAGGAAAAACGTTGCACATCCAGCATATATTATAGGAAATTACATCCACTGGGCAATCAAAGATTGATGCCAGTGCAAATAAATGAGCAGAACTTAACGATCTACAACCTCACAATCTGCAACCTCAGCGCGGATGATGCCCATAAGCATGTGAGCAAGTTCTTCCTTCTTTGCTACACTATCTCTGAAAACATTGATCAGTTGTTGTTGCCCAAGAATGTGCACCTCTGATTCCTCCACGATTTCCATGATTGCTTCAGCCAGTAATTTGTTCACAAACATACATTTTTTCTGTTGGATTTGAGATAGAGGAAACTCAACAGATTCAGATGGAGATTTTGGCAGGCTTGTATTATTGATAGTGGAGAGTGTCTCGACCACTGCATCATAACATAAATTAGGAGGGGAACCGAATAGATTAATCAAGAGTTATTGCCATATTACCTGGCCTAGATTTATTGGAAAGAAACAATGGGGTTACCTTGCTATTTTCAGAGTTTGTCTTCTTATCTTCAGTAGCCTCCACCAAATTAACACACTAGCATTGCTATCATTGGCCAGGTCAGATAATAGGAAAGCAACATTGAAACAATGAATGTTTGGGCAACCAGACCACACCAGCCTACACCAAATTAACACAACATGGCACAGCTATCATCAGCCAGGTAAGGTAATAGGAAAGCAACATTGACACAATGAATGATTGGGCAACCAGAACAGCACTACAATTTAGTAATGTGCATGATATGAGATAGTACACTCATGCAGCTCAGTATGCAAAACTACCAGGCAGTTTTCCTTACAAAAATCAACATTGTCGCCTTTAATTATAAATTTTGCTACAAGTAAATTTAGATCAGATAAAGGTTGGATTCACGCCGATTAACAAAATACATCCTGATGTAAAAATTTAGTGATATACAACAGGTACTTACATCAGCATTGGAGCACAGAGAATTCCCGCAAGATACTTTCCTCGAACACGATCCCAGTTTAGAAAGTCTTCTATCGTTTAAGCTTATTTTCTAAAAGAGAGATGGGTAAGAAACATGTAGAAAATATGATCTGAATGCTATAAAATTTCATGATGTGAGGATACGCACACGCTTTTTAGAATGGAGTTGACATATTTTTGTTGTACTGGAGTGGACTAGTTCTTTGGCCACTTGAATCTTCTTATTATCAGTAGGAGTTGGGTTTTTCTATGCTGGAGAAGTATCTATGAACACTGGAGTTGGTTTACTATCTCCTAGTGTTTCGATCTTTTGTAAAGACCTTGTTTGTAACCCTTCAGATTCTAACATAGCCGTCTTCCCCTTGCATGCCTTATATAGAAGGATGGTGCTTCAGTTATAAAACATGCTACGGCAGAGAGATGGAATAGGTACTGAGGAATAGAAAGGCATGACATATTGACATGTATTCCCTCCATCCGGAAATAAATGGATGTGTCTAGGCGTATTTCAGTTCTAGATACATCCATTTTTATCCATTTCTGCGACATGTAATCCAGACGGAGGGAGTATGATGTAAGAGCTAGGGATACGACAGGACAACAGAGTAAAAAAACACTAGTTGAATGTAAAACTGTATGATAGCGGAATACATACAGAAAAACACTAAGGCAACATATGCGTGTATGATTGGGAAACTAAGATGGCATTGCAACAGACCACTAGAAAAACACTTCAATGTAAAAAAAACATGGTATGGTACGCATATTTACATGCATGATCAGTAGGCTAAGCACATGGCATTGCAACAGAGTAGAGGCACTCCAGGACATTATATGCATGTTGTACCCATATCACGGGCCAAGTTAGAGCAAGGACCTTGTGGGGTGAATAGGATTCGTCATCTTTCTGCAAGTCTTCTGAAGAACTGCCTTTACATGTTCCATCATATTGGGTATCATTGACGTCAAGTTTGTTGGCCGTTACATTGCTCCGTGAGGATCTTGTGGATATATCAGTGTGTGCAATTATATCTGACATGCATTGAAGACAACTAGTAGTTAGATTTATGTAATGAGTGCCTATAGGAGATGACATAAATAGTAGGACTGGGCTTAACTAGCAGCAATAGGTCTCAAAAACTAAAGGGAGAACACAGATGAAAGCTACAGAATATGTATCGTTTGTACTCAAGATTAACTAGATGGCACACAAAAGTATTAAAGAACAACACAGGTAATACTAGAAGTGGTATAATCACCAGCCTGTGGGATAACATTGGCTAACGGATGATAACTATGGAACAACGTTACCTAAGGAACAAGTCTCTTATCTGAACTATGGAACAGGGTTAACTCTTGAACAAGACTCATAAGAGATCAGCATGAATATACAGTGAAATGTGATAATCTATTTTCCATGCTTAGATGAATAACAAAGCCATAAATGTTGCACACAAGTAAGATGAGGGTATGATAACCCAGAAGTATAGGGGATCGCAACAGTTTTCGAGGGTAGAGTATTCAACCCAAAATTTATTGATTCGACACAAGGGGAGCCAAAGAATATTCTCAAGTATTAGCAGCTGAGTTGTCAATTCAACCACACCTGAAAGACTTAATATCTGCAGCAAAGTATTTAGTAGCAAAGTAGTGTGGAAGTAACGGTAACAGTGGCAAAAGTAACAGTAGCAGTTTTGTAGTAATCGTAACAGTGGCAACGGAAAAGTAACTTAGTAAAGATCAATATGTGAAAAGCTCGTAGGCAATGGATCGATGATGGATAATTATGTCGGATGGCATTCATCATGCAACAGTTATAACATAGGGTGACACAGAACTAGCTCCAATTCATCAATATAATGTAGGCATGTATTCCGAATATAGTCATACGTGCTTATGGAAAAGAACTTGCATGACATCTTTTGTCCTACCCTGCCGTGGCAGCGGGGTCCTATTGGAAACTAAGGGATATTAAGGCCTCCTTTTAATAGAGAACCGGACCAAAGCATTAGCACTTAGTGAATACATGAACTCCTCAAACTACGGTCATCACCGAGAAGTGTCCCGACTATTGTCACTCCGGGGTTGCCGGATCATAACACGTAGTAGGTGACTATAACTTGCAAGATAGGATCAAGAACACAAATATATTCATGAAAACATAATAGGTTCAGATAAGAAATCATGGCACTCGGGCCCTAGTGACAAGCATTAGGCATAGCAAAGTCATAGCAACATCAATCTTACAACATAGTGGATACTAGGGATCAAACCCTAACAAAACTAACTCGATTACATGATAGATCTCATCCAACCCATCACCGTCCAGCAAGCCTATGATCGAATTATTCACGCACGGCGGTGAGCATCATGAAATTGGTGATGGAGGATGGTTGATGATGACAATGGCGACGATTTCCCCTATCCGGAGCCCAAAACGGACTCCAGATCTGGCCTCCCGGGGAAGAACAGGAGGTGACGGCGGCTCCGTATCATAAAATGAGATGAATCCTTCTCCCTTATTTTTTTATCCCCGAACGTGAATATATAGAGTTGGAGTTGAGGTCGGTGGAGGTCAGGGGGACCACAAGGACAGAGGGCGTGCCCCAGGGGGTGGGCGCGCCCCCACCCTTGTGGACAGGGTGTGGGCCCCCTTAGGTTGATTCTTTCGCCAATATTTTTTATTTACTCCAAAACTGATCTCCGTGAAGTTTCAGGTCATTCCGAGAACTTTTAATTCTGCACAAAAATAACACCATGGCAATTCTGCTGAAAACAGCGTCAGTCCGGGTTAGTTCCATTCAAATCATACAAATTAGAGTCCAAAACAAGGGCAAAAGAGTTTGGAAAAGTAGATACGATGGAGACGTATCAACTCCCCCAAGCTTAACCCATTGCTTGTCCTAAGCAATTCAGTTGACAAACTGAAAGTGATAAAGAAAAACTTTTACAAACTCTGTTTGATCTTGTTGTTGCAAATATGTAAAGCTAGCATTCAAGTTTTCAGCAAAGATTATGAACTAACCATATTCACAATAAAATTTTAGGTCTCACATTTAGTCGTGTCAATGGCATAATCAACTAGCGAGTAATAATAGTAAATCTTGAATGACAACACTTTTTCAAAACAATCGTGATATGATATAACAAGATGGTATCTCGCTAGCCCTTTCTGAGACCGCAAAACATAAATGCAGAGCACCCCTGAAGATCAAGGACTGACTAGACATTGTAATTCATGGTAAAAGAGATCCAGTCATAGTCATACTCAATATAAATTAATAACAATGCATACAAATGACAGTGGTGCTCTCTAACTGGTGCTTTTTATCAGAGGATGATGACTCAGCAATAAAAGTAAATTGATAGGCCCTTCGTAGAGGGAAGCAGGGATTTGCAGAGGTGCCAGAGCTCGAGTTTTTGAAATAGAGATAAATAATATTTTGAGAGGCATGCTTTCATTGTCAACATAACAACCAAGATATCTCGATATCTTCCATGCTACATACATTATAGGCGGTTCCCAAACAGAATGGTAAAGTTTATACTCCCCCACCACCAACAAGCACACTCCATGGCTAGTCCGAAACAATGGGTACCGTCCAACTAACAACAGTCCTGGGGGAGTTTTGTTTGCAATTATTTTGATTTGATTTGAGCATGGGACTGGGCATCCCGATTACCAGCCATTTTCTCATGAATGATGAGTGGAGTCCACTCATTGTGAGAATAACCCACCTAGCATGGAAGATATTGATAGCCCTAGTTGCTACATGAGCGATTTGAGCATACAAAACAGATTATCATTTGAAGGTTTAGAGTTTGGCACTTGAAAATTTACTTGGAATGGAAGGTAAATACCGCATATAGGTAGGAATGGTGGACTCATATGGAGCAACTTTGGGTTTATGGAGATGGATGCACAAGCAGTATTCCCGCTTAGTGCAAGTGAAGGCTAGAAAAAGACTGGGAAGCGACCAACTAGAGAGTGACAACAGTCATAAACATGCATTGAGAGTAACCAACATTGAGTGCAAGCGTGAGTAGGATATAAATCACCATGAACATAAATATCATGGAGGCTATGTTGATTTTGTTTCAACTACATGCATGAACATGCGCCAAGTCAAGCCACTCAAATCATTCAAAGGAGGATACCATCCTATCATACTACATCACAACCATTTTAATTTCCATGTTGGCACGCAAGGTAAACCATTATAAACTCTGAGCTGATTAAGCATGGCATGAGTAACTATAATATCTAATTGTCATTGCAAACATGTTTCATTCATAATAGGCTGAATCAGGAACGATGGACTAATCATATTTACAAAGACAAGATAGGTCGAGTTCATACCAGCTTTTCCTCATCTCAATCATTTCATCATATATCGTCGTTATTGCCTTTAACTTGCACGACCGAACAGTGTGGATAATAATAATAGTGCACGTGCATTGGACTAAGCTGGAATCTGCAAACATTTATTCAAAGGAGAAGACAAGGTAATATGGGCTCTTTGTTACATCAACAATAATGCAAATGAGAGCCACTCAACATTTTCATCGTGGTCTTCTCCTCTCGACCCCCAAAGAAAAGAAAAGAAATTCAAAGATACACACAGAAATGTTTTTGGAGTTTTTGTTTTTCTGAAGAAAGTGAAACAAGAACGAGAAAAACTATTTACATGGGAAAGCTCCCAACAAGCAAAAGAAGAACGAGAAATCTTTTTGGGTTTTCTTTTAATACTACTACTAAGCATGCGTAGAAAGGAAATAAACTACAACTAATTTTTTTTGTTTTTTCTCAAGGTTTTTCAAACACACAAGAAGAAAGCGAGAAAAAGAAATAAATTAACATGGATAATACAATGAAAAAGTATGAACACCGACAACTGAAATGAGTGTGTGAACATGAATGTAATGTCAGTGAGAAAAACGTACTCCCCCAAGCTTAGGCTTTTGGCCTAAGTTGGTCTAGGGCCACCACTGGCCCGGATGATATCCGAAATCATAGTTGGGGTCGTATTGTGCTGCGGCAGCTACCGTTTGGCGAGCTGCTTCCTAGAGGCGAGCGGCCTCTGCTGTTCTCTCATACTCGTTTGCCTCCACTCTAGTTATAAAATATCTCCCATTTACCTGAAAGTTAAAGAAGGCAGGAGCAGGAAGGGTAATATGGACAGCACGCCGTCTGTCAAAAATTAGTCGGTACTGGAGGGACTGTTCATTCCTCTCAAGAAACTGGTAGCGTACCATAGCCTCATAATCTAGAAAAGTAGGTGGCAACTCACTATCATACCCTCTTATGGGTACACCCAGATAATTAGCTAAACGAGTTGCATAAATCCCACCAAATAAATCTCCATCTTTAGCATTAAGATGTAACCTCCTCGCAATAATAGCCCCCAAGTTATAACGGTTATCACCTAACACCGCACACTTGAGGACACTAAGATCTGGAACGCAAAGGTGGCTATGTTCATGCTTACCATTAATACATCTACCTATAAAGAGAGCAAAATAATGTATGGCAGGAAAGTGAATGCTCCCTATGGTAGCTTGAGTGATATTTCTAGTTTCTCCTACAGTGAGGCTAGCAAGGAAATCATTGTATTCAGATTTGTGAGGCTCACTAAGAAGGCCCCATTGTGGGATTTTGCAGGTAGTGCTAAAATCCTCAAGATCCATATATGATTCATCATAAAGATCAAATAAAACAGTATGGGTATTACGCTTAGATGAAAATTCAAACCTCCGCACGAAGGAATCAGTGAGGTAATAGTATTGTCGGCACTTATCTGACACGAAGTCCTCAAGGCCGGCATTTTGTATGTATGCATCAAACTCATCCCTAAAACCTGCATGAACCATGAATTCATCCGACGGCCATTCACAAGGCTGCACTTGAGCTTCCCTTGGTGGTTCAAGGTCCGGCTCCCGTATAGCGGGACTAGGTGCTTGCTTCCTCGAAGAACCACCTTGGTACATTTTCCTAGACATTTTTCCTCCTTTGAAAGATTTCTGAAATTTTTAGTAACTCAAAATAAATGTGAACCAAACTCAACAAAATTGATAGTAACTACTCCTACAAGTGCCTAGAGGCTAAATCATGAATCAAAACTACTTTGGACCATATAAATTTGACATGCAAGCTCAAGAACAAGGTCACCACAGCAGCAAAAATTTGCAAATAATAAAGCACTAGAACAAAAACTAATTGGACCATTGGAGGAGTCACATACGAAAGAACAATCCCCCAAAGCAGTTTTGTGAATGGAGCTTTGAGCAAGGAGATTGAAAATGGCAACAAAATGAGCAAGAACACGGGTTTGAGCTATGGGATGATTTTTTCTGGAGGAAGATGAAATGGATGTGTGCTAGAATAAGTGGAGGGGACCCACGTGGGATCCACAAGGTCGGGGGCGCTCCCAGGGGGTAGGGCGCGCCCTCCACCCTTGTGGCCCACTGGTGAGACCTCCTGGTGTGTTCTTAGTGCCAGAAATTCTCAAATATTCTATAAAAAATCATACTAAATTTTCAGGGCATTTGGAGAACTTTTATTTTTGGGACATTTTTTATTGCATGGATAATTCAGAAAACAGACAGAAAATACTATTTTTTCTTTATTAAATCTAAATAACAGAAAGTAAAAAGTAGGTACAGAAAGTTGTGCTTTCTATATTCATCCATCTCATGCTCATCAAAAGGAATCCATTAACAAGGTTGATCAAGTCTTATTAACAAACTTCTTCCGAATGACATGAAACCGGAGAATTTTTGAATAACCCTAGGTTACCTCAACGGGGATATGCATGTTCCCAACAATAAGAATATCATATTTCTTTTTGAGAGTAGGAAGAGGGAATTCAAAACCTCCAATAGTAATAGTTGAAATTTTTCCAATAGAATTGATACTATGAACTTGAGGTTGTTTCTTCGGAAAGTGTACCGTATGCTCATTACCATTAACATGAAAAGTGACATTGCCTTTGTTGCAATCAATAACAGCCCCTGCAGTATTCAAAAAGGGTCTACCAAGGATGATTGACATACTGTCGTCCTCGGGAATATCAAGAATAACAAAGTCCGTTAAGATAGTAACGTTTGCAACCACAACAGGCACATCCTCACAAATACCGACGGGTATAGCAGTTGATTTATCGGCCATTTGCAAAGAGATTTCAGTAGGTGTCAACTTATTCAATTCAAGTCTACGATACAAAGAGAAAGGCATAACACTAACACCGGCTCCAAGATCACATAAAGCAGTTTTAACATAGTTCCTTTTAATGGAGCATGGTATAGTTGGTACCCCTAGATCTCCAAGTTTCTTTGGTATTCCACCCTTAAAAGTATAATTAGCAAGCATGGTGGAAATTTCAGCTTCCGGTATCTTTCTTTTGTTTGTAACAATATCCTTCATATACTTAGCATGAGGAGGCATTTTAAGCATATCAGTCAAACGCATACGTAAAAAGATAGGTCTAATCATTTCAGCAAAGCGCTCAAAATCCTCATCATCCTTTTTCTTGGATGGTTTAGGAGGAAAGGGCATGGGTTTCTGAACCCATGGTTCTCTTTCTTTACCATGTTTCCTAGCAACGAAGTTTCTCTTATCATATCGTTGATTCTTTGATTGTGGGTTATCAAGATCAACAGTAGGTTCTATCTCAACATCATTATCATTACTAGTTTGAGCATCAACATGAACATCATTATTAAAATTATCACTAGTTTCATGTTCATCACCAGATTGTGTCTCAGCATCAGAAATAGAAATATCATTTGGATTCTCAGGTGTGTCTACATCAGGTTCACTAGAAGCATGCAAAGTCCTATGAGTTTTCTTTTTCTTTTTATTACTAGGACTAGGTGCATCAGTATTAATTCTCTAAGAATCTTGCTCAACTCTCTTAGTATGGCCCTCAGGATACAAAGGTTCCTGGGTCATTCTACCACCTCTAGTCATAACCCTAACAGCATTATCATTATTCTTACTATTCAACTCATTAAGCAAATCATCTTGTGCCTTAAGTACTTGTTCTACTTGAGTTGTAACCATGGAAGCATGTTTACTAATAAGCTTAAGGTCATTAACAGTTCTACTCATATAATCACCCAAGTGGTCAAGCATGTAAGCATTACGTTTCAATTGTCTACTAACATAAGCATTGAAGTTTTCTTGTTTAATAATAAAATTATCAAACTCATCCAAGCATTGACTAGCAGACTTATTATGAGGAATATCACCTTCATCAAATCTATAAAGAGAGTTTACCTCTACTACCTGTGTCGGGTTATCAAGACCATATATTTCTTCAATAGGCGGTAGATTCTTAACATCTTCAGCTTTAATACCTTTTTCTTTCATAGATTTCTTTGCCTCTTGCATATCTTCAGGACTGAGAAATAGAATACCTTTTTTTTCGGAGTTGGCTTAGGAGTTGGTTCAGGAAGTGTCCAATCATTATCATTACTCAATATATTATTCAATAGCAATTTAGCTTGCTCTACAGTTCTTTCCCTGAAAACACAACCAGCACAACTATCTAGGTGGTCCCTAGAAGCATCGGTTAGTCCATTATAAAAGATATCAAGTATTTCATTTTTCTTGAGAGGGTGATCAGGCAAAGCATTAAGTAATTGGAGAAGCCTCCCCCAAGCTTGTGGGAGACTCTCTTCTTCAATTTGCACAAAGTTAAATATTTCCCGAAGGGCAGATTGTTTCTTATGAGCGGGGAAATATTTTGCAGAGAAGTAGTAAATCATATCCTGGGGACTACGCACACAACCAGGAGCAAGAGAATTAAACCATAACTTATCATCACCCTTTAATGAGAAAGGAAACAACTTGAGAATATAGTAATAGCGAATTTTTTCCTCATGAGAAAATAGGATGGCTATATCATTCAATTTAGTAAGATGTGCCACAACAGTTTCAGATTCATAGCCATAGAAAGGATCAGATTCAACCAAAGTAATTAACTCAGGATCGACAGAGAATTCATAATCCTTATCAGTAACAAAGATAGGTGAAGTAGCAAAATTGGGATCATATTGCATTCTAGCATTCAAAGATTTTTCTTTCAGCTTAGCTAACAGTTTCTTAAGATCAGCAAGCAAGAAAGTCTCTAGCAGTTTCTTCATCCATAACATAACCCTCAGGTACAACAGACAATTCATATCTAGGGGGAGAATCATAATCTTCAGTTTCAATAATATCATCAGTTTTAGTAATTTCATTCTCTGTAACCCTAGCAAGTTGTTCATCAAGAAATTCACCTAGTGGCACAGTATTATCAAGCAGAGAAATAGATTCATCATAAGCATCATGCATAGCAGAAGTGGCATCATCAATAATGTGCGATATATCAGAATCAATAGCAGGTGTAGGTGTCGCAAGCTTATTTAAAACAGAAGGTGAATCAAGTGCGGAGCTAGATAGCAGTTCCTTACCTCCCCTCGTAGTTGAGGGATAGATCTTGGTTTTGGTATCTTTCAAATTCTTCATAGTGATCAACAGATATAAATCCCAAGTGACTCAGAGAATAGAGCTATGCTCCCCAGCAACGGCGCCAGAAAAAGGTCTTGATAACCCACAAGTATAGGGGATCGCAACAGTTTTCGAGGGTAGAGTATTCAACCCAAATTTATTGATTTGACACAAGGGGAGCCAAAGAATATTCTCAAGTATTAGTAGCTGAGTTGTCAGTTCAACCACACCTGAAAGACCTAATATCTGCAGCAAAGTATTTAGTAGCAAAGTAGTATGGAAGTAACGGTAACAGTGGCAAAAGTAACAGTAGCAGTTTTGTAGTAATCGTAACAGTGGCAACGGAAAAGTAACTTAGCAAAGATCAATGTGAAAAGCTCGTAGGCAATGGATCAATGATGGATAATTATGTCGGATGGCATTCATCATGCAACAGTTATAACATAGGGTGACACAGAACTAGCTCCAATTCATCAATATAATGTAGGCATGTATTCTGAATATAGTCATACGTGCTTATGGAAAAGAACTTGCATGACATCGTTTGTCCTACCCTCCGGTGGCAGCGGGGTCCTATTGGAAACTAAGGGATATTAAGGCCTCCTTTTAATAGAGAACCGTACCAAAGCATTAGCACTTAGTGAATACATGAACTCCTCAAACTACGGTCATCATCGGGAAGTGTCCCGACTATTGTCACTCCGGGGTTGCCGGATCATAACACGTAGTAGGTCACTATAACTTGCAAGATAGGATCAAGAACACAAATATATTCATGAAAACATAATAGGTTCAGATCTGAAATCATGGCACTCAGGCCCTAGTGACAAGCATTAGGCATAGCAAAGTCATAGCAACATCAATCTTAGAACATAGTGGATACTAGGGATCAAACCCTAGCAAAACTAACTCGATTACATGATAGATCTCATCCAACCCATCACCGTCCAGCAAGCTTACGATGGAATTACTCACGGACGACGGTGAGCATCATGAAATTGGTGATGGAGGATGGTTGATGATGATGATGGCGATGATTTCCCCTCTCCGGAGCCCAAAACAGACTCCAGATCTGGCCTCCCAGGGAAGAACAGGAGGTGACGGCGGCTTCATATCGTAAAATGCGATGAATCCTTCTCCCTTATTTTTTTTCTCCCTGAACATGAATATATAGAGTTGGAGTTGAGGTCGGTGGAGGTCCAGGGGGCCCACAAGGATAGAGGGCGCGCCCCAGGGGGGCGGGCGCGCCCCCCACCCTTGTGGACAGCGTGTGGGCCCCCTTAGGTTGATTCTTTCGCCAATATTTTTTATTTATTCCAAAACTGATCTCCGTGAGGTTTCTGGTCATTCCAAAAACTTTTAATTCTGCACAAAAATAACACCATGGCAATTCTGCTGAAAACAGCGTCAGTCCGGGTTAGTTCCATTCAAATCATGCAAATTAGAGTCCAAAACAAGGGTAAAAGAGTTTGGAAAAGTAGATACGATGGAGACATATCAGGGTACAACCTATCTGGCCACCATTCATAGGAGTGAGCATCATGTGCTGACTTGTCGATGGCCCTACAGTTGTTGCGGCGGTCCATGTCGGGCACGCACATTCGATGCAGGGAACTGTTGAGTGGGGACTATAGCTCCCTTCTGGTGTATGCTTCCCTTGTTGGAGAAGCTGCGGTGAGAAGGAAGACGGTGTGGCTGAAGATGCAGAAAACGTAAAATGTTAAGAATGACACATATCACTGATCTGAAGAAATACCCTAAGAGATCAACAGTAAGGTATGAGAGTGTTCACACGTCTGTTGACTGAAAACTAAATTGGGGTCACACAATTTTATTTTATTTTGGTACTGTCCGATCTACGCCAGATGGCTTGATGGCCGTCTTGTGCCTCCCGGCTAACACTGTTCAGAATCTTCCCAGAAGAGCCAGCGACCACCGGCAGAGGAGCCTGCCTCCGCCGTCCCTGGCCGCGAGAGCTCCGACGAAAACCCTGCTCCCCGCCCCACCGCATTGCCGTGGTTGCGCTGCCCCCGGCTAATCCACAAAGACTCACCGTCATCCAGATCCAACGGCGGCAGTACCTTCAACCCACGCAACTCTAATATAGCCACCTAAGCGCTGCTTCCGCGGCGAACTTGCGCCCCCGCACCCTTACGTTAGACACCAGCCAACCGGCAACCTAGGAGCTCCACCGCCTCGAGGGGTGCTGCTTCCCATTAGGAATCGATTGGCCCAGAATAAAAATTCAGACAACTGATGACTAAATAAAGTGATTTAAGATGAGTGTATGACCTATCTTGCGGCCCGGTGAACTAGGCAGCTCCAGCTGCCGAGTCGGTGAGGTCGGTGCGATTGCGGTGGCTATCGGCGGCAGGAAAGCAGAGATGTCATGACGGTCAACGGCTACGGGGAAGCAGCGCCGGGGCCCTGGACGCTTCTGAAGTTGGAGCCGCTCCGGCGCCATGCACAACAGCGGGGGTGAATCGGCTTCGAGACGGTTCACGCGGCCGTCGTCGAGGCAGCTCCGGCAGCACGGAGTAAGAGGCACACGGCCCAGTGCATGACGACAAATGGACAGCGTCTCCGGCATTGGGGAGGAGGGCGGCGGTGAATTTGGTGCGGTGGGGGCGCCATGGAGGAGGGGCTGAGGTTTCGCGGCTGGGAAGAAGGGAGCTTCCGGGGAGAAGGTGATTTGGCGCCCATGATGTATGAATGGGGAATTGGGAGGGGGAACCATGTCTTACGGATGCATTTGTCTGAAATGTGGGGGGGAGTTACAGTTCTACCCCTGCCTTTAGGCTTTTGGGCTTGGGTCTGTGTACTGAGGGTCGGGGATAGTAGAGTAACTTTGCTTCTCCCAAATAGTGGGCGCTCGTGATTTCGGGCGAGGAGGGCGTGTTTTGAAATAGTGGGCGCGAGCGATTTCGGGCGTGCTTTGAAATAGTGGGCGCGAGCGATTTCGTGCGAGGAGGGCATGTTTTGAAATAGTGGGCGCGAGCTATCGGGGGTTGGATGCGACATATGCCAAAGGATGGCTTATCATTGTGGGAGCTAGTAGAACGTCGCCGGTGCCTGGAAGCGGGATGAGGCGTAGACACGAACGCCGGCGTACTTTACCCAGGTTCGGGGCTCTCCTAGGAGATAACACCCCTAGTCCTGCTCTGCGGGGTCTCCGCATGATCACTAAGGCACTAGTGAGTACGAGGTGCTCCTTGAGCTGTATGCCAGAGGTAGAAGAGAGCAGGGCCGACTCTCTCCTCACTCTGAATGTGTCTCGGCTTCATAGGTCCGAACCCTTTGCATGGGTGCCCTGGGAGGTTTATATAGGCCTACCCCCCAGGGGTACAATAGTCATCTGGCCGGGTGTAGGGTCCAGCGGTCAGCGTCCCTGGCCGCCGGCTTCTCTGTCAGCTGCTGGGGCCCGCCGCCTGGTGGGCCCCGCCGACTGGTCTGGCTCGGAGCCGACAGGCCGCTCCCGCCACTTGCGGGTCTCATCGGTTGCTTGTTGCTGTAGCCGTAATGCAGATGATGCGTGCTTGGTCGGGGGGGGGGGGCGTGGCTACAGTCCCGCCGTCGGGTGGGAGATCGCTGTAGCCACGCCGTGTCTTTTCTGGTTTAATGGCGCGCGGACTTCGAGGGAGGAGGGACCGCTTGCTAGAGGCCGGCCTCCCACCGGTCCGACTGGTCAGGCTCTGCCGCCCTCCAGTCTCTTGCTGCCTGGTAGGGCCTACCGCCTGCAGGCCGTACCGTCAGGCCGTTGTGGGAACAGGGCTTCGCCTGATAGGAATGACGTCAAGGGTGGGGTGGCCACAGTGCCACGTCGTGAGGAGATCTCTGCCTGTACGGAGCACTGTGGCCGCGCCGTGCCCTGGATATGGGGGAATGGGCTATACTGTAGCCACATCCTGTCTTGTCTTCTTAATGGGGGCGTAGACTTTGAGGGCATTGTGGGCCACCTGTTCTAGGAGCCGGCCTCTCTGGAGGCCGCCTGCTAGGAGTCGGCCCGTCTTGGGGCCGTCTCCCGGTGCTCGGCCATCCTCTGGCATCCAGCCTTATGAGCCAGCTGGCCACCAAAAGGCGGCGCTTCATCCTTGATGCTTTGAGGGGCGCAGCCGGCCCAATGTCTTGAAATGCTCAGGGACCCGGGTTAGGCTACCCGTGGCCCATTACCCCGACAGTAGTCCCCGAAGCTGGTGAGGCGTCGCGGTTGATAAGTCGAGAGGCTTCAGCAGCTTCCTTCTCCGAATGCTCTTGCTGAATGCTTCGTCCGCCCCCTGGTGTGCCGCCTGCTGGGAGTCGGTCGCGACCAGGCGGCCTCATCTGATAACTTCGAAACGCTGAGGCGGGAACCAGGTGGCGGGCCGGTCGAGCCTCTAGGCGCGCCGCCCGCAGCAAGCATGCCATGCGGCGCCAGCTAGCCGGGCTAGCCCGCCACTCACGCGCGTGATGGGACGTGGTAGCAGGCTGGGCCCACCACTACTGGGCCTGGGCGCGCGGGCGGATCCGCTGCGGCCGAGGTAGACGGTCGTGATTCCGTGCGGGGTCACTGCGCGCAGTAACCCGCGTTATAACTGCGGGGCCGTGGTGTCGCGGGTGCAGTTAATCCCATGATCCCACGCCCCGCCCCCTCGGCTTCGTAGCCTAGGGGCTATAAGTAGGGGGAGGAGGGGGAGCAGCGGAGCACTCGCGCCCTCCTCTCCCTTCACCATTTTCGTCCTTCTCCTTTCCTTGCTGCCACCGCACCTCCGCGCTCCGCCAATGCGCCGCTGCAGCTTGCCGCCGTCGGTCCCCTTCGCCCCAAGCCTCTTGCTCCGCCACGGCCCTCGCTTCCGCCGCAGCGCCATTTCTCCGTCTAGCTCGGTCCCCATGGCGCGCAAGAAGGGAGGGGACTGGGACGGCTCGGTTGTGATCGAGGACCACCTTGCCTTCCTTCGTGCCACACGGCGGCTGCCCGGCGCGGACTTCATCAAGGTGCGCGTGCCGCCGGAGAGGGAGATTTCGCCGGGGCCGCAAGGAGGCGAGCGGGTCATCTTCCGCTCGCACTTCCTCCGCGGCTTCGGCCTGCCGGCGAGTGGATTCCTCCGTTCCTTCCTCGACTTCTACCATCTTCAGCCCCATCATCTGACGCCCAACACCGTGACGCTACTGTCCGCCTTCGTCACGTTGTGCGAGGGCTATCTTGGCATCCTCCCCACCATCGAGTTGTGGGGAGCATTCTTCTACACCAAACTGGGCACCTCCGCCAGGGTGAAGGCGGCCCAGTGCGGTGCCTTCGTCGCGGTGCGCCGTCCGTCGGGGAAGAATGCCTTCCCCGCCATCAATCTGTCACAGTCGGTCAAACTGTGGCAGAAATCATATTTTTACGTGGAGAACGTCGACCCGGCAATCGACTTCATCAACTTGCCGCCCTATGAAGCCGGCCCTCCGGCCGAGCCTCGGGCCAACTGGGGCTACAAGCCGAGACCCTTGTCGGCCAACGCCAACGCCGCCATCAACCGGCTCCAAGTGCTGACGAGCGTAAAAGGCCTCAAGGCGTCCGACCTGCTGGTCGCCTTTGTCGAGCGCCGGATTCTCCCGCTCCAAGGCCGGCCTTATCTGATCTGTCGGATGAGCGGGCACCGCGACCCGAGCCGGATGTGCACGAGGGACATGCCGACTGCCGAAGTTGCCCGTATGGTGAACGAGATCTCCGACCTCAAGCTGTCGGAAGGGTCCTGGCGGTTCGGCAAGCGGCCATACTCCCGCGCCGACCCGCCGCCTGCTCCGGCGGCGGCCGCCGTGGTGGGGCCGGGTGAATGCTATCAGCCGGATCGGGAAGTGAGCGACGTGGACGACCCTGACTTGGGGGCGGCCTCCCTTGAAGACGACGCCGCGGGCGGCGGTGACGTAGCAGGCGGCTTCGAAGAAGGAGGCGGCCTTGAGACTTGGCCCGACGATGATGACGAGGAGGACGAGCCGCGCCATGCACAAGGCGCTGACAGGGCGGACGTGGGCCCTTCTGCCGGGCCGGCTGCTCGGGGCGGTACACGCAAGCGCAAACAAGGCGCCGTCTTGTTCGGTAGCGTGCCGAAGAAGGCCAAGAACCCGGCCGCGGCGACTAAGCGGAAGGAGGCCGCCGCAAAGGCGACCAAGTTCCAGAAGCTTCCGAAGGTGCCTCCTATGGTGTCGGTGTAAGTGTCTTTTCCTTGTGCTTTCTTTTCTTGTTGGTTCCGTCTGAGCTTCTTTGCTTTATTTTCCTTGACTTAGGGCTCCGCTCTCCCTTGAGAGGTCGGCCGCCGCCTCCATCATCGGGTCGGTGGAGACCTCTACCACCACCCAGCGAATCGACCCAGCAGCCGACCTCCGGGAGGCGCGGGAACGAAACGCGCGGGAGGCGCGCGAGGAGCAGGAAGCCGCCCGCATGGAGAAGGCGGAGGCGGACAGGGCGGAAGCCGCCGCGTTGAAGAGGCTAGCGGAGGCTGAAGCCGATGCCGCGGAGAAGAGGCTGGGTGAAGGAGCCGCGCACTGTCAGGCGCCGCTACTCATCACTCCCTTGAGCTTCGTGCCACCACCACCAGAGTTTACGGCGCCGACTGGCGGAGCCGGCGTCGAACAGCCGGTCATGGGAAGAGAAGGCGGCGATGTCGTCATGCCGGAGGTAGTCGTGCCTCCGTCGCCGCCATCTGGAGGAGCGCGGGACAAACAGCCGGCTGCCCCGCCGGTGCCGCCAGCCAGAAACGAGGTAGTGACGGGCCCAATTCCTGAGGCCCACACACCATCGCGCCGCCGAGGCGCGAAGGCGGCTACGGCGCCGCGACCGCTAGAAGCCGGCGCTGCGAGCTCGTCCGTCCCAGATGCCGAAGCTACCAGCCCCGCGCCCGCCGAGTGGGTGCGTGGAGGCAGGACCGGCGCCTTAAACCAGGCGATCCTAGATGTCCAAGCCAAACTCCGAGCTGAGGCCACCGCTCTTCGACAGTGCAACAATGCGTTCTTGGATTCGCGAGCGGCCATTCGGGTACGTCCTTTATTTCTTCATCTTTGATTCTTGTATTCTCTCTGTGGGGGCGCGCCAGTGCACCCACTGGGTGTAGCCCCCGAGTTTCAGGCCGGCTGCTGAGCAGGCGGCTCGGAACTTTAATTGGCAAGCTCAGAGTGCTAACTTTATCTGCTATCTTCATTATAGGACTATCATAACCTTCGCGCGATCAACTTCAACTCCAACGTCCGAGAGCTGGACCGGCAGACCGCCAACTTGTCGGAAAGCCGGAGTAAGTCTTCATTTTCTTTCTCTGCGGGGGCGCGCCAGCGCACCCGCGGGCTGTAGCCCCCGAGATTCGGGTCGACTGCTGAGCAGTCGGGCCGGATCTCCTTGGCAGCCGTACCTCTTTTTTGTTGATGGTTGATATTTTTTTCCTTCCTCTGCTCTTGCAGAGGCCAACGCTACTTTGCAGCAGCAGCTGGGTGAGGCCAACACCGCATTGCGCGCCAAGGAGGCAGAGTGCAACGAGCTGGCCCAGGAGCATGACCGACTGGCCAAGCAACTGACGGAGCAGGCGGAGCTTCTCCAGAAGGCCCAGAAGGAGGTGGAGGTGAAAGAGTCCAGTCTCCTTGCCGAGTTCGAGACCGAACGCTCCGCCTGGGCTGACAGGGAGGCGCTGCTGAAATCCGGCTTCGGTAGGATTGAAGACATAGTTGATGGTAAGCTTTCTTCTTTTTCTTTCTTTGAGCTGCCGATTGCCGATCGAGCCGGCGTCTGCTTCTGACTTCTGATTTCTTTGCTTTCTTCCTGAGCAGACTTCTTTCCTGGCCACTCTGACGCCGCCAACCAGGCTATTGAGGCTTATCGTAGAGAACGGAGAGCGGAAGGCGTGCAGATCGCTGCCAACGCCCCCCGGACTCTTAGCGAACAGCTCCTCAACATCCAGGCCCGCCTCCGGCTGGCTCATCGGATGCTGCGCCATCTTCAGTGTGTCGGGGCCCAAGCGATCTCCGCCCTTTGGCCAGACATGCCGGCTCCGCGCACTCCCAGTCGGACTGCCGACTGGCTGGAGGTGGCGGCTGGCCGACTTGAGGCTTGGAAGGGTTCCTCAGCCCGGGCTGGCGCGCGCCGGGCCTTGGAATTCGTCAAGGCATGTACCCTGGGCTAAGTCTAGCCCAGTTGACCATGTTTTGGCAGGAGGCCCAAGAGGAGCTGGTGGCGATGGAGCGCGATCTTGTCAGACGGGCAGCGGCGATCGCCGAGTACACCAACACCAACATCTTTGTTCCCGAGCTGGCTGAGGACGGTGCCGAGGCGCCGCCGGAGTGGTTCGGGCTGAACCCGGAGGACGACGAAGACTCGGCCGAGATGATCAACTCCAGCGACGAGGGGGAAGGCGAGGAGGACGGGGAGAGCAAAGAAGATATGCCGGAGGTCGGGGCGGACGACCAGTCTCTGCTTGATCATGCCTCAAACAACGAGCCATGCTCGAGTGCGCCAACTGCTGCTGGAGGCGACCAAGCGGAGACTGACCAGCCGTCCGCTCCACCAATCGGCACTACTGACTCCGCCAACCAGTCGGACCCCTCTGCTGCTCCCTAGGCCGCCGACTTGTCTTTTATTTTTCCTGTTTTATCAGTCTCGACAAACTTTGTTAAATTCGCACAATTCCACCCACGGGGTGTATTTCAAACTCTGTTGAATGCTGGCCAAGGGCCTATTGACATGCAGATATTCTTCTACATAAGTTGCGCTCTTGCCGAGCTCTGACTTTCCTTGCTTTCTGCTCCTTGGCTTTTTTCCTTTGCCGCCCTCCCTTGGCTGCTGTCTTGCCAGCCAAACAGCCGCTCTGCGGACTGCGGCTGGGTCAAGTACTTAGCTACTTTCGGGAGGGCAAGTACTTAGCCGACTAGAGCGTTAGTAAGATAAGTAGAAGCCGGCCGCATGGCTGCTCCGCAGCCGGTCAACGAGGCGGAAACCGGCCTGAACTATGTGCATGCTTTGGGTCCTTAGCCATTTTTCATGCGGACACCTTTTCTGCCTTTAACCCCTGCCTACCGGAGAGTCGCTCTGCGAACTGTGGCTTTGGCAGGAGAAAGTTGAGGCGCCAATGCATTACTTGTCCGGCTGCAGGAAGCAGCACATAGTACAAGGCGGCGAGCCCCCCGGGCCGACTGGTCGAACCCGATGCCAGGCAGAATAATGAAATGACACATTTATAGGCGTAATACTCAGTACGCAGCTAAAAGAGGGTAGCCCCCGAGTTCTTCTCGGGGAACCCGGAGTCTTCGTACTTAATACAAAGGGTAGCGTGATACATACTGTATCAACTGTAAAATCTTCGAAGGAGGTTTGCGTTCCACGGCCGCTCTGTCTCCTTGCCGGAGTCGTCTCTCTTGCGTGCTCTGGGCTTCTGAGCATCGATCAGGTAGTAGGAGTCGTTGCCCAAAACTTTGCTGATGATGAAGGGGCCTTCCCAAGGTGCCGAGAGCTTGTGCTGGCCGGCTGTTCACTGGATCAGCCGGAGCACAAGGTCTCCCTCTTGGAAAGATCTTGGCTTGACCTTCCGATTGTAGTATCGGCGTAGATTCTGCTGGTAGATGGCGGACCGGCTGAGTGCCAACAGCCGGCCCTCTTCTAGCAGATCAACGCCGTCTTCTCATGCTTCTTTTGCCTCCTCCTCAGTGTACATGGTGACTCGAGGGGAGTCGAATTCTATGTCCGTTGGGATGACGGCTTCAACACCGTAGACGAGGAATAAGGGCGTGAAGCCGGTTGACTTGTTTGGAGTTGTATGCAGGCTCCAGAGGACGGCCGGCATTTCATCGAGCCAACAGCCGGCTGAACGCTCCAGAGGCTCGATCAGTCGGGGCTTGATGCCGGACAAAATGAGGCCGTTTGCCCGCTCCACCTGGCCGTTTGACTGCGGATGGGCAACGGACGCTTAGTCCAGTCGGATGCCCTGCGTCGCGCAAAAATGAGCCAAGGCGCCCTTGGCGAAGTTTGTGCCGTTGTCGGTGATGATGCTGTGTGGTATGCCATACCGGGTGGTGATGTCTGCGATGAAAGTCACAGCGGTCGGACCATTCAACTTCTTGATTGGTTTGGCCTCTATCCACTTGGTGAACTTATCCACGGCGACAAGTAGATGAGTCAAGCCGCCGCGCGCTGTCTTGAATGGTCCCACCATGTCCAGCCCCCAGACGGCAAAGGGCCAGGCAATGGGGATGGTCTTGAGTGCAGAAGCCGGTGAATGTGGCTTGGAGCGGAACTTCTGACACCCCTTACATTTCTGGACCAAATCTTTGGCGTCTTCTAGAGCAGTTGGCCAGAAGAAACCATGGCGGAAAGCTTTGGCAACAAGTGATCTTGAAGCCGCGTGGTGACCACACTCGCCTTGGTGGATATCTTTGAGGATTGCTTGGCCTTTCTCCGGCTCCACGCAGCGCTGGTACACGCCTGTGACACTACGCCTCACAAGTTCTCTGTTAACAATGGTGTATGCTCCTGCCCGACGTTGCACTTGTCGGGCCGAGATTTCATCAGTCGGCAGCTCCTTGTTCACCAGAAAGTTGAGGACGGGCTGTGCCCATGAAGGTGCTTGTATTTCTTTGACTGCCAGAACTACTATTTGCACGAGGGCGGTTGGGAGGGGAGGCGGCGGGGTGGAGCCAACGGCGTCTTGCTGTGTTGTTGAAGTCCCCGGGCCGACTGCTACGGCCCCCGGGCCGGGTTGTGGAGTCCCCGGGCCAGGTGCAACTGCTGCAGTCCCCGGGCCGCTTGGTGAAGTCCCCGAGACGGCTCCTGCAGCCCCCGGGCCGGGTTGTGGAGTCCTCGGGCCGGGTGCGACTGCTGGAGTCCCCAGGCCGCTTGGTGAAGTCCCCGAGGCGGCTGCCTCGGGGGGAGTCGGCACGAAGATGGAGTCTGATTCTGGTGACGGCTTGATAGACGGCTTGAGGAGGCGTTGCAGGGCGACGCCGGCTGGTACTGCTTGCCGGGTGGAGCCGATCTGTGCCAAGGCATCAGCTTGCTCATTGTCGTTTCTCGGCACATGGAGGAACTCGCACCCTTCAAAGTATCCACTGAGTTGCTGGGCAAGAAAGCGGTAGCTTGCCATGTTTGCATCCTTGGCGTCCCAGTCGCCTGACGACTGCTGGACCACCAAGTCGGAGTCACCGTAGCACAGGATCCGGCGAATGTCGAGTTCCTTGGCAAGCCGGAGCCCGTGTAAGAGTGCTTCGTACTCGGCCACGTTGTTGGAGGCGGCAAAGTGGATTTGCAGCGCGTATCTGAGCTTGTCGCCTTTGGGAGAGGTGAGGACGATGCCGGCTCCCAGACCGGTGCGCATCTTCGAGCCGTCGAAGTGCATCCACCAATGAGTGGAGTCTGAAGCTGGCGGCAGGTACTGGGTCTCGGCCCAGTCGACGAGGAAGTCGGCCAGCGCCTGGGATTTGATGGCGGTGCGAGGTTGGTAGAAGATGGTGTAGGGGGCCAGCTCGATGGCCCACTTGGCCACTCGGCCCAATGTATCTCTGCTGCCTATGATCTCCGCAAGCGGGGCGGTGCAAACAACCGTGATTGGATGCTCTTGGAAGTATGGCTTCAGCTTCTTGGCGGCGAAATGCACGCCATAACACAACTTTTGATAGTGGGGGTAGTTTTGCTTGGAGGCTGACAACACCTCGCTCAAGTAGTACACTGGTCTCTGGACCGGCTGTGCCTTGCCGTCTTCTTTGCGTTCCACAACTATGACTGTGCTGACCACCCGGCTGGTGGCGGCGATGTAGAGAAGCATCGGCTCCTTAGCAGTCGGAGCCGCTAGGACAGGAGGAGTGGTCAACACCTTTTTGAGCAGGAGAAAAGCTTCATCCGCCTTGTCATTCCACTCGAAAAAAGTGGTTTTCTTCATAAGCTGGTACAGAGGAAGAGCCTTCTCGCCCAGCCGACTGATGAAATGGCTGATGGATGCCAAGCAGCCGGTGAATTTTTGCACATCCAGCAGTCGGGTGGCCACCTCCATCCTCTCGATGGCCTTGATCTTCACAGGATTGCACTCTATGCCACGCTTTGAGACCAGGAAACCAAGAAGCTGGCCGGCTGGTACTCCAAAGACACATTTCTCCGGGTTGAGCTTGATTTGAAAACGACGCAAATTTTCAAAGGTTTCCTTCAGGTCCTCTAGTAGGGTGCCACGCTTCTCCGTCTTCACCACGATATCATCCACGTAGACATGGGCATTCTTGCCGAGTTGCTTGAGGAGACACTTCTGCATGCAATGCTGAAACGCGGCGCCGGCATTCCTCAAGCCGATCGTCATGGTCAGGTAGTAGAAGGCTCCGAATGGTGTGATGAAGGCGGTCTTCAGCCTGTCGGCTGGGTTCAGTTTGATCTGGTGGTACCCTGAGTATGCATCCAAAAAACTCAACAGCTCGCATCCGGCTGTGGAGTCTATCACTTGGTCAATTCTTGGCAAAGCAAATGGATCTTTGGGGCAAGCTTTGTTGAGGCTGGTATAATCAATACACATGCGCCACTTCTTATTCTTTTTCAGCACAAGGACTGGGTTGGCTAACCACTCTGGGAAGAATACTTCCATAATGAAGCCCGCTGCTAGAAGCCGGGCTATTTATTCTCTAATGACTCCTCTCTTTTCTTCCGACAGGCAGCGCAAGGGCTGCCTGACTGGCTTGACACCAGGCCGGACATGTAACTTGTGCTCGGCGAAATCCGTCGGAACACCCGGCATGTCTTTAGGGGACCATGCAAAGATGTCCCGATTCTCACGGAGGAAATCGGCGAGCTCGCTTTCCTATTTGCTGTCAAGGTTTGCACCAATGACAGCGTACCTCTCCGGGTGCTTCGGGTCCAGGGGTATCTTCTTTGTTTCTTTCGCCGGCTTGAACGAGCCCTCAGCTTCTGGCTCCTTAGGTTCTGGTGACATTTCCGGCTGTTTGCCTGCCATTGCCACAACGCGGTCAAGGAGCCTCCTCTCGGCAGCAATCACGAGGGACTCAGCCAGCCGACTGCTGGCAGCGGCACAGGCGACAGACTTCTGGTAGTCACCAGCCACGGTGCTGATGCCCTTGGTGCTCGGCATCTTCATCTTGAGATAGGCGTAATGGGGGACCGCCATGAACTTGGCCAGGGTGGGCCGGCCAAGCAACGCGTGGTAGGGGCTTTCAAGATCAACCACCTCGAACCAGATTGGCTCTCGGCGGAAGTGATCCTTCTCTCCGAAAAGGACATCTATCTTGATCTTGCCGATCGGCGAGCAGGACAGGCCAGGCACAATGCCATGGAAGACAGTCCGGCTGGGCTGGAGCTGTTTCTCTTTGATGTCCAGCTTCTCCATGGTGTCACGGTAGAGGATGTTGATGCTGCTGCCGCCTTCTATCAGAACTCGGGAGAAACGAGCAGCCCGCCTCTCCGTAGCGAAGGTGGCATCCAGCACCAGGGCATAAGAACCCGGAGCAGGCATCACCTCCGGGTGAAGACGACGTAAGCTCCGTGCTCTTCAGGGAACTCGTCTTGGATCGCTCCGACTGGCCGAACCGCCGGCTGCTGGGGTGGCGGAGGCGGCGGGCCAGCAGGTGAAGGAGGCAGGAGCCCGTCACCCTTGGCGATCCTGGTGAGCCAGTGGCACTTCCGAGTGGTGTGGTTGGACAGCTTCGCGCCGCTGTGAAACTTGCAGGGTGCATCGAGAGTCTGCTCGTATGAGAAAGCGGGCAACCAGTTGGGCTTGCCGCCCTTCTGACGCTTGGGAGGAGGCTGTCCTTCTGGCTGCTGGTCTTCGACTGTCGCCACCTGCCGGCTTGTAGAAGCCGGTTGTGGCGCCTTGCGCTTGTTGTTGTTTTGCTGCTGCCGCCGACTGGCGTCACCAGCCAGGGCCCGAGGAGCTTGAGGAGCCACTTTGCCGAATGCATCAACTTGAATCTCCGCCTTCATGGAGGAGTCGGCCGTGGCATACTTGTCCGCTATGATCAGCAACTCGTCGAGGGTGGCCGGCTTGTCGCAGAG
This sequence comes from Thinopyrum elongatum, assembly GCA_011799875.1. Taxonomy (NCBI): domain Eukaryota; kingdom Viridiplantae; phylum Streptophyta; class Magnoliopsida; order Poales; family Poaceae; genus Thinopyrum; species Thinopyrum elongatum. Next base: position 511,914,362 of record CM022301.1, on the reverse strand, counting down.
GAGTCTGTGCTTGAGCAGTGTGCCTTCTCTGCACCCGGCTGTGAAATACTCAATGGCCTGCACCTCGTGCACGCCTTCGCAGGAGTTGCGCAGCTCGGCCCAGCATGTGAGGTAGTCGCAAGTCGACTCGTCGGGGCCTTGGACGCACAAGGAGAGCCGGCGAGGCTTGGGTGGCCGCTTGTACGTGCTGGTGAAGTTGCGGTTGAAGGCCTCGGTGAAATCAACCCAGCTGTTGATGCTGCGGGGCTTCAGGCTATTCAGCCATGTCCGGGCGGTTCCTTGGAGCATGAGCGGAACATACTTCACGGCAACGCGCTTGTTGCCGTTTGCGATGCTGACAGCCATGGAGTAGTCGACTAGCCAGTCTTCCGGCTTCACGGAGCTGGTGTACTTGGGCGTATCTCTTGGGAGGGTGAACCCTTTGGGGAAGGGCTCGTCATGCATGCGGGGGCCAAATCAAGGCGGGCCCAATGCGTCTTCTTCTTATAGCGCCAGGGACCGGTTGAGGCGGTCGATTCGGTGGCGGGCATCGTTCTCCCTGACTCCTTCTCGGTGGCCAAGGCGGTCGCCGAGTGTCGGGTGGTCAACAGGCGGTGGGGAAACGCGTCTCTCCCGGCGCGGGGGAGGCGGACGACCGTCCCGCCGTTCCACTGCTCGTGGGTGGCCGTCTTGGTCGCGCTCGATGGAGATGCGGGTGCGGCTGCGGCTTGCAACCGGCTCTAGGTCTCTTCCATCGCGGGCGCCATCTGTTGGCGTCCGGGAGGTCGCACCGTGCTCTCGGCGAGGGGGAAGGTTCCCGGCCTGTAAGCCGGGTTCCATCATGCGGCGGCCAGCTTCCTGCTGTGCGGTGGCCGCGTCGATGAGCTGTTGGGCGCGCTCCGTCATGTAGCGACGCTCGTCGCCCTCCAGGCGGTCCAGTTCATCTGCCGCCGCCTGGGCGGCGCGCAAGTTCTCCATTGGCGTGGCGTAGACTGGGCGGTCGGCCCCCAATATGCTGGCGATGGCTGCGCCACGCTATCGGACCGTGCCCGCGCGGCTAGGCTTGCCAGCAGCCGGCGTGCCGCAGACGGCGCGGTCGATCTCGCGGTGGTAAGCCTCGGTGAGGCGTCTCATGGCCGCCAACTTGTTGGCGCTGTCGAGAAGCGTGATGTGGCATACTTCCAGCGTTTCACCGTTCGCACCGGGTGCTATGGGCGCGGACAGGACCCGCATTGCCGCCTGCAGCGGATCCTGGCCACCTCCGCGAGAGTGCTCGCCATGCTCGATGACAAGCACCTCCGTGATGGTGCCTCCGACACTGTTCGCACGAGGGAGCGGTTCGTCGTAGACCACCACGCTGGTGGGGAATGTGTCGAGCGACGCCGTGTCGGAATCGACAAGCATCGGGTCGATGGAGCCAACCGACTCCAAGTCTGCAGCAGGCTCGCTGCCGACGTGGAGCCGGTCGAGGAGGCCGACGAGGCGGCTCTCGGGGTCATCTGTGCCCGCGTCAGATACGGGCTTGTCGGGAAGGCGAATCTCGCCAACAAGATCGGCGAGTCAACTTGCCGCGCAGACGACCTCCACGCCGCGCAGCGCGTCGGCGCAGGCGCCGTCTGGCGTGCCGGGCTGGCTGCGCTTGCCAGGAAGGAACAAGGTTCCCGTCCAGAACAGGTCTCCGGACGGTGGTGCACCTAGCCCCACGGTGGGCGCCAAATGTCGAGGGTTGGATGCGACATATGCCAAAGGATGGCTTATCATGGTGGGAGCTAGTAGAACGTCGCCGGTGCCTGGAAGCGGGATGAGGCGTAGACACGAATGCCGGCGTACTTTACCCAGGTTCGGGGCTCTCCTAGGAGATAACACCCCTAGTCCTGCTCTGCGGGGTCTCTGCATGATCACTAAGGCACTAGTGAGTACGAGGTGCTCCTTGAGCTGTATGCCAGAGGTAGAAGAGAGCAGGGCCCACTCTCTCCTCACTCTGAATGAGTCTAGGCTTCACAGGTCCGAACCCTTTGCATGGGTGCCCTGGGGGGTTTATATAGGCCTACCCCCCAGGGGCACAATAGTCATCTGGCCAGGTGTAGGGTCCGGCGGTCAGCGTCCCTGGCCGCCGGCTTCTCTGTCAGTTGCTGGGGCCCGCCGCCTGGTGGGCCCCGCCGACTGGTCTGGCTCGGAGCCGACAGGCCGCTCCCGCCACTTGCGGGTCTCATCGGTTGCTTGTTGCTGTAGCCGTAATGCAGATGACGCGTGCTTGGTCGGGGGGGGGGGGCGTGGCTACAGTCCCGCCGTCGGGTGGGAGATCGCTGTAGCCACGCCGTGTCTTTTCTGGTTTAATGGCGCGCGGACTTCGAGGGAGGAGGGGCCGCTTGCTAGAGGCCGGCCTCCCACCGGTCCGACTGGTCAGGCTCTATCGCCCTCCAGTCTCTCGCTGCCTGGTAGGGCCTACCGCCTGTAGGCCGTACCATCAGGCCGTCGTGGGAACAGGGCTTCGCCTGATAGGAATGACGTCAAGGGTGGGGTGGCCACAGTGCCACGTCGTGAGGAGATCTCTGCCTGTACGGAGCACTGTGGCCGCACCGTGCCCTGGATATGGGGGAATGGGCTATACTGTAGCCACATCCTGTCTTGTCTTCTTAATGGGGGCGTAGACTTTGAGGGCGTCGTGGGCCGCCTGTTCTAGGAGCCGGCCTCTCTGGAGGCTGCCTGCTAGGAGTCGGCCCGTCTTGGGGCCGTCTCCCGGTGCTCGGCCGTCCTCTGGCATCCGGCCTTATGAGTCAGCCGGCCACCAGAAGGCGGCGCTTCATCCTTGATGCTTTGAGGGGCGCAGCCGGCCCAATGTCTTGAAATGCTCAGGGACCCGGGTTAGGCTACCCGTGGCCCATTACCCCGACACGAGCGATTTCGGGCGAGGAGGGCGTGTTTTGAAATAGTCCGCGTGAGCGATTTCGGGCGAGGAGAGGGTGTTTTGCCGCCCATGGTTTATGAATTATTCGGCACCTGTCATTTCGGCCGAGGAGAAGGCGCGCTTGGATGAAGTTACGAACCTACCCTCGATGTACAACGGGCCAATTGATGCGTGTCCCACATAGGCTTGTAATTTCGCGTCTCCCATTTATTTGCTCAGGCGAATTCCACCGAGCAGAGGGTGTTTAGCGGTTCGTTCAAATTTTGGGAGAACGAGCATCTACGTCTACCTTACCAAGTCGATTCGAATCAAATTTTGAAATATTAGCTTGCCACTTCTTTTTTAGATGGTGAGATGATGCTCGGGACTAACGTGTTTTTACATGCTCGTTGCTAATGATTTACTATATGACAAAGAGTTGACCCACTCAAAAACGGGAATCAAACCTAAAATGAAATATCTTGATTCAATGAAATTGCTCGTTCACCAGGTCTAAATAGTGAATTAAATCGAAAATTGAACACCTCAATTGAGTAGCATGTTGTACTGTATTATAGTACTCGATGAACATGTTGAAAGTCAAATTAATGAACTTGTTTGATACGCATATCCCCGTTCATGTGTGGATTGCAGACAACATGTTCTCCAATTCGAATATTTGAATGCAATTTTATATCGAAACATGGTTTATATCAGTCTTTGATGCATAAACGCGACCTCCCCCTCTCCGGGACTCCTGTTCTCTCTCTCACCGACAATCTTCAATTCTATCGCACGCATCCAAACACAAACCTTGTCGGTCCCTCTCCCTCTCTCTCTATCTCTCTCTCTGTGTGGGGGGGGGAGGGGGGTCTTTCTAGTTCACATGCACACTCCATGTATAGGTCTATCTGGCACACTATGTATGATTCTCTAGTCCAAGCTAAATATCTTGGGTGCACTCATCGTACGCACACAAATTCCCTAGCTCGTTACCCGTAACTCTCTCACGCACCACTCTGCCGTCTCGGAGCTCTTCCCTCTCTCTCTCAAACTCTCCATCTCCCTGGGTCACACATACACATGCATATCTCACTCGCACTCTATAGACCCATCTAAAACTCTCTCTCTCTCTCTCTCTCTCTCTCCCTCGTTCTTTGTCCATCTCACATGCACACACACACAATCTCACGCCTAGCTAAGTATGATTGTCTCTCACTCAATTGTAGGCACACGTAGTCCCCACTATGTATATGACTAATACTTAGTCTCCATCAAAAACATGTGCATTGTCTCTTTCCCTCACTTGGTCTATCTCGATTTCTCTCTGGGCATCTTTCTATCACACACACACCTCGTCCCTCGATCTCCCACCCATATAGTCCCCTCACGATCTCGAGGGGATCTCTCTATCACAAACACACCCTCTCTCCCTCCCCATGCGTCCATCTTCTCCTTGCGTCCCTCTCGACCTTTGTCCCTTGTTGGCCAGACCTCTATTGGACATGTGATATAGGGGTGTCTCTCTTCATTGCAAATAATCACGCACTAGCTATCTTAGTGTATCTCCTCACCTCGCTTTTCTATCTCAGATATGCATGTGTGATATGTTTGCATAAGAAACAAACACACACACACACACTCTCTCTTTCTCTCTCTATTTTATCGTTTGTTGTCCCTCTCTCTTTCACACACACACTCTTTTTGCACACTCACTCATTCTCCTTCACATGCACTTTATCTCTCTCGATTTAGCCACTCTCTTCGGTCCATAGCATATAGATTTATTGAAAAGTCAAACATCACAAAGTTTGACCATGTACGTGGAGAAAAACATTTACATCTAGAACGGCAAACATGTATCATTAGATTCATCATGAGATGTAGTTTCGTATGATGTATCTTTGGTATTGTAGATATAAATAATATTTGCGTAAACCTAGTAAAAGTTTTGAAAGTTTGACTTCTAAAAAATTTATATGCACTGCATTATCGAACGGATGGAGTATCCCTTTCCCCCTCTCAGCTATCTGATGCACCACTCAGCCGTATCAGGGCTCCTCTATCTCTCTCAAACTTTATATCTCCCTGGTTCACACATACACATATCTCGCTCGTGCTATATAGACCCGTCTAACACTCTCCGCCCTTGTTCTCTCTCTATGTGACACGCACCCCCCCTAAGTACCATAATCCCTCACTCCATCATAGGCACACGCACTCCCCCCCTAAGTATGACCATCTCTCACTAGCCATCAGGAACACATGTATTGTCTCCTTCCATCCATAAGTCTACCTCGATATCTCTCGGGGTATCTTCTATCACGCACACACCTTGTCACTCGATCTCCCACCCATGTAGTCCCATCACGATCTCCAGGGGATCTCTCTGTCACAAACATACACCCTCTCCTCCCCATGTATGCATTTTCTCCACACGTCTCTCTTGACCTCTCTCCCTTGTTTGTCAGACCTCTCTTGGCCACGTGCTAGGGGTCTTTCTCTCTCGGTTGCAAACAACCACACACTATCTCCTCACCTCGCTTCCGCTGTCGAAGATGCATGTGTGATATGTTTGCATAAGACACACATGCTTTTTCTCTACTTTATCGTGTGTTGTCCATGTCTCCTTCACACACGCACACACACTTTTTTCACTCACTCTTTATATTTCACTCTCTCTCTCTCTAGTTAGGTACTCTCTCACGTCCATAAACATATGGATGTTTTGAAAAGTCAAACCTCAGAAAAGTTTGACCAGGTATATGTGGAGAAAAACATTTACATCTGCAATGATCATTAGATTCATCACAACATGTACTTACTTCATACTATCATTTATCTTTGGTATTGTAGATATAAGTAATTTATTTATAGACTTGGCCAAAGTTTCAAAAGTTTGACTTTAAAAAAAATATATAGGCACTACATTATCGAACGGAGGAAGTAGCTCTTTCTCTCTCTACTATCTCTCACGGGCCTCCCCTCTCACTTGATCTCTCTATACTGAGGGATTATACTGTCACTGTGTCAGCATATAGCTCCGTATATTGTTTAGTTGACCGATCAACCAGTCCACATGCTGCCTTGTCAGCTCGTGTTCTCTATTTTTGTGTGCTGGCCCATGTGGCAGTGGGTGAAAATAAGTAAACTAGAGGCCCATCAGACACGCAATGAAGTAAACAAAGTTGAAACCACTCGCGTAGCACCCCGCACGCTAGTAAATTGAGGGCACACTTCTTCCGCGTGAAGGACGCACTCGCGCACACTTCACCACTGCGCGGCGACATGCACACAAGGACGCACTCGCGCACACCCAGCACACAATACACACCAAGTACATGTGTACACCGGCGTCACCACTGGCTGAGATGGACGGCGAGGCAGCCAACGAGCAGAGGCGGCTCGAGCCAAAACCGCATCCGGCGAGCTTGGACTTCATCAGCAGCCTCCCCGACGACATGCTGCTCGTCATAATCGGCCTCCTCCCCACCAAATTGTGGCACCCCGCCTGATTACCACTGTAGCCAGACGGTCGCCACGCATACCAGCCCAGGAAATCACCCTGGCATGCGCGTTTACAACAAGTATCAAGAACACATGCATTTCTATTAATGGATATATAAGTCTTACATGAGATATATTACAGAGGTGATGGCAGCGGAAAGGCTCTATCTAAGGCAGCATGGTCTTGGTGTGGCTCCAATCCACAGGGATCTGACTGGGTTATGCTCCTAGCCCGCGAACGCTCCGGCTCCTCGTCGACGGACGACGGATTCTTATGTGAACCTGGCCACATTGAAGGCCGCTGAGTACTTTTGAATGTACTCACAAGCAAACCAAACTAACATATACACCAAGCAGAGCAATCCATGGCATTCAAGCATGCATTTGTTATTAGAGCAACATTGATTATCATGGCATGGCATACCTATCTAGCAATATTAATCATCAACTCATAACAGGTTTATCCAGCAAGATAACTACTAAGGTAAAATACAGTAAAGTAAAGCATATCAAGTAAGTGATCCATACTGCGAACAATCTCAGGATCCAATCCAACTCTTTCGGTCATCTGACCATCTCTTTCATAGCCCTTCCATGGCTATCATATCATATTCCTGACACCATCCGATGTCTATGCATCTGCACTACAAGTCTGATAAACTTACTCTCTTCCAGGTTGCCTTACACCCCTTAGAATACTCATGGTCCACTGAGTACTTCAGGGCATAAGACGAGTTCTTTCATCATAATTATTACTGTTCCGGTTGACCAGCTAGAGAGGTCTGGACGGACTATCCAATACCGTGGATGCGGCTATTCGAATAGATTTTACACTCTGCAGAGGTTGCGCACTTTACCCACACCATGGAGCACCTGACCTCGTGATCCCATTCGGGTGGACCAGGGTTGCTCCAACAAAACCTGCCTAACCCGTGACTCCTCCACCGTACCACCGGCAATCATCCTCCCCCGGAGTCCTGCCCTGGGTGGCCCCTGTGTCACCTCGTGACACCTGCCACCGTCGTGGCCAAACTAAACTGTCCCAAACGGGGACTCCCGGGTTAAACAATCAACTGGGCTCACAAGGTTATCGCCGCCTACCGGGCCAGGGTAGCGCGCACGCATAACCTTCCCTAGTTGGCGGTACGGATAAAAGAGCACGCGATCAGACCAAGTCAAGGCCGTCCCATACCGGCAAATGTGGTTGCACGGATAAGTCCGGACAGGTGACTCAGGATCAACCGACTAGGTTTAGCTTTAGTCAGTATTTAGCTAGCATGGTTGTTTATCATAATAACTTAACATGGTGGCAACTATGTATGTGGTAACAACTGTGGAATCATAATAATCTATCTCCTTATAACATCACAATGAGTCATTAGTGAGGCAAGATTTAAATGGCAAATTATCACGTTACAAGTTCTAGCTGTAAGTGACGACCATCAGAACCCTTGCACAAAACCGGCAAAGAAACCAGTAGCCACCAGAACGGTCTTTACAACTCAGATCTGGGACATTACCGGAATAACTCAACCCCGGATCAAGACGGCCGGAAAGCAGCTCAGAGCATGAGACGGTGTTGATAAGAAGAATGTAGCAGCTCCCTCAGACGGCCGAGAAACAGCTCAGAGCATAGGGTCACTGCTACGGAAAGAAATTCAACAGCTGCCCGAGATGGCCGAAAAGCAGCTCAGAACACGGACAGTTGCTGACAAGAGAAATAAAAGTCGGCATCCACCCCGGACGGCCGGAAATAGCGCAGAACACAGGCGTGGTGCCGTCACCGAAGAAAGTGCAAGCAAGGGTTCGTGAGAGTCACATGCAGCTCACTACTACACAGACAAGCACAAGCATATTAATTCAAACATGCAGGAATAACACAGAGCACTGCTTTAGGGCATATATCAGATGGTCGGCTTGCCTGGGGTCGAAGAATACTCCGGGGAGAAATGCGGTGAAACCGCGGACGAATTCGCCGGAAAGGATTCCCTCTCAGAGGGGCTGATTGAAGGGCAAGGGCAAAATGGTCATTTTCATAGTGTGAAAACATTATGAAAATGATACCATCGGAACGGGCTCGACGAACTGAAGACGTGGGTGTTGTATTCACCTGAATCGGAGTTACGGTTAAAAAGTTGTGGCCGTCCGTTGTTTAGGCAGAAAACAAATAAAAATGTATCCATTTCTGCCTTTAACTGACGAACGTCCGCAATTTAAAGGATTCGGCCGACGGCGGAGAGAGAAAGCGCCTTCTCAGTAAATACGCCTTCAGTATTAGAAAGCGTAAAACTGACAGTACGCTTCCACTTAAAAGCGCGCGGGCCCGGGGTCAACACCATTGTCTCGCTGACGGGCGGGTCCCGCGAGGAGGTGGGGCCCGCGTCGACCTTCCTCTCTCCTGCCTCTTCTTCTCCCCACGAGGAGAGGCAGAGGGCGCCGGCCGGCAGCCCCGACGCCGATCCCCAGCAACTCCAGCCACCGCTCGGGCCGTGCCACCTATCGGCGAGCTCAGGAGAGAGAGCCGCATCCATCCCGGTGCTCAGCTCGCGTCGGGGAGCGCCGCAGTGAGTGGACCCCAGGTCGCGGCGGACGGCGGCTCGGACGGCGGTGAACTCGCGGCGCCGGGCCACGGGAGGAGGAGGCGGAGAGCGGGCAAGCACCGGAGGTCTTCAAAGGCTCGAGAGGGGGAGGAAAGAAGGACAGGGGAGCTCCGGCTCGCGCCAATTTAGGCGAAGGCCGACGGCGGCCAAGGCGGCCATTGGAGAGCTCCGGCGAGGGAAATGGACGGGCGAGGGTGCGGGGTGGACTAGAGGGAAAGGGGAGGAGGCTGGTGAGATCAAAGCCCTGCGGGGAGGGCTATTTATATCCCGGCGAGGAGGGGGGATAAGCTCGGCCGCGGCGATGAGCTGGCCGGCTTCCTGGTGCTCAGAGGCGACAACTCTGGCTGGCGCGCGGCGTCGGGGAGTGGCACGGGCAAGCAGGGAAGCTAGCTGGTGCTTCCGGAAGGCTCGAGCGCGTCCAGAGCCGTGTGGCAATAGTGGCGGTACGGCGGAGCTTGTCGCCGTCCGGCAAGGAAGGAAACAGAGGGGGAGAGGGTTCCAGAGGGGGTACATGGACGGCGGCGACGTAGTCGGCGCTAGGGGACATACTACGGCGGCCTAAGCTGGCCTGTCCGAGGTGACAACCACGTAGAGCACTGACTTGGCCTATCGCTCACGCGGTCACCACGCGGACCGCGTGCTCTGGCCCGCGTCTGCCCGTCTAGACTTGTCCAACAGGATGATTACTGATCAAATAGATAAGCTATGACATTGGATGGACAAGGAAGCCTCCAGAGTAATTGAGGTGATCCAGAATAGTTTCTGGATGGAAACTTGGGGCAGAAGCTAAGGTAAAATAACTTGGTAAATGGAACTAAGATGTTGTCAGGTTGAGATGGGGTAGGAAGTAGTAGATTCTGGAGAAATTTGAAGCCATTTGGACCTCATTTGCATATATTTCCTTCACAATGCCAAATCTGGTCCAGAAACTGAATCTTGAAGCTGTGCTCAGATGGCCTGATTAAATGAGATGAAATTTGGTGTAGAGTCATGATTTGGTGGTATGATGGTACTGGAAAAGTTTCAGCTCATTTGGAAATGGCTACAGGGTACTTCCTTCATAGCACTTCCAAATGAACATAAACTTGAGAAAAATGCTCTGGATTAATGGGTGGAGGGATTGAGCTGATTTTTGGTTTCCTTGAGTGATTTGTCAATATTAATCACCATGAAAAATTTCAGGTCAAATAGATCAAGGGTTCAAGCACTTCCTTTGCAAACTGGAAATCTGGACAGAATTTGCAAATGAATGCTGTGCTCAAACCTTGAACTATGGAACTTGGGTTTTGATGGAAATGGTGAATATATGGATAGGATAAGCTCCACAAATTATTTGGGCTTTTTCCTGGCTACCAAAATGGTAGTTCCTTTAGAAAGGGCCCAAAATGCAATATTGGCATTAAATAGGAAAATGCAATTTCCCTTATTTAATTATGGCCAATATTTTTGTGGGAGCTCAATATGATCACAAAGAATATCTCCACAAGTTTTCATGAACTTTGGAGATGGATAGATATTTTCCTGGATTTAATTCCTTTAAACAGCAGAAAAAGGAATTAATTATAAATGAAAAATATTGCAAATGACTTGGCAATATTTTTGCATATCCAGGGTTTACAAAGATAGGATGATCACTGGGAAAATTTGGGAGTCAGCAGATAAAAGGAAATTGGGGTTCCTTTGTAACTGAAAGGATTAGGGTTTCCCTTCCGATTACTCGAAAGGTAGGGTTTCGGCGGCTAAACCCCGAGAATAGATCTTGGGTGGCAAGGTTGAACTCACGAGAATCTCTGGTTGGACAGGGAAGGCAAGGCTAAATGACCATCTTCATATACCCAAGAGCCAGAGAAATTCCGATAACATCGAGAAAAAGACAGGAGTCAGATCCCGCGAAGGAAAAAAACAGGAGCGAAAACTAGGGTGTTACAAACCTACCCCCCTTAAGAAAATCTCGTCCTCGAGATTTTCGGGCTTACTTCCCGGTGAAGGGGGACTTACCTATGTGAGACTTGGATCCATCAGCGATCTCGTCTTTGTTGGTTCACTGCCCTTTTAACTGCCTCTTCTGATGGACCATGGGTTGTCTCTGCACATAGTTCCCTGAATTCTTCTACTTCTTGTCAGGTAAACCTCTTGTCCTGGTAGTGGGGTAGCGGTAATACCAACAAACATCTTAGTTTCCAGGGTCCAGAAGCAACTGCTTTGGGTTTTATTGTGATACTTCGTACTCCTACAGTCAGGGCAAGACATCCTTTCCTAGTACCAGGGCTCATGTGCTCGTATGGCCTCGAGTGAGTGGGAGTGGCTTTCTTTTTGCTGGGTCAGAATGCTCAGTCTGGCTGCGGGTTCCGTACTGACATTTCCTGGCATTCTTACTTCTTCCTTGGGTGATCCACAATTCAGGGAACAACATGACCGAACTATTGCTGCTATATTCCCAACTGAAATGTCAGGCATGATCACAAAGTAATCATAGACAGTAATCTTTTATTCCAATGATGTCATGGTGTCTACGAGCTGTTGGTGCTGATGTGCTTTGGGCTACTTCATCTGAATGTCTTGTTTCCAATTCCATCACTTGTGGAAAGGGTTCTGTCATATATAGCCTTTTATCTTGGTTGATGGCCCATATTTAGGATGAGTGCGGCATGTTGGCTGCATTGTCGTGGCCGTACATGCAAGATTCTGACGAGGATTGGTAATACCACTCTGTCCGTGAAGCTGTATCTTGTCACGGAGGTGGTTTGCCCACAACTTCTTTGTTCTTGAGGACTCCTTTGATGGACCTGTAATGACCTGCCAATACGGCTCCTTGATTGTTTTCCCGGCTTGTCGGGCTTATTCTCACAACTCACTCTTGCATATCTCATAGGGGCTGCCGTGCTCATATTCTTCTTTTCAACATGGGGCCGATGTTTCTCTGAACACAGTCATTCCCGTGTACAAGTGGCTCGCATGAACTGATCCACTGGACTGCATGCTCACAACATTTGCAGGTGTAGGATAAATCCTTTCATAAGCACTGAGTTCTGAGGCAGACGGGTGTGTCTGGGCTAGTTCGTGTTCCTGACAAGCTTGTTGTAGGCACGATAGCGTGTTGAAGAGCTTTCTGCCAAGGTAGCATGTTGAAGAAGGCTGGGTATCGTACCTCAGAAGCTTTTCCTCATGTGTCTTGCTGAGGAAGGTCAGGTGCCTTATGCCAGAAGTTTTCCGCAGTAGCACGCTATGGAAGATGGGGGTGTTGTATCCCAGAAGATTTTTCTCACCAAGTGGCGTACCGAGGAAGATTGGCAGTCTTGCGTCGTAAGCTTCTCCCGGTAGCTTGTGGAGGAAGGCTGGGTTCCTTATACCAGAAGCCTTTCACTACGTACGCAGTCGGATCTATGGCCGATTCTGGCTTCTTTCCGAAGTATCCGGAATTTTACCCATAGCGGAGCCAAACTTGGTATAGTCCATACCTACTGAAGATTTTCTGTTGGTCATACACACCACTTGTCCTTCTGCTGGTCTGCTCTTTGCTGTTGTAAAGGTTGCAGAACTGATGCAGGCTTCATGTTGACAATTAATTCGGAATACCCTTTGCATTCAAACCAAGTGTTGCCGATAATAGGCGGTCGATGGATAATTTCATTCGGTTCAGCTGAGTTTCCAATCATGTTAGGTGGTTGTCATGGATTTGTCACGACAGATGTCCTTAGTGTGAGGACTTAGTCGTGAGGCCAACGCATATATGTGGTAGCTTGAGAGGGGTTGAGTGGGACGAGAGACGCGAGGTTTTTACCCAGGTTCGGCCCCTCACGGTGGAGGTAAAAGCCTACATCCTGCTTCATTGATATTGATGATGATGATGCTCACGATTATAAGGGTGCTCTTTGGCTACCTCTCTCTCGAGAGCTATTGACTAATCTGTCTTGTCTCCAAAACTTCTCCCTCTTGGGGTGCCCTGCCCCTCCTTATATAAGTTGGAGGGGCGGGTTACATATGGAGTCCTAGTAGGACTAGGACTACTCTACTACAAGTGGAATCCTAGTCTTACTTCCTTTGTAAGGGAAAACTCCTTATGCCTTTCCTCTTAAGCCGGCCTACCATAACATGAGCCGGCCTTCCATGAGCCGCCTTCTGGGCCTCCGGGTCTTGTCGTTCCTCTGACCCACCTGCCGGGTCACCCATGAGTCGCCAGGCTCGGACGGGTCACTTAGTGCGTCGTCCAGTCAGGGCGGGTCATTAGTGAATCGCCAAGTCCGGCCGGGTTATACTTCCAGCCGGGTTACACCGCGGGGTATATCCCCAACATTAGCCCCCAGTTTAATTTGGATTTATCCATGTTAAACTGATTCTGCAAAATAAACACAAGAACAAATTTGACAGGTTGTGCTCCAAATTAAAAGTTCTTCTGAGCCGGCACCTGATCATCCTTAAGTCCTTGTCATTTCCTTCTTCTGGAAAGTCCGGGTCAATAGACCAGCTTCATAATCAATTTGATTCTAGGAAAATATTGTAAAAAAGAATCCATTTGAGTCGGCCTTCAATGCTCTGACTTAATAATATTGGACTTAAGATGTCCTTCTGGAGTTGAACCAGTTTTTGACTACTCCGGCTTAATGATGCTAGAGCTTGTCAAGTTGTGATCCTCGAAATTGCCGGGTTATGATTGATAATGCCGGGTCATGATTGTTGCTGACACCGGGTCATGTAATTGACTTTCCTGATTTATCCAGGCCAAAACTGAGAATATGATACCTGGTTTGTTCAAAAAACTGAGAACTCTGAAGATATTCCTCCCTGATATGCATATCACCTGTAGCCCCCAAGTCTTAAGAAGAGAACGTAGTGATAGCTTAAGACTTGCTTTAAAATGCTGCAAATTTGGAGAAATCCAGTTTGTTCATCTAAGCCACCAGTCATAAACTGAATATTTTGCACCTCACATGTGTAGCCCCCAAGTGCCGGATCATTATGCAATAATGAGCAGGGACTTTGTAGATACGATCATGTAGATTTGAACAGCAATGTGTAGCCCCCAAGGGCCGGCTCAGTAAGATAATATTGAGCTGGGACTTTACATGTACTTAAAAAAATAACACCAAATGATGTAGCTCCCAAGTTTCGGGTTACCTTTGACAGGAGCAATTAGCAGCCCCCAAGGGCCGGCTCATCACTATGTGATGGGTCAGGTCTTCAATGAAGCGATTTAAAATGACTTTGCATTAGCCCCCAAGTGCCATGGTGCATGCTTGCAGTAACATGGGACTTACATACTTGATATAATCCTGATTTGAATAATGTAGCCCCCAAGTGCCGGGTCATATGCCTGCAGCGACTTGGGACTATTCCTTCCATTAAAATAAAACCATATCCATTGTCCGGATGATGTTGCTGAAAGCCTTGCAAATTCAATATTGAACCATGCTCTCTGCTGTGAGCCGGTATTCTTGGACAAAGAAATAATAGCCATTGCTCTGAAGCAGCTTTAAAAACCTCAATCATAATACAGGTTATTGATAACCATAATAAGAATCCAGCCATATTGGCTATTAAAGATTTGAATAATATAATCCGGTATAAAAACCTCAATCATTCAATACTGGTTATGACAACCATAACGAAAAATCCAGCCATGTTTGGCTATTAAAGATTTGAATACTTTATTTATTGACAAGTAAATCCGGAGTTAAATACCCGGTGGCTCTTGGCTGATGGCAACTTAATGCGCATCCATTGTACTCCGGGATGCAACCCGGCGGCTTATAGCCTTTGTAAAAATCAAGAACTGATAATGCTTTTGAAATACCAATTCTAGTCTTTGATGATGGGCTTGACCTTAATCATTTATTTAAGCCATAGCTCTGCACAAAGTTTAAACAACATATGCCCTGGCGACTTAACGTCAAAAACCAGGGCGGGTAACAATCCAAACACAATATAGTCTTATGCAATTATGGAAAAGACTATAATTAAGGCCATTCAAGCCGAAATATACTAGCGACTTAAAGTCCAAAGCCAGGGCGGGTTATCAAACCTCGCATACTTATATAACCAGGAAAACATACCTGTAGAATTAACTTATACTGCCGGCTTAGATCACCATATCCAGTGAGGGTGACAACCCAAAGATTATATAAGCGCATGATTCCAATTGCGCAAGCCAATGTATACTGGCGACTTAAAGTCCATAGCCAGGGTGGGTTATCAAACCCTAAATATTCATACAAATATGAAAAGACATACATGTGGATTGATATCATAATAATGTCGTAATAATTGTAATCCAGCATGGGTATTAACCCGTAAAAAATCATGACTTGAATTTATTCAAGGCAAATCATTCCAGCGACCTAACGTCCGCTATCAGGGCGGGTTATCAAACCCAAAGATGCTCAATGATGAGTCATATAATCAAGGCTACATGGCCTGTGAAATCGGTTCATACTGTCGGCTTACAACGCCATATCCACTAAGGATGACAGCCCAAAGACTTAGAGCGCATAATACCAAGTGCGCGATCAAAGTATACTGGCGACTTACCGTCCAAAGCCAGACCAGATTATCAAAACCCCATATATACTCAAATATGAGTCATAAGGATTAAGACTACATGGCCTGAATCGTTTTAAACCATATGCCAATATGGTACAAGGATATGAACCAAAACAATGTTCATAGAAAATAACAAATCAGAAAAAACAAGGCTTTCATAGGCCGCCAAGCCTCAATCTCAAGTGCTGTTCATGGGCCGCACAACCACTGAGTTAATACTTCATTCAAACCTGTAAGCCGGGCCTCACATGACCAACCGCCGTTTTAACTTTGACAAGTTCAGAGTCTTTATAACAAGATTGACTGTCAAGAGTACAGCGGGTCATTCTAGGATTACCCGGGCGGAGTGGCAGATATACAAGGCAGGATAAACCGGAATCTGGTGTTTACACCTGGTGTACAAGCCGATCAAAAGGGTAAATAAAGCTATGTTCATTGAACAGGAAGCCCCCAAGTGACATATAATGAGCCCTCAAGGCAGGATACCTATGTTTGAACTGCGCACTGCCGCAAGTTCTCTTTGGTAACCTTTAACTTGGGCAATAAGCCCCCAAGTGATTTGCAACAAGGCGTATAAGCCGGATCAATAGGGTAGTCATAGCTATGCTCAGTGAGCAGGAAGCCCCCAAGTAATTTGTAACAAGGCATGCAAGCCGGATCAAGAGGGTAGTCATAGCTATGCTCAGTGAGCAGGAAGCCCCCAAGTGATTTATAATAAGGCGTGTAAGCCGGATCAAGAGGGTAGTCATAGCTATGCTCAGTGAGCAGGAAGCCCCCAAGTGACCATAATAAGATAAGCCCATAAGGCAGGATGCCCATGTTTGAACTACGCATCATGGCAGCAAGTTCTCTTTGGCAACCTATAATTTTTCTGAGAACTCGAACTTGCGAGAGATAAATTCCTCTTGAACCGGATGTTGAATCGGAATCTTCTTTTTAAGCCAAAAATTTTCTGACGACCTTTAAATTTGCACCAATGTGGCAGTAGCCCCCGGGACCGGGTTATCTTTCCCTCCAACGTCCTGGGGTTCTTGACTTTGCTGAAACTGGTAAGATTTGCGGAGTCATGTCATTGTAGCCCCCGAGTCTTAAGACGACTCGAGGAGTTGTCTTGAGACTCTCCATACGTGACTGTGATATAACCCGACATATAATTGATCAGTGGAATGCTGGAATATGTTGAAGCTCGGCGGGTTATAAATGACCCCATATGATTTGTGTCAGTAATCTGGCCAGCGGTTCATCCCGGCTGGCTGTTGAAGTTAATCAAACTGTAGTGACGATGACTTGTGCGCCTGTCCATTGAGCCATCCGGTGCAGGCGGAGGCTGATAATATATTATGGCTTGCTTCAGAGTTGTTGGAATAAACCGGGCTGCAGGAGCGGCAACTTGCATGCGCTCACTAAACAGCTCATGCAGACAGGTGCAGCTTCGGTGTGTTGATGTAGACCAGACCGCGGGGGCGGACGGCAAAGGCGATCGCAGCATCAGAGGCGGCATGGACGCGGGCGAGTGGGCAGCGGGCATGGACAGATGAGTCGGCCGCGGCGTTGTAAGCCGGTGCGGACGGGCGAGTCAGTCACGTCGTGTTGATGTAAACTGAGCCGCAGAGGCTGCAGCTTGCACATATATTCATTGAGCATTATGGCATGGTCAGATGCGAGCGCCTGACAATGGTAGCGTGAGTTATATATCCATGATACGACCATCGCTCTTGCAGTGAACAATTGTCCTGCATCAAAAATATTGCAAGCCAGAGTAATTGTTGCTTGATGAAAACAATGTGTTAATTAAAATAGACTTAGATGGATATCACCTGATTTGTCCGGACGGCAGATGAGTCGTATATAGCGTTTGTGAATCACCTCCAGTAATTTCAACGGCGATTTAGCCACTCTCGAGACCGCGGCAGCTCGGAATAAGGCCGACTGGGGTGGCTGAGCACGAGGTCGCAGTGGCGACGGCGAAGACGGTGGTTTGAAGCGCGACCACAGCGGAGCTCAAAACGAAAACAGTGCATTCAAAAAGCATAAGGGTTGAAGACTGCCCGGGAAATCAATTATCAGAAGCTGCTCTCCTGTGCTCCTGGTTGACACAGCCAAATCATGGGCCAAAAAATTTCTGTTCCACCTCGCATACCGGATATTGCAAGTTGAGAACGAGGCCATAGTTTTCCGTTTCTAGGTCCACTTGGCCATTAAAATATCCGGCCAGACCTCCACCTCTTCCACGTGAGTCCCATCAATTTCTTTAAGACTTCCTGCCTCAGGGTGGTATTGGTAGCTTCGGAGCAGGCAAAACGAGGCCGAGGCGGAAGCGGAGCGAGGCCGGCTCAGGGTGGCTCGCAGGCAACTCAGGAGGCGGATGGCGGCTCAGGGCCGCACCGGCGACTTGGGGCTGCAGACCAATGCACTGTACTTGGACAAAAAACAGCTCGAGATCTCCTTCTGATCTGTGAACAGACTAGCGATTCAACACTCTTTGCTTCACAGGGCCATAGAAATCACGGGGTAGCTTCAAAGATGCAAAGACAAGCTGGAATGACTCAAATGAAAAATACCCCCTTGACTGCTAAACATATAAGACGGCAAAGTGGATGCATCCTCCCATTTATATGATATCACGGAACCCTTGTAGAACAAACGCCCTGGAATCAAATGCGAGCTTAATCCATCGATCCAAGTGTTTCATGTGCCCTGTGTCAAGAGCAAACATGATATTAAATCTTCAGGTGGCTTGGCAGGCCACTCGACGGCCGGGACAGAAACAGGCCGCAGCAGCAGCTTGCAAGCAGAGGCCGCTCGACGGCCGGGCAGCTCGCAGCAGTGGAGGCCACTCGACGCGGGGCGGAGACGGCACCGCGGCGCAGGAAGAGCCTGGACCCGGCGCTGCTACAGGAGAAAACGCAGCTGCACGGGAGACTGTTTCTCGGGCACAGAGACCAGCAGCGGCAGCCGGCGGAGGCAAGGCAGGCCGGGTCGCGTGCGGCGGCTCACCACAGAGATGAGAGAGCAGTAGAGGCGCGAAACGCCGGGCATCACAGGCGCGTGGAGGCGGCACGCAGAGGTGCGAACACCGCCGGAGGCCGGCCGCGGGGCAAGGCCGTGGCTCAGGTAGCGGCGAGGTGGTTCCTTGGCGACGCAGAGGAGGCCGGGCCGCTCGAAGCGGGCGGCTCAAGACGGAGCGCGGCGCCGGCGACTTGAAGGCAACAGAGTGCAACGACGGCGGCTCAGAAACAGGGGAGTATGCCAGCGGCGGGTTGAAGCAGCGGCAACCGCGGCGGCTCGGACAAGCGGCGTGGCGGCGTGGCCCAAGGCGAGGCTAAGGCGGGTACGGCCGCAGAGGCGCGTGGAGGTGGGGCCGGCTTGAGGCGCGGCGGCGCAGGTGAGGCTGCGGAGGCACGGGCCACGAGGGCGGCTCAGAGCGAGGCCGAGCAGTCGTCGCTCGAAACGGCGCAAGGCGAGCCATGGCGCAGAGGCACGGCGATTCCAGCGAGGCCCGAGTCCGCGCCCACGTCCCCCTCCGGGTCGTTGTTTGTTTGATGAATCCAAGTCTGTGTCCTCCAGGTCGTGGCCCCCTGCCGACTGATTTGCTGGCTTCACGTGCATGTACGTGGTAGTGCTAGTTGAACTCCAGATCAATTAGACATCGGTCTTTGTGCAAATACTAGTGGTGCTTGGGATTTCACGTGGAGTAGTCTTCAACTAGCATTATGGAGTGCTAGTGAATTGCTCCAAAAAACAATCAGACTGCGTAAGTTGCGTTGTAGCTTGTCGTTAGTACTAAAACTCCGATTTGATGCTTGACACGAGTAGTACTAGCGGCGCCTGCTTCGGGACTTGTTGACGTATCCGTAGAACAGCAGTCAAACTCAGCGGTTCGCGTGACCTGTGGGTACGGCGGCTGGAGCAGAATTCCTGTTGAACTCGGCGACACGCGATCGCAGCCTAGCGTGGGCGGCACATAGAGCACCAAACCCTAATTTTTCTTCGTACTGCTGGCTTCAAAATTAACCATAATTTTGACCAGCAAACTACGGATTTGCTAGATCTGTCCAAGGTTGTTCCATGGCGGGTTCCGGCGAGGAAGAAAACAGAGGGGGAGAGGGTTCCAGAGGGGGTACGTGGACGGCGGCGACGTAGTCGGTGCTAGGGGACATACTACGGCGGCCTGAACTGGCCTGTCCGAGGTGACAACCACGTAGAGCACTGACTTGGCCTATCGCTCACGCGGTCACCACGCGGACCGCGTGCTCTGGCCCGCGTCTGCCCGTCTAGACTTGTCCAACAGGATGTTTACTGATCAAATAGATAAGCTATGACATTGGATGGACAAGGAAGCCTCCAGAGTAATTGAGGTGATCCAGAATAGTTTCTGGATGGAAACTTGGGGCAGAAGATAAGGTAAAATAACTTGGTAAATGGAACTAAGATGTTGTCAGGTTGAGATGGGGTAGGAAGTAGTAGATTCTGGAGAAATTTGAAGCCATTTGGACCTCATTTG
The DNA here is from genome assembly GCA_011799875.1 of Thinopyrum elongatum. Lineage (NCBI taxonomy): Eukaryota > Viridiplantae > Streptophyta > Magnoliopsida > Poales > Poaceae > Thinopyrum > Thinopyrum elongatum. The sequence continues at coordinate 511,894,348 of CM022301.1, read as the reverse complement.
CATATACTTCCTTCACACTGCCAAATCTGGTCCAGAAACTGAATCTTGAAACTGTGCTCAGATGGCCTGATTAAATGAGATGAAATTTGGTGTAGAGTCATGATTTGGAGGTATGATGGTACTGGAAAAGTTTCAGCTCATTTGGAAATGGCTACAGGGTCCTTCCTTCACAGCACTTCCAAATGAACAAAAACTTGACAAAAATGCTATGGATTAATGGGTGGAGGGATTGAGCTGATTTTTTGTTTCCATGAGTGATTTGTCAATATTAATCACCATGAAAAATTTCAGCTCAAATAGATCAAGGGTTCAAGCACTTCCTTTGCAAACTGGAAATCTGGACAGAATTTGCAAATGGATGATGTGCTCAAACTTTGAACTATGGTACTTGGGTTTTGATGGAAATGGTGAATATATGGATAGGATAATCTCCACAAATTATTTGGGCTTTTTCCTGGCTACCAAAATGGTAGTTCCTTTAGAAAGGGCCCAAAATGCAATATTGGCATTAAATAGGAAAATGCAATTTCCCTTATTTAATTATGGCCAATATTTTTGTGGGAGCTCAATATGATCACAAAGAATATCTCCACAAGTTTTCATGAACTTTGGAGATGGATAGATATTTTCCTGGATTTAATTCCTTTAAATAGCATAAAAGGAATTAATTATAAATGAAAAATATTGCAAATGACTTGGCAATATTTTTGCATATCCAAGGTTTACAAAGATAGGATGATCACTGGGAAAAATTTGGGAGTCAGCAGATAAAAGGAAATTGGGGTTCCTTTGTAACTGAAAGGATTAGGGTTTCCCTTCCGATTACTCGGAAGGTAGGGTTTCGGCGGCTAAACCCCGAGAATAGATCTTGGGTGGTAAGGTTGACTCGCGAGAATCTCAGGTTGGACAGGGAAGGCAAGGCTAAATGACCATCTTCATATACCCAAGAGCCAGAGAAATTCCGATAACATCGAGAAAAAGACGGGAGTCAGATCCCGCGAAGGAAAAAAACAGGAGCGAAAACCAGGGTGTTACACAAATCTGTCGTGCAGACCACCTTACTCTCCTGGCGGTGGCGCCCCCTCTGGCGCTGCCTCTGTGACGGGGATTGCAAACGCATGGCCGCAGTCTCCAAGATCCTTTCATCGCACCCTGGGCCAGCCAGACGCCTTGACATCTGCATGTTCAGTACCAACTGCATGGTCCAAGCCAAGTTCGACGAGTGGTTCTTATCCCCCGCCCTAGATTAGATCAAGGAGCTCAGGTTTGAAGTTGGACGATGTCGCTCTCTGTCGCCGTCCACGCTCCGCCTCACGCCAACGCTGTGCCACGCCAGCTTCAGCTCCTGCTATTTTCCCCAGATTAATGCCGCGCCTGCCCTTCTTCTCCCTCAACTCAAGCAGCTCGACCTCTTCGACGTTGGCATCTCAAAGAAGGCTATGGAGCACCTGCTTCGCAGCTGTACTGTGCTTGAGTACCTTCGTCTTCGGTAGATCCACGGGTTGATTAGCCTCCACATCGCCTCGACGAATCTCCAATGGATTTATGTGTCTTGCTGGCCGCACAACAGGACATCAATTGGGAAGAGATCACTCCAGCTGTTCCATGTTATGGTCATTGAGAATGCGCCTTTCCTTGAGAGATTGCTTGTATCTGATCCAGAAGGTCCAACAAAAATCAGGGTCATTGACGTGCCGAAATTGACAGTGTTGTTGTACTCGTCTGCCAAATTCTCCGAACTCTTTATTGGATCCGTAATCATTCAGGTACAACACTCATCTTCTTCTCCATCTTCTTGAAATTCACATTTTTTAATTTCTTCTTGATGTATTTACGACTATCATCTAGAAAATGATTCCCACAAGCTTGACCCAGTCTGTGCGCACAGTAAAGATTTGGCAATAAAATCTATCGGCCCCAATCTGGATCAAGTTGTTGGATTCCTTACATGCTTTCCGTGCATGGAGAAGCTACTCATCCAAGTGAAACTTCATTCTTATTAGTAAGCGGTAATCACAACGTAGCTCAATTCTTTTGCAATTTTCCCAAATTACGATGACAAGTGTAGTGTTCAAAACTGCATCTACGCACCGCACTGAAAGAAATGTTTTTAGTATTTTTTTCTCACGTGATCACCTGCATCTTTTTTTGTTGTTGTACTACTAGTAGCCTAGGCTAGTCATAGTGGCAAGTAACTTAGACTAATAACTCCATGGTTAGCCTAAGAGCAAGTACTACCTCCGTCCTGGTTTACTCTTCGTATTTTGTAGTATCAAAATTTGACCATAGATTTAACTGACAAAATGTTAATGCATGTCACTAAAAATTATATCGTTGGATTTGTATTTGAACATAATTTCAAATGGTATAATTTTTTGTGACATGCATTGGCATTTTCTTAGGTAAATCTATGGTCAAAATTTTACACTAAATACGAGGTAGTACAAAAGTGGGCCAAAACACATGCCAAATTCACTTCTGATGCACTTGGCATTGATGCCCCTCCATTGCTCACTTGGTGCACCAATCTGGATCACCTACTTTGCTCCGGTGCCAAATTAACTCATGCAATGAAAAAACACTTGCGTGGGAGAGGGAGAGGACTGAGGCAATAAAAAAACACTTGTTTGGGAGAGGGAGAGGCTGGTGTAGTTGGTTTGATTGATTTGTTTATACATGTGGGTCTGTGTGCACAACGGTGCCAACTCTCTCACATCGCTAGAGCGGTGCCAAAATCTTTTGATTTGACATCGATGCATATTATGTGGCATACTTTTGAGAAATATTGCATCGGCCACATAGTGGAAGGCAACAAATGCCCAAGCTCTTCACGTGCTCCTAGGTAAATGAGAGGAAAGAGAGAGAGAGAAAAAAATATCACTAGCCTTAGAGCCAACCCTATCGTATGAGCGAATGATATTGGTACCTCTTGATGACACGGCAATCTTATACAGCCAGCTGCTCTAATATGTTCTCTTCTTTTGCAGATAAAAAAAGACCCGAAAGTGAAAAATGTGTTGCACTATAACAATCTCATCGAATGCCTTGATCTCCATCTTACAGAAATTGATTTGATCGATTACCGAGGCAGCACATCTGAGATTAAATTGGCCAGGTTCTTTGTTCTGGAGGCAAGTGTGCTCAAGGTAATGAGGTTTGGCGTTCTCTGGCGCAACAATGAATGGCGTGCTGATCACCGCAATCATCTAAGCCTAAATGACAAAGTCTCCGCAGAAGATGAATTTGTTTTTGAAACATCAAGTCGCCAGAGACTCAAAAATTTATTTGCCCATTAGTGACTTGTCAGGGCGGTGGATTTTAGTTTGTACGATAATGCTGCATCCACCTAAAGTAATAAAAGTTCTTACGTAAACTTATTAATAATTCCCTCTTCGTAGGTGCAGCATTACCCCTAGCATTTGTAATATCATTTTGAAACTTGTAATAGTACGACTATCCAGCACGAGGTACTATGTTACGATAAATGTTCGTGTGCATAGGCGCAGCAACGATATACCCATTACTCGAGTACAATATTTATTATTACCAGCAAGAGGCCCATGCGTTGCACGGAACATCAAGATGCATTTATACAAGTTGTTTATCTTGTGGGAGACAAAGATGAACGAGGGAAGGCCTTATCTGCAAATGTGGAGAGGGGTGCGGGTATCTTTTTGCAAAATTGCCATAGTTTGCATTCTATCCATCAGATATAGATCGGACGGTCTATATTGCAGGATGCCAGGCACACCATCATCACCAACTCGGTTTTTTAATAAGAGTTTATCTATTCCTCTATACTACTCCTATAAAAACCTTTGAGTTGGTGATGATGGTGTGCTTGCCATCTTTCACCAATAGCCGTCGGATCTAGATCTAACGCATACAAAGCAAACTGCTGCAGTTTTGCAAAAAGATGCCCACACTTGTTCCCTATTTACAAACAACCCCGTGTCTCTCACAATCAGCCTTATCTCTTCCCCACCACATCTAGAAGGCCATGGAACAATCTGGCGCCATGGCCGCTGCCAGCGCCGTCCACCCCCAATCTTGGTGTTCTGTGCAATGCACAGGCATCTTACTCGTATAAGGAAAGAGTAGAGATACTCATGGCAACGCACGGGAAATTATGTCGAACATGGCTAGTTGTAAGCAGGCTAGCTCTACAGCCATGATGATAGTGACTGCACACGGTGAGGCTGACTTTGGTATGCCGAACACGGCGCCTACACTCAGGTGTCATCTCCGGCGCAGGGTCTTGTCACTTCACTATGAGGAGTAATTTGACCAACGAGTAGTACAGTACTAGTACTACATTGGTAGTACTACTACTAGTCTAGCACCACCGTCTGGATTTAGTAGTACTACCACGTCTATCTGGATTTAGTATTTGACTAGCAATATCTACTAATGCATGTCACAAAAAATATACTACTCCCTCTATAAATAAATACATGGAGTATTGTTTTATTCGGTTTTGAACGTAGTTCCCAATGATATTATACACTCTCCCTTCCGGTAGATGGCTCAAATCTGAAGTCTCATCAATCATACTACTATTGTACTCACCGAGCGGTCAGCTTGGTAAGCTACCAACAAAAATTGCAATCAAAGACTACAATTGTACTCCCTCCATACTGGTGCATTAGTCACGTTATGAAAACCAAATAATCCCAAAACTTTTAGGTGCGGTGCATTAACTACCCACCTCGTTCCCTGTTTTTTGCCACGAAAAAAGAAATCACCCAATAGGAGACGTGGGGTGCGCATGCATTCAATGACTTGAGACTACTTAGCACAACATGCAGTCTCAATTCTCTTTATGCAATGACATTAATTACAAAATACTACTCCTACCTCCGTCCTGGTTTATTGGTCCCCTTAGTATTTTGTGCCAAATTTTGACCACAGATTTAACTAAAATAATAATAATGCATGTCACCAAAAAATGTATCATTTGATTCGTATTTGAACATAGTTTCCAATGATATTATTTTTGGTTACATGCATTAACATTTTATTAGTTAAATCAAAGGTTAAAACTTGGCACAAAATGCAAAGGGGACCAATAAACCAGTAAACATCAAAGTTCTCTCGTTTTGCCCCAACTTGGTCTCGGTGAGATGACTATACTGCACCGGCACAGAGGGAGGGCCGAGGAGTAGATGGCCAACACACGTGAATGCAACGCAGTCTGCACTTCTCATATAAAGGCTCCCCGCCAGTCCAATATATGAAATCCTATGCACCTACGCACCCTAACCAAGGGCAAGAGTGATCACTCCAATCGCAAGATCAGTTGACTAGAAGCTAGACCCATGGAGGCGATGAGCGCGAGATCAGCCGGCTGTGCCAGATGGTCCATGACGCCGGCCTGCGGCCCGGCACCGAGGAACGTCTCTAGGTCGTGCTTGAGGCCGCCAGGGCGAGAGGCCTCTTGGTCGACAGCTTCGTCTCCTTGTTCGATGAGGTCCTCGTTGGTTTCCTCGACAAGTTCACCGTCGTTAAGAAGCTCGCGGACGACCTTGACGTACGCCTCCAACCCATGCGCCCAGGCTCTGCGATGCCCGCCACCCTCAACGGCCTCTATGGTGACAACCTCTTTGATGCATTGGTGGCCCTGCGACTGCCTGCCGTCGCGCCGGAGAATGTCCACCTCGAGGTCGCGCTCGCCGCGCAGCGCCTGGCGCAGCAAGACACCATCGACATAATCACCCACGTCTACGCGCAAATCGTCCACAAGGACTACTACGTGCAAGAGGAGGACGATAGGACGCTGGCCTTCTTGGACCGCAGGGCAACCTTGGATGGCATTGTTCAGAAGCACGTTGAGCTCGCTGCCAACGCTGCTTGTCGGTGCAACAAACCCCGAGTCTGTTGCCCAGACTTTGCACAGGCACGGGAACAGGATTGGGACACCAACCCAAGTCAGAGTACAAGAGACCAAGAGCTTCGAAGGACCAACATGCAAATCAAAAGGACCAAGATTGAACCAGAGAAACAAGATGCCACCAGGAAAAAAGCCTGCCTTGCCGGGCAGGCGAGCTCGACAAGGACGGGAGCACCCCTGGAAGAAGACGCCCAAGACGTCCCGGCAGGGCCTGCCGGGGCTCACGGAGACAAAACCACCTCACCCGACCACTCCGCCACGACCCACGTCGCCAATCAGTGTGGTGTCAAGCCGCAAAGTGACTAAGTGGCAGCCATTTGCCACATGGTGGCCTCTTTCTACAGGAAATGTCTACAGATGACACCCGTCCTACGACGTGTCAAGCGAGCAGGCGTGGAGCTGGCGAGACAGCCCGGCAAGGCTTGCCGGGCAACCAATGACGCGATGTTAAGCGGCACATTTAATGCACCCTGTCAGCCTGCAGAGTTAGGTATGATAGCACTGTTCGCTATCTTATCAATGCATAATGACTACTTTGCCATTGTGGTAACCCCTTAATCTATAAAAGGAGGCCCATGGCAACCATAGAAAGGGTTAGAAGGTTGGACAACACACAGACCCGTACGCGCGTAGCCACTACAGCCCCTGCCGGGCAAGTGTACTACGCTCCACCACCACTCTTCCACCATCAATCCACCAAAGCAGGAGTAGGGTTTTACGCCTCACGGCGGCCCGAACCTGGGTAAAATTGCCTGCGTGATCTCCGCCGTGCTGTCCCACGCTCGTCTGCTCTTTGTGCAACACGACATCCCCCTGCCGAACCAGCAAGGGGCCCTCTGGTCCCATAGGTGGTCGTGGTTTCCCATGGCATCTTTGGCGCGCCAGGTAGGGGGCATCTCTTGCGCGAACCTGAAGGCGTGTGCAGCGCGTCATCTTCATCACCATCTTCACCTTCGACGGCGCCATCGACCATGGCGCCCAAGAAGAAATCCGGTGCTTCGGCTCATCCATTGACCTCGAAGGCTCCGCCGCCCGCAGCCTTTAATGCTGCGGGGGACGCGGAGGCACGCGAGGACGTGGACGCCGCTGGGGACGTGGTCGGAGCAGGCGGCACCGTCACTACTTCCCCCGCGGCCGACACAGGAGTAGGTGGCATCGGAGGAGAACAACATCAGCAGCGCCCCGACGGCCACGCTCCACAAGGTACGGGTGAGGGGGTTACTCCGTCCGTGCCCCCTCCCCTCACCGACAGGCACGGCCGCAGCAACGGCGCTCGGACCGGGGCAAATCACCGCCCTCCGACCGCCCCCACCACGGGAGCGACCGCAGTGCGTGTGCCTCCCCCGGGACGGGTCGACCAAGTCGCTGTGCCCGACGGAGCCGCTGGCCCTCGAGCGCCTTGCCATCCAGATGGCCGCTCCACAACAGCGGGGGCGCGGTGCTGCCGCCGCTGGCACCGTTAGGAGCCGAGCGACGGTGCGATCTACTTCATCATCACCCATGCCAAGTACAGCCACGGAGGCCATGGCGCGGGCTCAGCTACTGCTGAGGTTTTCGCCAGCGGCCGAGCAGATGGACGAATGGCATGCCACCATCCAAAGTCTGCTCGGTTTCGCCGAGGCCGGGGGCTCACAGCAAGCTGGCCCGCCACGGCCTCCCCAAGCGACGACGATGGCTCGTGCTGCTGGCCGTACGGAAGGGGCCACCCCCACGGTGCAGTCCCCACCACGGCAGCCAGCGCGAGCACAGCAGAATCAAAAACCTGATGACGTCTCGATGGCCTCTTCTGACCCTCGAGCATGTCCAGGTCGACGGCGAGCCCCAGAGGATAGGCGGGGGGGGGGGGAGACGCGCGCGTCGTCGTCGAGCGACGCCGCGACGACCACTGCCAGACCGATTGGCGCGACGGCCCCGACGTCGATGAGCCTGCGCTCGGTATTGGCGGGTGCCTACCTTTTGAGGTTGGGTGCCCTGCCTTTACTCGTGAGCTGCGGCAATTCCGTTGGCCGTCCGTTCGCACATTCAAGCCAGAGATACCCGAGAAGTACGATGGGAGGCTGAACCCGGTAGAGTTTCTGAGCATCTACACCATCGCTGTTCAGGCTGTCGGGGGAAGAGATGAGAAGGTGTTTGCCAAGTACTTCCCTTTGGCCCTCAAATCCAATGTGAGGTCTTGGCTGATACACCTGCCGGAGAACTCCATCTCATCGTGGGCTGACCTGTGCCATGAATTCATTGGCGCCTTCACTGGCGGCCATCAAGAGCCAGGTCGACCCAGCGATTTGCAGCTTCTCCAACAGAAGGAAGGAGAGACCCTCCGTAAGTATTTACAGAGATTCAGCAAGGTCCATAAAAACATCCCAAATATCCATCCGGCAGCTGTGATAGCTGCCTTCTAGTCCAATGTGCGCAACCGCCGGATTCGTTCCAAGATGAACATGCGGTTGCCCAAGACAGTGAAGGAGCTCTACACCTTGGTGGATAAGTGTGCTTGGATCGAGGAGGGAAGGAAGTTGCCTAGAGAGGAAGATTGCGCCAATGTGGATTCAGAGGATGATGATGAATCAACCAGTCAGAAGAAGGGCAAGAAGCGCTGTAAGAAGCGGAAGGATAAGGCAGTGATGACTGTTGAAGGATCGGGTACACCTAGTACCGGCAAGAAGGCCAAAGCTGACATCCCCGGCAATGAAGCTGCCGTGTGCGCTGACTGCTGGGAGGCCGCAGCTGCCGAGAAGGCCGGGAAAGGTGATGGGCCGTATTGCAAGATTCATCGGACCAAAGGCCACGACCTTCAAGAGTGTTATCAGGTTGAGCAGCTTGTTAAGAGACAGAGAGCAGAATATGAGAAGCGCGACAAGGAAAAGGGTCAGAACGTCGCTGGCAGTAAGGGCCGAGGCGGTGAAGTAAATCGCCCCGGCAAACCCTTCCGGAGCCAGGGAAAACCCGCTAGAGGTCGAGAGAAGGAAACCTATGATGATGAGAGCGATGGAGGGGATGAAGAGGAAACCAGTGAGCAGGAGTTTCAGAAGGCCACTGACGCCCTGTGCATTGACGGGGGTGCATCTCTGCACACCTCTCACCGCCAGCTCAAACGGTGGGCACGAGAAGTCAATGCCGTGGAACCAGCGCCAGAGGCCCGGAAGCCGCTCAAATGGTCATGCACGCCCATCATCTTTGACGAAGAGGATCATCCTAACCATACCACTGCAGTAGGGTGTTTGCCGTTGTTGGTCTCTCCAACAATTCACAACCTCAAGGTCACAAAAATGTTGGTGGACGGCGGGGCTGGGTTGAATCTGATTTCCCCGGCAGTCATCAGCAAACTTCAGATAACGGAAGATGAGTTGAAGGCCACCTGCACGTTTCAAGGAGTTAATCCCGGCAGGAGTCATCCTAAGGGAAAGATCACGTTACCGGTGACATTTGGGGGAGAGCTGAACTACCGGACTGAGAAGATTGTGTTTGATGTGGTCGACCTCCCCCTGCCGTACAATGGGATTCTTGGATGCCCAGCCCTAGCTAAATTCATGGTGGCATCCCACTATGCATACAACACCTTGAAGATTCCTGGGCCTGTGGGAGTCATTACCATCCCATCAGATGAGAAGGATGCTATCATTTGCGTGGACAAGATGTACCGGGACGCAGTCGCGGCAGAGGCAGCGGCGGCAGTAGTTCCCGCCAAGGAGGACAGAGGAAAGAAGAAGGGTAGCAAGGACGCCGGCAAGGAATCCGGGAAGTGTACCTCTTCGGAGTGCGCTGTGCCTATTGATGACTTGCCGGAGAGCTCCAACAGTAAGAGATCCAAGGTCACTGCACCCCAAGTGAAGAACCCGGCAGGGCTGGCTGGCGTTGATGGTACTTTCACTATCAGCGCCACCCTCAATGACAAATAGGAAAGCGCGCTCGTTGCCTTCCTACGGGCGAATATCGATGTGTTTGCCTGGCAACCATCTGATATCCACAGTGTTCCCAGGGAGGTAATCGAGCACCACCTTGCTGTCTGCCCACACGCCCGACCTGTCAAGCAGAAAGTCCGGAAGCAGGCCTTGGAGAGGTAGCAGTTTATTGCGGAAGAGATCAAGAAACTTGAAGCAGCTGGTTTGGTCAGAGGAGTGTTGCATCCCACATGGTTGGCAAATCCAGTGGTAGTCCGGAAGGCTAATGGGAAGTGGAGGCTTTGCATAGATTACACAGATCTCAACAAAGCTTGCCCGAAGGACCCGTTTCCCTTGCCGCGCATCGATCAGATTGTGGATTCCACTTCAGGCTGCGATTTGCTCTCCTTTCTGGATGCATATTCTGGCTATCATCAAATCTTCTTGTCCAAGGAAGACGAAGAGAAGACATTGTTCATCACTCCATGTGGTACGTACTGTTTTGTCCGCATGCCGTTCGGATTAAAGAGTGCCGGATCCACTTTTGCAAGAGCAGTCCAGATTGGTTTCGAGCCACAGCTGCACAGAAACATCAAAGCTTACATGGATGATATTGTGGTCAAGACCAAGGATATAGCCACCCTTATTCAGGATTTGGAGGAGACATTTGCTAATCTGCGCAAGATCAACTTGAAGCTCAACCCGGAGAAGTGTGTGTTTAGCGTTCCCTTCGACAAGCTGCTTGGGTTCTTTGTGTCCCATCGGGAGATCAAAGCCAACCCCGACAAGATTAAAGCTATCGAGCAGATCCAAGCGCCAAGGACAGTCAAGGATGTGAGGCATTTGACAGGATGCATTGCCACGCTAAGCAGATTCATCTCCAAGTCTGCTTAGCGCGCCCTGTCGTTCTTCAAAATTTTGAAGAAGGCAGGGCCCATGAAGTGGGCTCCGGAAGCAGATGCATCTTTGCAAGAGTTGAAGACCTACTTGTCCTCTGTGCCTACCTTGGTTGCTCCCAAACCACAAGAGCCATTGCTGCTATACTTAGTGGCAACCAACCAAGTGGTTAGTGCAGCCTTGGTGGCGCAGCGGGAAGTGGATGAGGCAGAGAGTGAGCAAGGACCGGCAGAGCCAGAGAGGGATCAAGACAGCAATGAGCACGGCAGCGAGAGCAACCCCAAGGACACGGCAAGGAAGAAAGTGGTGCAGCGCCCAGTGTAGTTCGTCAGCTCCTTGTTACAGGGAGCTAGATCGAGGTACTCTGGCGTGCAAAAGTTGATCTTTGGTCTCATCATGGCCTCAAGGAAACTGCGCCACTACTTCCAAGCTCATGAGATTACGGTTGTCACTTGTTTCCTGTTGCAAAGGATACTCCGAAACCCTGATGCTACCGGCAGAATAGTGGAGTGAGCTTTGGAGTTATCCAGTTTTGGTTTGAAGTTTGAGAGCACATCAACTATCCAGAGGAGGGCATTGGCAGAGTTTATTGCAGAATGGACGCCAACTCCTGATGAGGAGGTACCAGAGACAGTTATCCCAGGCAAGGAATCCCCCCAAGAATGGATTATGTATTTCGATGGTGCCTTTTCCCTACAAGGTGCAGGGGCTGGCGTGCTTCTTGTTGCCCCCTCTGGGGAGCACTTGAAGTACGTCGTCCAGATTCATTTTGCCCGGGAAGAGGTAACCAACAATACAGTAGAGTATGAAGGGCTCCTTGCCGGGCTCAGGATCATCGCAGAATTGGGAATTAAGAAGCTGATCATTCGAGGAGATTCATAGCTCGTGGTGAGATAAGTCAACAAGGATTACCAAAGCCCATTGATGGAGGCATACGTCGAGGAAGTGAGGAGATTGGAGGAACGCTTTGACGGATTGCAAACAGAGCACGTTCCCCGTGCGGAAAACAGCATAGCTGATCATCTGTCAAAGTGTGCTGCACAGAAGCTTCCTGTGGAACCAGGGACTTTTGTTCTCCATCTTACTCAGCCCTCCGTATCCCCAGCAACAATGGCCAGGAAAAGGAGAAAGTTGGACTCCGGTAAGCCTCTCCCGGTAGAGCCGTCCGCTCCTGGCAGAGACCCTGCTAGAAACAACTCCTCGCCACCTGCCGGACCGCACCCTCCAGCCGGGCCCATGGTTCCCGCGAAAGAGGAATGTGCCCCCGCAGTAGAGGAGGTGCCGCTAGTCCTCGTTGCCGAGCCCCAGGCTCCAACTTGGGCAAGGCACATAGTCCACTTCCTCCAAACCGGAGAGCTTCCCGGCGACCAAGATGAAGCCGAAAGAGTAGCCCGGAGGGCCAGTATGTATCATTTTGTCGATGACACTCTATACAAAAGGAGGCCCAACGGTGTGAAATTGAAGTGCATCTGCCGGGAAGAAGGAAAGGAACTGCTGGCTGAGATACACAAAGGCATGTGCGGCTCCCACATTGGATCAAGGGCTTTAGTTGGGAAAGCATTTCGGCAAGGATTCTATTGGCCCACAGCCCTCCAAGATGCGGTCGAGCTAGTCACCAAGTGTGAAGCCTGCCAGTTCCATTCCAAGAATATCCACCTGCCTGCCCAAGCTCTTCTGACAATCCCTCTATCATGGCCATTTTCGGTCTGGGGGCTCGATATCCTCAGCCCTTTCCCCCGAGCAATCGGGGGCTTTGAATTCTTGTTCGTTGCCATCGACAAGTTTACAAAGTGGTCGGAAGTGACTGCCGTGAGAAAGGTGACTTCTCAGTCAGCTATCAAGTTCTTGAAAGAATTGGTGTGCCGTTTTGGAGTCCCGGCAAGGATCATTACCGACAATGGCACCCAGTTCACGAGCCACGCCTTCATGCAATATGTTCATACCCTCGGATGCAAGATCTCATTTGCCTCTGTTGCACATCCCAGAAGCAATGGACAAGCTGAGAGGGCGAACGTTGAAGTGCTGCGAGGACTCAAGACAAGAACCTTTGATACGCTGCAGAAGCACGGCAGGCGGTGGATCGATGAGCTGCCGGTAGTTCTCTGGTCCCTCAGAACGACACCAAATCGAGCTATCGGGCAGACTTCCTTCTCCCTGGTCTACGGGGCAGAAGCAGTTATCCCCACGGAACTCATTTATAGGTCGCCTCGAGTGCTTGCCTACGATGAAGTAGCGCAAGATCAGCACCGGCGTGACGACACTGTGCTACTCGAGGAGAACCGTCTCCGGGCTGCTACGCGTGCTGCACGCTATCAGCAAGCCCTGCGTCGCTATCATAGCCGCAGGGTTCATGCTCGGAGTTTTGAGGAAGGCGACCTTGTCCTTAGGTGCATTCAGTCCGCCAAGGGTACAAACAAGTTGACGCTGAAGTGGGAAGGCATCTATCGGGTAGTACGAGTCACCAGACCCGGCGCAGTCTGTCTGGAGACCGGAGATGGCATTCAATTGCAAAACTCATGGAATATTGAGCATCTCCGCAAGTTCTACCTGTAAGGCACGGCTGTCGGGCCCTGCCCGGTAGCCACCCTTTTGTACATGCCTTGCCTCAGTTGCATGTAACCCCTTGTACAAAGCCAGGGCGATGACCCTGAGCAAGAGAGAAATAGACGAAGTGCTGGGGGGCCCCCGACCAAGTTGCATGCATGCATGAGCATCCCAAGAGCATTGCATAAGCATTTCATGAGCATTTGCATATGCATATAGATAGGATCGCATCTTGCATCATTCCCATCTGCATGAAGCTGCAGGTTCCTGCCGTGAACTTGGCCTCTACAAGGAGATGGGAAGATGAACCAACATTGCAATCTCCGGCAAGCCAAACAGATAAGTTCTACCTCTTGTCCATTAGTGTTCTATAAGCTATAGCTTGTGCATGAGAAAACCTCACCACTCTTTTGAGACTTAGGTGCTCCCATCCTTGACTCAAACGATGCTTCGGTCGGGATGGTCGCAGTGGCCTTTGGTAAAAGGAAGTTGGCGGGGGGCTGGTCCCCTTATTTTTTGCCTGGTAGACACAGTTCTCCGGCAAGCAAAAGGGTGCCGGCAAGATAGCCTGCCGGGGAAAACTCGTTTATTTACACTAAGGAGGCATCCCACCTCTGCATGGACATATACATGCATGGGTTCCCGGCAAGGTTCATCTTTTTCATTAATATGCTGACAATGCGAGTACAAGCATTACAGAACACAAACATGGACTCGAGAGATTACATTATTTGAATTAAAATTTGGCAAATGCCTACAAGTTTAAGATTGAGAAAAGATAAGTGCTCCGTAAACTCCTCTCCCTGTCCCTCTTGTCCCAGGTAGAGCGGTGGGAAGAGAAGAGGGCGGGACGCGCACCAGCACAATGCCACCCCGATCCCGTTAGGGCCTGCTAAACACAGCCTGACAAGATCGGGAGTGGCGAGGCTGCGAAGGAGGAGGGCGGAAGGAGCACCACAGCGGCCCCCTGGTCACCGCTTCCATGACCAGTCAGAAGACTCCAGCACAAGCTCCAGCAGACAAAGACGTCGAGGCCCAGCTGGAAGACCACTGGAGGAAGCAGAAGCACCAGAGGGGCAAGCCTTTCCCTGGCAGCTGGGAAAATGGTGATGACGGCACCGGGGAAAGGGGGGAAGAGCCAGACAAACGGGCAGCAGGCCGCCAGTACGAGACGAACGCGTCGGTGCTGTCATACTCCAACTGGACGGCCTGCCTCCCGCCTTCTCCTTCTCCCCTGGCTTCATATTCATCAACACCGTTCCTGGGGAGCACCGGCCTCACGGTCCGGCACCTTCTCCGGGGAGACGGAGAGCGACCAAGATGGCCAGGGGGCTCGAAGCGCACTGCTTCCCACCTTGGCGGGCAGGAAGGCGCGCCTCTCATCGACATCAGCCCCAAGACCTCCGGGAAGGGCAGTGCTGGGATTACCAATGATCTCCAGCCCTGCCTCCCGGGCGAGCCCCGAAGACGCCAAGAAATTCCCCACAGCATGGACCAGGCTCACTCCCCAGGTGCCAACATTCGGCAATATAAGCCTCGGAATGGAGCTCGGGGCCTGGCCCCAAGCTCTCCCCTTCGACATGACCAACGAGAAGCAGAAGACAGAGGAGGGGGAGCGCAAGGATGAATGGCTCCGCCCTCTCTCCGCCTCTCCTTTTATAGGCGGGTCGGGGAGGGGAGCCGCTCCCTCAACGGGGGCCATCGTCCTCCTCCACCAATTCAAGAAGTCCGGGCCCTCGCCTTGATGCTCTCCTGTGCCACGTGCCTCCGTTACCTACCCCACGTGATGCATGCAGCATACGTGGCTAAGGGTAAGGGCGTGGTGGGAAGAGTGAATTGGCAGTTTCTACCCCGTGCGTTAAAGTCATTCACGGGCCATTACAAAAGCGGCCCCACCATTATTGGCTTTACACGACGCGCGGGGAAACCGAAAACTGGCCTGGACCCAAGCTCAAGATTAATGAAGAAGCAAAGAAGACCTCAAGAGGCCAACCTCTTCAGCACCCCCGCTTGTGCACTTATTAGGCTCTACCCCGACGACGCTCGGCAGTGCGTTCAGGGCAGGCCCGAGGGCTTCTGTCGGTGCAACAAACCCCGGGTCTGTTGCCCAGACTTTGCACAGGCACGGGAACAGGATTGGGACACCAACCCAAGTCAGAGTACAAGAGACCAAGAGCTTCGAAGGACCAACATGCAGATCAAGAGGAACAAGATCGAACCAGAGAAACAAGATGCCACCAGGAGAAAAGCCTCCCTTGCTGGGCAGGCGAGCTCGACAAGGATGGGAGCACCCCCGAAAGAAGACGCCCAAGATGTCCTGCCAGGGCCTGCCGGGGCTCACGGAGACAAAACCACCTCACCCGACCACTCCGCCATGACCCACGTCGTCAATCAGTGCGGTGTCAAGCCGCAAAGTGACTAAGTGGCAGCCATTTGCCACATGGCGGCCTCTTTCTACATGAAATGCCTACAGATGACACCCGTCCTGCGACGTGTCAAGCGAGCAGGCGTGGAGCTGGCGAGACAGCCCGGCAAGGCTTGTCGGGCAACCAATGACGCGACGTTAAGCGGCGCATTTAATGCACCCTGTCAGCCTGCAGAGTTAGGTATGATAGCACTATTTGCTATCTTATCAATGCATAATGACTACTTTGCCATTGTGGTAACCCCTTAATCTATAAAAGGAGGCCCATGGCAACCGTAGAAAGGGAGTAGAAGGTTGGACAACACACAGACCCGTACGCGCGTAGCCACTACCGCCCCTGCCGGGCAAGTGTACTATGGTCCACCACCACTCTTCCACCATCAATCCACCAAAGCAGGAGTAGGGTTTTACGCCTCACCGCGGCTCGAACATGGGTAAAATTGCCTGCGTGATCTCCGCCGTATTGTCCCACGCTCGTTTGCTCTTTGTGCAATGCGACGTCCCCCTGCTGAACCAGCATGGGGCCCTCTGGTCCCATAGGTGGCCGTGGTTTCCCACGACACCGCTGCTCCTCACACGTCGGTTGGTGACCCGGCGCACTAGGGCGTGAGGATGTCGTTGATGGATCCGTATGTATCTTTATCTTTCCGTCAATTCCATGTAGTAGTATATTGTACTAGTAATTATCTTACCTTTTGCATCAACTTCATAATTTTCATACGTACTCCATGCATGAACCGCGCCAGAACCAAACTTCTCATTACTCTAGGGAAAATCGTTATTTCTATCTATCGGCCGCGCCATGGAGCAGAACCAAATTTTACAAGTTACAAGTTCAAAAGGAAAAGCCTGCCGTGTTCGCGTCGCACCCCCACACGGTTGGTCTGGCACGCCGCTCAAGGGGGAATGCGTGCCGTGTTGCATTTTCACTTACAAGTGGAACCGCAGTTGAGCAAACCGACTATCGGCAAACCCCCACCCCGCCCACCGCCCGATGGCTGAGTTAGAGAAAACAGGAGGAAGAAGAGATGGCTATAGCATGGACTCCAAGAAAATTAGTGTCAGATGGGACTCGTGTGGGTGGCGTGTGACGTACTGCTAGACGTGAATGCTAGTTATGGCCCATGCCACCCCACTATATCGAGGTGCTGGTTACATAGAGTGAACACATTATCTCTCCAGGAGTACGGTACACCACTAGTACTACTCACATTGTCGCGAAATTTCCTGGAGTCCGTGCTCAGCCCTTCTCTCTCTCTCTTCTCAGCCAGCCAGCAGACACGCGGAGCCCATCATCTGTTTGCTCACATGCGGTCCCACATGTCAGTGAAAACGCAAGATGACCCACTGAACTTGCACATCTTTCACCTCGACGTGCTGGTGATGAAAAACAAATCCAATAAAGATCTTCAGTGGCCGCTTTTGGAGTTACTCAAGAGTAAGATTCTATTTACAGTTTAACCCAAGATGCACATCACGTGGCTTCAAGTAGCACTCCATTTTCTTGCATGACACGACCTGGATGCTGGATGTCCCACATGTCGGCAAAAGGAGGAAGAACTCGACCAAATCTTCTCCACATTTAGACCGGAGGAGTAGGAAATACGGCAAGCCATGTGCCTACATCATACTACGTACAAGCCCACCTCATGCAGTCATGCTATCACCATATTTCTCGACCTCCGTGCGACACCTAGATCCAGTTGATGGTATACTACTACTAACTAGAACTAACTACACCTAGCTTTATTGTGCTAGCATACTCCACTATTAGGTTGGCTCTATGTGATGTGGCAACTTCATATAATCGGATGTTGGCTATACTACTATGGTACTCACACTCCAAGAAGTAACTCAAAAACCATTCATAAATTGAGTTTATGACATGCATATGCAAATGTACCATTCATTACATACAACAAGTCATCAACACACAACGACAACGAGGATACATGTTGGATTATAGATTATTTCCAACAAAACATTCTAGTAAATACTAAAGTTTTTATCACACAACAAATAACAAGCAATGAAATGAACTTCAGCTCAACCAATCCTCGGTGTTGGAAACGCTTGCTTTGAACCATAGGTAAGCCTCTGGGAAGGGCCAGCTATTGTCAATATCGAGACCAACGCAGGACTGATCATCCAGGCTGAAGCGGCCTATATCAGGACGCATATTGTGATAGCCAGGGTAGGGAACCATAGCAATGTCCAAGGTATAGATACAATTGCTTCTCATAAATGGTAGTAACGTTGTGTCAACAGCAGCTGGATCGCCTTTCACCATCATTGGATATTTTTGTCCAAGGAAGAGCGAGTTTTCTCCAAGACTATCAATACTGAACCAGGGAGAAGGTGTTGGCGCTAACACACTAGTATCCATCCCAAATACCCTGCAACGGATGTTGGAATAGGTCCGGAGAGTGCGACCATGGGAGACAACACCTGCTTCCTTAGTAGTAACATCAGCAGTGTGCTGTATACAGACATGAAGAGGTGATCCATCGGAATAAGTTGCCAGGCGCCACTGAGTATATAGGTCCTACTCGTCCTCATGCTCGTGATCATCACCATCGTCATCTCCCCCTTGGTTATAAAAAATTTCAAGTATAGGTGGTGGAATGTTCACAGGACCTTGGAAACACAAGAAGGTTAATTAGTAAAGGGAAACTAGCTAACCCGCATGCATGTGGATGAAACAATTATAATTATGGTGGAAGACAAACGTACCGAAACCATAAGGATTCCATGCAAAACAGTGCCACGAGTGGTGGCAGCAAACACAAGAAGCTCGTATTGAATTGCATCACAGTACTCATCCATGTACAGAAATTGATTTTTGAGCAATATCCATCAAGGCGTGGAAGTAAGGATGGCAACAAGCTTGTCGAAGATAGCAACAACATGATAGTTCCTGTAATTCCAAGAGCGGTTGGGAACTCGACAAATTGCTATCTTTCGTAGACGACAGTCACCATGATCATATTTGAATGTACGTAGATCATCAGTGTGCTCAACCTCAGGGCACTCTGAGATTTTTGGAAGTGGAATCCGCTGATGAGTGTACACATTCACAAGTTCCCACTCGCAGTTGTACCCAATATAAACAACCCAATCTTCATTTGCGCCTGCCCAGGCCTTACCCTTAAGCGATGGCATCTTAACATCACACGTATCATTATCAAGCGGCATCAACTTGCACAAGGCGAGGCTTCCGTCGTCCGCGCGCCAGCGAGCAGGGTCATGGCGAAGAAGATAGGGGAGATCAAACCACTCCTGAACCCTTGGATTCTTTGTAATGATGTTATTAGTTGAGTCGAGAATGGTCTTGAACGAACCTGCCATGCTAGCCGAGGTGATGATGTCGCACCGATCAATGAGTTCCTCCACCACGTCATCTTTCAGATTGGGGCAAGAATAACGGGGTCGTTTCCGGCCTGTTCCCTCCATGGAGAAGATGATCGAACAATGGCAGAAGGAAGGGTGAAGGCAAATGGAGGGAGGAAGAGCGTGCGACAGCGGTTCCAAATCAAGAGGGAAAGGTGAAGAGGCGGTGGACGGTTGCCACGGTACAGGAAGAGGCGCCCCAGCCTACATAGACGTCCGTTCGGAAATTGTACAAAAGGACTCGCCGTCGTCTCATTGACATGTTGGAACGGGACCACATGTCAACGAAACATGGTGTGTCATTTCTCGTGCAAAATGCGATCTGGCCGCGTTAGCCCGAGGTGCCGCATTATTTCTCGACTTTATTTATTTAATGGCGTGCCGTTCAGTTTTGAAGCACGACTAACTGGTACTGTATGCAGAGAAAATATAAACTACTCTACCACTACTCCACCTCTAGTACTAGTATCAAAAAAGAAATATAGGCTGGAGCTTCAGCGCTTGCTTGCTAAGGGCTGCCCACTTGCTTCTCACACTATCACCATCTCTCCAGATCTAAAAAGACGGCAGTACCCCTCTCTCCCCCTCCTCACCAGTGGTCACAGATCCGCCGGGGAAGAAAAGGACGTGCAGCGTTGACGCACTCATCGTCGGCGAGCGAGGTCACGCACTGACAACAAGGCCGTCCTCTCAGACCTAGCGCTCGCGCGGGATGGCCTCCGTCCCCAAGCTCGCTTCCGTAGTGTGTGCGGAGGACGACGACCACGAGCGAAGCCACTTCCTGCCGACCCTCAGGTATGCTACCTCTTTTCGAACCATACCCTTGTTCTATTGCCCCATCTGCCACGTCGCTGCATGTGGATCTTTTTCCACTCCACCATCTTCCCAATTTGCTATCCTCTGCTCTACTGGTCACACAGAGGAAAACCTTATTTGCACTATTAAAGGAAACCCTACTTCATGCAGACTAATCCATGTCTGGGTTGAATAAGGAAAGGAAGGGAGAAAGTACTGTCGAAGAGACTAGGCATCGAACCCGCATCTAGGTTGAAAAGGGGAAAATCAGTAGCTAAGGAACGAGTCTCGTGTCTCTTGGTTGAAAAAGGGTGAAAAAGGGTAGAAAGGCATGACAACGCAATAGAGAATGACCAGGTCGATCAGTTTGTTGTCCTCACATAGGAAAAAGGTGGCTAAAGAGAACAAAAATGGGATGTAATCCACATATGCTGCCTGGATATTTGTTGCTCTGGGCAACCATACCTCCCTCACCACTCTATGCGTCCGTGGAGGTACATCGTACTGGTGCGCCCACTGTCCGAATGGGCCTCCCATGCTCTTATTGCCACTTTTTTGCTGTTAGTATAACGCCAGCGGTAAATTCAAGCAATGCTACTGCTAAAGTGATGCCACATTTAACTAATGCCGCACTTAGTCTAATGCCACCGATAAATTTAAGCAATGCCATTTAATGTCGCTGGATTATTTCAGGGTTGGCTGTTGATTGTGGATGTATTAAAGATTTTTCAGCTAAGGCATTCTAATGTTGTTGCACAGCCAGTATACCAACGATGAAACTTGTTACTACCTTTAGATTTTTGCCCTATTAATGCTTATAGATTACATACCTCACTTTCATGAGATAAGTCAATTTTTTTGTACAGTGTCACCAAAATGCCAAGGCGCTGATGTCATTTTATTTTGGTTAAACTGCACAAAAAATTATGAAGAGAAGAGGAAAGGTCAAGAGTGGGCACCTCCTCCTCCGGCTGTTTTCTTGATTCGTTCGATCAAGTTTTTATGTTTGATCGATAATCAAGATTGGGATAGCAATTTTTCAAGTCCCCTCGAGTTCGAAATGATATTTACCTTGAAGGTACATGGTTTGCAATTTTTTAATACTGTCATTAGTTAATAATGCTAGTTACCTTCAGACTTTTGTATTTGGTTTAATGTTGGTGCACAGCTAGTATACCAATGCTGAAACTTGTTACCTTTACATTTTTTATTATTAATTCTTATAGAAATCTTCCAGTGCTAGCTTATGGAAATTTGTTCAGTAAAACCATTGTACTGTACCCCGTAATAAAAAAACTACTCTACTGTTGCACTAGCCACAGGATTATTGTATATTTGTCCTATTCGAATGGTGTTGCATTAGCGTATGGACATATATAAAGTGTGGCAAGCTTTCCCAGATATGTGCTCAAGAAAACTACTACATGTTTTTCTAAATACTAGACATTTGGGTACTTTAAATTGAACTGCGAAAACGTCTTATATTAAGGAACAGAGGGTGTAGAGTTCACTCAAATTATCCCGGTAAAGCTAGTCACACCTTTGTTAAAATTAATATTCATTATGTTATTGGAGGAGGTCTGTATGTTTGTCTCTAATGCCTGTCGATTACATACCTGACATCATGATGTAATGGTAAGTCATTTCTTTTTGTACAGTGTCACTGAATTGTCAAGGTGGTGCTGGCATTTTATTTTAGTTGAACTGCACAAAATATGCTTAAAAGAAGAGGAAAGGTCAGGAATGGTTCAGTTTTTAAGAGAATACTATGTATGCCTTCCTGACATCAGTCGTTGTTGCCTTATTTATTCCTTCAAATAGGTGGTTAGAAACAGTCTTGCTACCTTTTCCCATTAAGAAATTGGAATGCTTATATTTGTGAGTCTATGCTTCAACTAGTGCCACTTTTATAGTAATCACACTTTCAATATCTGTGCAAACAGGGATGCTTGATTTTAGTTGAACTGCACAAAAAGTCCAAATGGTTCAACATTAGGAGCAAGTTTTCTTCCAAACCGTTATATCCAATTGGTGGCACTATGAGCTGTTCATTACAAAGGTACATGGTCTGCTACTATCTTGCTACTCTTTTTGTACTATCATTAGATAGTAATATTAGTGGTTTGCATGTCAATTTATTGGCAGGGTGGACCTCTACATTGGAGGTGCAGGACATGATTCAATGATTGGATGCTCAATTTCGGTTGTATCGATTTCACCTCTTCCATCACTGCGAACATGGATATCCTTGGTCTGATGAAGAATAGGCGCTATATTTCTGCTCTGTACCAGCAAATCAATTCAGTACGAAATTGTCCAAGGCAAAACATGACAGTATCAAATTGTCCAGTGCAAAACATGACAGATGCTAAGGGGAAGAGACGTGTTTAAACCGAAAATACAAGGTGGGGTATATGTTTACTAGCTGCTTGATATTTGTGCAGACAGATGTCTGCCCGTTGCTATTTGGAAAACAAACAAAGTGACCGCAATTTTGGTGGAACTGCACAAGAGAATAGTATAGTCACTGCATACAGTGCCATTTGAAAATAGACACAGAAAGTTGGATAGTCACTTCATGGACTACACAAAAGTAGGAATTGTAGACTTCACAAACAAATTTGTCTTTCACTCTGTATTGAATGTTGGCCCAGAGAAGCATCCATGTTAGTAGGAAGAACAGATGTTTTTTCTAGATCTTTGCTTTTGGAGCTACATATTTGTATATGATCTGTGAATCATTGAGATGCATTAACATGTTGATCTTATGTATGGGAATCGTACTAGTTGGTTGTAAATTTGGGCTACTAATGTGAACACATTACAATGCCAGGCCTGTGAGTCTCGTGTGAACATTTCGAACGGATCGGCTCTTACAACTGTGCTCAGCAAGATGCTTATTTCTGTGTTCTCAGTGTTTACAAGTTACTAGCAGTTCCTTATTTCTGTTCGCTCAGTGTTTACAAGTTACTGACCGATCACTAGCTAGCCTACTAATACGCTCCTGGCAGTTTTAGTTGCGACGCAAGATCCGAAGGTGGCAGTTTTTTGAATAAAAATGCCTACCTCTGAAGAAATTGACATGCTATTCTGAAGAAAATTCCATGCGAATCTAAAGAAACTGCCAGCAAAAACGTTCGCAAATGCCTTATCTCCCAGCGAACGTTCATCAGCTATTGCGATCCTACACATACACTATCCGACCGACTCGATCCTATGTGAATAACTAGCGGATCACGCACATACCTCATCTGGATGAACCAAGCGCACTCGTTTGACCGTCATGCCGACGTGCGACCCAGCACGGACGGGACGCACCACTGACGGGACGGGATGGGACGGCACAGTCATAATTTCAGTTTTTCTAGTTTTCCATGGCAAGCTGGCACGCTAAGCCATGCCTGCTTATGCATTGAATTCTGATGACCACGATGACCGTCGCGTTTCCCGTGACACGCTGGTTCACCTACCTTCCGCTTATAATTACTGGTTCCCGGCGTTCTCCGGTGGCACCATCATCCAACTCGCCCTATCCTCATAAGCCCCCACTGGCCCGACGTCGCTCTCCACTTGTCCTCGCTCTCGCCACGTCCATCATGCCCCCGCCCGTCTGCAATAGGCGACGCCGGAGGCGGTCACCGCCGGAACTAGTGTTTGGTTTTTCACCGGAAGGCAGACGGAGGGAGAAGGCATTCTATCGGTCTTTAGATGGCAATGCGGAGCATGAGGACTTGTTGGAGTGCGACCGCCTAGCGGAGGAGCAGCGTATCGCCGATTTGCGCCGCCAGCGGGGCATGGAACAGCAGTGCACCGACGCTCTGAGCCGCAAGTAGAGCGCTCGCAACTGGGCCAACTACATGGAGGCCGGCGCCCGGCAAATAGCCCTGGAGGCTGTCGGGCACGCACGCGTTTGCGACACCAAATTTTACTACCAGCTCATCAAGTGGGTTTCCCTCTTAGAAGCCGAAGCTTCGGTGGACCACGCCGGCATGGAAAGGGCCAACGCGCGCGAGCAACACGCCCTATCGCACCTCTGGCAAGTCCGAGGCGAGGAGGAGGACGTCGGTGCCGGCGTTTAGCATGTACCGCAGATGGCGGCCGGCATCGTCTACTTAGCTAAGAGTAAGTTAGTACTTGTACACTACTAGAGTATTAGTGGGAGTAGATAGTTAACTTGGCTATGATGGTTGTCAACGTGGAAGTTCAATACTCTATATGTGGATCAGACCTATTACTTTGCTCTGAATGTTGAACTTTCCGTTTGAATGTATGGAATGAGCTGTTATTTTTTTAAATGGGTTGTATTTGTCCGCCACGGGTTTAGAGGCTGACTTGTTGGCCTACTAGGTTGACGCGTACACAATCAGGAGATGATTGTACGTGGAGAGGATGACAGCAGGGACCCATCAGGGTCATGGCAGTACGCAAGCAATTGCCTCCTTATCTCAAGCCAAAAAAATGGTTCCTCCTAATGGATTTCTGACATCTGGGTTCCATGCCATTGTCAACGTAGTCAATAAATGAGAGAATTGCACAACGAGTGGCTGACACCAGGGACCCAGCAGCTCGCCCAGTTATTTTTGTTTTTGAGACGGAAGCAGGGTGTCAACTGGGCTGTGCGGGGCACTCTGGCTTATCTAGCCAGCCTTTTCTTTTATGTTTACCACAAGACCAGCCCAGTAGTTTTTTTTTCTGGAAATGGCTAGCCCAGTTTTTTTTGTTCTTTTGCAGAATACCCAACCGAGGCCTACTTGCTTTGTCAGTCCTGCTGGGCTACAAATCTTTCAAGACGAGGAGAGCTTCATTCGGCTTGCCCAGAAAATGGGCTATCAGTAATGAGAAATGGGTTGTACATTTTTAAAACACATCAAACCAGCAATTAGTTTCAAATTTCTTTTTGTTCATTTCGAGATTTTAAATTCCATTGTTTTTTATGCGTGGACAATTATTTGGATTTTATATTAATATAAATTTATTTTTCAAATTAGTTTGAATGTGACTCGAAATTTTGGGATTAAAAATAGTTTGGACCGCACCGAAATATGCAAAATTTCGTATAATTTTTTAACCGTGGCCACAATATGGGCTGTAATGCTAACAAAAAGAATATGGGCTCCAAAACAACCTTAAGAATTAGCAAATGGGTTGTAAATTGTTAGAAATAATGTCAGATGGGTTGTATGCTGTTTTCCACATATTTGAGGCTGACTTGTGCGCCTACTATAGGTTGACGCGTACGCTTTCCTAAAAAAAAGGTTGACGCACACGCAACACCGTGTCAACTTAGTCAACACACGAGAGCAGTGACTGTTGGATGTCCATCCAACGGCCGTCGTGCTTCTTCAATCTCTGCTCTTCCTGCTCCAGCCGCTCAAACAAGCGCCGGCGGGACTGCCTGCTTCCTCCTCCCGTGGCCGGCTGTGCTGCCGCGCAGGCCTCACCGCCCCACCCTACTCCCATCGCTGGCCTGGCCATCCTCTACTCGCCCACACCTGATGTTATTCTCCGGCGACGGCAGACAAACCAGTAAACCCTCGTACTCCCCTCCGCGTGGGAAACAACTGCCGAGTCTTCCCTGGCTCCATGTCGTTCCCTTCCTAGGCCTCGCCGTCGTCCACCGCCCTGGTGCTCTCGGCGCGGCGTGGTCAACGTGGTCAATGAACGACATCCATTGGAAGAAGACTGTACGTGGAGAGACTGACAGCTGGGTCCACGGCCGCACGCAAGGAAGTGCCTCCTTATTACGCGCAAAATAATGATTCCTCCACCTGACAGCTAGGATCCATCGGAAGGGCCTATGTATTTCACGAAAATAACGTTCACCCCGCTGACAGCTCGGACACACCAGCTATAGCTTCGCACGCAAGGAAGTGCCTCCTTATTACGCACAAAAAAGTGAATACTCCCCCTGCTAGCGGGGACCCACCATAGTGGGAGGCTGACTTGTGGGCCTACTAAGTTGATGCGGACGGAGGGCTTTGTCAACTTAGTCAATATGAACAATTCTAGCTCAAGTGACCGTACGATGTCCATCCAACGGCCGTAGTACTTCTTCAACCTCTGGTCTTCTTGCTCCAGCCGCCCAAACCAGCGCCGGTCGTGCCGCCTGCTCCTGCCTCCCGTGGCCGGCTCTGCTGCAGCGCAGGCCTCACCACCCCACCCTACTCCAAGCTCTGGCCAGGCCATCCCTCTACTCACCCATAACCCCTGTTATTCTGTGGCAACGGCAGACTCACACCGCAGCCGAACTAGTCAACCCTCGTACTCCTCTCCGCGTGGGCATCCACTGCCACGTCTTCCCCGGCTCCGCGTCGTCCCCTTCCTAGGCCTCGCCGTCGTCCACCGCCTTGGTGCTCTTGGCGCGGCGTGGTCAATGTGGTCAAGGAATGACTTCCATCGGAAGAGGACTGTACGTGGAGAGGATGACAGCTGAGTCCACGGCCGCAGCAAGGAAGTGCCTCCTTATTACACGCAAAATAATGATTCCTCCACCTGACAGCAGGGACCCACCGTACGGGCCACCGTATTTCATGAAAAAAATGTTTCCCCCCGACTGCTGGGACCCACCAGCTACATCTTCGCACGCAATGAAGTGCGTCCATATTACGAGTAAAAAATATGATTCTCCCCTGACAGCTGGGACCCACCAGCTATATCTTCGCACGCAAGGAAGTGCCTCCTTACCTCCCTGACAGCTGGGGCCCACCCGGTCAAACCGTACGTAGGGTTGTCTGTATGGTCGCGAACGTGTACGTACATACTGGTGCATCGGTCTGTCTGCAGGCAGCAGCGATGAACCGTGGCCGAGTAAGGAAGGGCACGTGTCGTAGTAGAGGCACGGACGTAGCATGTCACGTAGTCCCGTCTATATCGTGTACACGTACATACAGCCAGGGTGCAAGAAAGTAAATACGGCCACATACGTACATACGGGCGGGGTCTCGAATGCCTACTCGCGCATACGTACGGCCAGGGCTCGTGTACATGGAGAGACAGCGGAGGGCAGCGACGGCGTCCTGTTCATCGGCAGCCAACCGGCCGGGTCGGAATGGAGAAACTGCGTCGTGTTCATTGGGAGGTAACGGAATGCGTCCTGTTCATCGGGAGCCAACTGGCTTGGACGGAACAGCCGAAACGTGGCCTGGCGTACCGCAGAACGGAGGAAATGGCCTTCTGTTCGACCGCCTACGGTCGAAACGGGATCCTGTTCATCGGGAGGGGTCTGGCGTACCACAAAACGGAGGAAACAGACTTCTCTTCGACCTCCTACGGTCGAAACGGGGTCCTGTTGATCGGGAGGGGTGTGGCGTACCGCAAAAAAGAGGAAACGGACTTCTCTTCGACCTCCTATGGTCGAAACGGGGTCCTGTTCATCGGGAGGGGTGTTGCGTACCGCAAAACGGGACTCCACGGGCTACTGTTCATCCACCATCGACCTCCTCCAGCCTCCACCTGTGACTGTTCATCCACTGCGTCTCCCTCCTGCCACCACCAGCTACTGTTCATCCACGGGCTCCTATTCATCCAGCCTCCACCGGCTACTGTTCAACCAGCCCTCCACGGGCTCCTGTTCATCCAGCCTCCACCAGCTACTGTTCAACCAGCCCTCCACAGGGTCCTGTTCATCCACCCCCAACCGGCTCGATCGGGGTCCTGTTCATCCAGCGGGAACGGCCTCTACTACCACGGGGTCCTGTTCATCCAACCCCCACCGGGAACTGTTCATCCAACCCCAAACAATGCTCACTGTTCAACAACAGGCAGCAGGTTCGATCGGGTTCAGTTAATAGCCCGGGATCGATCGATCGCTCGGGTTCAGTAACGCGTAGCCAGTGCAATCGCTCGGGTTCCGTAAGCGAACGCCTCGCTTGGGTTCAGTTAGAGCCCAACGCCTCGCACCCACGCGCGTACGTGTACGAGAGAAATGCACAATCCCTCCGTGCATCGCTCGGCACCGACCACCCACCGTAACCGGGAACTCCCCGAAATTTTCCTCGCCCTCGCTTCTACCACGGGTTTTTCCGTCATGGATGGCCCAAAGAATGTCATGTAGGTGCGTCCTCGGCCCGCCCAGGATGAAAAGCCCATTTTTTGTCATGATTTTTTGTCATAGAAGTAGGAGCCCACCACATCTATGATGATACGTGCTTTTGTCACAATTATCGTCATAAAAGTGTCATAAGCATGACAGAAAAAAATTCGTTCAGCCCAAAATGTCACGGATGTGTCTTTTTTTGTAGTGTATCCAAAGCAGAGCACTGGCAGAGTTTATCGCCGAATGGACGCCAACGCCAGACGAAGAAGTGCCAGAAACAACTCACCCCAGCAAAGAAGCTCTCAAAGAATGGATCATGTACTTTGATGGTACTTTCTCGCTGCAAGGCGCCGGTGCTGGAGTGTTGCTTGTCGCACCCACTGGAGAACACCTCAAGTACGTTATCCAAATGCACTTTCCTAGGGAGGAAGCCACCAACAGAGTATGAGGGGCTCCTTGCCGGCCTCAGGATCGCAGTGGAATTGGGAATAAAGAAGCTAATTATTCATGGTGATTCTCAACTTGTTGTGAAACAAGTGAATAAGGATTATCAGAGCCCGTTGATGGAAGCATATGTTGAAGAAGTGAGGAAGTTGGAGGAGCACTCGGGCTGCAAATAGAACATGTACCCCGTGCGGAGAATGGTATTGCTGACCACCTGTCCAAGTGCGCTGCTCAAAAGCTCCCTGTGGGAACCAGGAACCTTTGTACTCCACCTGACTCAGCCATCAGTCTCCCCTTCAACTCTGGCTAAGAAAAGAAGAAAGCTGAACACCGACAAGCATTTCCCGGCAGAGCTCCCCGGAGCCGCTGGCGAGGAAGCTGCCGGGGGAAGCCCTACCTCAGTTGGTGAGCAGCATCCTCCCGCAGGACCACAAGTCCTCGTCATGGAGGTTAGCGCTCCCATAATAGAGGAAATGCCTTTGGTCCTAGTCGTCGAGCCACAGGCTCCGGCATGGGCACAAAGCATAGTCCACTTCTTACAAATAGGAGAACTTCCCGATGATCAAGAAAGAGCTGAAAGAGTAGCCCGCCAGTCAAGTGTGTATCAGTTTGTGGACAACACTCTGTACAGAAAAAGGCCCAACGGCATGAGACTGAAGTGTGTCAGCCGGGAAGATGGATTGGAGCTGTTGGCAGAGATACATGGGGGCGTGTGCGGTTCGCACATAGGATCAAGATCCCTTGCCGGGGAAGCTTTCCGGAAAGGCTTCTATTGGTCCACCGTCCTCCAAGATGCAACTGAGCTAGTCACCAAGTGTGAAGCATGCCAATTTCATTCCAATAACATCCATCAACCAGCTCAAGCCTTGCAAACAATCCCTTTATCCTGGCCCTTCTCGGTCCGGGGGCTCGATATCTTGGGGCCCTTTCCCCGTGCTGTCGGGGGCTTTGAATTCTTGTACGTTGCAATCGACAAGTTTACAAAGTGGCCTGAGGTAGAGCCAGTGAGGAAGGTGACTGCGCAATCAGCTGTCAAGTTCTTTAAGGGATTGGTGTGTCGTTTTGGAGTACCCAACAGAGTGATCACCGACAACGGCACCCAGTTCATGAGCCGCACCTTTATGCAATATATCCAGAGCCTTGGAAGCAATGTCTCTTTCGCCTCTGTTGCTCACCCGAAGAGCAACGGATAGGCTGAAAGGATGAACGCTGAAGTGTTGCGTGGACTCAAGACAAGAACCTTTGATAAGTTGCAAAAATGTGGCAAGCGCTGGATTGATGAGTTGTCGGTGGTTCTTTGGTCAATCAGAATGACACTAAATCTAGCTACTGGCCAGACTCACTTCTCCCTAGTATATGGTGCAGAAGCAGTGCTCCCCACGGAACTCACATACGGGTCACCTTGAGTACTTGCCTACGATGAAGTAGGGAAGAGCAGCTGCGGCATGACGATGCCGTGCTCCTCGAGGAAGATCATCTCCGGGCAGTTGTGTGTGCTGCATGCTACCAGCAAGCTCTGCGCCGCTATCATAGCCATAGAGTTCACGCCCGGAACCTTGAGGAAGGTGACCTTGTTCTTAGGCACGTTAAAGTCCGCCAAAGGAACAAACAAGTTGACACCAAAGTGGGAAGGCCCTTACTGGGTAGTACGAGTCACCAGACCTGGCACAGTCCGTCTGGAGACCCAAGATGACATCCCAGTGCAAAACTCATGGAATATTGAGCATCTTCGCAATTCTACCCGTAAGGCGCGGTTGCCGGGCCTTGCCCCGGCAACTAGTTTTGTACACGCCTAGCCTCAGAGGCTTGTAACCCTTTGTACAAAGCCAGGCAAAGACCCTGTGCATATCTGAATAAAACCAAGTGTTTTTCAAAATTGCATGCATATTTACTTATATGCTATTACGCGATTTATGTACACTTGTTTAGATAAGATGATTAATGTGCCACCGAGGCCCCATGCTATCTCTCTTCTTCTCCTTTTTTCTTCAGGGCGGAAGGACTCCTCGCGGACAAATTTATTGGGGGAAGAGAAGAGTAGAGTGGTACGTGGTACAATACACGGACCCATGATAGCCTCTATTTCACTCAAGAGATGACAAGTACAACAAAGAAAGATAAGTCAAGTTTGTTTCATTTAGAATTTCCCGGCAATCCATATTACACTTGCAAAATGAGAAACTTGCACGCGAGGAGACCTTGCTGCATCTTTCACTCACGCTCTTGTCCCCGCCTCGAGTCCGCTCGACGGGATCAATTGTAGTTGCACTTGAAAATTGACAAGAGGTCGGCCTCCATCCGTGCTCCTAAGACTTGCCTTGAGCTCGCTCGGCATAACATAGTTGTAGCTGCGTTTGGGGCCGGCAAGAGGCTTTGCTGAGCACCTTACACGCTGAAAATCGCTGGGGATTATCCCTTCAAGCAGTTTGAGGTGAGTACATTACTCTGGCAAACCCTCTTCTTCAAGATTGCGTAAAACGACAAGTGTAAATCATACAAGTGCAAATATGGAAGGGAAATCTTTACATTTGATTCAAACATGGTAAATGGTTACATCTTTTTCTAAAAAAGGAAAAGTGCCCCGTAATCCCTTTCTTGTCCCTCTCCTCTCAGGGTTTATCTCGGGTGCAAAGAGGGCAAAAGGAGCGCCTAGGCGTTGCCTTGGTCACCCCCGCCAGGACCAGAGGGATGCAGCCCGACAAGATCGGGAGAGCACCCCTCCCGGCAGGGAGGGTGAAGCCAGGGCTAGAGAGACAAGGCCACGGAGGATCAGAGGAACGCTACCCCCGGCAGGGAAGATGAAGCCGGAGTCCACGAGCAGGCCTGCCAGGGTCCAGCTGAAGGCGGCAGTGGCGGCGGCGTCCAGACTAAGCACCCCCGGCAAATCGCTCTGCCGGGGATCAGCCGCAGATGGTGGTGCTGCCGGTGCTCAGCTGGTGATGAAGGTGCTATCGACGTTCAGCTGGAGTCCGAGTCATCATCTTCGAGCTTGATGGCCGCAGGCTCGCTGTCGTCGTCTTCACCGACACTATCCTCCTCGTCGCTGTCGCTCGAGGAGGAACTTTTTTCATTGCTCAAGCTTTCTTCGCATCACCCAAGGCGAGTGCCCGAAGGCCCGATGATTTTGATGGAGAGCGTATTGGACTCCACCAACTTGAAGCGGAGGACGTGCCCCTCCGCAAAGTAGTGGGCACGGGCGAAGGTTTTCCACCCACGCTTGAGAAGCATGACGCGAGGCACGGGGAACTCAACGTTTGCCCACACGGCACCGTTGCAGCACCCGCTCACGCGCAGCCATAGCCCGGGCGGTTGTTCGACCTCCATCACCCTGGCCAAGGGGCGAGGAAGCCGCAGGCGACTACGGGGAGGACCATCAAGCTCGACGATGAACTCGAGTGTCGTGCCCATCGTATGGCCTGCTGTTGGGGACGGAGCGGTCGGAGGAGGGGCGACGAGCGTGCTGCTTCGCCCACCTCGACCACGGGCGCCGCACCGACCCCGTCCTCGCCCTGCACCCCCACCTCGTGCACTCGAGCCAGCCTCCGCTGCTGCAACCGAAGCAGCTATGTGATCACGAGGAGAAACCCTCATCGCCACAACAGAAGCTCGAGCACGACCTCTCGGCCTCGCCATGGTGGTGATGGATGCAAGGAAAGGACGGAGAAGGAAGATGGATGAGCATCGCTGCCCACGCACCCCTCCTTTTATAGCGAGGACGTGGGGGCTGGCTCTCCATTGTCCAGGAGTAACCGTCCAATTCCGCCAATCCCGCGGCGGGGGCTCACGGACGAGCACATCTCTACAGTGGCCGTCCCACTACACCAATCCACGGCGCTGCATCTCCTGCCAAGGCCCATGTTCCCGGGCCTCGCCCATCCACCACCCACCACGCGCAATGCATGCGGCGCGCGTGGCGGAAACGGCAGGGGTGGTAGGTGAACTTAAGGTAAAATGGCAGTTACCTCAATTTATGCATAGGCGCCCTAATGGCACCTTGTGTAGTCGTTCTTCCCTGGTTTTCGAAGCGAATGGACTGCCCCATCGGAAGCGTCAAGATGTAACTGAAAGAAGCATGGTGTTGACTTAGATCCAGGTTAATGAAGAAGTAAAGAAGATCTCAAAATATCGCACCATCTTCAGCAAAGTCAAGGCACATGTCTGTGCATTCTTGTGCCTAGCTCAACGATGCCCGGCGACAAGTATGACCTAGGCCCGGGGGCTCCTCTCGGTGCAGTAAACTTAGACGTTCACTGCCCTGACGCGTGCACAGACATGCCGCAACTTCACCCCTCGGCAAACGTTAAGTTTGTACAACATTCAAGCCAGAGAAGCCACTCTTCGTGAGATACAAGAGCACATTAAGAAGACCAAGCAAACAGCCGCTCCGAAGAACCCTCGGGAAAGCTTCCTCTGCCGGCCTAGAGGGGCTGGCGGGGTCGAAACCGCGCCTGGGATCTAGGCTGAGCCACACCCGGCAAGGCCTCCGGAGCCACCAAGACCGAAGCAGAACCTCAAGGCGAAGGCCCGGCAGGCTCCGTGCCGGCAAAACCCCACTAGTCACCACCGCTCCACCGCATCGAGACTCCAGTCACTAATCGATGATGTGTCAAGCCCTTGGGCAGCTAGGTGGATCTTGCCAAGCACGTGGCAGCCTGCTGGAGGAGAGGTTACTTTTAATGACACCCGTCCCAGAGGCGTTTCAAGCAAATAAGAGGTGGTTAAGTAAGCAGTGGAGGAACCATGCCGAGGCAGCTTCTCCACACGACACCTAAGCAAGCATTTATGGCATTTTGTCCTAAACTGCAAGAGTTAGGTATGATAGCACTGTTAGCTATCTAATCATCATATTATGACTGTTTTGCCACTTTGGTCGCCCCTTAAGCTATAAAAGGAGGCCCGATGCAACCTAGCAAATGATTCGATCCTTTGATCCTCTAGCACTTGTACGCACGTAGCTGCTCTCCCCGAGGCACCCTTGCCGAGCTTGAGCGCTCTGCATCTTCGTGCTCCCTCCAATTAATCCACCAAAGCAGGAGTAGGGTTTTACGCTTCACAGCGGCCCGAACCTGGGTAGACACGAGTCTCCTCGCCGCGCAGTCGTGTGTGTGCAATGTGATCATCCCCCCGCCGAACCACAAAGGGGCCAGCGGCCCCCATAGGTGATTGTGGTCATCTGCCACGACAAACCTCCTTGCAATAAGCATTATGTAAACAAAACTCATGAATAATGAAAATAAACATAGAGGTAATAAACTGATGGCAATTAATGTAACTTTTACAAAGTTTCCATCACACATTTTAACCACATTATTTGTTTGTCATTTAGGTCGTAGTAGTTCTTGCATCGATTTGCAACGTCGGTATCCTTTGAGACCAACCGAAAATTTAGCGATTAACAATTTTAACCACAATTCTCAAGAATTACATTTTCTTGACCAACTTTCTTTGCATCTATAACTTGTATGACGTTCATACCTGAGCTAGACATTCCAGTCTTCTTTCTTGCTGCCTTTTTACTTCTTATAGTTTTACATCCAGTTTTTTCTCACTTAGAGAAGAATCATCCAACTTTAAGAGTGGCGTGAGCCCCAAACTTTCCTAGGCATGTAATTCTCACCACATCCTTCGAATTTGTTCTTTCACTTTAAGTTCCCCCACCATCAACTCATGACTGGTGTTTTTCCGGATCACTCTTAAACATAGTTGAACGCTTCACTAGAACTTGCAAACAAACACTCCTTTAGATATCACATATCTTTTAGCCTTTGATTGTTTCTGAAAACAATTTCAGTTCCAAGTATATCATATGACTATCCCAAACACTTTGAAGTTCGGGTTTCTTGAAGCAAGTAGACTGTAATAGGATTCTAGCCTTTTGGATTGAAGGACGTGAGTCTCCTCATCCACGGCATATGCGGGGAAGTATTGAAAGCATGATATAGGACAAAATCCTTCTTGGCACTCTAGAGGATGATACTCCCATTACGTTTACCAATTGTAAAGATTCAACCAGATAATAAAAACAACTAATCAATTTCAATAGAAAACGTGGAACTGAGAGCCATTTTCCACAACTATAATTCAAACTACACATAGACTTTATTCATAATTAATTGCATTAGTGATTAAACTTTATTAATATAAAGTGCGCTTCCACTCAAATCAATACGTCTCATAATTGAAAGTGAGGGATTCAAGACCCTGATCTTATTCATAACCATTGATGTGTACATCACTAATGACGTGAACTTCAATCGGTAGGCAAACTTCCCGATCATATCTCCATATGACTCTTGTTCATCTTTCGATGCTTTGTGCTCCGAGCTGAGAAAGATTCTGCCAGAACTTCAAGATAAGCGAGTGTTTCTGCTTGTGAGGTCTAACCTTCACCCGCCTTATACCTCACCCTCCTTTGTACTCATGTGTACATGTCATACTCCGAAAAGCTACATGTTGTAGACGGTTGCTACACTGGGAAGAGCACTAACGACATGTTATTTTCTGTGAGAGATCACCCTAATAATTGACTATTGCGCAATCAGAGGGTGCAAACAATAAAGGGATAAACATCTCAGGAAATTCATAATAGCATGATATGGTACAACCCATGGGGCAGGGAAGTCTTCATGATCCTTCACGGTCTCCATTAAAGTACTCCGAGATGATGCCGTAGCAACCATCATGATCTCCTACGCCTAGTGAAGCCACCTTGATCCGGGTTCCTCCATAGCACGTCCATAAATCCCATCGATAAAATCAAATAATGAGGTTTGAAACGCAGGTCGTTAAAGTGACAATCCTTTGGCTCCAGCCATCATGCCATACTGTGACGCTTAGGTCACTTAACGTTACAACATATAACCATCTCATATATAAACTTATTATCATGACGAAGGCTATACCACATCACATGCATCCTGCAAAACCAAGTTAGATGTCCTTTAATCGGTTTGGAAATTTTAATTATGTGGCTTCTAGGGTTTCCAGATAACTCTAGCTACCTACGTCCACCACTAAGGCGATAATTCTTGTTGTTAGATTAACTTTCGGTGTGTGTGTGAGGGAAGAGACTTAATTAAAAATCTCTATCCCTACACTAAACTTCATCAATATGCGAGACCCCCTAGAAGATCGAACATCTTCATTGCCCTCTCGTGTTTGTGACAGTTCACTATTATTGACTATGATGAAGCCCAAAGAACTGCTAGCAGATAGTCGATAGCCAGAGCCGATCGATTGTCAGAACTTTGTACAAAACTACATCATGCCGTTAATGAACTGAACTGAAGAAATACTCGAGGGAAGCATAGCAAGAACATCAAACCCTCACATACACATGTGATCTAGATCGAAACCTGCATCTACTCATAGAACCACTCATGATGTCACTGTTAGGAAACGTAGTAGAAAACACACAAAAAAATCCTACTATCAACCGGGAACACTATGAAGATGCAATAACGGTTTAGATCGGATCATTACCAACTCCGAGTTGTAGTGGAAAAAGACGAGTTGGTGTAGATCGTACTTGAAGTCCCTCAAACTGCTCATGAATGATCCCTCGAAAGGAAGACCGAAAGCTCGACCTCTCCAAAGTTTGCAAGCGTACGGTCCTCACGATCCGGAAGCGCTTCGCAGTCCAGAGCTAATTGCCGCTGAAGAATTAGAGGAAGAAGATTAGAACCACACTCGGCTTTTAATTATGAGGACTAGAGTGGATTAGATCTGGCTCTAATTGTATCAACTAGAACTAGAAATAGAGAACTAGAGGAGGCTCCAAACCTTGTGTCTTCAAGTGCCAAAATCCTCAACTATATATAGGTTGGAGGAGAGGGGAGGGGCGCCACAAGGGGGGGAAGGAAACCTCCCCCCTTGCGCCGGCCAAGGAGGGCATTTACCCCTCCACTTCGGCCTCCCCTATTGGGCCCAAGTGGCCCAATATCGTTTCCACCACTTGGCCTTTTAAGGCCCGTTGATATTTAATTAAATATAAAAGCCTCATAAAAGTTATTAGAGACTTTTACTATTAATTGGACATCTACGAAAACATTTTCCACCTATATATTATTTATCGGTATTACCCAGTAAACCTTGAAACCCTTTCGGTGACCCTAAAATGCTTCCGGTTCCTCTCGAAACTATATCGAATATTAACGAAACTATTTCATAAATATTTACTTGTTACTCATGTCCTAATAACACTTAGAAGACCATGATTATCTTAATCTTGTGACCCTGTAGGTTCAGTAAAACATAAACATAAACAAAACCCCTTTCGTTCAATGATCGATAGCGGAACCGTGGACGTCCATATCAATCCCTATTAGTACACGAATGACATCCGAGTGAACCTTTGCTTATCATTTGCTATTGCCTTTGCTTCACGATACTTTATGAAACCCGAGGTGAGATGTATTGGTATCCTCTTGGGTCATTCTCATGCTCACTATACCGGTCTCCTCGGTACCGGTTTCGTTCTTCTTTCTCATTGACATGTTCCGGCATCCTCGTGACCTAGTCACATGTGTCTGGCCAGACGATAATGGATGCCGTCACACCAAGAGGGCCCTAAGAATATCTCTCCATCGTCGGAGGAGCAAATCCCACTCTTGAGCTATCTAGTCCCTTGTCAGACTTTCCGATGAGCCTGTAAGTTGTCGTTATGATCACCGTGTTATAGATGACGTTTGAGCAACCCCAAAGTCCATTGCATGGTGAGAAGTGACTATGATATTCTCATGGTCTAAGGAACTAAATCACATGTTAACTCTCCGTGTTATAATGATTGACTTGTGACGATTGTATCTCAAAGTATAACAATCAAGTTTGGGTCAATTCAATATGATCGTTCTTCCAACATCATATTCTCAAAGTTGTTTTAGGACTATCGTTACATTTAATGATATCCTAAGATCCAAAAAGCATGATAACAAACAACACTGGAGCTAGTCTAGAGGCGAGACTAGGAATCATATTTTACCGTTTATCATTCCACATGTGCATATGAGTTTTCCATAGAATCGCATATTCCAGGATCATAGCAGTTGTAGCATAGAATATAAACTCTTAATTATAAACATGGAAATATAATAATACGGTATTATTGCCTCTAGGGCATATTTCCAACATGGGCATCGAAGGTGGCTTCACAAGAATGACGAGTGACAAAAACATAGTGATCTGTTCGATGGTATGACAGAGAACCAAATGAGGCCACGAAAGAGGAGGGGAACTGAAATCTTGCAATTGTTAAATGACTGGGATGAGTTCCCTAAGCACGGAAGGAAGCAGAAGGTCCCTGGGGCGTTGTTAAAAGTATGGAGAAGGAGGTGTGTTTTTTGGGACTTGCCGTACTGGAAAAACCACTCCATGCCTCATTCTCTGGACGGCATGCATATAACAAAGAATATCCACGAGTCTGCTTGGAACACTATTTGCCATGGCGGAACAAACCAAAGATGGACCAAAGGCAAGACATGACTTGATAGACCTAGGGATAAGGTCCGAGTTGTGTGGTCAACGAGAAGAGGCAATTAAAGGCAAGACAGTTTTCAAAGTACATGAAACAACAAAAGCCGCTTGCTTCACTCTACATCCGGATGGGCTGGATCAAATTTTTAATTGTTTGGTGGGTATCAAAGTTAGTTCCGGGTACTCCGGGATCATACAAAGATATCTAGATGTGAAGAAATGAAGGTTCGGCAGGATGAAGTCTCATGAATAGCATGTAATGATGACGCAGATACTTTCAGTTGCACTTAGAGGTACAATGGACAAGCACGTCAGTGAAACACTTATTGACCTGTGTATTTTCTTGGTGTTATCTCTCAAAAAATTTGATTAGTTTGAAGCAACTCGATAGGCTACAAGATGAGATTGAAACCATACTATAGTTCCTACCTGCATTCTTTGACATCATGGTACATCTGCTGATCCATATTCTCGATGATGTAAAAGACCTAGGTCCAGTATTTTTGCACAACATGTTCCCCATGGAAAGATTGAACGGGCACATCAAGAGATACATTCGCAACAAGGCCCATCCGGATGGGAGCATCGTCACTTGTTGCTTGTAGGTACATATGCCCTTGGCAAGGATCCACACATCGACCCTTTTTGCATATGGGGCAATGAGATATTCATGAACAAGCATCAAGTGAGGAAATTGGTAAGGATTGTTAGCAAAAAGATACGAACGATGACAAGCAAATTATTTGTTTACGCTCTATCCAACACAACAGTGAGCTGTAGGATCGTAACTACAAACTATGCAGCCTTCTCTTTTTACTGCCCATAATGAGTTGTTAGACAACAATGTCTGAATCTTTTTCGTTCGCAGTGGTTCCTGAAGCAGTTTACGCCAGATTACCTCGCAAAGTACATGATTGGTGGACATGCAATGAAGGTTAAAATATTTCATCCAGACTACAATGAGCATCGAGAAGTCCTAATGAAGACAGTGAAGGATGGACGGGCAGCCGTCACAAGGGGTTGGCCTAGAGTCGTGCGCGCATTACGCATGGAGGAGGGCACAATATGGGCATTCCGCTTCACCTTCTCCAGCAACCAGAATGTCTTTCGCATCTCTCTTTACAGTATTTAATACAAATGTGGTTCATCATTCTTTACTTGGTGCTTCTGTAGTTCTTCAGTATATGTACCTGTGCATCGAATTATGCATTCGTGGTTGAACCTATATTTGTAATGAACATGGTTCGATATGAAATAAGTGATTGCCTACTTTCAAATTCAAAATCTATGATTTTTAAATGCAAGGATTAAATTAGGGATAATTAGGGATTACACTGCACACGGTTTGCGAAAGCGAAACGTCTGCGATAGACGTGGAGATCAGACACATTTCTCGGATCCATTACGTGTGCGATCAATGTCTAGTGCACACACGATCAGCCAAGAAAAAATATGTGCGATTAACAACAACATCGCACACAGTTCCTTCTTATTAAATGTTTGCGAAAGTCACCTTATCACACACGCTTGGCAATTATTGACTGTTTATGATGTTGTGCGCATCGCAAACGTTTGGTCATAGAAGAACGCGTGCGATAGGTCTTCATCCGACGCGGGTACGACAGATGAATCGTGTGGGATGTATTCAAGCTTCGCATACAGTTTTATAGGGACAACTGTATACGCTCTTACATCGAATCACATACAGTCGAGGAAAAGTAAATGTGTGTGATTCTCTGCTTATCATACACGTTCTATAATCATGAACTGTTTATGATTGGTCGCGTATCGTAAACGTAACACCACAGAATACCGACTGCGATGGCAATGCGAGCACAAACGAGTAGCAAGGATGGAGCGTTTGGAATATTTGAGATATCAGAAACAGTTTTATAGGGACAACTGTACGCATCATGGCTCCCTATCCCCGACGGTTTTTGGGTCGTGTGGGAAGGACCCCATTATCGCAGTCACTCACTTGGCGACGGTTCAAAATGCCGTCGCGGAAAGGGGTTAAAAACCGTTTGTATAGCACCTCGTTGTACCAGTGCCATTTGAACTGGGACTAGAGGTGGTCGTGCCCCCGTCCGCTCCTAGCCATTGGATCCGGGACTAGAGGTCCCATTAGTCCCGGGCCCGGGATCAAATGTAGGTTTTCTACTAGTAAATAAAATCATGCTTTTGAAAATTAACCTACAATTTTGGCATGTAGGTAGAGAAGAAGCTAATGACCACCCTCTGAAAAGAAAGAAAATTTTCTTGCTACCTCTACAGACAAATGTCAAGGGCCATTCAACCTACAAAGATAATCAAATTGATACACTATTCAAGATTAACTAACAGTCTAAACCGCAAAAAAAGCAAGGGGTGTTTTTTTACCTACATTGTTCAGGCTCATATAAAAAAATGAAGCCAGTTTTGATTTAATTTAGTATTGGGAAAACCCATGTAAGTATATCAATGCAAAAAAAATCACATTGGTAATATTTCTAGAGTAAAGTTGGCAAAGTGTTTAGTTAGAGACCACAACCTCTAGTCTTGTAACATAGCTAGGCACCATAAAATGATAGACAAAATTCATAGAAGAGAGTACAAAATAAAAAGAAAAAGAATCACGAAAATAGTTGAATATTATTTTTGGCACAAAGGAAGCTGTCATTACAAATCAACCAAGTACAATAATATTTTCCCCTCAAAAAGAAAAAGTAAAATAATATTACTTATTTATTTATTTGTTGTAGAGCATCATCTCTACGTTTTTTTAGCACAACATCATCTCCACGTATGTAGAGGTAGTAGAGTCTAGGCCCGCAGAGCGATGGGCTCTGAGCATGCAAAGTTACCGGGCCACAGAAGCACGTTGACAAGGGCCTCCGCCTGGGCCCGTGTTGTGAAGAAAATCTCGCTTCCAAGTTATTGGAAAAAAATTGCCAAAAAAATTTATTCAAAAAAAAATCAGGGTCATGTAGGTTATGCTATATCTTGTGCATGTGAAGAGAAAAATACGTCAAAAGATATGACTGTTTGTGGCCTATACAAATACGAGGAGTATGGAAATACTATTCACTTATGCAAAGAGGATAAGAAAAATTAAGATCCACAACTGTCTCTACAAACAAAAAATGTAATTGCTCCAGAATATGAAGTGCAATTGGAAGAAAGAAAACAACAAAACCTGATTTAAAAAAGAGGGTCACTTGGAAACAAAAGAAGGATGGGAGTGGCAGAGTGGTATAACTTGTTTGTGTCAAAAACAAACTACATACCTCACTACCTGCCTACCATGTCTAGCCCAAGAAAGAATGTAACAAACGTCCAAAAAAGAGACTAGCCTAACAAAGAAATATAACCAATGGTCTACAAGGAATTTTGTTTACTTTTATAACTCCCCTTTTCTCTCTGTTCCTTTGGTACTCCCTCCGTTCCTTGATATAAGGTGTATAGATTTTTGAGAAAAAACCCGAAATATAAGGTGTATTGCGTTGCACCACTCGTTTGGATAATATTTTTAGGGATTTGATTACATTTCCTTATATCAGGCAAGCTCCTCTATCTTCTCATGTCAATTAGTCAAGTGTAATCTCGCCCAAAACTTGTGAAATTTTCCCTCCATGTGCGTTCTTTAATTTCCGTGCCAAAAACTATACACCCTATATTTAGGAATGGAGGGAGTATTAATGGACCATGCATCCACCATGAGATGATTAGTTTGAATGCTTATAGTGGTGATACATTCCCAGTAAATTCGTTGGCTCCATTAAAATTCTACCTTCATAGAAAAATAGTCCGATTCAAGATGAAGAAAGTTGCGCACGATGTAAGTGTGTAACCGAGGTTGTGTGTAGTACTCCCTCCGTAAAGAAATATAAGAGCGTTTAGATCACTACGGAGAGAGTACTTGTGAGTGAGAGTAGTTCATGTATGTGTTTGCTTAGCAAGGGTGCTATTATGCTGTGTGTGCCACGGCAAGGTCGAAGAGTACATGCATATAAGCAACCAGCTAAGCAGCTGATTAGCTAACATATCAAGTAAACCTACTTTTTTTTTGCGGGGAGGCAGAGTTGTAAAAAGTTTGTGTGCATTACCTGCCTACCATGTCTTTTTTCGATAAAAGGCGATTTTACTATCTCAAAATGTAGCATCAAGCGGATACAAAGCATTATGAGTAACACCCGGCCTCTGTATAACTAGGATGCCTACCATGTCTAGCCCAAGAAAGAATGTAAGTAACAAACACCAAACAAAAAAAAAAGAAAGGCTCGCCTAAGAAAGAAATGTGACCAATGCCTACCCTAATATAACCACGGGATTCTTAAATGAGCTGTCATGCATGTTCTCCAATGTCTACTCTAGTATAACCAGCTGGGCTCTGAAACAAGGTGCCAATGTTCTGTGAAATGAAGAAACCTAACCAACGAGCCAGCGAGCAAGCAGCAGTGCGTTGGTTCTCCTATATAATGATGCAGCCGTCTCATTTCCCATCCTCACTCGCTCACTCCATCCATCCATATCACTAGTAGATCTCGTCGTCGAGGATGCCGGTCGCTGCTCGAGTTTGGATGGTGGAGGCCCTCTTCATCGGGGCCATGTTGCTCGCAGTGTGTGACGCAGCCACGTTCACGACCGATCCACTCGATCCACGAGCGTGAGTGCCCTGTTCATCTCTTGCTTTTGTTTTGCCTCATTCTCGATCGATGCTGACTACGTTTGATCTCTTTTTCTTTTTTGTGAATGCGCAGGCAGTGGTACAAGCCCTACGATCGTGTCTCGTGCAACCTCTTCGCCGCGCGGACGGGCCCGGCGTACAGGCACTGTCCCAAGGATGTCCTCACTCGAGCTGTCCACTGGGGGAGCGGGAAAACTGCCTTCAACCGACCTGTTCTTGCCCGGCAGACCCTGCCACAGCCGCCTCGTCGGTGGATTATGCTCGAGGTCCACGGCGGCGGGAACAACGTGGCCATGCTCGCAGTCCGGGGGGACAACTTGTACGTGGTGGGCTTCGCGACCCAGTCGGGTGCCTGGTTCGTCTTCAAGAACCGGGCCAACCTCATCCCCTCGGCCACAGTCCTGCCGTCCAGCGACAACTACACCGGCCTGGTCGGCTTCGGCGGCCACAAGAACTTGGAGCAGCTCCGACTGGGCCGGACGACCACGCTTCGGGCAATCGCCCACCTCTCTGGCTTTGCCGCCGATTATGCGCCGGACGCCGACGACGGGTGCATGCGGCGCGCCGTGGCCACGCTTGTCGTGACAATATTTGAGGCCGCTCGCTTCGCCCCGATACAGCAGAGCATATCCGACAATTGGGTCAACGGAGTCACGTTCAAGCCGCAGCAGTGGATTGTGGTCCAGTGGAGGACCGTGTCGTGCGCTCTGCTCATCTCCAGGCAGCACGGCGGCCAGTGGGCGTCGCCAGAAACGCGGGAGCTCCGGGGGGTACAGATCACCACACGGGCCCAGGCGGAGGCCCTTGTCAACGTGCTTCTGTGGCCCGGTAACGCTGCGTGCTCAGAGCCCATCGCTCTGCGGGCCTAGACTCTACTACCTTTCTCTACGTACGTGGAGATGATGCTGTGCTAAAAAAAACGTAGAGATGATGCTCTACAACAAATAAATAAATAAGCAATATTATTTTACTTTTTCTTTTTGAGGGGAAAATATTATTATACTTGGATGATTTGTAATGACTGCTTCCTTCGAGCCAAGAATAATATTCTACTATTTCGGTGATTCTTCTTCTTTTTCTTTTGTACTCTCTTCTATGAATTTTGTCTAGCATTTTATGTTGCCTAGCTATGTCACAAGACGAGAGGTTGTGATCTCTAACTAAACACTTTGCAAACTTTACTCTAGAAATATTACCAAGGTGAAATATTGTTTTGCAATCATATATTTACATGGGTTTTTTACAATACTAAATTTGCTTCTTCTTTTTTGCGGTTTAGACTGTTAGTTAATCTTGAATCAATTTGATTGCCTTTGTAGGTTGATTGGCCCTTGACATTTGTGTGTAGAGGTAGCAAGAAAATTTTCTTTCTTTTCGGAGGGTGGTCATTGGCTTCTTCTCTGCCTACATGCCAAAATTGAAGGTTAATTTTCGGAGGGTGATTTTATTGGTACAGTGTACCTCCTTTTATGTTCTAATCATTTGGTTTTTTTTTTGGTTCCAAGTTTGCTTTAGCAATACCATTAATCACTGTGGTTGGATCATCATATTTTTCCACTAGAAACAGTATCAGACTAAGCTTTTTCTCAGCTAAATGGTACTCCCTCTATAACAAAATATATGACGACTTTTTATGCCATATGCAACACCAAAAAATGTCTTACATTTTGGTACAAATGGAGTACTAGTGATTGTAATTCCTTCCCATTTGCTAGTGCACCTTTGACATTAGGCCATTATCAGCACCTTTTGTTTGCTGGGATTTGAATTTTGATACGTGATGACCATTTGGATTCCATTCCATGCGTGCATGCTTCTAGGGTGTTCTTCTCTATTTGTTCTCACAATATTTGCAGAATATAATTTAGGAGTGGGTAGCGTGTCCGCCGGCAAGATGGCCTGCACCGCCGCTGTGGTACCCCTGCCTACGGCGGACGTCATGGGCCGTACCTCTCCCTCGTGGTGTCTCTCCCAGGCGGCCTTCCACTGGGCGGACCTCGAGAATGACGCGGGGTGGAGCTCGCGCCACCTCAGTTCGGCGACTTCCTCGCCCTGGCGTGCCCGGTGCGTGATAGCCTGGGAGCTCCTTGCCCTGTTCCGAAGGGGTCGCGGCGTCCAGTCCCGTGGGTGGTGACCCTGCAAAGGCTAATGGTAGTCTAGCACAGGCGGCGCCTGCCGCGCCCAGGATTTAGTTGCGGGGGTGCGATCGTTGTGCCCCACCGAGGAGAGTCGTCGTTCGCTCGTCGGCTCGGCTCTTGCCTGTGTTCCGGCGTGAGCTGCCGCCGTCTGCCGCCTATCTTGGCAGAAAACCGCCTCTTCCATGGACATGTTCGACTAGGGATGCCTTGCTGCGTGGGCGTGTGGACGCATGCGCAGTGG
Organism: Thinopyrum elongatum; assembly: GCA_011799875.1. NCBI lineage: Eukaryota > Viridiplantae > Streptophyta > Magnoliopsida > Poales > Poaceae > Thinopyrum > Thinopyrum elongatum. The sequence continues at coordinate 511,849,534 of CM022301.1, read as the reverse complement.
GCCGACCCACCATTGCCTAGGGTGGTCTGGGGGCCAATCGCGTGCTGGGCTGAGTTGGGATGGGCCTGGTGGGTGCGGCTGCGTGTCACCTATTGCTAGGCGCACGGCTACCTGGACGCGCGGGAGCTATTTCTCGCTTATAGCGAGATACATGTTCCCTCGCATAAAGGGGTTTCTCCCTTGCGTAGATAGTGGGTCGACTCATTTCTTCTTCTCGCTCTGAATCGCTCGTTCGTCGTACTAGTTTGGTCTGGTTTTCGTCCATTTTTTCTTTCTGTTTTTCTTTTTCTTTACGGTTTTTCCTTTTTTTTCACTGGCTTTCTTCATTCTTTCATGGTTCTGATCTTCTTTGTTTCTTCATGATTTGTCTTTGTTTTATCACCGGTTTTCTTCTTTTATTTCTTGGTTTTCACTGGGGTTTTCTTTTCTTTCTTTTTTCTTCAGCTTTTTGTTTCTTTCTCGGTTTTCTCTGGTTTTTTTTTTTGCCTTTTTGCACTTGTTTACTCCAGTTTTTTTTGTTGTTTTCTTTTGTTTCTTCCCATCTTCATCAATGCCCACATCCTTCTGCAACATTGACCCCAAATATCAAAAGGTGTCCTTCTGGGGCACCACATGCCCATCAAGGCTAACCTCCGCCTCCTCGCGCCTATTAGTATTGAAACCGCACATGTGAACCATCGAATCAAAGCCGGATGGATGAAGTGGCGCAAAGCTTTTGGCATTCTCTGTGACAAGAGAGTGCCACAAAAGTTAAAAGACAAGTTCTACAGGACGGCGGTTCGACCCGCATTATTGTATGACGCTGAGTGTTGGCCGACTAAAAGGCGACATGTTCAACAGTTAGGTGTGGCAGAGATGTGTATGTTGAGATGGATGTGTGGCCACACGAGGAAGGATCGAGTCCGAAATGATGATATACGAGATCGAGTTGGGGTAGCACCAATTGAAGAGAAGCTTGTTCAACATCGTCTGAGATGGTTTGGGCATATTCAGCGTAGGCCTCCAGAAGCTCCAGTGCATACCGGACGGCTAAAGCGTGTGGAGAATGTCAAGAGAGGTCGGGGTAGACCGAATTTGACATGGGAGGAGTCCGTATAAAGAGAGATCTGAAGGATTGGAGTATCACCAAAGAACTAGCTATGGACAGAGGTGCATGGAAGCTTGCTATCCATGTACCCGAACCATGAGTTGGTCGCGAGATCCTATGGGTTTCACCTCTAGCCTACCCCAACTTGTTTGGGACTAAAGGCTTTGTTGTTGTTGTTGTTGTTATGCTTTGGTTTTATTTTGTCTATTCTCGTTTTTCTTCGTTTTTTTTATATTTCTTTGTTGGTTTTCTTCATTTTCGGTTTACTTTAACACCTGTCTAATTATTTTCAGTACCCAGTCTACATTTTCAGTGTACACATGAAACATTGTTTATAATACACGTTGTACATTTTCTTGAATACATGATGTACTTTCTTTTAAACATGTTACAAAACATTTTCGAAACATGGTCAACATTTTTTTCAAATACACGGTGAACATTTTTATGGTAATAAACATTTTTTCTAAATTCCGCACATATTTATTAAATACACGGTTAACATTTTTATCAAACATATGTTTTTTTGCATGGTTAAGATTTTTCAAAGGTTTAGTTTAAAGTGTTTTTTGTAATATATACATTTAGAATATTTGGGAGTAGAAACCAAAGCAAAAAAAGAAAACAAACAACAAAAACATAGAAAGTGAAAAAAATAGAAGGAAAAGGTTGTGGCCTGTGGCCTCACACACTGGGGTGGCTCGGTCTGGTGTTCGCTTCAGGCGAGGCTGCCTTACGTCTCGCTAGACGTAGGCACGCCTGCCTCAACTTTGTATCGCTTTAAGCGAGGCGAATCCTATTTGGCGCTGCAGGCACCCATTAATGTGCATTTTGCAAACGGGCGCCTGCAGCGCCCCGCTCTAGGCCGGCCCGTATAGTATTTTACCAACGCAAAAAATATGCTGAAAGGGGGTTTCGAACCCACAACCTGTTCGCGGCAAGTGCTTCATCTCCGCTGGTTGAACGGTTGTTCTCTTTTTCACTACTTCCTTAATTCAGTTCATTTTTTTTCCTTTATCATTTACTCTTTTGTCTTATCTTGTTCTGTTTCTTCTTTTTGTTTTCTTTAATGTGCACGTTTCTACAATTCGTGAACCTTTTTTCTAAACTGATAAACTTTTTTTCAAATTCGATGAACCTTTTTCAAATCCGATAAACTCTTTTTAAACTTCAATGATTTTTAAAAAAAATTGATGAACTTTTTTAAAATTCGATGAACTTCTTGCAAATTCAGTGAAATTTTTCCAAATTCGATGAACTCTTTTTTAAATCTGATGAACTATTTTGAAAAGTTGATGAATGTTTTTTAAATTCGATGAACTTTTTGCAAATTCAGTGAACTTTTTTCCAAATTGGATGAACTCATTTTTAAATACGACGAACTCTTTTGAAAAGTTGATTCACTTTTTTAAAATTCGATGAAATTTTTGCAAATTCAGTGAACTTTTCCAAATTCGATGAACTTTTTTCAAACTCACGGTCATTTTTCATTGTTGTGAACTGTTTTTTTAAAATCGGTGCACTTTTGTTTTCCATTTCATGAACTTTTACTTTTGAATTCATGAACTTATTTGAATAATGAAACCCTTTTTACATTGGCCATCTTTTTTATGCATGTTCGTCAACTTTCCAAATTTGTTCACATTTTTTCCATACATTCACGTTTTTCATTAAAGTTTTCAAATAAGTCAAAATCTAAGCGAAGTAGCGCTACTACATTGGTTCTTAAATAAATTCGCGCTGAAGTGAATTGCTAGCAGCCTGTATGTGTACCGGTTCGCCAAACTCGAAGTCGAGCGGGAGGTCGCGAGTTTGATTCACAGAGATCCTCTTTTTTAGATGTCTTTTCCCGCAATAATGCAATTTTTTTCTGCGTGAGCGTTGTGGGCCGGCCAAGCAGGCGCCAGCTGCCTTCGGCGGTGCTGAAGGCTCCCTTTAAGCGAGACCTAGCCCAGCCTCGCTACAAAAACAGCCACCAAGAATGGGCCGACCCAGCAGGGACCAGATATGCCTTTAGCACTTTTTTATCTTCCTTTCCTTTCAAAATTTTGCATTTTTTTACTTTTCATTCTATGTCGAAATATTCTAAATATATCGATTGTAAAAATCACTTTGCATAAAGAATTGAACAAAGTTAATCATGTACTTAAAAATGTTAAACGTGTATTGAAAAATTGTTCTAGGTGTATATTAGAAATGTACAATGTGTATGGAAAAATGTAGACCTCAAAACATATAAATAAAAAAATGATAATAATGTATTTGAAATATTTTAAACGTGTATATAAATAAGTTCCTGATGTGTACAAAAAATATACAATGTGTATAGAGAAAGCAGACATAAAAAAATACTAGTTTTCAGAAATGTTAACCATTTGGAAAATATTAAACTTTTATAAACAATATTCCTGATGTATACAGAAAGTGTACGTTGTTTATGAAAAAAAATTAGACATATAAATATAAGTTTAAAAAAAAGGAAATCATGTATTTGGAAACTGTCAAACGTGTATAAAAAATGATCGTGATTTATACGGAAAAATTTGCAAATGTGTATGTAAAAAGTAAACATCAAAAACATATGTTGGGAATTTTTTTAATAATGTATTTAAAAAAATTCTTGCAGTATATAAAAATATTTATTACCATATTACCATAAACAATGTTCATCGTGTATTTGAAAATTGTTGGTCATGTAGTCAAAAATTTGTTCATAACATGTACTTTAAGAACAAATATACATAGTGTATTTGAGAAATGTACAACGTGTATCCACAAAATGGTTCACATGTACAACAAAAATGTACAATGTGCACTGAAAAATTTAAATATGTGTTATATAAAAAGGAAAAATGATGAAAACCGGCAATTAAACATAAAGAAAACAAAGAAAACCGAGAAAAAACCAAAGGAAACTGAAGTATGACAAATAAAAAAGAAAACCCGGGGACGAAATAAAAGAAAACAAAAAAATGGAGAAAAAATAAATGGAAACAAATGAAGCAAAAAATGGAGAAACCCGGGTTATAGGAAAACCAGAGAAGCCAATGTCTATTCTGATAAAACCAGGGTTATGTTATATAGGTTATGCTATATCATGTGCATGTGAAGAAAAATTCGCTTCCAAGTTATAGGAAACAAATTGCCAAAAAAATGTATTGAATGGTCATGTAGGTTAAAATGATCCACTTATCTAAAGATATACTATTATGGTGAGAGCTACACAAAAAAAGACAAATCACGATTTTCAAACTAGTGAACAGTACAAACACTATTCACTATTAGAAATTCAGGATTTTTCTCTTTTTTGTGTAGCTCTCACCATAATGTATTTCATCGGCAGATTTTATACATATGTAGAATACATCCATATGAATGTGTAGATTTTGTTTCAGAATTTTTTTGAAACTAAAAAAAATCTGATTGTCGAATTTAAAAAAAAACCGACCTCCATGGAGGTCGACCGCCAAAAGTCCGCACTCACATGCTGCTACTTGGAGATCACATTGGAAACCTGGGAATGTATGATGGTTTAAACTATGAGAATAGAATTGCTGCTGGATTCGTGTGCATAAATTTCCCATTAGCTTGCCTTTGCTTGCTTCTTTCAAAGTTAACCCGGAATTGCAATTAACCATATTGGGAATAAGCACATAGTTTTTATTTTTGTTCGCGTTTATATTCGATGGATTTGGTCATTTGGGGCATATCATGTTTACTTTAAAATGTGAGAACAACTTGGATGATATTGAAATTGGTTAGTTATTACGATGAACTGAGTAAATCACTTCAGAATTTAGGGTTTTAGTGTTGTAATTTCCTATTGCATGCTCCTAAGGGGAAGTTCTAATCTTAAAACACTCCTGACTTTGCTATACCATGACTCGGTTTTAGGATTCCAGCTGAACCTCTCCCCATTTATCTTTTAACTCTGTTGTCATAGAAGTAGCTTATTTTGTTTACAGAAATGTGATTAGATACGTCAACTGCATTACTTCTTTGCGGAGTTATATACTTCACAAGCTCTGTTATACTCCCCCCATTCCATAATGTAGTGTGCCCACGCTTTTCAAAATTTAACTTTGACCATAAATTCAACCAACATGGGCGACTGCAGCGGGAGCATGATAGATACCTTTGAATTCGTATTCGAAAGAAGTTTCCAAAGGTATAATTTTTCAGTAAAATGATTTATGTATTAGTGGTCTAATTTATGGTCAAAGTTGAATCTCGAAAAGCGTGGCCGCACAACATTATGAAATGGAGGGAGTATATCTTTTTGTTGAGAGTCTTGCATATAAATCGTTGTCATTTTTAAGTAAAGTTTCTTTGGTGTTGTATTAAAGCTGAGCACTCACAGGAAAGCTCATGTTTGTGTTTCTACTGGTTTCCTTTTGATCGGCAAAAAATTGATCACTTGAAACTTCCGTTTGACTAATTAGCATTAAATAAACCATTTTAAACAATGAAACTAGATATTTTTCTTATCGAACTACAACTGGCCATTTTGGAAAGCAGGCTACTTTGTTCAATTCCGTTTACAGGTGTAGGTGATGAGAATCAATTTATTATAGATTTATGCATTAATTGAGAAAGAACTGGTTTTGTAGGAATACCAACATGCAAGGAATCTCTGAATGATTACTCCGAGGCATTTGGAATTGTTTATTTGGTTGATATGATTTTGTAGATAGCAATTGCTGTAGTTATCATGGTTATACACCTGATGTGTGCCCAGTTATGATATCATGTGCCTAATTATAATTTAACTCAATGCAGAATGATCCACCAATGCCTGGAGTTGTGGAGCTTGTCTCTGATTTATGTCCTTAATGGAGTCATGTTTAGCTGAATTTAGATATGTGATGACCATATGGATTCTATTCCATGTGTCCATGCTTTTAGGGTGTTCATCTATGTTTGTTGTCACAATATTTGTGGAATATAATTTAGGAGTGGGTAGCATTAAATAGGTGCTAAATTGTTTATTTTCTGTTCCTTGACTAAGAGCTTTGAAAGTAATCGACAAGTGATAACCCAGTTATTAGCTTTTAGCTAGCTGATGTTAGTGGAAGCATTAGGAGACTTCTGCATTTCTATAGTGATAAGACATCATGCACAACATATTGTGGAGTGCGATTGGTGGATCGGTTCAGGGTCGCCCGTAAGCCCCAGAGGACCGACGGTAACTCGGAGACCTAGGCTCCCGTCGCTTGCTTCAGGTTGCGCATAAGACGAGGCTTCAGCCCTTGGAGAATCAGTCCATTCGCTCGTTCCGCTTGTCCATTCGACTGCGGGTGAGACACGGCGGCGTAATCGACCCGAGTGCCCTGAGAGTAACAGAACTCGCGGAATTCATCCGAATCAAAGTTGGATCCATTGTCGGTGATGATGTTGTGGGGAACTCAAAATCTGAAGATTATCTCCTTGATGAATTGTATGGCAGTCGATGAGTCTATCTTCTTTATGGGCTTCGCTTCAATCCACTTAGTGAACTTGTCGACTGCCACCAACAGGTGTGTGAAACCACTTGCTCCAGTCTGGAGAGGGCCAACTATGTCAAGTCCCCAGACGGCGAATGGCCAGGTGAGGGGATCATCTTCAACGCAGACGCCGACTTGTGCAACTGGTTAGCATAGAATTGGCATTCGACACACTGGTCCACTATGTATCGGGCGGCCTCATTGGCTTGGGGCCAATAGAAACCGGCCCTGAACGCCTTACTGACCAATGTCCGAGAGGACGCGTGATGTCCACAGGTTCCTGAATGAATTTCTTGCAGGATTTGTTGTCCTTCCTCTGGCGATATGCAGCGCTGAGTGACTCCAGAGGTGCTTTTCTTGTAGAGCCGATCGCCCATGACAGTGAAGGATTTCGATCGGCAGATGATCTGTCGAGCCTCAGTCTCATCCTCTGGGAGCTCCTACCTGAGCAAGTAAGAAAGGTATGGTTTGGTCCACTCGGAAGTGATTACCAGCATCTCTTGGACCAGGTTGATCACCGCGGGGATGTCGACCTTAGTCGGATTGGATGGACCGATTGGTTGTGGGGGCTCCTCCACTAAAGGATCTTCCTTGATTGTGGGCGAGTGTAAGTGCTCTAGGAACACGTTTTTGGGGACCTCCCTCCGAGTGGAACCTACTTTGGCCAAATCATCGACCGCTTGGTTCTTGAGACATGGAATATGGTGGAGCTCCAGTCCTTCAAAGTTCTTTTCTAGCTTCCTGACGGCGTTGCAGTAGCCTGTCATGGATGGACTCCGGATATCCCACTCCTTCATGACTTGATTGACTACCAGATCCGAGTCACCATAAACCATCATTCGGCGAATCCTGAGTGAGATTGCAATATGCAGCCCGTACAGAAGAGCTCCATACTTGGGCTCATTATTGGAGGAGTTAAAGTGTATCTGAAGCACATAGTTGAGTCAGTCGCCTTTGGGGGACACCAAGACCACCCCAGCTCCGGAGCCGTGGAGCAATTGGATCCATCGAAGAACATTGTCCAGTGCTCTGTGTAACACCCCTGTGTAATAGCCACTGTGACACTCTGCTAAGTATGCCAAGTCATCTCCATTTGCAGTGCATAATCACTTTGGTTAAGTATTCAATTCAAATTCTATTCTGAAAATCAACTCAAATTCAAAAGTGCAAAATAAATTTGCTCAAACACTATGGGAAAAATGTTCACTAAATAGCAAATATTCCAGAAGCACTTATAAAAATATAAACAATGATAATGGAATTAGTTAAATGACTCCAACAACATGAAACAGCACCAAAACAGAATTATTTAATCCATTTATAATAATATCGAATTCAAATAAAATCCTACTTTGCCCAAACCAGTTTCTGGTAAAAGGTAATATTGCAATGTAATATTGGGGCCAACTCTCACATTTTACATAAGTGCAAAAGTGGCCTAAACAATTACCTAACAGAAATAAATAAAGAAAAAGGTAAAACAGAAAACAAGAAAATAAAACGAGGCACTGTGCACTGGGCCTAAGTGCACAGTGCCCCGGAAACCGGCCCACCTGGCCCCTCTCCTCCTTCTCTCCCCTGCGTGTCAGCTCGCCCGTGGACGAGCGCGCGCGCGTCGGCCGCGCGTCGACACGGCGACGGCCCCCGACGCCACCGATGCGAGGGGATAAGGACGCAGCCTCGTCCACTCCCCCTGGACTCCCTCGACATTTTCCCCTCCTCTCTCCCATGCTCGCGCACTCCTCCCTCTCCTCTGCTCATGCAACCGAGCGCCATCGCCGCTGCGCGCAGCCACCGCCGCGGCGACCGACGTCCTCGTTTCACTCCGGCGCGCCAGGAGGCTCCGCCGGGCTCGACCACGCCTCCAGCACCACCACTTCGAGCTCGGGGAGCCCCACATCGCCCGGATCAAGCCGCCCTTCGTCTCCTCGGTCTCCGGTGATCTCCGGCATCCCCAACTTCCCTGCTGCTCCTAAGCTATCAAGGGCCTTCGGCGTGCCGCTACGTGAGCTCCGCTTCCCCCTGCTCCTTTCTCCGCTCGCCTGGGTGCTGCCGTTGAGCTGCCGACGTGCCCGTGCGCTGCTCGCCGCCTTTCTGCTTCACCGCCGTAGCCCCTATTTCTGCAACCTTTGCCTGAGCATGGCAACGTGCTCCTGGTGCTTCCAGGAGCCCAGCGAGCCCAGTCGCGCGTCCTGTCGATCCCCGTAGCCACAGTTCCGATGACGCCCGAAGTCCGGCGTCCGCTGCGGCGCTCGCCGTCGTCGCCACGGTGCACCTCCGGCTACGTAGTCACCCTAGATCGACGCGGGGTGGAATGGCCGATCGAACGCGCCCAAAACCGCACGATTTGGTCGCCTGTGCGTGATTTCTGCCGCCAGCCGGGTCCCACCGCCGCGTCGGGAGCTCGCTGGAGCAGCTCCGGCACCACTGGCTGACATGGCCTGACCAGTGGGCCACCCAGAGTCACTGGCAGCTGGGCCCCGCAGACCCAGTTGACCAGTTGACCGGGTCAACACTGGTGACATGGCACTTTCTGTAACTGACCAGTGGGCCCGCGTAGTTAATTAGTTAAATAGGTTTTAAAATTAAAACTAATCACTAAACACTCACTAACATATGGGGCCCACCCCCTAATTAACCCTGTTAGTCAGATTAACACACTGTTAGTCTTAACAGAGGCTGACATGTGGGTCCCACTGGACCCACATGTCAGGTTTGACTCTGGTCAGCCCTGTTGACCTGCTGACATCAGCATTGCATCATACTGATGTCATAATTCCATTTTTTGTTAATTTAAATAAAATCCAGAAAATGATTAAATCTTTGAAAATTAATAACTTTTAAACCGTAGTTCCGATCGAAAAACTTTGTACATGAAAGTTGCTCAGAACGACGAGACGAATCTGATCGTGTCGTCTGTTTCCATGTCGGAACCCTCTACGTAGGAGAACCCGCAACTTTTCGTCCGTTTCTGGTAGATGAATAGTGCATACACACCGGTTAATAAATCCAACTTTAATCCTAAAATAACTAATATGACTTAGACATATCTTTAGGCAACCCTGCACTGCATCTTAGCCTAGGATGCCCTGTATTACATCGTTTGCTGTGCATTTATATGTTTCTTCCCCCGCTTCTCTCTCGATAGACCCCGACGTCGACGTAGCTCCCGAGGCCGACGCCGCTCAGGAGCCCGACGACGCAGTTGACGATCCTGCCCTTGCCGCCGAGCAAACAGGCAAGCACCCCCCCTTTTGAGCATTCCGATATCGCCCACTCTCTTCCCCCTTATGCTTGCATTAGAAGTTACTGCTACTGCTGTTATCCTATATCTGCTGCATAGCCTGTTTATTGTAACCTGCTATTGTTACCTACCTGCTTATCCTAAACTGTTTAGTAAAGACTGGGTAGAGCCCCATCAGTGACCCCACTTATCCCGACTGCCCCACTGGATCATCAGAAGACCCGATCAACGGGATCGAAGACCAGGCCCCGGCACCGCACATCACTTCCCCCTTAGTTGCTCGACACTACTGGGTTACTATCGAGTGCCGAGGGTGATACCTCATCAGCACTTCTGATGATAGCCTTGTAGGTTAGTTAATCGGGCGTGGTCAGCGAGGGTGATTCCTCCTACACCACCCCCCGATAACGACAACGTCGCGCAACTCCTCAAGAGTGGACCTCGAGGGTGATTCCTCCTTCGTTCACCTTGACGATAACATAAAGTGGGATCCCATCGAGGGTGAATCCTCAGGGTTCCCCTTGGTGTCAGACACACGGATACTTTGGTTACTATGACTGAACACTGAACCATGATACTAAAGACGGATTGGCCCTGAGCGGTACCCGCGCGAGCTTAATTGCGAGTGATGTGGAGTCGGGTTGACCTGGAGGGTGCCCGCGAGATAAATACGAGGCGTGGCCGGGCATTCCTAGCCCTTGCCGCAAGACCTCGAGACGGGGCGACGGGGTCACATCTTTCGTGAGTCTCTGCTCGTTACCGCGCGCTCCTAATCCACTAACGGTTTGGATATTTGATCCAAGGAGCCTCTGACCTGATAGCACTAACCATCACGTGGGCATAGTATGGGCGTTCTGCGCCATATACTTCAGCCGGAGCTTAATGGACGTCAGCGACTGAGCGGCGCGCGCCGAGTTGGACTGGTTACGCAACTGCGCTTGTATTAAGGGGTTGCTAGGTCTGCTCTCGGCCGTGAACGTAACGCGCAGGAGTTCCCGGGGCGATGGCCCAAGACCCCTGGGGGCATAGGTTAGTCCGGCGTGCTGACCTCTCTGTTAAGTATTTGGTTGGGTTGCGGCGTATCGTTTGGCCGAGGCCGGGCAAGACCCAGAAAAGTGTGTCCGGCCAGAGTTAATCGAGCGTGGTGGGTAAGTTGGTGCACCCCTGCAGGAAAGAACTAATCTATCGATAGCCTATCCTACGGCAACGGACACTCGGAGTTGTATCCCGATCGGTACAACTAGAACTGGTGACTTGAGATGAAATGGATAGTATGGCTCTGGGATTGCTTTCTCGCAGGGAGTCGAGGAAGAATCTCTGGGCGAGGTTGATAACATTACTACTACTTTACATTATGTTAATCTGCACTCTTCTAATGCTGCAAGACCGATGAAGATGATTGAAGATGCTAGTCTTCGATAGGACTAGGCTTTCCCCCTCTATTCTGGCATTTCTGCAGCCCAGTCCACATATTCAGCCTCCTTTGAAAATGTTGCATATGTAGTGTAGATCCTTGCTTGCTGAGTACCTCGGATGAGTACTCACGTTTTCTTTATTTTCTTTTTCTCCCCATATCCATATGTTGCCGCCAGATGACGGAGCCCCTGAGATAGCTGCTCCTGTCGACGACTACAGCTACTACTACTACCCTCCCGGCGAGTACTACTACGAGGAGCCGACTGACGACCAGGAGTAGGATTCGGAGGGTCCTAGGCAGGAGGCCTACGCCTTTCGATCGTAGTATTTTATTTTGCCCCGCCTTTCTAAAGGCCTATATGTTTCTCTGTAATATCTATACCCAGATATCTGATGCTTCCGCTGACACTTGTATGCCATCGAGCTATGTATTCGAGCCCTCGAGGCCCTGGCTTGTAATATAAAGCTTGTATGAATTTATTTATGTTTTAGAGTTGTGTTGTGATATCTTCAAGTGAGTCCTTAGGCTTGATCGTGTGCATTTGCGTGTATGATTAGTGCATGATTAAGCCGGGGTCGTCACACTCTGGGAGACTTGGGACCGGCTATTCCTGCTCCACCCACTCGACGAGAAAATCCACTTGGGCTTGTGACTAGATGGCTTTCTTAGCCTCAAACTTGATATCCAAAGGAAGAAGCTCGATGGCCCACTTCGCCACTCGGCCAGTGGCATCTCTGTTGTTCATGATCTCGGATAGAGGAGCATCGCTTATCATCGTGACCGAATGCTCTTGGAAGTAATGGGCCACCTTCTTTGCAGTCAGGTAATCCCATACACCAATTTTTGGTAATGCGGGTACATTTGTTTGGGGGGAGTCAGAACTTCTGAGATGTAGTAGACGGGTCGTTGGAGCTTGAAGGCTTTGCCTTGTTCCTCGCGCTCCACAGTTAGCACAGTGCTAACAACTTGGCTCGTGGTCGCGATGTATAAGAGCAAGGGCTCTTTGCTACTCCGAGCAGCTAACACCGGCTGGGTGGAGAGCAAGGCCTTGAGTTCCTGAAACGCGGCCTGCGCTTTGGGAGTCCACTCCAATCTGTCAGATTTCTTCACCAGTCGCTAAAGCGGCAGGACTTTTTCACTGAGTCGTGAGATGAACCTACTCAGGGCTGCCAGACACCTCGTGTGGCGTTGCACGTCATGGAGACATTCTGGTTGTTTCATTCAGACTATCGCCCCGATCTTCTTGGGATTCACATTGATCCCTCATTCAAAAATGAGGAAGCCGAGTAATTTGTTAGCCAAAACCCCGAAGGTACACTTAGCCGGATTGAGTTTTATTCCAAAGAGGCGCAAATTAGCGAAGGTCTCAACAAGGTCTGTCAGGAGGTTGGAACCTTTCCTTGACTTAACCACGATGTTGTCCATGTAGGCCTCCACATTCCGACTAATTTGCTTTTGCAAGCATTTCTAGATCATACGATGGAATGTGGCTCCAGCATTTTTCAATCCGAATGGCATAGTGACATAGAAAAAACACCCGAATGGGGTGATGAACGATGTTTTTTATTTCATCAGGGACATACATTCGGATCTGATGGTATCCGGAATACGCATCTAGAAACGAAAGCCGCTCACACCCGATAGTAGAATCTACTATATGATCTATGCAAGGGAGAGTGAAATGGTCCTTCGGGTAGGCCCGATTGATGTGTTTGAAATCTATGCACATCCGGAGACAGTTATTCTTCTTCGGCACCATGACCACGTTGGCGAGCCACTCAGAGTGGTACACCTCTCAGATGAACTCGGCGGCCAAGAGCTGCGCGATTTCCTCGCCAATCACCTTGCGCTTCTCGGTGGAAGATCGACAAAGGTGCTCTTTGACAGGCTTCATCTTCGAGTCAACACAGAGTCTATGCTCAGCCAATTCCCTGGGCACACCCGGCATGTCGGAAGTCTTCCATGCGAAGATGTCCCGGTTCTCATGGGGAACTGGATAAGCTCGCTTTCCTATTTGCTATCAAGGGTGGTGGAGATGTTGGTTGGGGCGGTATTTCAATCTTCGGGATGAATATGCACTGGCTTCGTTTCTCCAACCGACTGAAAAGCAGATTCCACAGTCGGCTTCTTGGACTTCAACAGATCACTCGAATCAACTGCCTTCTTGTATTCGTCCAACTCGGCCAGCGCCATCTGTTCATCAGCGATCTGAGTGCCCTTCTGGAGGCACTCCTCAGCTAGCTTCCGATTTCCTATGATAGTGATCACACCATTCGGCCCTAGCATCTTAAGTTTAAGATACACATAACATGGACGGGCCATGAAACGTGCGCAGGCCGGCCTACCCAGGATGGCGTGGTAAGCACTCCGGAAGTCTACCACTTCGAAAGGCAGTCGCTCTTTCCTGAAGTTCTTCTCTCCGTCGAATATGATGTCGAGGGCAATTTGCCCGAGTGACTTGGCCTTCTTCCCGAGGATTACCCCATGGAAATGCATGCTGCTCTTGCTGAGTCAAGACATCAAAATGCCCATCGCCTCATGGGTGTCGGCGTAAATGATGTTGAGCTTGTTGCCGCCATCCATGAGGATTTTGCGCAGTCAGACCCCTCCAACAGCTGGATCAACCACCAAAGCCTGCTACCCGAGGGTCGGTATGTGGGCTGGTTGATCTGACTAATCGAATGTCACAGGCGTCTTGGTCCAGTCGAGGTATTTGGTGACAGTCGAAGCTGCCCTATTAACCTCTCGGTTTATAACCTTGAGGCGGCTCTTGCTCTCGACGTCGGCGAAGATCATCAGGACTTTCTCGACGTTGGGATACCCGAAGGTTCCCTTGCATCCATCATCATCGTCGCCGTCTTCGTCCTTGTCCCCAGAGGGGTCTTGCCACATCTCTTGCTTCAGGAGTCGGCACTCCCGAGTGGTATGCTTGGGCAAAATTAAATTGCCCTTCTCATCTTTCTTCTTGTGGATCTGGCAGGGCTGATCGAGGATGTCATTTTCCTGTGTGACTTGCTTCTTTCCTTTCCAGTCCTTCTTCTGCTTCTGCGAGCTTTTTTTCCTTTGCCTTGGCCGGCCAGAGCCGCAGTCTCAGCATTTCCAGCCGCTTCAGCCTTCCGCTTGTGCTTCTTGCCCTTGTTGTTATCCGACTGGTTAGTGTCACCTGCTCGGCTCTTGTCGCTTCTCAGTCGGTCCTCCTCTTCGCCGTTAGCGTACCGATTGGCTATCTCCATAGCCCGACTGAGAGTCGAGATCTCAGTGTGGCCGAACATCAAGTTTAGCTCTCGGTATCGGACCCCGGCCTTGAAAGCGCAAATCGCCTGGTGCTCTGTGATGTTCTCCACCGTATTGTGCAAGGTGGTCCACCATTAAATGTACTCTCGGAGAGTCTCGTTTTGCCTCTTTACGCAGTGTTGTAACTCGGCCAATCCACCCGACCACTTGTATGTGCCCTCAAAGGTCTTGGCGAACACTCGCGCCAGGTCATCCCAATAGAATATACTGCCCGACGGGAGCTAAGTGAGCCAGGCCCAGGCGGAGCCTTCGAGCATCAGCGGCAAGTGTTTCATAGCCACACTGTCGTTGCTGCAGCTGTTCTGAACAGCCACCTGGTAATCCTATAACCAGATCTCTAGCTTGGACTCACCGATGAACTTGCTGATCCCCGTGGCTGCTACTTCTTGAGCTTGCGTTGGTTTTTCCCTTGAAGAGGAAAGGGTGATGCGGCAAAGTAGAGATAAGTATTTCCCTTAGTTAAGAACCAAGGTATCAATCCAGTAGGAGAAACACACAAGTCTCCAATGATAGCACCTACACAAACAAACAAATACTTGCACTCAACGCGATAAAGGGGTTGTCAATCCCTTCATGGTTACTTGCAAGGATGAGATCTGATAGTGATAGATATAGATAAGTAAAACTACAAAATAAGATAAAAGTAAATAAATTGCAGCAAGGTATTTTTGTGTTTTTGGTTTTATAGATTTGAAAATAATATGATAAAAGATAGACCCGGAGGCCATAGTTTCGCTAGGGGCTTCTCTCTTGAAAGAAAGCATATGGTGGGTAAACAAATTACTGTTGAGCAATTGATAGAAAAGCGAATAATTATGTAGATATCTAAGGCAATGATCATGTATATAGGCATCACGTCTGAGATAAGTAGACCGACTCCTGCCTGTTGGGGAACGTTGCATGGAAAACAAAAAATATATTATACGCACACGCAAAATCTATCCATGGAGATGCATAGCTACAAGAGGGGGAGAGCATCTACATACCCTTGTAGATCGCTAAGCGGAAGCGTTTATCAACGTGGTTGATGTAGTCGTACACCTTCACGGTCCATTCCAATCAAGCACCTAACACACGACAACTCCGCGTTCAGCACACGTTCAGCTCGATGACATCCTCGCCTTCTTGATCCAGCAAGAGGGGCGAAGTAGTAGATGAGTTCCGGCAGCACGACGGCGTGATGACGGTGGTGGTGAAGTTATTTCTATAGGGCTTCACCAAGCACAACGGTTCTGGACGAAGGATGAACTAGAGGGAGAGGGGGCGCCGGCACACGGCTTGGGGATTTGTGGTGTGTGGCGCCCCCTCCCCTCCTCACATATATATAGGTGGAGGGGAGGGGAGGCAGCCCTAGGTGTGCCCCCAAGGGGTCGGCGGCCGCTGATACGTGTCCAATGTATCTATAATTTTTTATTGTTCCATGCTGTTATATTATCATTCTTGGATGTTTTACAATCATTTTATAGCAACCTTATATCATTTTTTGGGACTAACCTATTGACATAGTGCCTAGTGCCAGTTGCTATTTTTTTGCTTGTTTTTTACTTCGCAGAAAATCAATACCAAACGGAGTCCAAACGCAGCGAAACTTTTTGGAGATTTTCTCTGGACCAGAAGACACGTGTTGGACCAAGGAAGTACCAGAGGGGGGCTCCGAGGGGAGCACAACGCACCTGGGGCCCCAGGCACGCCCTGGTGAGTTGTGCCCACCTTGGCCGCCTCCCGCACCACCTCTTTGCTCTATAAATACCCCAAAAATCCAAAAACCCTAGGGGAGTCGACGAAACACAATTCCAGCTGCCGCAAGTTCCAGAAACACCAGATCCAATCTAGACACCATCACGGAGGGGTTCATCATCCTCATTGGTGCCTCTCCGATGATGCGTGAGTAGTTCATTGTAGACCTACGGGTCCGTAGTTAATAGCTAGATGGCTTCCTCTCTCTCTTTTGATTCTCAATACAATGATCTCTTGGAGATCTATTTGATGTAACTCTTGCGGTGTGTTTGTTGGGATCCGATGAACTTTGAGTTTATGATTAGATTTATTTTATCCATGAAAGTTATTTGAGTTTTGATCTCTTATATGCATGATTTCTTATTGATGGCCCACAAGTATAGGGGATCTATCGTAGTCCTTTTGATAAGTAAGAGTGTCGAACCCAACGAGGAGCAGAAAGAAATGACAAGCGGTTTTTAGCAAGGTATTCTCTGCAAGCACTGAAATTATCGGTAACAGATAGTTGTGTGATAAGATAATTCGTAACGGGTAACAAGTCACAAAAGTAAATAAGGTGCAGCAAGATGGCCCAATCCTTTTTGTAGCAAAGGACAAGCCTGGACGAACTCTTATATAAAGCAAAGCACTCCCGAGGACACATGGGAATTACTGTCAAGCTAGTTTTCATCATGCTCATATGATTCGCGTTCGTTACTTTGATAATTTGATATGTGGGTGGACCGGTGCTTGGGTGCTGCCCTTCCTTGGACAAGCCTCCCACTTATGATTAACCCCTCTCGCAAGCATCCGCAACTACGAAAGAAGAATTAAGATAAATCTAACCATAGCATGAAACATATGGATCCAAATCAGCCCCTTACGAAGCAACGCATAAACTAGAGTTTAAGCTTCTGTCACTCTAGCAACCCATCATCTACTTATTACTTCCCAATGCCTTCCCCTAGGCCCAAATCATGGTGAAGTGTCATGTAGTCGACGTTCACATAACACCACTAGAGGAAAGACAACATACATCTCATCAAAATATCAAACGAATACCAAATTCACATGATTACTTATAACAAGACTTCTCCCATGTCCTCAGGAACAAATGTAACTACTCACAAAGCATATTCATGTTCAAAATCAGAGGAGTATTAATTATCATTAAGGATCTGAACATATGATCTTCCACCGAATAAACCAACTAGCATCAACTACAAGGAGTAATCAACACTACTAGCAACCCACAGGTACCAATCTGAGGTTTTGAGACAAAGATCGGATAGAAGAGATGAACTAGGGTTTGAGAGGAGATGGTGCTGGTGAAGATGTTAATGGAGATTGACCCCCTCTTGATGAGAGGATCATTGGTGATGATGATGGCTTCGATTTCCCCCTCTCGGAGGGAAGTTTCCCCGGCAGAACAGCTTCGCCGGAGCCCTAGATTGGTTCTGCCCAAGTTCCGCCTCGAGACAGCGGCGCTTCGTCTCGAAAGCTTCCTTCTGATTTTTTTCCAGGTCAAAACACACCATATAGCAGAAGATGGGTATCGAGGGCCTGCCAGGTGGCCCACAAGGTAGGGGGCGTGCCCAGGGGTAGGGCGCGCCCTCCACCCTTGTGGATGGCTGGTGGCCCCCCTCTGGTGCTTTCTTCGCTTCATATTTTTTATATATTCCAAAATAATTCTCCGTGAAGTTTCAGGATTTTTGGAGTTGTGCAGAATAGGTCTCTAATATTTGCTCCTTTTCTAGTCCAGAATTCCAGCTGCCGGCATTCTCCCTCTTCATGTAAACCTTATAAAATAAGAGAGAAAAGGCATACGTATTGTGATATGATGTGTAATAACAGTCCATAATGCAATAAATATCAACATAAAAGCATGATGCAAAATGGACGTATCAACTCCCCCAAGCTTAGACCTCGCTTGTCCTCAAGCGAAAGCCGATATCGAAAAATATGTCCACATGTTTAGAGATAGAGGTGTCGATAAAATAAAATACGGACATGAGGGCATCATGATCATCTTTAGAACAACAACATATATTGTCATATAATTTCTTATGCTAAAGTAACAATTCGTTCACAAGGTAAAGTATGAATCAGAAACTTCATTGAAAACTAACAAACTATGATCTCAGTCATTGAAGCAATTGCAATTTATCATAACATCGGAAAGAGTCAATATAAGAGCTTTTCAGCAAGTCCACATACTCAACTATCATTTAGTCTTTCACAATTGCTAACACTCACATGATACTTATGGGTTTAAAGCTTCAGTCGGACATAGAGAAAGATAGGGGCTTATAATTTCGCCTCCCAACCTTTTACCTCAAGGGTAATGTCAACAATAATACTTTATGATAACCTACATCCGATTGGATATATATATCTAGATCTCTCCAACACATAGTGCTTGCCAAAAGAAAAAGTATAAAAAGGAAAGGTGATGATCACCATGACTCTTGTAAGGGTAGAAGATAAAAGTACAAGATAGGCCCTTCGCTGAGGGAAGCAGAGGTTGTCATGCGCTTTTATGGTTGGATGCACAAAATCTTAATGCAAAAGAACGTCACTTCATATTGCCGCTTGTGATAAAGAACTTTATTATGCAGTCCGTCGCTTTTATTTCTTCCATATCACAAGTTCGTATAAAGCTTATTTTCTTCACACTAATAGATCGTACATATTTAGAGAGCAATTTTTATTGCTTGCACCGATGACAACTTACTTGAAGGATCTTACTCAATCCATAGGAAGGTATGGTGGACTCTCATGGCAAAACTGGTTTAAGGGATGTTTGGAAGCACAAGTAGTATCTCTACTTGGTGCAAAGGATTTGGCTAGCACGAGAGGGAAAAGCAAGCTCAACATGTTGGAGGATTCATGACAATATAACTTTTATTCGGATATAAGAAAACATAACCCATTATGTTGTCTTCCTTGTCTAACATCAACTTTTTAGCATGTCATATTTTAATGAGTGCTCACAATTACAAAAGATGTCCAAGATAGTATATTTATATGTGAAGCCTCTCTTTCTTTATTACTTCCTATTAATTGCAACAATGACCAAAACTATGTTTGTCAACTCTCAACAACTTTTATTCATCATACTATTTATATGTGAAGTCATTACTCTCCATAAGATCAATATATGATCTTTTTATTTCTTTTTATTCTTTCTTTAATTCCCTCAAGATCATAGCAAGAAAGCAAAGCTCTCAACTCAAAACTACTCTTTATTATATATAACTCAAGGACTCAATTACATAGATAGATCTCGAAACAAAACTCAAAGATAGATCATACTAAAAACTTTATTCTACTAGATCAAGATATGACCAAAAGGATCGAACTAAGAAAAATGATAAAGGTAAAGGTGTGATGGTGATACAATACCAGGGCACCTCCCCCAAGCTTGGCAGTTGCCAAGGGGAGTGCCCATACCCATGTATTTATGTCTCTTTCTTCGGAGGTGGTGATGATGGAGTTGTTGATGTAGTAGGCTTGTCATCCATCTTCCAAGGCATAGGCTCACCATCATAGAAAGATGAACGAGTCTCCGGGATCCTCAAATCTGCAGCCAAACTCATCCTCTTAAATCTGTATTCATACTCACAGTTATGGTTTTGCAGGTCATAGATCTGGGCTTGGAGATGCTCGATTTTCTCATGAAGCTTGAAGATGGCCTCCTCAATGTTCTTGGCATCCAGCTTGTGATTGTTGGTGAACTCCATGATCATCATGTGATTGGCGTTGAGTCCACATTCCACCATCCCTTGGCACTTGAAAACTTGCTGCTCCATTGCTTCGAGTCTTGTCTCCACGCTTCCGGTCTTCTTTGCCCCTCAACATCGCGGATGTGCAGCACCCCCTCACGCATCTCAATGGCTTGAGGGTGTCGCAGCACCTCCGCAAGGTAGGGGTTGATGACCTTCTCGAAAAACCTGTCCTTGGGGGCGCTTGGAGACGTCATGGTGATCTAGATCTGTCAGAACAACAGGTCGAAACAAAAACAGAAGATTTTGTCATGGTACGGTGGTCAAAACCTTCGGGAGATTATATAATGAATTTTTACCGACCAAAAGAAGTATTGTGCAAGAAAATGGGGTCCGGAGGACACACGAGGTGGCCACAAGGCAGGGGGCGCGCCCAGGGGGTAGGGCGCGCCCTCCACCCTTGTGGATGCCTCGTGCGCTCTTCAGACTACTTTTATTTTCCTAATTTTTTAAATATTCCAAAACAGAGAAAAATTGACATTGGAAATGTTTTGGAGTCCGTTTACTTACCGTACCACATACCTATTCCTTTTCGGAGTCTGAAACATTCTGGAAAGTATCCCTTATGTACTCCTCCGGTGTTATGGTATTAATTATATTGGTCTCAACATTTATGGGATTACCTGAGATATGATGTTTGATTCTTTGATCGTTTACCACCTTCGGATTTGTGCCTTCGGCGTTGTTGATTTTGATGGCACCGGAACGATAGACCTCCTCGATAATGTAAGGACCTTCCCATTTAGAGAGAAGTTTTCCTGCAAAAAATCTTAAACGAGAGATGTATAGTGATACGTCTCCAACGTATCTATAATTTTTGATTGTTCCATGCTATTATATTATCTATTTTGGATGTTTTATATGCATTAATATGCTATTTTATATTATTTTTGGGACTAACCTATTAACCTAGAGCCCAGTGCCAGTTTTTGTTTTTTCCTTGTTTTAGAGTTTCGCAGAAAAGGA
The DNA here is from genome assembly GCA_011799875.1 of Thinopyrum elongatum. Lineage (NCBI taxonomy): Eukaryota > Viridiplantae > Streptophyta > Magnoliopsida > Poales > Poaceae > Thinopyrum > Thinopyrum elongatum. Next base: position 511,828,542 of record CM022301.1, on the reverse strand, counting down.
ATACCAAACGGAGTCCAAACGGAATGATACTTTCGCGATGATTTTTCTTGGACCAGAAGACATCCAGAGGACTTGGAGTACACGTCAGGAAAGCCACGAGGTGGCCACAAGGACGGAGGGCGCGCCCAGGGGGGTAGGGCACGCCCCCCACCCTTGTGGGCCCCTCGTGACTCCACCGACCTATTTCTTCTGCCTATATATTCTCAAATATCCCAAAACCAATCAGGAGAGCCACGAAAACACTTTTCCACCGCCGCAACCTTCTGTACCCATGACATCCCATCTAGGGGCCTTTTCTGGTGTCCTGCCGGAGGGGGATTCGATCACGGAGGGCTTCTACATCAACACCATTGTCTCTTCGATGAAGCGTGAGTAGTTTACCTCAGACCTACGGGTCCATAGCTAGTAGCTAGATGGCTTCTTCTCTCTCTTTGATTCTCAATACCATGTTCTCCTCGATATTCTTGGAGATCTATTCGATGTAATACCTTTTTGCGGTGTGTTTGCCGAGATCCGATGAATTGTGGATTTATGATCAGCTTATCTATGAATATTATTTGAATCTTCTCTGAATTCTTATATGCATGATTTGATATCTTTGCAAGTCTCTTCGAACTATCGATTTGGTTTGGCCAACTAGATTGGTTTTTCTTGCAATAGGAGAAGTGCTTAGCTTTGGGTTCAATCTTGCGGTGCTTGATCCCAGTGACAAAAGGGGAACCGACACGTATTGTATTGTTGCCATCAAGGATAACAAGATGGGGTTTTCATCATATTGCTTGAGTTTATCACGCTACATCATGTCATCTTACTTAATGCGTTACTCTGTTTTATGAACTTAATACTCTAGATGCAGGTAGGAGTCGGTCGATGTGTGGAGTTATAGTAGTAGATGCAGGCAGGAGTTGGTCTACTTGACATGGACGTGATGCCTATATTCATGATCATTGCCTTAGATATCGTCATAACTTTGCGCTTTTCTATCAATTGCTCGGCAGTAATTTGTTCACCCACCGTAATATTTTCTATCTTGAGAGAAGCCTCTAGTGAAACCTATGGCCCCCGAGTCTATTTTCCATCATATAACTTTCCGATCTACAATTTTAGTTTCCCATTTACTTCCTTTGCAATCTTTTACTTTCCGATATATAAACCCAAAAATACCAAAAATATTTACTTTACCGTTTATCTATCTCTATCAGATCTCACTTTTGCAAATAACCGTGAAGGGATTGACAACCCCTTTATCGCGTTGGGTGCAAGTTGTTGATTGTTTGTGCAGGTATTTGGTGACTTGTTCGTTGTCTCCTACTGGATTGATACCTTGGTTCTTAGACTGAGGGAAATACTTACTCTACTTTGCTGCATCACCCTTTCCTCTTCAAGGGAAAAACCAACGCAAGCTCAAGAGGTAGCATATAGCAAAACATGATCACCTACATTAAACTCACGCTTTTGTATCCTTTTGTCATGCCATCTTTTAACCTTTTCTTTAAACAACTTGGCATTCTCATAGGCTTGGGTTCTCCATTCATCAAGCGATCTAATGTCAAATAACCTCTTTCCACCGGCAAGTTTGAAATCATAGTTGAGCTCTTTAATAGCCCAATATGCCTTATGTTCTAGTTTGAGAGGTAAGTGACATGCTTTTCCATAAACCATTTTGTACGGAGACATACCCATAGGGTTCTTATAAGCAGTTCTATAAGCCCATAATGCATCATCAAGTTTCTTAGACCAATTCTTTCTAGATCTATTAACAGTCTTTTGCAAAATCAATTTAATCTCTCTATTGCTCAATTCTACTTTACCACTAGACTGAGGATGATAAGGAGATGCAATTCTATGGTTGACATCATACTTAGCAAGCATTTTACGGAAAGCACCATGAATAAATTTTGAACCACCATCAGTCATTAAATATCTAGGGACTCCAAACCTCAGAAAAATAACTTCTTTAAGCATCTAAATAGAAGTGTTATGATCGGCACTACTAGTTGGAATAGCTTCTACCCACGTAGTAATGTAATCAACAGCAACTAAAATATGGGTATACCCATTAGAGGAAGGAAAAGGTCCCATATAATCAAAGCCCCAAACATCAAATGGTTCAATAACAAGTGAATAATTCATAGGCATTTCCTGACATCTACTAATATTGCCAATTCTCTGGCATTCATCACAAGACAAGACAAACTTACGAGCATCCTTGAAGAGAGTAGGCCAATAAAAACCAGATTGCAATACCTTATGTGCAGTTCTATCTCCAGCGTGGTGTCCTCCATAAGACTCGAAGTGGCACTTGCGTAGGATTTGTCCCTGTTCATGCTCAGGTACACAATGTCTAATAACACCATCTACTCCTTCTTTATAAAGGTGTGGGTCATCCCAAAAGTAATGTCTTAAATCATAGAAAAACGTTTTCTTTTGCTTATATGTGAAACTAGGTGGTATAAATTTAGCAACAATGTAATTAGCATAATCAGCATACCATGGAGTATTACGAGAAGCATTTATGACAGCTAATTGCTCATCAGGAAAACTATCATCAATAGGCAGTGGGTCATCAAGAACATTTTCTAACCTAGACAAGTTGTCTGCAACGGGGTTCTCAGCTCCCTTTCTATCAATAATATGCAAATCAAATTCTTGTAACAAGAGAACCCATCTAATAAGTCTAGGTTTAGAATCTTTCTTTTCCATAAGATATTTAATAGCAGCATGATTAGTGTGAACAGTTACTTTGGAATCAACAATATAAGATCTGAACTTATCACAAGCGAATACAACTGCTAAAAATACTTTTTCAGTAGTAGCATAATTTCTCTGGGCACTGTCTAGAGTTTTACTAGCATAATGAATAACATTCAATTTCTTATCAACTCTTTGCCCTAGAACAACACCAACAGCATAATCACTAGCATCGCACATAATTTCAAAGGGTAAATTCCAATCAGGTGGCTGAACAATAGGTGCAGAAATCAAGGCTTTCTTAAGTATTTCAAATGCTTCTACACAATCATCATCAAAAACAAAAGGAACATATTTTTGCAAGAGATTAGTGAGAGGCCTAGAAATTTTAGAGAAGTCTTTAATAAACCTCCTATATAAACCAACATGACCAAGGAAACTTCTTATACCTTTGATATCTTTATGACACGGCATCTTTTCAATAGCATCTACTTTAGCTTTATCAACTTAAATACCTCTTTCGGAAATTTTATGCCCCAAGACAATACCTTCATTAACCATAAATTGGCACTTCTCCCAATTCAAGACAAGATTAGTTTCTTCACATCTCTGCAAAACTCGATCAAGGTTGCTTAAGCAATCATCAAAATAAGTTCCGTAAACGGAGAAATCATCCATGAAAACCTCAACAATCTTTTCACAAAAATTAGAGAATATAGCAGTCATACATCTTTGAAAGGTAGCAGGTGCATTGCATAAACCAAAAGGCATACGTCTATAAGCGAAAGTACCGAAAGGGCAAGTAAAAGTGGTCTTTTCCTGATCATCTTTTGACACAGGAATTTGAGAGAAACCAGAATAACCATCTAGAGAGCAAAAATGTGTATGTTTGGACAATCTTTCTAGAATTTGATCAATAAAAGGTAGAGGGTAATGATCCTTTCTAGTAGCTTTGTTTAATTTGCGAAAATCAATTACCATTCTATAACCTGTAACATTTCTTTGTGGAATCAATTCATTCTTATCATTAGGAACAACAGTAATACCTCCCTTCTTAGGGACACAATGAATGGGACTTACCCATCTACTATCAGCAATAGGATAAATTATACCTGCCTCCAGAAGCTTTAGTATTTCATTCCTTACCACTTCCTTCATCTTGGGATTTAACCGTCGTTGATGATCAACAACTGGTTTAGCATCAGGCTCCAAATTAATTTTGTGCTGACATAGAGTGGGACTAATGCCCTTAAGATCATCAAGAGTATATCCAATAGCGGCACGGTGCTTCTTCAGAGTTTTCAATAATTTCTTTTCTTCATGCTCTGAAAGGTTAGCACTAATAATAACAGGATATATCTTCTTTTCATCAAGATAAGCATATTTCAAAGTATCAGGTAATTGTTTAAGCTCAAACACGGGATCACCCTTGGGTGGAGGAGGATCCCCAAGGATTTCAACAGGCAAATTGTGTTTCAAAATAGGCCCTTGATTAAATAATATTTCATCTAATTCCTTTCTTTCATTCATAAACATATCATTTTCATGGTCTAGCAAATATTGTTCTAAAGGATCAGTAGGAGGAACGGCAATAGAAGCAAGACCAATAATTTCATCCTTACTAGGCAATTCTTTATCATGGGGTTGTCTATGAAATTTAGAGAAATTAAAATCATGAGACATATCCCCTAAACCAACAGTAACAATATCTTTCTCACAGTCTATCTTAGCATTAACAGTATTCAAGAAAGGTCTACCAAATATAATGGGACAAAAATCATCTTGTGGGGAGCCAAGAACAAGAAAATCAGTAGGGTATTTTATTTTCCCACACAAGACTTCAACATCTCTAACAATCCCAATTGGTGATATAGTATCTCCATTGGCAAGCTTAATAGTAACATCAATATCTTCTATCTCAGCAGGTGCAATATCATTCATAATTTCTTGATATAAGGTAAAGGGAATTGCACTCACACTAGCACCCACATCACATAAGCCATGATAACAATGATCTCCTATTTTAACAGAAACAACAGGCATGCCAACAATAGGTCTATGTTTATCTTTAATATCAGGTTTAGCAATTCTAGCAGCTTCATCACAGAAATAAATAACATGCCCATCAATATTATCTACCAAGAGATCTTTAACCATAGCAATACTAGGTTCAACTTTAATTTGTTCAGGGGGTGTAGGTGTTCTAGTATAACTCTTATGAACCACAGTTGAAGCTTTAGCATGATCCTTCATTCTAACAGGAAAAGGTGGTTTCTCAATATAAGCAGCAGGGACAATAGGATTAATATTATAAGTAATGGTTTCTTCTTCAACTTTAATAGGTTATATTACTTTCACTTCAATGGGAGGATGATATTTAAACCACTTCTCCCTAGGGAGATCAACATGAGTAGCAAAAGATTCACAAAAAGAAGCTACTATCTCAGAGTCAAGTCCATATTTAGTGCTAAATTCACGAAAAGCATCGGTATCCATAAAAGATTTAACACAATCAAACTTAAGGTTTATACCTGACTCCTTACCTTCGTCGAGTTCCCAATCTTCAGAGTTGCATTTAATTCTCTCCAATAAATCCCATTTGAATTCAATATCTTTCTTCATAAAAGAACCAGTACAAGAAGTATCGAGCATGGATTGATCATTACGAGAAAGCCGAGCATAAAAATTCTGAATAATAATTTCTCTTGAGAGCTCATGATTGGGGCATGAATATAACATTGAATTAAGCCTCCCCCAAGCTTGAGCGATACTTTCTCCTTCACGAGGCCAAAAATTATATATATAATTCTGATTACGATGAACCAGATGCATAGGATAAAACTTCTGATGAAATTCCAATTTCAATCGGTTGTAGTTCCATGATCCAATATCATCACATAGCCTATACCATGTCAATGCCTTTCCCTTCAAATATAAAGGGAAGACCTTCTTCTTGACAACATCCTCGGGTAAACCTGGAAGCTTAAATAATCCACAAACTTCATCCACATAGATTAGGTGCATATCAGGATGTAATGTTCCATCTCCTGCATAAGGATTAGCTAGTAGTTTCTCTATCATACCCGAAGGAATTTCATAATAAATATTTTCAGTAGGTGCAGTAGGTTGAGGAGCAACTTCTTGCTCTACCGGTCGAGGTGAAGATACCCCAAACAAGCCCCTCAAAGGATTATTTTCCATAGTGACAAGTGACAGTAAATTTCAGCACACTATATAAATGTTTCCTTACCAAATTCCACTTACCAAAGGCGCTTCACTACCCTGCAACAGCGCCAGAAAAGAGTCTTGATGACCCACAAGTATGGGGGATCTATCATAGTCCTTTTGATAAGTAAGAGTGTCGAACCAAACGAGGAGCAGAAGGAAATGACAAGCGGTTTTCAGCAAGGTATTCTCTACAAGCACTGAAATTATCGGAAACAAATAGTTGTGTGATAAGATAATTCATAACGGGTAACAAGTAACAAAAGTAAATAAGGTGCAGCAAGATGGCCCAATCCTTTTTGTAGCAAAGGACAAGCCTGGACGAACTCTTATATAAAGCAAAGCGCTCCCGACGACACATGGGAATTACTGTCAAGCTAGTTTTCATCATGCTCATATGATTCGCGTTCGTTACTTTCATAATTTGATATGTGGGTGGACCGGTGCTTGGGTGCTGCCCTTCCTTGGAAAAGCCTCCCACTTATGATTAACCCCTCTCGCAAGCATCCGCAATTATGAAAGAAGAATCAAGATAAATCTAACCATAGCATGAAACATATGGATACAAATCAGCCCCTTACGAAGCAACGCATAAACTAGGGTTTAAGCTTCTGTCACTCTAGCAACCCATCATCTACTTATTACTTCCCAATACCTTCCCCTAGGCCCAAATCATGGTGAAGTGTCATGTAGTCGACGTTCACATAACACCACTAGAGGAAAGACAACACACATCTCATCAAAAATATCGAACGAATACCAAATTCACATGATTACTTATAACAAGACTTCTCCCATGTCCGAAGGAACAAACGTAACTACTCACAAAGCATATTCATGTTCAAAATCAGAGGAGTATTAATTATCATTAAGGATCTGAACATATGATCTTCCATCGAATAAACCAACTAGCATCAACTACAAGGAGTAATCAACACTACTAGCAACCCATAGGTACCAATCTGAGGTTTTGAGACAAAGATCGGATACAAGAGATGAACTAGGGTTTGAGAGGAGATGTTGCTGGTGAAGATGTTGATGGAGATTGACCCCCTCTTGATGAGAGGATCGTTGGTGATGACGATGGCTTCGATTTCCCCCTCCCGGAGGGAAGTTTCCCCGGCAGAACAGCTCCACCAAAGCCCTAGATTGGTTATGCCCGAGTTCTGCCTCAAGACGGCGGCGCTTCATCCTGAAAGCTTCCTTCTGATTTTTTCCAAGTCAAAACACACCATAGAGCAGAAGATGGGCATCGGGGTCTGCCAGGTGGCCCACAAGGCAGGGGGCGCGCCCAGGGGGTAGGGCGCGCCATCCACCCTTGTGGATGGCTGCTGGCCCCCCTCTGGTGCTTTCTTCGCCCAATATTTTTTATATATTCCAAAATAATTCTCCATGAAGTTTCAGGACTTTTGGAGTTGTGCAGAATAGGTCTCTAATATTTGCTCCTTTTCCAGTCCAGAATTCCAACTGCCGGCATTATCCCTCTTCATGTAAACCTTATAAAATAAGAGAGAAAAGGCATAAGTATTGTGATATAATGTGTAATAACAGCCCATAATGCAATAAATATCAACATAAAAGCATGATGCAAAATGGACGTATCACTTATAGCCTTGTATTTCTTCTTCTAATCTTTGGTTTAGTTAGGCCAACTAGATCGATTTTTCTTGCCATGGGAAGAGGTGCTTTGTGATGGGTTCGAACTGAAGGAAATATGCCCTAGAGGCAATAATAAAGTTGTTATTTATATCTCCTTATATCATGATAAATGTTTATTATTCATGCTAGAATTGTATTAACCGGAAACTTAGTACATGTGTGAGTACATAGACAAACAAGAGTGCCACTAGTATGCCTCTACTTGACTAGCTCGTTAATCAAAGATGGTTAAGTTTCCTAGCCATAGACATGAGTTTTCATTTGATGAACGAGATCACATCATTAGAGAATGATGTGATTGACAAGACCCATCCGTTAGCTTAGCACGATGATCGTTTTAGTTTGTTGCTATTGCTTTCTTCATGACTTATACATGTTCCTATGACTATGAGATTATGCAACTCCCGAATACCGAAGGAACACTTTGTGTGCTATCAAACGTCACAACGTAACTGGGTGATTATAAGGATGCTCTACAGGTGTCTCCAAAGGTGTTTGTTGAGTTGGCAGAGATCAAGATTAGGATTTGTCACTCCGAGTATCGGAGAGGTATCTCTGGGCCCTCTCGGTAATGCACATCATATGAAGCCTTGCAAACAATGTGACTAATGAGTTAGTTATGGGATGATGCACTATGGAACGAGTAAAGAGACTTGCCAGTAACGAGATTGAACTAGGTATTGAGATACCGACGATCGAATCTCGGGCAAGTAACATACCGATGACAAAGGGAACAACATATGTTGTTATGCGGTTTGACCGATAAAGATCTTCGTAGAATATGTGGGAGCCAATATGAGCATCCAGGTTCCGCTATTGGTTATTGACCGGAAATGAGTCTCGGTCATGTCTACATAGTTCTCGAACCCGTAGGGTCCGCACGCTTAATGTTCGGTGACGATCGGTATTATGAGTTTATGTGTTTTGATGTACCGAAGGATGTTCGGAGTCCCGAATGTGATCACGGACATGACGAGGAGTCTCGAAATGGTTGAGACATAAAGATTGATATATTGGACCATGTTGTTCGGACACCGGAAGTGTTCCGGAGAGTTTCGGATAAAACCGGAGTGCCGGAGGGTTACCGGAACCCCCCCGGGAAGTTATGGGCCCTTAGTGGGCTTTAGGGGAGAGAGAGGGCAGCAGCCTGGAGGTGGCGCCCCCCCCCCAAGGGGAGTCCGAATTGGACTAGGGGAGGGGGCGCAGTCCCTCTTTCCCTCTCCCTCTCCCTCTCCTTCCTTTTACTCCTAGTTGGACTAGGAAAGGGAGAAACCTACTCCTACTAGGAGTAGGATTCCTCCCCCCCTTGGCGCGCCCCTGAGGCCGGCCGGCCTCCCCCTCCCTCCTTTATATACGTGGGGAGGGGGGCACCCTAGGACACACAAGTTGATTGTTTAGCCGTGTGCGGTGCCCCCCCCCCCCTCCACAGATTTCCACCTCGGTCATATCGTTGTAGTGCTTAGACGAAGCCTTGCATCGGTAACTTCATCAACACCGTCACCACGCCATCGTGCTGACGGAACTCTCCCTCGGCCTCAGCTGGATCAAGAGTTCAAGGGACGTCACCGAGCTGAACGTGTGCCGATTGCGGAGGTGCCGTGCGTTCGGTACTTGATCGGTTGGATCATGAAGACGTTCGACTAGATCAAACGCGTTACTAAACGCTTCCGCTTTCGGTCTACGAGGGTACGTGGACACACTCTCCCGCTTGTTGCTATGCATCACCTAGATAGATCTTGCGTGTTCGTAGGAATTTTTTTGAAATTACTGCGTTACCCAACAGTGGCATCCGAGCCAGGTCTATGCGTAGATGTTATATGCACGAGTAGAACACAAAGAGTTGTGGGCGATAATAGTCATACTGCTTACCAGCATGTCATACTTTGATTTGGCGGTATTGTTGGATGAAGCGGCTCAGACCGACATTACGCGTACGCTTACGCGAGACTGGTTCTACCGACGTGCTTCGCACACAGGTGGCTAGTGGGTGTCAGTTTCTCCAACTTTAGTTGAATCAAGTGTGACTATGCCCGGTCCTTGTTGAAGGTTAAAACAGCACACTTGATGAAAAATCGTTGTGGTTTTGATGCGTAGGTAAGAACGGTTCTTGCTCAGCCCATAGCAGCCACGTAAAACTTGCAACAACAAAGTAGAGGACATCTAACATGTTTTTGCAGGGCATGCTGTGATATGATATGGCCAAGACATGATGCTATATTTTATTGTATGAGATGATCATGTTTTGTAACAGAGTTATCGGCAACTGGCAGGAGCCATATGGTTGTCACTTTATTGTATGCAATGCAATCGCCATGTAATTGTTTTTACTTTATCACTAAGCGGTAGCGATAGTCGTAAAAGCAATAGTTGGCGAGACGACAACGATGCTACGATGGAGATCAAAGGTGTCGCGCCGGTGACGATGGTGATCATGACGGTGCTTTGGAGATGGAGATCAAAGGCACAAGATGATGATGGCCATATCATATCACTTATATTGATTGCATGTGATGTTTATCCTTTATGCATCTTATTTTGCTTAGTTTGGCGGTAGCATTATAAGATGATCTCTCACTGAATTTCAAGGTACAAGTGTTCTCCTTGAGTATGCACCGTTGCGAAAGTTCGTCGTGCCGAGACACCACGTGATGATCGGGTGTGATAAGCTCTACGTTCACATACAACGGGTGCAAGCCAGTTTTGCACACGCAGAATACTCGGGTTAAACTTGACGAGCCTAGCATATGCAGATATGGCCTCGGAACACTGAGACCGAAAGGTCGAGCGTGAATCATATAGTAGATATGATCAACATAGTGATGTTCACCATTGAAAACTACTCCATCTCACGTGATGATCGGACATGGTTTAGTTGATTTGGATCACGTGATCACTTAGATGATTAGAGGGATGTCTATCTAAGTGGGAGTTCTTAAGTAATATGATTAATTGAACTTTAATTTATCATGAACTTAGTACCTGATAGTATTTTGCATGTCTATGTTATTGTAGATCAATGGCCCGTGCTACTGTTCCTTTGAATTTTAATGCGTTCCTAGAGAAAGCTAAGTTGAAAGATGATGGTAGCAACTACACGGACTGGGTCCGTAACTTGAGGATTATCCTCATTGCTGCATAGAAGAATTACGTCCTGGAAGCACCGCTAGGTGCAAGACCCGCTGCAGGAGCAACGCCGGACGTTGTGAACGCCTGGCAGAGCAAAGCTGATGACTACTCGATAGTTCAGTGTGCCATGCTTTACGGCTTAGAACCGGGACTTCAACGACGTTTTGAATGTCATGGAGCATATGAGATGTTCCAGGAGTTGAAGTTAATATTTCAAGCAAATGCCCGGATTGAGAGATATGAAGTCTCCAATAAGTTCTACAGCTGCAAAATGGAGGAGAATAGTTCTGTCAGTGAACATATACTCAAAATGTCTGGGTATCATAATCACTTGACTCAGCTGGGAGTTAATCTTCCAGTTGATAGTGTCATTGATAGAGTTCTTCAATCACTGCCACCTAGCTACAAAAGCTTCGTGATGAACTATAATATGCAAGGGATGGATAAGACAATTCCCGAGCTCTTCGCAATGCTAAAGGCTGCGGAGGTAGAAATCAAGAAGGAGCATCAAGTGTTGATGGTCAACAAGACCACCAGTTTCAAGAAAAAGGGTAAAGGGAAGAAGGGGAACTTCAAGAACAACGGCAAGCAAGTTGCTGCTCAAGTGAAAAAGCCCAAGTCTGGACCTAAGCCTGAGACTCAGTGCTTCTACTGCAAAGGGACTGGTCACTGGAAGCGGAATTGCCCCAAGTATTTGGCGGATAAGAAGGATGACAAGGTGAACAAAGGTATATGTGATATACATGTTATTGATGTGTACCTTACTAATGCTCGCAGTAGTACCCGGGTATTTGATATTGGTTCTGTTGCTAATATTTGCAACTCGAAACAGGGACTACGGATTAAGCGAAGATTGGCTAAGGACGAGGTGACGATGCGCGTGGGAAATGGTTCCAAAGTCGATGTGATCGCCGTCGGCACGCTACCTCTACATCTACCTTCGGGATTAGTTTTAGACCTGAATAATTGTTATTTGGTGCCAGTGTTAAGCATAAACATTATATCTGGATCTTGTTTGATGCGAGACGGTTATTCATTTAAATCTGAGAATAATGGTTGTTCTATTTATATGAGTAATATCTTTTATGGTCATGCACCCTTAAAGAGTGGTCTATTTTTGTTGAATCTCGATAGTAGTGATACACATATTCATAATGTTGAAGCCAAAAGATGCAGAGTTGATAATGATAGTGCAACTTATTTGTGGCACTGCCGTTTGGGTCATATTGGTGTAAAGCGCATGAAGAAACTCCATACTGATGGACTTTTGGAATCACTTGATTATGAATCACTTGGTACTTGCGAACCATGCCTCATGGGCAAGTGACTAAAACTCCGTTCTCCGGAACAATGGAGTGAGCAACAGATTTATTGGAAATAATACATACTGATGTATGCGGTCCGATGAATATTGAGGCTCGCGGCGGGTATCGTTATTTTCTGACCTTCATAGATGATTTGAGCAGATATGGGTATATCTACTTGATGAAACATAAGTTTGAAACATTTGAAAAGTTCAAAGAATTTCAGAGTGAAGTGGAAAATCATCGTAACAAGAAAATAAAGTTTCTGCGATCTGATCGTGGAGGAGAATATTTGAGTTACGAGTTTGGTCTTCATTTGAAACAATGAGGAATAGTTTCGCAACTCACGCCACCCTGAACACCACAGCGTAATGGTGTGTCCGAACGTCGTAACCGCACTTTATTAGATATGGTGCGATCTATGATGTCTCTTACGGATTTACCGCTATCGTTTTGGGGTTATGCTTTAGAGACGGCTGCATTCACGTTAAATAGGGCACCCTCTAAATCCGTTGAGATGACACCTTATGAACTGTGGTTTGGCAAGAAACCCAAGTTGTCGTTTCTTAAAGTTTGGGGTTGTGATGCTTATGTGAAAAAGCTTCAACCTGATAAGCTCGAACCCAAATTGGAGAAATGTGTGTTCATAGGATACCCAAAGGAGACTGTTGGGTACACCTTCTATCACAGATCCGAAGGCAAGATATTCGTTGCTAAGAATGGATCCTTTCTAGAGAAGGAGTTTCTCTCGAAAGAAGTGAGTGGGAGGAAAGTAGAACTTGATGAGGTAATTGTACCTGCTCCCTTATTGGAAAGTAGTTCATCACAGAAATCAGTTCCAGTGATTCCTACACCAATTAGTGAGGAAGCTAATGATGATGATCATGAAACTTCAGATCAAGTTACTACTGAACCTCGTAGGTCAACCAGAGTAAGATCCGCACCAGAGTGGTATGGTAATCCTGTTCTGGAGGTCATGTTACTTGACCATGACGAACCTACGAACTATGAGGAAGCGATGATGAGCCTAGATTCCGCGAAATGGCTTGAGGCCATGAAATCTGAGATGGGATCCATGTATGAGAACAAAGTGTGGACTTTGGTTGACTTGCCCGATGATCGGCAAGCCATAGAGAATAAATGGATCTTCAAGAAGAAGACTGACGCTGACGGTAATGTTATTGTCTACAAAGCTTGACTTGTTGCGAAAGGTTTTCGACAAGTTCAAGGAGTTGACTACGATGAGACCTTCTCACCCGTAGTGATGCTTAAGTCCATCCGAATCATGTTAGCAATTGCCGTGTTTTATGATTATGAAATTTGGCAAATGGATGTAAAAACTGCATTCCTGAATGGATTTCTGGAAGAAGAGTTGAATATGATGCAACCAGAAGGTTTTATCGATCCAAAAGATGCTAACAAAGTGTGCAAGCTCCAGCGATCCATTTATGGACTGGTGCAAGCATCTCGGAGTTGGAATAAATGTTTTGATAGTGTGATCAAAGCATATGGTTTTATACAGACTTTTGGAGGAGCCTGTATTTACAAGAAGTGAGTGGGAGCTCTGTAGCATTTTTAATATTATATGTGGATGACATATTGTTGATTGGAAATGATATAGAATTTCTGGATAGCATAAAAGGATACTTGAACAAGAGTTTTTCAATGAAAGACCTCAGTGAAGCTGCTTACATATTGGGCATCAAGATCTATAGAGATAGATCAAGACGCTTAATTGGACTTTCACAAAGCACATACCTTGATAAAGTTTTGAAGAAGTTCAAAATGGATCAAGCAAAGAAAGGGTTCTTGCCTGTATTACAAGGTGTGAAGTTGAGTCAGACTCAATGCCCGACCACTGCAGAAGATAGAGAGAAAATGAAAGTCATTCCCTATGCTTCAGCCATAGGTTCTATCATGTATGCAATGCTGTGTACCAGACCTGATGTGTGCCTTGCTATTAGTTTAGCAGGGAGGTACCAAAGTAATCCAAGAGTGGATCACTGGACAGCGGTCAAGAACATCCTGAAATACCTGAAAAGGACTAAGGATATGTTTCTCGTTTATGGAGGTGAAAAAGAGCTCGTCGTAAATGGTTACGTCGATGCAAGCTTTGACACTGATCCGGATGACTCTAAGTCACAAACCGGATACGTATTTATATTGAACAGTGGAGCTGTCAGTTGGTGCAGTTCTAAGCAAAGCGTCGTGGCGGGATCTACGTGTGAAGCGGAGTACATAGCTGCTTCGGAAGCAGCAAATGAAGGAGTCTGGATGAAGGAGTTCATATCCGATCTAGGTGTCATACCTAATGCATCGGGTCCAATGAAAATCTTTTGTGACAATACTAGTGCAATTGCCTTGGCGAAGGAATCCAGATTTCACAAGAGAACCAAACACATCAAGAGACGCTTCAATTCCATCCGCGATCAAGTCAAGGAGGGAGACATAGAGATTTGCAAGATACATACGGATCTGAATGTTGCAGACCCGTTGACTAAGCCTCTCTCACGAGCAAAACATGATCAGCACCAAGACTCCATGGGTGTTAGAATCATTACTGTGTAATCTAGATTATTGACTCTAGTGCAAGTGGGAGACTGAAGGAAATATGCCCTAGAGGCAATAATAAAGTTGTTATTTATATTTCCTTATATCATGATAAATGTTTGTTATTCATGCTAGAATTGTATTAACCGGAAACTTAGTACATGTGTGAATACACAGACAAACAAGAGTGTCACTAGTATGCCTCTACTTGACTAGCTCGTTAATCAAAGATGGTTAAGTTTCCTAGCCATAGACATGAGTTGTCATTTGATGAACGAGATCACATCATTAGAGAATGATGTGATTGACAAGACCCATCCGTTAGCTTAGCACGATGATCGTTTTAGTTTGTTGCTATTGCTTTCTTCGTGACTTATACATGTTCCTATGACTATGAGATTATGCAACTCCCGAATACCGAAGGAACACTTTGTGTGCTATCAAATGTCACAACGTAACTGGGTGATTATAAAGATGCTCTAGAGGTGTCTCCGAAGGTGTTTGTTGAGTTGGCATAGATCGAGATTAGGATTTGTCACTCCGAGTATTGGAGAGGTATTTCTGGGCCCTCTCGATAATGCACATCATATGAAGCCTTGCAAGCAATGTGACTAATGAGTTAGTTATGGGATGATGCACTATGGAAAGAGTAAAGAGACTTGCCGGTAACGAGATTGAACTAGGTATTGAGATACCGACGATCGAATCTCGGGCAAGTAACATACCGATGACAAAGGGAACAACATATGTTTTTATGTGGTTTGACCGATAAAGATCTTCGTAGAATATGTGGGAGCCAATATGAGCATCTAGGTTCCGCTATTGGTTATTGACCGGAAATGAGTCTCGGTCATGTCTACATAGTTCTCGAACCCGTAGGGTCCGCACGCTTAACGTTCGATGACGATCGGTATTATGAGTTTATGTGTTTTGATGTACCGAAGGTTGTTCGAAGTCCCGGATGTGATCACGGACATGATGAGGAGTCTCGAAATGGTCGAGACATAAAGATTTATATATTGGACCATGTTTCGGACACCGGAAGTGTTCCGGAGAGTTTCGGATAAAACCGGAGTGCCGGAGGGTTACCGGAACCCCCCCGGGAAGTTATGGGCCCTTAGTGGGCTTTAGTGGAGAGAGAGGGCAGCAGCCAGGAGGTGGCGCCCCCCCCCAAGGGGAGTCCAAATTGGACTAGGGGAGGGGGCGCAACCCCTCTTTCCCTCTCCCTCTCCCTCTCCTTCCTTTTCCTCCTAGTTGGACTAGGAAAGGGAGAAACCTACTCCTACTAGGAGTAGGATTCCTCCCCCCCTTGGCGCGCCCCTTGAGGCCGGCCGGCGTCCCCCTCCCTCCTTTATATACGTGGGGAGGGGGGCACCCTAGGACACACAAGTTGATTGTTTAGCCGTGTGCGGTGCCCCCCTCCACAGATTTCCACCTCGGTCATATCGTTGTAGTGCTTAGACGAAGCCTTGCATCGGTAACTTCATCAATACCGTCACCACGCCGTCGTGCTGATGGAACTCTCCCTCGGCCTCAGCTGGATCAAGAGTTTGAGGGACGTCACTGAGTTGAACGTGTGCAGATTGCGGAGGTGCCATGCGTTCGGTACTTGACCGGTTGGATCGTGAAGACGTTCGACTACATCAACCATGTTACTAAACGCTTCCGCTTTCGGTCTACGAGGGTACGTGGACACACTCTCCCGCTCGTTGCTATGCATCACCTAGATAGATCTTGCGTGTTCGTAGGAATTTTTTTGAAATTACTGCGTTACCCAACACGATCTTACGGTGCTCAATCCCAGTGATAGAAGGGGACATGACACGTATGTATCGTTGCTATTAAGGATAACAAGATGGGGCCTATTCCTACATGAATAGATCTTGTCTACATCATGTCATCGTTCTTATTGCATTACTCCATTTTTCCATGAACTTAATACACTAGATGCTGATGATCCACAAGTATATGGGATCAATCATAGTCCTTCCGATAAGTAAGAGTGTCAAACCCAACGAGGAGCAGAAGGAAATTACAAGTGGTTTTCAGCAAGGTATTCTCTGCATGCACTGAAATTATAAGTAACGAGTAGTTTGATAGCAAGATAATTTGTAACGAGCAAGTAACGATAATGGTAACAAAAGTGCAGCAAGGTAGCCCAATCCTTTTGAGGCAAAGGACAGGCTGAAACGGTCTCTTATCATAATCAAAGCGTTCTTGAGGGTACACGGGAATTTCATCTAGCCACTTTCATCATGTTGGTTTGATTTGTGTTCGCTACTTTGATAATTTGATATGTGGGTGGACCGGTGCTTAGGTGCTATTCTTACTTGAACAAACCTCCTACTTATGATTAACCCCCTCGCAAGCATCTGCAACTATGAGAAAAGTATTAAGAATAAATTCTAACCATAGCATTAAACTTTTGGAAGCAAATCAATCCCTTACGGAATAGCGCATAAACTAGGGTTTAAGCTTCTGTCATTCTCGCAACCCATCATCTAATAACTACTCCACAATGCATTCCCTTAGGCCCAAATATGGTGAAGTTTCATGTAGTCGACGTTCACATGACACCACTAAGGGAATCACAACATACATACCATCAAAATATCGAACACATATCAAGTTCACATGATTACTTGCAACAAGATTTCTCCCGTGACTTCGAGAGCAAAAGTAACTACTCACAAATGATAATCATGCTCATGATCAGAGGGGTATTAAATAGCATAATGGATCTGAACATATAATCTTCCACAAAATAAATCATATAGTAATCAACTACAAGATGTAATCAACACTACTAGTCACCCACAAGTACCAATCTATAGTTCCGGTACAAAGATTAAACACAAGAGATGAACTAGGGTTTGAGAGGAGATGGTGCTGTTGAAGATGTTGATGGAGATTGCCCTCCTCAAGATGGGAGAGTTGTTGGTGATGATGATGACGATGATTTTCCCCTCCGGGAAGGAAGTTCCCCCGTCGGAATCGCTCCGCCGGAGGGCAAAAGTGCTCCTGCCCAAGTTCCGCCTCGAGACGGCGGCGCTTCATCCCGAAAGTCCTCTCCCTATTTTTTCTAGGTCAAAATGACTTATATACCAGAAGAGGGGCACCAGAGGTGGGCCGAGGAGGGCACAACCCACCAGGGCGCGCCTGGGCTCCCTGGCGCGCCCAGGTGGGTTGTACCCACCTGGTGGGCCCCCTCTGGTACTTATTTGCTCCAATATTTCTTATATATTCCATAAAAAATCCCCATGAAGTTTCAGCTCATTTGGAGTTGTGCAGAATAGGTAGCCTGACGTAGCTTTTTCAGGTCAAAATTCCAGCTCTTGGTATTCTCCCTCTTTGTATGAACCTTGCATATTATGAGAGAAAAGGCATTAGAATTACTCCAAAAAGCATTATTATACATAAAAACAATATAAATAACAGTAGGAAAACATGATGCAAAATGGGCGTATCAGATGCATGCTGGATAGCGGTCGATGTGTGGAGTAATAGTAGTAGATGCAGGCAGGAGTCGGTCTACAAATCTTGGACGTGATGCCTATATAATGATCATTGCCTGGATATCATCATAATTATTTGAAGTTCTATCAATTGCCCAACAGTAATTTGTTTACCCGTCGTATGCTATCTTTTTACCTGGGAGGGATTGACAACCCCTCTTACACGTCGGGTTGCAAGTATTTATTCTTTGTGTGCAGGTACCGTTTACATAGTGTTGCAAGGTTCTCCTACTGGTTCGATAACCTTGGTCTCATCACTGAGGGAAATACCTACCATAGCTGTGTTGCATCATCCCTTCCTCTTCGGGAAAATACCGACGTAGTTCAAGCCGCATCAGCCGCCCTGGGTGCCTGCCTAGGCGCCCCCCTTTCCTTCCTAAGGGGGAGGAGAAGGTAGGAGGGGGGCCGGCGGCTGCCCTACCTTAGGCACCCCCCTTTCCTTCCCAAGGGCCGGTGGCCATGAGGTGGGGCCCACCAGCCCCTTGTGGGCTAGTGTGCTCCCCTCGTTGGCCCGTTTGGCTCAATCACTCCCCGTAGGTCTTCCGGAACCTCTTCCGGTGATCCACTATATATCCGGTGCATTCCGAAACTCATTGGAGACCAAATATTATCATCCTATATATCAATCTTTACCTCTGAACCATTCACGAGCTCCTCGTCATGTCCGTGATCTCATCCAGGACTCCGAACAACATTCGGTCACCAACATACATAACTCATATAGTACTATATCGTCAACGAACGTTAAGCATGCGGACCCTACGGGTTTGAGAATGATGTAGACATGACCGAGACGCTTCTCCGGTCAATAACCAATAGTGGAACCTGGATGCCCATATTGGTTCCTACATATTCTACGAAGATCTTTATCAGTTGAACTTTTATGACAACATACATAATTCCCTTTGTTTGTCGGTATGTTACTTGCCCGAGATTCGATCGTCGATATCTCCATACCTAGTTCAATCTCGTTACTGGCAAGTGATACGTCCATTTTGCATGATGTTTACCTACTGTTATTTATAATGTTTTTATTCATAATAATGCTTTTTGGAGTAATTCTAATGCCTTTTCTCTCAAAATATGCAAGGTACACACAAAGAGGGAGAATTCCGGCAGCTGGAAATCTGGACCTGAAAAAGCTACGTCAGGCTACCTATTCTGCACAACTCCAAATGAGCTGAAACTTCATGAGGATTTTTTATGGAATAAATAAGAAATACTAGAGCAAATAACCACCGAAGGGGGGCCACCTGGTGAGCACAAGACACCAGGGCGCGCCTGGCCCCCCAGGCGCGCCCTGGTGGGTTGTGCTCAGCCCAGCCCACCTCCGGTGCCCATCTTCTGGTATATAAGTCATTTTGACCTAGAAAAAATTAGGAGAGGACTTTCGGGATGGAGCGCCGCCATCTCGAGGCGGAACTTGGGCAGGAGCACTTTTGCCCTCCGGCGGAGCGATTTCGCCAGGGGAACTTCCCTCCCGGAGGGGGAAATCATTGTCATCATCATCACCAACAACTCTCCCATCTTGGGGAGGGCAATCTCCATCAACATCTTCAACAGCACCATCTCCTCTCAAACCCTAGTTCATCTCTGTCGGCATTCTGGGAACGGGGGTACCCAGACTCGCCTGCCTACAGCCCACGGCGTGGCTCCATCGACGGCCTGGTACGGCCCAGCTCAGCAACAACAACTCAAGACCCTCGTGAGGGGCCAAGCCTCGCGAGGCGGACGACACCAAGACCTCCACGAGGAGTGGCCTCCTCAGGCTGGCTCCTTAGGAGCGGAGAGTTCTATGCAAGCCTCACCTCATGAGGTATATATGACGTGAGCCATGACGACCAAGGCCAGGCGGGCGCCAGCGGGCGCAGTGTACCAGTTTCCTCTTTGGTGCTAAAGGGGCAAGTGCAGGCGCAGAGTCCCGAGGAATCAGCCAAAGGTTTCCATTCCCGTGCAACAAGACCAAGACCGCCAGGACGGCAGGACGGAGGTCATCACCGAGCCCACCACGGCGTCACAACCAGAGGCTTTCGCAGGCGAAGACTACTTTTGTCAGGATAGCATGTACTAGTTGTCCCCCTTTGAATTCGGTCGTTGTGGCATCCCTTCCCGCCTTTCATTTGGGAAGAGGACAATAGGACTTAGCCACCACCGTAGAGGAGGAGACCCCAGGACGGATCATTCAGATCACCCTCACCCCACCAGCTCACTCGAGCTCAAGAACACCTCTCCTCCTGAGGCTGTTTGCCACTGTACTAGTTCATCCTCAGCCCCTCGAGGCCAATCCACCACAAAGCAGGAGTAGGGTTTTACACCACAAGGTGGCCTGAACCTGGGTAAACTGCTGTGTCTCTTTTCCTTACAGTTCGTCGAGCTAGGCTGTGATATTAGCGAGTAGGCAGACTGGGGAGGACGAGTTCTTCGCATGCACCCCAGAGTTCGAACCTCTCAAGGGTTTGCGGAACCCGAAATCTGACAATATCTTGTGTTCAATCTTTGTACCGGAACTATAGATTGGTGCTTGTGGGTGACTAGTAGTGTTGATTACATCTTGTAGTTGATTACTATATGGTTTATTTGGTGGCAGATTATATGTTCAGATCCAATATGCTATTTAATACGCCTCTGATCTTGAGCATGATTATCATTTGTGAGTAGTTACTTTTGTTCTTGAGGTCATGGGAGAAATCATGTTCCAAGTAATCATGTGAACTTGATATGTGTTCGATATTTTGATAGTATGTGTGTTGTCATTCCCTTAGTGGTGTCATGTGAACGTCCACTACATGACACTTCACCATATTTGGGCCTAAGGGAATGCATTGTGGAGTAGTTATTAGATGATGGGTTGCGAGAGTGACAGAAGCTTAAACCCTAGTTTATGCGCTATTCCGTAAGGGACCGATTGGATCCAAAAGTTTAATGCTATGGTTAGAATTTATTCTTAATACTTTTCTCGTAGTTGCGGATGCTTGCGAGGGGGTTAATCATAAGTAGGAGGTTTGTTCGAGTAAGAACAGCACCTAAGCACCGGTCCACCCACATATCAAATTATCAAAGTAGCGAACACGAATCGAATCAACATGATGAAAGTGACTAGATGAAATTCCCGTGTACCCTCAAGAATGCTTTGCTTACTATAAGAGACCGTTTTGGCCTGTCCTTTGCCTCAAAAGGATTGGGGTATCTTGCTGCACTTTTGTTACTACTATCATTACTTTCTCGTTACAAATTATCTTGCTATCAAACTACTCTGTTACTTACAATTTCAGCGCTTGCAGACATTACCTTGCTGAAAACCACTTGTCATTTCCTTCTGCTCCTCGTTGGGTTCGACACTCTTACTTATCGAAAAGGACTACAATTGATCCCATATACTTGTGGGTCATCAAGGCTCTTTTCTGGCGCCGTTGCCGGGGAGTGAAGCGCTCTTGGTAAGTGGAAATTGGTAAGGAAAAAATTATTACTACGTGCTGAAATTTATTGTCACTTGTTACTATGGAAAACAATCCTTTGAGGGGTTTGTTCGGGGTATCTTCACCTCAACCGGAACCACAATTAGTTACCCCTCAACCTACTGCACCTACTGAAAATATTGAATATGAAATTCCTTCGGGTATGATAGAACAACTGCTAGCTAATCCTTATGCAGGAGATGGAACAGAACATCCTGATATGCACTTGATATATGTGGAAGAAATTTGTGGATTGTTTAAGCTTGCATGCTTACCCGGAGATGAAGTTAAGAAGAAGGTTTTACCTTTATCTTTGAAGGGAAAATCATTGGCATGGTATAGGCTATGCGATGATATTGGATCTTGGAATTGGAATCGATTGAAATTGGAGTTTCATAAAAAAAATATCCTATGCATCTAGTTCATCGTGATCGGAATTACATATATAATTTTTGGCTTCGTGAAGGAGAAAGTATCGCTCTAGCTTGGGGGAGGCTTAAGTCAATGTTATATTCATGCCCAAATCATGAGCTCTCAAGAGAAATTATTATCCAGAATTTTTATGCTCGGCTTTCTCATAATGATCGATCCATGCTTGATACTTCTTGTGCTGGTTCGTTTATGAAGAAGACTATTGAATTCCGATGGGATCTTTTGGAAAGAATTAAACGCAACTCTGAAGATTGGGAACTCGACGAAGGTAAAGAGTCAGGTATTAAGCTCAAGTTTGATTGTGTTAAATCTTTTATGAATACCGATGCTTTTCAAAAGTTTAGCACTAAATATGGACTTGACTCTGAGATAGTAGCCTCCTTTTGTGAATCATTTTCTACTCATGTTGATCTCCCTAAGGAAAGTGATTTAAATATCACCCACCTATTAAAGAAGAAATTAAAGAACCAGTACTAGCTAAAGAGGAAACTATTATTTATAATGTTGATCCAGTTGTTCCTACTGCTTATATTGAGAAACCTCCTTTCCCTATTAGGATCAAGGAACATGCTAAAGTTTCAACTGTGGTCAACAAAAGTTATATTAGAACACCTAAACCTGATGAACAAATCAAAGTAGAACCTAGTGTTGCTATGGTTAAGGATCTCTTGGAAGAAAATACAGATGGGCATGTTATTTACTTCTGTGATGAAGCTGCTAGAATTGCCAAACCCGATAAAACGGATAATCATAGACCCGTGGTTGGCATGCCCGTTGTCTCAGTTAAAATAGGAGATCATTGTTATCATGGTTTATGTGACATAGGTGCTAGCGTGAGTGCTATTCCCTTTACCTTATATCAAGAAATTATGAATGATATAGCACCCGCAGAGATAGAAGACATAGATGTTACTATTAAACTTGCTAATAGAGATACTATATCACCAATTGGGATTGTTAGAGATGTTGAAGTCTTGTGTGGGAAAATAAAATACCCTACTGATTTTCTTGTTCTTGGTTCCCCACAAGATGATTTTTGTCCCATTATCTTTGGTAGACCTTTCTTGAACACCGTTAATGCTAAAATAGATTGTGAGAAACAAACTGTCGGTGTTAGCTTTGGTCATGAGTCTCATGAGTTTAATTTTTCCAAGTTTAGTAGAAAACCTCATAAAAAAGAATTGCCTAGTAAGGATGAAATAATTGGTCTTGCTTCTATTGCTATGCCTCCTACTGATCCTCTGGAACAATATCTGCTAGACCATGAAAATGATTTACATATGCATGAAAGAAATGAAATAGATAAGATTTTCTTTGAACAACGTCCTCTGGTTAAACATAATTTGCCTGTAGAAACTCTAGGAGGTCCTCCTCCACCTAAAGGTGATCCTGTGTTTGAACTAAAACAATTGCCAGACACTTTGAAATATGCTTATCTTGATGAGAAGAAGATATATCATGTTATTATTATTGCTAACCTTTCAGAACATGAAGAAGAAAGACTATTGAAAGTTCTAAAGAAGCACCGAGCTGCCATTGGATATACTCTTGATTATTTAAAGGGCATTAGTCCCACTCTATGTCAGCACAAGATTAATATGGAACCTGATGCTAAACCCGTTGTTGACCATCAACGTCGGTTAAATCCGAAGATGAAGGAAGTGGTAAGAACGGAAATATTAAAGCTTCTGGAAGCAGGTATAATCTATCCTATAGCTGATAGTAGATGGGTAAGTCCTGTTCATTGTGTCCCTAAGAAGGGAGGTATTACTGTTGTTCCTAATGATAAGAATGAACTTATTCCACAAAGAATTGTTACAGGCTATAGAATGGTAATTGATTTTAGAAAATTAAACAAATCAACTAGAAAAGATCATTACCCTCTACCTTTTATTGATCAAATGCTAGAAAGATTATCTAAGCACACACATTTTTGCTTCCTTGATGGATACTCTGGTTTTTCACAAATACCTATTTCTCAACCTGATCAAGAAAAGACCACTTTCACCTGTCCCTTTGGAACTTATGCTTATAGACGTATGCCTTTTGGTTTATGCAATGCACCTGCTACCTTTCAAAGATGTATGACTGCTATATTCTCTGACTTTTGTGAAAAGATTGTTGAGGTTTTCATGGATGACTTTTCTGTTTATGGGAAGTCTTTTGATGATTGTTTAAGCAATCTTGATTGAGTTTTGCAGAGATGCGAGCAAAAAAATCTTGTCTTGAATTGGGAGAAGTGCCACTTTATGGTTAATGAAGGTATTGTTTTGGGCCACAAAATTTCTAAAAGAGGTATTGAGGTGGACAAAGCTAAGGTTGATGCAATTGAGAAAATGCCATGTCCTAAAGATATCAAAGGTATTCGTAGTTTCTTAGGTCATGCTGGTTTCTATAGGAGATTTATCAAAGACTTTTCTAAAATTTCTAGGCCCCTTACAAATCTTTTGCAAAACGATGTTCCTTTTGTTTTTGATGATGATTGTTTAGAAGCCTTCGAAACACTCAAGAAAGCCTTAATTTCTGCACCTATTGTTCAACCACCTGACTGGAACTTGCCTTTTGAAATTATGTATGATGCTAGTGATTATGCTATTGGTGCTATTCTAGGACAAAGAGTTGACAAGAAACTAAATGTTATTCATTATGCTAGTAAAACTCTAGACAGTGCTCAAAGAAATTATGCTACTACTGAAAAAGAATTTCTAGCAGTGGTGTTTGCCTGTGATAACTTTAGATCTTACATTGTTGATTCAAAAGTAATTGTTCACACCGACCACGATGCTATTAAATATCTTATGGGAAAGAAAGATGCTAAACCCAGGCTTATTCGATGGGTTCTCTTGCTACAAGTGTTTGATTTACATATCACTAATAGAAAAGGAGCAGAGAACCCCGTAGCTGATAACTTGTCTAGGTTGGAGAATGTCCTTGATGACCCACTACCTATTGATGATAGTTTTCCTAATGACCAGTTAGTTGCAATAAATGTTTCTCATAACACTCCTTGGTATGCTGACTATGCTAATTACATTGTTGCTAAATATTTACCACCTAGTTTCACATACCAACAAAAGAAAAAATCCTTCTATGATTTAAGACATTACTTTTGGGATGACCCACATCTTTATAAAGGAGTAGATGGTATTATTAGACGTTGTGTACCTGAGCATGAACAGGGACAAATCCTACGGAAATGTCACTCCGAAGCTTATGGAGGGCATCATGCGGGAGACAGAACTGCTCACAAGGTATTGCAATCTGGGTTTTATTGGCCTACTCTTTTCAAGGATGCTCGTAAGTTCATCTTATCTTGTGATGAATGTCAAAGAATAGGTAATATCGGTAAGCGTCAAGAAATGCCTATGAATTATTCACTTGCTGTTGAACCATTTGATGTTTGGGGATTTGATTACATGGGACCTTTTCCTTCCTCTAATGGGTATACACATATTTTGGTTGTTGTTGATTATCATACTAAGTGGGTAGAAGCTATTCCAACTAGTAGTGCTGATCACAACACCTCTATTAAAATGCTTAAGGAAGTTATTTTCCCAAGGTTTGGAGTCCCTAGATATTTAATGACTGATGGTGGTTCACATTTTATTCATGGTGCTTTCCGTAAAATGCTTGCCAAGTATGATGTTAACCATAGAATTGCATCACCTTTTCATCCTCAGTCTAGTGGTCAAGTTGAACTTAGCAATAGAGAAATAAAATTAATTTTACAAAAGACTGTCAATAGGTCCCGGAAGAATTGGTCTAAGAAATTAGATGACGCACTTTGGGCTTATAGAACAGCATATAAAAATCCTATGGGTATGTCTCCTTATAAAATGGTTTATGGAAAAGCTTGTCATTTGCCTCTTGAGTTAGAATATAAAGCATATTGGGCAATCAATGAACTCAACTATGATTTTAAACTTGCCAGAGAAAAGAGGTTATTTGATATTAGCTCATTAGATGAATGGAGAACCCAAGCTTATGAAAGTGCCAAGTTATTTAAAGAAAAAGTTAAAAGATGGCATGATAAAAGAATCCAAAAGCGTGAGTTCAAAGTTGGAGAATATGTTCTTTTGTACAACTCTCATTTCAGATTCTTTGCAGGAAAACTCCTCTCCAAATGGGAAGGACCCTATGTTATCGAGGAGGTTTATCGGTCTGGAGCTATCAAAATAAATAATGCCAAAGTACTAACCCGAAGGTTGTTAATGGGCAACGAATAAAACATTATATCTCAGGTACGCCCATTAATGTAGAAAGTAATATTATCCAAACTATGACACCGGAAGAACACATAAAAGAGATCTTCCGGAACACTCCAGAATCGTGAAAAAGAGGAGGTACGTGATACGGTAAGTAAACAGACTCCGAAAAATCCGCAAAAATATTTTTTGTCAGTTTTGGAATATATAAAAAATTAGGAAAATAAGAAGCTACCAGGAAGGTCACCCTGGTGGGCACAAGACACCAGGGTGCGCCTGGCTTGCCAGGCGCGCCCAGGTGGGTTGTGCCCACCTCGGGTACCTTTCGGACTCCGTTTTTCTTCAATTTGCTTGTTTCCCAAGATAAAAAATCTTTATATACCCCCCAAACCTATTGACCACCATATCACGGAGAAATCTTCTGTTTCCTTTTCTTGCTGTTTTCCTGATAGATCTGAAAATATGTCATCCCAAGACTCTGAGGGTGAGAGCTATGTTGCTGATTTTATCGCAAACCCCAAGTCTTATGGGGATGTGGAGCATTATGGCTGGACTACGGAGGAAGAGGAAGACTATTATCCTAGGGAGAAGGAGGAGATGTGCTCAGACGAGGACGAAGCCCCATTGCCTCAACCTGGGGACATGCATGTGGAATTCAAGAAGTCAAGCCTCCCCAACAAAGCAAAGATGCCTAAGGTTCAGTTTATAACCTTCCGCCTTTTGCAGGAAAATAAGCAAGATTTATGCAAAAAGGTACTAGAGCTTGAGCAGGAGATCGGTGAATTGAAGGAGGAAAATTCCATCCTCAAGCGTAAGCTGAGGAAGAAGGACAAGATCGCCTCCACTTCATCACCAAAAGAAAATTGAGTATCAGGTATGGGCACTCCCCTTGGCTTCCGCCAAGCTTGGGGGAGGTGCCCCGGTATCGTATCACCCCCACTATCTTTTGCCTTTACTTATTTTAGTTCGATCCTTAGTTATCTTTTGCTTTAGATGAATAAAAGTTTAGTTCGATCCTTTCTTTCCGAGAGTTTGCTTAGTGATCTATCCTTGTAATCGTGTGCCAGATATATAATAAAGTTTAGTTTGAGTTCTTGCTTTCTTTAGTTTCATGTTTCAATAAAAAGAAAGGAAATAAATGAAAAAGATCATATGCTAATCTTATGGTAGGTAATGACACCACATAAGGAAAAGTATAAGTAGAAAATTCTATTAGAGATTGACAAACATAGCATTGGTCAATGATGCAACTCATGAAAGAATTAATAAGGGAAGAGAAGATTCACATACAAATACACTATCCTGGAAATCTTTTGTGATTGTGAGCCCCCATCAAAATATTATATGCCAAAATTGTTGACGTTGGACAAGGAAGACAACATAATGATTTATGTTTGTTCATATTCACATAGAAGTTATATTGTCATAGATCCTTCAACATGTGGTGCTTGCCCCCCATCTTTGCTAGCCAAAAACTCCGCACCAAGTAGAGATGCTACTTGTGCATCCAGAAACCCTTAAACCCAAATCTTATTTTCAAGAGTCCACCATACCTACCTAGGGATTATGCAAGATCCCTCAAGTAAGTTGTCATCGATGCAATAAGGCAATAAAAATTGCTTCTAAAAGTGTTAGATCATTTAGTGTAAGAGAAAATTGAGCGTTGTACGAACTTGTGATAGCAAAGAATAAAAGCGACAGACTGCATAATAAAGGTTGCTATCATAAGGGGCAATATGACGTGACATTCTTTTGCACTAAGGGGTTGAGCATATAAACAAATAAGCGCATGGCAACCTCTGCTTCCCTCGGCGAAGGGCCTATCTTTTACTTTTATGTATTTACTTTTATGCAAGAGTCAAAGTTTTTCTCTCTATTCCTTTTTATTTTTCTCCTTTGGCACGCATCATGTGGTGAGGAAAGATCTAGGCACATATGTCCAGTTGAATATGGGTAGCATGAGTTATTATTGTTGACATCACCCTTGAGGTGAATACGTTGGGAGGCGAAATTATAAGCCCCTGTCTTTCTATGTGTCTGGTTGAAACGTTTTGCTCATGTGTATGTGGTGAGTGTTAGAAATCATAGAAGACTATATGATAGTTGAGCATGTGGACTTGCCTAAAGGCTCCGATACGTGACCCTTCCTGAAAAGATGATGAATTGTAGTTGCAAAGTTGACTGAGAACATAGTTTGTTGGTTTCCAATAGAGTTTATGCTTTATACTTCGATAGTGTGATGAATTGTTACTTATTCATGAGAAGTCTATGATAAAAGTTTTATGTTAAAGTATGTTGCTGCTATAATAATTCACATGATGCTTCTATGTCCGTATTTTGTTTTTATCGACACCTCTCTCCCTCTAAGCATGTGGACATGTTTTTCGATTTTGGTTTTCGCTTGAGGACAAGCGAGGTCTAAGCTTGGGGGAGCAGATACGTCCATTTTGCACCGTGTTTACCTACTATCATTTATAATGTTTTTATTCATAATAATGCTTTTTGGAGTAATTCTAATGCATTTTCTCTCATAATATGCAAGGTACACACAAAGAGGGAGAATTCCGACAGCTGGAAATCTAGACCTGAAAAAGCTACGTCAGGCTGCCTATTCTGCACAACTCCAAATGAGCTGAAACTTTAGGAGGATTTTTTATGGAATAAATAAGAAATACTGGAGCAAATAACCACCGGAGGGGGGCCACCTGGTGAGCACAAGACACCAGGGCGCGCCTGGCCCCCCCAAGCGCGCCCTGGTGGGTTGTGCTCAGCCCAGCCCACCTCCGGTGCCCATCTTCTGGTATACAAGTCATTTTGACCTAGAAAAAAATTAGGAGAGGACTTTCGGGACGGAGCGCCACCGTCTCGAGGCGGAACTTGGGCAGGAGTACTTTTGCCCTCCGGCGGAGCGATTCCGCCGAGGGAACTTCCCTCCCGGAGGGGGAAATCATCGTCATCATCATCACCAACAACTCTCCCATCTTGGGGAGGGCAATCTCCATCAACATCTTCAACAGCACCATCTCCTCTCAAACACTAGTTCATCTCTTGTGTTCAATCTTTGTACCGGAACTATAGATTGGTGCTTGTGGGTGACTAGTAGTGTTGATTACATCTTGTAGTTGATTACCAGATGGTTTATTTGGTGGAAGATTATATGTTCAGGTCCAATATGCTATTTAATACCCCTCCGATCTTGAGCATGATTATCATTTGTGAGTAGTTACTTTTGTTCTTGAGGTCACGGGAGAAATCATGTTGCAAGTAATCATGTGAACTTGATATGTGTTCGATATTTTGATAGTATGTATGTTGTGATTCCCTTAGTGGTGTCATGTGAACGTTGACTACATGACACTTCACCTTATTTGGGCCTAAGGGAATGCATTGTGGAGTAGTTATTAGATGATGGGTTGCGAGAGTGACAGAAGCTTAAACCCTAGTTTATGCGCTATTCCGTAAGGGACTGATTGGATCCAAAAGTTTAATGCTATGGTTAGAATTTATTCTTAATACTTTTCTCGTAGTTGCGGATGCTTGCGAGGGGGTTAATCATAAGTAGGAGGTTTGTTCAAGTAAGAACAACACCTAAGCATCAGTCCACCCACATATCAAATTATCAAAATAGCGAACACGAATCGAATCAACATGATGAAAGTGACTAGATGAAATTCCCGTGTACCCTCAAGAACGCTTTGCTTACTATAAGAGAACATTTTGGCCTGTCCTTTGCCTCAAAAGGATTGGACTATCTTGCTGCACTTTTGTTACTACTATCATTACTTGCTCGTTACAAATTATCTTGCTATCAAACTACTCTGTTACTTACAATTTCAGCGCTTGCAGACATTACCTTGCTGAAAACCACTTGTCATTTCCTTCTGCTCCTCGTTGGGTTCGACACTCTTACTTATCGAAAAGGACTACAATTGATCCCATATACTTGTGGATCATCAGCAAGTCTCTTTACTCGTTCTGTAATACACCATATTGCAACTAACTCCTTAGTCACTTTGCTTGCAAGCTTCTTGTGGTGATGTATTACCGAGAGGGCCCGGAGATACCTCTCCGTCAAATGGAGTGACAAATCCGAATCTCGATTCATGCCAACTCAACAGACACCTTCGGAGATACCTGTAGAGCACCTTTATGATCACCCAGTTATGAAGTGACGTTTGATAGCACACAAGGTATTCCTCCAGTATCCGGGAGTTGCATGATCTCATGGTCGAAGGAATATGTATTTGACATTGAGAAAGCAGTAGCAAAAACTTACCAATCATATGCTATGCTAACGGATGGGTCTTGTCCATCACTTCATTCTACTAATGATGTGATCCCGTTATCAAATGACCACTCATGTCTATGGTTAGGAAACCATAACTATCTTTGATCAACGAGCTAGTCTAGTAGAGGCTCACTAGGGACACTGTATTTGTTTATGTATCCACACATGTATTTAAGTTTCCGGTCAATACAATTCTAGCATGAATAATAAATCTTTATCATGATTAAGGAAATATAATCATAATCACTTTACTATTCCCTCTAGGGCATATTTCCAACAGTCTCCCACTTGCACTAGAGTCTATAATCTAGATTACATAGTAATGAATCTAACACCCATGGAGTCTTGGTGCTGATCATGTTTTGCCCGCAGAAGAGGTTTAGTCAATGGGTCTGCCACATTCAGATCCGCATGTACTTTGCAAAGTTCAATGTCTCCATCCTTGACATACTCATGAATGGAGTTGAAGCGTCGCTTGATGTGTTTGGTTCTCTTGTGAAACCTGGGCTCCTTGGCTATGGCAATTGCTCTAGTGTTGTCACAAAAGATTGTCATTGGACCCGATGCACTAGGTATTACGCCCAGATCGGATATGAACTCCTTCATCCAGACTCCTTCATGCGCTGCTTCCGAAGCAGCTATGTACTCCGATTCACATGTAGATCATGCCACGACGCTCTTCTTAGAACTGCACCAACTGACAGCTCCACCATTCAATATAAATACATATCCTGTTTGAGACTTAGAGTGATCTGGATCTGTGTTGAAGCTAGCATCAACGTAACCCTTTACGACGAGCTCTTCGTCACCTCCATAAATGAGAAACATATCCTTGGTCCTTTCAGGTACTTCAGGATATTCTTGACCGTTGTCCAATGATCCACTCTTGGATTACTTTGGTACCTCCCTACCAAACTTATGGCAAGGCACACATCAGGTCTAGTACACAGCATGGCATACATTGTAGAACCTATGGCTGATGCATAGGGAATGACTTTCATTCTCTCTCTATCTTCTGTTGTGGTCGGACTTTGAGTCTGACTCAATTTCACACCTTGCAACACAGGCAAGAACCCTTTCTTTGACTGGTCCATTTTGAACTTTTTCAGATGTTTGTCAAGGTATGTGCTTTGTGAAAGTTCTATTAAGCGTCTCGATCTATCCCTATAGATCTTGATGCCCAATATGTAAGCAGCTTCACCGAGGTCTTTCATTGAAAAATTCTTATTCAAATATCCTTTTATGTTATCCAGAAATTCTATATCATTTCCAGTCAGTAATATGTCATCCACATATAATATCAGAAATGCTACAGAGCTCCCACTCACTTTCTTGTAAATACAGGCTTCACCGTAAGTCTGTATAAAACCAAATGCTTTGATCACCTCATCAAAGCGTATATTCCAACTCCGAGATGCTTGCACCAGTCCATAGATAGATCACTGGAGCTTGCACACTTTGTTAGCATCCTTAGGATGGACAAAACCTTCTGGTTGCATCATATACAACTCTTCTTTAAGGAACCCATTAAGGAATGCAGTTTTGACGTCCATTTGCTGGATTTCATAATCATAAAATGTGGCAATTGCTAACATGATTCTGACAGACTTAAGCATCGCTAAGGGTGAGAAAGTCTCATCATAGTCAACCCCTTGAACCTGTCGAAAACCTTTTGTGACAAGTCAAGCTTTGTAGACAGTGATATTACCATCAGCGTCCGTCTTCCTCTTGAAGATCCATTTATTCTCAATGGCTTGCCGATCATCGGGCAAGTCCACCAAAGTCCACACTTTGTTCTCATACATGGATCCTATCTGGGCTCAAGCCATTTGTCGGAATCTGGGCTCATTATAGCTTCTTCATAGTTCGTAGGTTCACCGTTTTCTAACAACATGACTTCCAGGACAGGGTTATTGTACCATTCTGGTGTGGTACGTGTTCTGGTCGACCTATGAGGTTCAGTAGCAACTTGATCCAAAGTTTCATGATCATCATCATTAGCTTCTTCCCGAGTTGGTGTAGGCATCATGGGAACAGTTTTCTCTGATGTGCTACTTTCCAATTCGAGAGAAGGTACAACTACCTCATCAAGTTCTACTTTCCTCCCACTCACTTCTTTCGAGAGAAACTCCTTCTCTAGAAATGACCCATTCTTAGCAACAAAGATCTTGCCTTCGGATATGTGGTAGAAGGTATACCCAATAGTTTCTTTAGGGTATCCTATGAAAACGCACTTCTCCGCTTTGGGTTCGAGCTTATCAGGCTGAAGCCTTTTGACATAAGCGTCGCATCCCCAAACTTTAAGAAACAACAGCTTAGGTTTTTTGCCAAACCATAGTTCATATGGTGTCGTCTCAATAGATTTAGATGGTGCCCTATTTAACGTGAATGTGGTTGTCTCTAATGCATACGCCCAAAATGATAAAGGCAAGTCAGTAAGAGACATCATAGAACGCACCGTATCTAATAAAGTACGGTTACAACGTTCGGACACACCATTACGCTGTGGTGTTCTAGGTGGCGTGGGTTGTGAAACAATTCCACATTGTTTTAAATGAAGGCCAAACTCGTAACTCAAATATTCACCTCCGCGATGAGATCATAGAAATTTTATTTTCTTGTTACGATGATTCTCCACTTCATTCTGAAATTCTTTGAACTTTTCAAATATTTCAGACTTGTGTTTCATCAAGTAGATATACCCATACCTACTCAAATCACCTGTGAAGGTTAGAAAATAACGATACCCGCCGCGTGCTTCAACACTCATCAGTCTGCATACATCGGTATGTATTATTTCCAATAAGTCATTAGCTCGCTCCATTGTTCCGAAGAACGAAGTTTTAGTCATCTTACCCATGAGGCATGGTTCGCAAGTATCAAATGATTCATAATCAAGTGATTCCAAAAGTCCATCCGCATGGAGTTTCTTCATGCGTTTTACACCAATATGACCTAAAAGGCAGTGCCACATGTATGTTGCACTATCATTATCAACTTTGCATCTTTTGGCATCAATATTATGAATATGTGTATCACTACGATCGAGATTCAACAAGAATAGACCATTCACTAAGGGTGCATGACCATAAAAGATGTTACTCGTAAAAATAGAACAACCATTATTCTCTGACTTAAATGAATAACCGTCTCGCAATAAACAAAATCCAAATATAATGTTCATGCTCAACGCTAGCACCAAATAACAATTACTGAGGTCTAAAACTAATCCCAAAGGAAGATGTAGAGGTAGCGTGCTGACGGCGATCACATCAACCTTGGAACCATTTTTGACCTGCATCGTCACCTCACTCTTAGCCAATCTTCGTTTATTCCGCGGCTCTTGTTTCGAGTTACAAATATGAGCAACTGAACCAGTATCAAATACCCAGGTGCGACTACGAGCATTAGTAAGGAACACATCAATAACATGTATATCAAATATGCCTTTGTTCACTTTGCCATCCTTCTTATCTGCCAAGTACTTGGGGCAGTTCCGCTTCCAGTGACCATTTCCCTTGCAGTAGAAGCACTCAGTTTCAGGCTTGGGTCCAGCTTTGGGCCTCTTCATGGGAGTGGCAACTTGCTTGCCATTCTTCTTGAAGTCCCCTTTCTTTCCCTTGCCCTTTTTCTTAAAACTGGTGCTCTTGTTAACCATCAACACTTGATGTTCTTTCTTGATTTCTACCTCCGCGGCCTTAAGCATCACGAAGAGCTCAGGAATTGTTTTCTCCATCCCTTGCATATTATAGTTCATCATGAAGCCTTTGTAGCTTGGTGGCAGTGACTGAAGAACTCTATCAATAACACTCTCAGCTAGAAGATCAATTCCCAACTGAGTCAGGTGGTCGTGGTACCCAGAGATCCCGAGTATGTGTTCACTGACAGAACTGTTCTCCTCCATCTTACAGCTAAAGAACTTGTTGGAGACCTCATATCTCTCAACCCAGGTATTTGCTTGAAATATTAAATTCAGCTCTTGGAACAACTCATATGCTCCGTGGCGTTCAAAACACTTTTGAAGTCCCAGTTCCAAGCCGTAAAGCATGGCACACTGAACTATCGAGTAGTCATCAGATCGAGCCTGCCAAACGTTCACAACGTCTACATCAGCTCCTGCAGTAGGTCTGTCACCTAGCGATGCATCAAGGACAAAATTCTTCTGTGCAGTAATGAGGATAATCCTCAAGTTACGGACCCAGTCCGTGTAGTTGCTACCATCATCTTTCAACTTAGCTTTCTCTAGGAACGCATTAAAATTTAAGGGAACGATAGCACAGGTCATTGATCTACAACATAGATATGCAAAAACTATTAAGACTAACTTCATGATAAATTTTACTCCCTCCGTCTCGGTTTACAGGGCGTGCGCGTAGTTCTAGATCGTCAATTTGACTAACTAAATATGAGTTATATGTCACAAAAAGTATATCATTGGATTCTTAAGCGGATGTAGTTTCTAAACATATATTTTTCATCACATATAGTACATATATAGCTAGTTAAATTCTCAACCTAGAACGACGTGCATGCCCTATAAAGCAAGACGGAGGAAGTAGTTCAAATAATCAAATTACTAATGAACTCCCACTTAAATCAACATCCCTCAAGTTGTCTAAGTGATACATGATCCAAATCAACCAACCCATATCCGATCATCACGTGAGATGGGGTAGTCTTCAATGGTGAACATCTCCATGTTGATGATATCTACTATATGACTCAGGTTTGACCTTTCGGTCTCCAGTATTCTGAGACCATGTCTGTACATGCTAGGCTCATGAAGTTTAACCCAAGTATTCTGCATGTGCAAAACTGGCTTACACCCATTGTATGTGAACGTAGAATCGATAACACCCAATCATCACGAGGTGCTTCGAAACGACGAACTTTAGCAACGGTGCATACTCAGGGAGAACACTTTTATCTTGAAATTAAGTGAAGGGATCATCTTATAATGCTACCGTCGTTCTAAGCAAAATAAGATGCATAAAGGATAAACATCACATGCAATCAAAATATGTGACATGATATGGCCATCATCATCTTGTGCTTTTGATCTCCATCTCCAAAGCAACGGCATGATCTCCATCATCACCTGCGCGACACCTTGATCTCCATCGTTGCGTCGGGGTCGTCTCGCCAACTATTGCTTCTACAACTATTGCTAACACATAGCGATAAAGTAAAGTAATTACATGGCGCTTAGTGATTGACACGCAGGTCATACAATAATTAAAGACAACCCTAAGGCTCCCGCCGGTTGTCGTACTCATCGACATGCAAGTCGTGAACTTATTACAAAACATGATCATCTCATACATCAACATATATCGAATCACGTCTTGACCATATCACAACACAACATACCTTGCAAAAACAATTTAGACATCCTCAACTTTGTTGTTGCAAGTTTTACGTGGCTGCTACGGGCAACTAGCAAGAATTGTTCATACCTAAGCAAAACCACAACATTGATTATCAAGTTGCAATTTAACCTTCTTCAAGGACCGCCGTAGTCAAATTAGATTCGACTAAA
Source organism: Thinopyrum elongatum (assembly GCA_011799875.1). Lineage (NCBI taxonomy): Eukaryota > Viridiplantae > Streptophyta > Magnoliopsida > Poales > Poaceae > Thinopyrum > Thinopyrum elongatum. Next base: position 511,792,553 of record CM022301.1, on the reverse strand, counting down.
GTGGGAGAAACTGACACCCGCCAGCCACCTTTATGCAAAACAAGTGGCATGTTAGTCGGTGGAACCGGTCTCATGTACGTGGACATGTAAGGTTGGTATTGAGCCGCTTCATCCCACAATACCGCCGAATCAAAATAAGACATTGGTGGTAAGCAATATGAACATCACCGCCCACAACTCCTTTGTGTTCTACTCGTGCATATCATCTATGCATAGACCTGGCTCATGATGCCACCGTTGGGGAACGTTGCATGGAAAACCAAAGAAATTCTACGCACATGCAAGATCTATCCATGGAGATGCATAGCTACGAGAGGGGGAGAGCATCTACATACCCTTGTAGATTGCTAAGCGGAAGCGTTTATCAACGCGGTTGATGTAGTCGTACACCTTCACGATCCGTTCCGATCAAGCACCGAACGCACTGCACCTCCGTGTTCAGCACACGTTCAGCTCGATGACGTCCTCGCCTTCTTGATCCAGCAAGAGGGGCGAAGTAGTAGATGAGTTTCGGCAGCACGACGGCATGATGACGGTGGTGGTGAAGTTATTTCCGCAGGGCGTCGCCAAGCACAACGGTTTTGGACGGGGCATGAACTAGAGGGAGAGGGGGCGCCGGCACATGGCTTGGGATTCGTGGTGTGTGGCGCCCCCTCCCCTCCTCACATATATATAGGTTGAGGGGGAGGGGAGCCAGCCTAGGAGCACCCCCAAGGGGACGGCGGCCGCCCTGGGCGCCTGCCTAGGCGCCCCCCTTTCCTTCCTGAGAGGGGGGAGGAGAAGGTAGGAGGGGGGCCGGCGGCTGCCCTACCTTAGGATCCCCCCTTTCCTTCCCAAGGGCCGGAGGCATGAGGTGGGGCGCGCCAACCCCTTGTGGGCTGGTGTGCTCCCCTCGTTGGCCCGTTTGGCCCAATAACTCCCCGTAGGTCTTCCGGAACCTCTTCCGGTGATCCGAAAAATATCCGATGCATTCCGAAACTCTTCCGGAGACCAAATACTATCATCCTATATATCAATCTTTACCTCTGGACCATTCCCGAGCTCCTCGTCATGTCCATGATCTCATCCGGTACTCCGAACAACATTCGGTCACCAACATACATAACTCATATAGTACTATATCGTCAATGAACGTTAAGCGTGCGGACCCTACGGGTTCGAGAATGATGTAGACATGACCGACATGATTCTCCGGTCAATAACCAATAGTAGGACCTGGATGCCCATCTTGGTTCCTACATACTCTACGAAGATCTTTATCGGTCGAACCTTTATGAGAACATACGTAGTTCCCTTTGTCTGTCGGTATGTTACTTGCCCAAGATTCGATCGTCGATATCTCCATACCTAGTTCAATCTCGTTACCGGCAAGTCTCTTTACTCGTTTTGTAATACATCATCTTGCAACTAACTCCTTAGTCACTTTGCTTGCAAGCTTCTTGTGATGCTGTATTACCGAGAGGGCCTAGAGATATCTCTCCGTCAATCGGAGTTACAAAACCCAATCACGACTCATGCCAACTCAACAGACACCTTCGGAGATACCTGTAGAGCACCTTTATGATCACCCAGTTACGAAGTGACATTTGATAGCACACAAGATATTCCTCCGGTATCCGTGATACGTCTCCAATGTATCTATAATTTTTTATTGTTCCATGCTATTATATTATTATTTTTGGATGTTTTATATGCATTAATATGCTATTTTATATTATTTTTGGGACTAACTTATTAACCTAGAGCCCAGTGCTAGTTTCTGTTTTTCCTTGTTTTTTAGCTTCGCAGAAAAGGAATACCAAACGGAGTCCAAACGGAATAAAACCTTCGGGATGATTTTTCTTGGACCAGAAGACACCCAGGAGACTTGGAGTGCAAGTCAGAAGAGCCACGAGGCGGCCACAAGGGTGGAGGGCGCGCCCAGGGGGGTACGGCGCGCCCCCTACCTTGTGGGCCCCTCAGTGACCCCCTGACCTAGATCTTCCTCCTATATATTCACATATATTCCCAAACCACCAGAGGCATCCATGAAAACACTTTTCCACCGCCGCAACCTTCTGTTCCCGTGAGATCCCATCTTGGGGCCTTTTCCGGCATCCTGCCGGAGGGGGATTCGATCACGGAGGGCTTCTACATCAACTCTATTGCCCTTCCGATGAAGCGTGAGTAGTTTACCATAGACCTACAGATCCATAGCTAGTAGCTAGATGGCTTCTTCTCTCTCTTTGATTCTCAATAGCATGTTCTCCTCGATGCTCTTGGAGATCTATCCGATGTAGTCTTCTTTGGCAGTGTGTTTGTCGAGATCCGATGAATTGTGGATTTATGATCAGCTTATCTATGAATATTATTTGAATCTTCTCTGAATTCTTTTATGCATGATTTGATATCTTTGTAATTCTCTTTGAACTATCGGTTTGGTTTGGCCAACTAGATTGTTTTTTCTTGCAATGGGAGAAGTGCTTAGCTTTGGGTTCAATCTTGCGGTGTCCTTTCCCAGTGACAGTAGGGCAGCAAGGCACGTATTGTATTGTTGCCATCGAGGATAAAAAGATGGGGTTTACATCATATTGCTTGAGTTTATTCCTCTACATCTTGTTATCTTACTTAATGCGTTACTCTGTTCTTCATGAACTTAATACTCTAGATGCAGGCAGGAGTCGGTCGATGTGTGGAGTAATCACTGTTCAAGATATCTTTCGATAATCCGATAAATCGGCCGATTTATCGCTTACCATTGTCTGAACGATAAGATAAATCGGCCGATAAATCAGCCGATATGTCGATAAATAGGACGATATGCCGATAAACAGGCCGATTTACCCCTTATCATGGCTCGACCGATAAGTTCCCAATAAGCGATATCCCCAACATTGGGAGTAATAGTAGTAGATGCTGAATTGTTTCGGTCTACTTGACACGGACGTGATGCCTATATTTCATAATCATTGCCTTAGATATCGTCATAACTTTGCGCTTTTCTATCAATTGCTCGACAGTAATTTGTTCACCCACCGTATTATTTGCTATCTTGAGAGAAGCCTCTAGTGAAACCTATGGCCCCCGGGTCTATTTTCCATCATATAAGTTTTCGATCTACTATTTTGCAATCTTTTACTTTCAGATCTATAAACGAAAAAACCCAAAAATATTTACTTTATCTTTTGTTTAGTTTTATCTATCTCTATCAGATCTCACTTTTGCAAGTAACCGTGAATGGATTGACAACCCCTTCATCGCGTTGGGTGCAAGTCTTTGATTGTTTGTGCAGGTATTGGTGATTTGTGCGTTGTCTCCTACTGGATTGATACCTTGGTTCTCTAACTGAGGGAAATACTTATCTCTACTTTGCTGCATCACCCTTTCCTCTTCAAGGGAAAAACCAAAACAAGCTCAAGAAGTAGCAGGAAGAATTTCTGGAGCCGTTGCCGGGGAGATCTACACCAAGTCAAGACATACCAAGTGCCCATCATAAACTCTCATCTCATGCATTACATTATTCGCCATTTGCCTCTCGTTTTCCTCTCCCCCCACTTCTAAAATGATTTTTGAAAAGATTTACCTTTTTATTCGCCCTTCTTTCGTTCGATCTTACGTTTGCTTGTGTTTCATGTGCCTTCTATTTTGCTTGCTAAAAATCTATTGATATGGATCCACTCAAAGTTTTCTACCGGGATCATCTTCGATCCATATGTGCTCATGCTGAAACCCCATCTAGTTTAGTTGAGGGAAAATCTTTAGATGAGCATGCTCATTTTGTGCATGATCATTTATCTGAAAAAGGGAAGCTCTTATGGAATCAAATAAATTGTTTGCTATGCTATGCTTGGAATCTTTGTGAAATTTGTGATTTTACTTGTTGCTCCAAGAACCCTAAAAAACACCTTCCCTACCTATGTGAGTTTAATGATAATGAAATCTTATCTTCTTATGAAAAAGGTGCTTACAGTTACTATGATATCGAACAAATTGAAGAATTTGTTGCTTTTAAGGGTGCTTATGAAGTTGCTTCTTTGATTGAAAAGTATGATATTACTCTCTACAAATCTGAAAAATTTTACATACTTAAATATTGCTATGAGAACTATGCTCATAATGTCTATGTCAAAGAAGTTATTGAGAGAATGACCATTGCTTTGGAAGAAAATAATGATATGCATGAATCTATAGATAATTAAGATTTTCGATGATTTGATTGAAATATCCCTTGATGAACATGATGCTTGCTATTCTTATGGCCATGATACCAATATTTATGGAGATGAATTTGCTATAGTTCCTTATGTTAAACATGAGATTGTTGCTATTTCACCCATACTTGATAGTTCCTTGAATCATAAGCATAATTGCAATGATGTTATTATAAATTCTATTAATGTCAATCGTGCTAGTAATATGCAAAACCCCAATCTTGGGGAAGCTAGTTTTGCTATGTCCTCTACTTATTGCAATGATCATGATTGGGGTGATAATGCTTCTTACATCTTGAAAATTTATTTAAGCCTCATGATGAATATGTTTGCTATAATATTGAAAGTGGGTTTGGAAGAGTGTCAACTTTAGGGAATAATTATCCCACTACTTTGGAGATTGATAAATCTTATGAAATTTTTGATAAAAGTGGGCTTGGAGAGGTCATGACTTTATCTTATGATAATCCCACTATTTTGGAAGAGTGTCAACTTTGCATGCATGTGGATCAGGTTGAGAATATTTTATGTGATAGTTATATTGTTGAATTTGATTATGATCCTACATGTAATTATTATGAGAGAGGAAAATATGGTTGTAGTAATTTTCATGTTACAAAATTACCTCTCGTTATGTTGAGATTGCTTTTGTTTCTTTCTTCTTCCTTGCATATGCTAGTTTTTGCTTGCCTTGATAATTTGTTTGCCTATAAAATGCCTATGCATAGGAAGTATGTTAGACTTAGATGCGTTTGTCATGTGTTTTATGATGCTCTCTTTGCGCTTCAATTCTTGTCTTTCACGTGAGCATCATTAAAATTATCAACGCCAAGCTAAAAGGCTTTAAAGAAAAGCGCTCGTTGGGAGACAACCCAATATTTTTCCTTGCTGTTTTCCAATAAATAATTCATCTAGCCTCTGGTTGGATGTTTTTTTGTGTTTTAATTAGTGTTTGTGCCAAGTAAGACCTTTGGGATGGCTTACGATGATAGTTGATTTGATCCTGCTGAAAAACAGAAACTTTTGCGTCCAGTCACAGAATTGTTTAAATTCACTGGAGCGAGAAAAAACTCTAAATGTTTTACACAAGACTGATATACGAATTTCCTCTGTTGTCCTAATGTTTCAGATATTTTGGAATTACAGAAGTATTAGAACAATTCAGATCTTCGCAGACTGTTCTGTTTTTGACAGATTCTGTTTTCTATGTGTTGTTTGCTTATTTTGATGAATCTATGGGTAGTATCGGGGGGGTATGAGCCATGGAAAATTTGGAATACAGTAGATATTACACCAATATAAATAAATAATGAGTTCACAAAAGTACCAAAAGTGGTGATTTATTTTCTTATACTTACGGAGCTTATGAGATTTTCTGTTGAGTTTTGTGTTGTGAAGTTTTCAAGTTTTGGGTCAGGATTTGATGGACTATGGAATAAGGAGTGGAAAGAGCCTAAGCTTGGGGATTCCCAAGGCACCCCAAGGTAATATTCAAGGACAACCAAGAGCCTAAGCTTGGGGATGCCCCGGAAGGCATCCCCTCTTTCGTCTTCATCTATCAGTAACTTTACTTGAGGCTATATTTTTATTCACCACATGACATGTGTTTTGCTTGGAGCGTCTTGTATGATATGAGTATTTACTTTTTAGTTTGCTACAATCATCCTTGATGTACACACCTTTTGAGATGGACACGCATGAATCATGATTTATTAGAATACCCTATGTGCTTCACTTATATCTTTTGAGCTAGGCAATTTTACTCTAGTGCTTCACTTATATCTTTTTAGACCACGACGGTGGTTTTATTTTATAGAAATTGTTGAACTCTCATGCTTCACTTATATTATTTTGAGAGTCCTTTTAAACATCATGGTAATTTTCCTTGGTTATGAATTTAGTCCTAATATGATAGGCATCCAAGAGGGATATAATAAAAACTTTCATATAAAGTGCATTGAATACTATGAGAAGTTTGATTCCTTATGATTGTTTTAAGATATAAAGATGGTGATATTAGAGTCATGCTAGTGAGTAATTGTGGATTGTAGAAATACTTGTGTTAAAGTTTGTGATTCCTGTAGCATGCACGTATGGTGAACCGTTATGTGATGAAGTCGGAGCATGATTTATTTATTGATTGTCTTCCTTATGAGTGGCGGTCGGGGACGAGCGATGGTCTTTTCCTACCAATCTATCCCCCTAGGAGCATGTGCGTAGTACTTTGTTTCGATGTAATAGATTTTTGCAATAAGTATGTGAGTTCTTTATGACTAATGTTGAGTCCATGGATTATACGCACTCTCACCCTTCCACCATTACTAGCCTCTCTAGTGCCGCGCAACTTTCGCCGGTACCATACACCCACCATATACCTTCCTCAAAACAGCCACCATACCTACCTATTATGGAATTTCCATAGCCATTCCGAGATATATTGCCATTCAACTTTCCACCGTTTCGTTTTATTATGACGCGCACCATCATTGTCATATTGCTTTGCATGATCATGTAGTTGACATCGTATTTGTGGCAAAGCCACCCTTCATCATTTTTTATACATGTTGCTCTTGATTCATTGCACATCCCGGTACACTGCCGGAGGCATTCATATAGACTCATATTTTGTTCTAAGTATCGAGTTATAATTCTTGAGTTGTAAGTAAATAAAAGTGTGATGATCATCATTATTAGAGCATTGTCCCATGTGAGGAAAGGATGATGGAAGCTATGATTCCCCCACAAGTCGGGATGAGTCTCCAGACTTTACAAAAAATAAAAGAGGCCAAAGAAGCCCACACAAAAAAAAAGAGAAAAGAGAGAAGGGGCAATGTTACTATCCTTTTTCCACACGTGTGCTTCAAAGTAGCACCATGATCTTCATGATAGAGAGTCTCCTATGTTGTCACTTTCATATACTAGTGGGAATTTCTCATTATAGAACTTGGCTTGTATATTCCAATGATGGGCTTCCTCAAATTGCCCTAGGTCTTCGTGCGCAAGCAAGTTGGATGCACACCCAGTTAGTTTCTTTTTGAGCTTTCATAAACTTATAGCTCTAGTGCATCCGTTGCATGGCAATCCCTACTCACTCACATTGATATCTATTGATGGGCATCTCCATAGCCCATTGATACGCCTAGTTGATGTGAGACTATCTCCTTATTTTTGTCTTCTCCACAACCACCATATTCTATTCCACCTATAGTGCTATGTCCATGGCTCACACTCATGTATTGCGTGAAAATTGAAAAAGTTTGAGAACATCAAAAGTATGAAACAATTGCTTGGCTTGTCATCGGGGTTGTGCATGATTTGAATATTTTGTGTGATGAAGATGGAGCATAGCCAGACTATATGATTTTGTAGGGATAGCTTTCTTTGGCCATGTTATTTTGAGAAGACATAATTGCCTTGTTATTATGCTTGAAGTATTATTGTTTTTATGTCAATAATAAACTTTTGTTCTGAATCTTATGGATCTGAACATTCATGCCACAGTAAAGAAAAATTACATGGATAAATACGTTACGTAGCATTCCACATCAAAAATTCTGTTTATAACATTTACCTACTCGAGGACGAGCAGGAATTAAGCTTGGGGATGCTTGATACGTCTCCAATGTATCTATAATTTTTGATTATTCCATGCTATTATATTATCTATTTTGGATGTTTTATATGCATTAATATGCTATTTTATATTATTTTTGGGACTAACTTATTAACCTAGAGCCCAGTGCCAGTTTCTGTTTTTTTCCATGTTTTTTAGCTTCGCAGAAAAGGAATACAAAATGGAATAAAACCTTCGCGATGATTTTTCTTGGACCAGAAGACACCCAGGAGACTTGGAGTGCAAGTCAGAAGAGCCACAAGGCGGCTAGAGGCATCCACGAAAACACTTTTACACCGCCGCAACCTTTTGTTCCCGTGAGATCCCATCTTGGGGCCTTTTCCGGCATCCTGCCGGAGGGGGATTCGATCACAGAGGGCTTCTACATCAACTCTATTGCCCTTCCGATGAAGCGTGAGTAGTTTACCACAGACCTACGGGTCCATAGCTAGTAGCTAGATGGCTTCTTCTCTCTCTTTGATTCTCAATACCATGTTCTCCTCGATGTTCTTGGAGATCTATCCGATGTAATCTTCTTTTGCGGTGTGTTTGTCGAGATTCGATGAATTGTGGATTTATTATCATCTTATCTATGAATATTATTTGAATCTTCTCTGAATTCTTTTATGCATGATTTGATATCTTTGTAATTCTCTTTGAACTATCGGTTTGGTTTGGCGAACTAGATTGGTTTTTCTTGCAATGGGAGAAGTGCTTAGCTTTGGGTTCAATCTTGCGGTGTCCTCACCCAGTGACAGTAGGGGTAGCGAGGCACGTATTGTATTGTTGCCATCGAGGATAAAAAGATGGGGTTTACATCATATTGCTTGAGTTTATTCCTCTAGATCATGTCATCTTACTTAAAGTGTTGCTCTGGTCTTCATGAACTTAATACTCTAGATGCAAGAAGGAGTCGGTCGATGTGTGGAGTAATAGTAGTAGATGCAGGCAGGAGTCGATCTACTTGACACGGACGTGATGCCTATATTTCATAATCATTGCCTTGGATATCGTCATAACTTTGCGCTTTTCTATCAATTGCTCGACAGTAATTTGTTCACCCATCGTATTATTTGCTATCTTGAGAGAAGCCTCTAGTGAAACCTATGGCCCCCGTGTCTATTTTCCATCATATAAGTTTCCGATCTACTATTTTGCAATCTTTTACTTTCAGATCTATAAACCAAAAAACCCAAAAATATTTACTTTATCTTTTGTTTAGTTTTATCTATCTCTATCAGATCTCACTTTTGCAAGTAACCGTGAAGGGATTGACAACCCCTTTATCGCATTGGGTGCAACTGTTTGATTGTTTGTGAAGGTATTGGTGATTAGTGCGTTGTCTCCTACTGGATTGATATCTTGGTTTTCTAACTGAGGGAAATACTTATCTCTACTTTGCTGCATCACCCATTCCTCTTCAAGGGAAAAACCAACACAAGCTCAAGAAGTAGCAATCCGGGAGTTGCATGATCTCATGGTCGAAGAAATATGTATTTGACTTTATGAAAGCAGTAGCAAAAACTGAATGATCACATGCTATGCTAACCGATGGGTCGTGTCCATCACATCATTCTACTAATGATGTGATCCCGTTATCAAATGACAACTCATGTCTATGGTTAGGAAACCTTAAGCATCTTTGATCAACGAGCTAGTCTAGTAGAGGCTCGATCACTAGGGACACTGTATTTGTTTATGTATCCACACATGTATTTAAGTTCCCGGTCAATACAATTCTAGCATGAATAATAAATCTTTATCATGATTATGTAAATATAATAATAATCACTTTATTATTGCCTCTAGGGCATATTTCCAACACTGCTTGCATCTACTACTATTACTCCACACATCGACCGCTATCCAGCATGCATCTAGTGTATTAAGTTAACAAGAACGGAGTAACACCTTAAGCAAGATGACATGATGTAGAGGGATAGATCCAATCAATATGAATAAACCCCATCTTTTTATCCTTAATGGAAACAATACAAATACGTGTCATGTCCCCTTCTGTCACTGGGATTGAGCACCGCAAGATTGAACCCATTACAAAGCACCTCTCCCATTGCAAGAAAAATCAATCTAGTTGGCCAAACCAATTCAATAGATCGGAGTGAAATACAAAGCTATATAAATAATGCATAAAAGAGTTCCGAGAAGACTCAAATAATATTCATAGATAATCTGAACATAAACCCACAATTCATCGGATCTCAACAAACGCACCGCAAAAGAAGATTACATCGAATAGATCTCCAAGAACATCGAGGAGAACATTGTATTGAAGATCAAAGAGAGAGAAGAAGCCATCTAGCTACTAGCTATGGACTCGTAGGTCTGTGGTAAACTACTCACACATCATCGAAAGGGCAACAAGGTTGATGTAGAAGGCCCCAAGATGGGATCTCACGAGAATAGAAGCTTGCGGCGGCAAAAAAGTATTTTTTGTGTGCCCTCTAGTCTTCAGGGAATATTTGGGTATTTATAGAAGAAAAAATAGGGTTGGAAGTGCCACGAGGGACCCACAAGTTTGGGGGCGTGCCCTTCGAGCTTGTGGCCATCTCGTGACCCTTCTGGCCTCCTCTTGAAGCTTCCTGGGTGTCTTGTTGTCCAAGAAAAATCATCAAAAAGTTTCGTTCCATTTGGACTCCGTTTGGTATTGATTTTCTGTAAAGGCAAAAACAAGGAAAAAACAGCAACTGGCACTGGGCACTAGGTTAATAGGTTAGTCCCAAAAAATGATATAAAATAGCATAATAATGCATATAAAACATCCAAGATGGATAATATAATAGCATGGAACAATCAAAAATTATAGATACATTGGAGACGTATCAAGCATCCCCAAGCTTAATTCCTGCTCGTCCTCGACTAGGTAAATGATAAAAACAGAATTTTTGATGTGGAGTGCTACCTAACATGTTTATCATGTAATATTTCTTAATGTGGCATGAATATTCAGATCCATAAGATTCAAAAAAAAGGTTTAATATTGACATAAAAACAATAATACTTCAAGCATACTAAAATGTAATCGTGCATTTTCAAAATAGCATGGCCAAAGAAAGCTATCCCTACAAAATCATATAGTGTCCATCACATCATTCTACTAATGATGTGATCCCGTTATCAAATGACAACTCATGTCTATGGTTAGGAAACCTTAAGCATCTTTGATCAACGAGCTAGTCTAGTAGAGGCTCGATCACTAGGGACACTATATTTGTTTATGTATCCACACATGTATTTAAGTTCCCAGTCAATACAATTCTAGCATGAATAATAAATCTTTATCATGATTATGGAAATATAATAATAATCACTTTATTATTGCCTCTAGGGCATATTTCCAACACTGCTTGCATCTACTACTATTACTCCACACATCGACCGCTATCCAGCATGCATCTAGTGTATTAAGTTAACAAGAACAGAGTAACACCTTAAGCAAGATGACATGATGTAGAGGGATAGATCCAATCAATATGAATAAACCCCATCTTTTTATCCTTAATGGAAACAATACAAATATGTGTCATGTCCCCTTCTGTCACTGGGATTGAGCACCACAAGATTGAACCCATTACAAAGCACCTCTCCCATTGCAAGAAAAATAAATCTAGTAAACCAAATCAATAGATCGGAGTGAAATACAAAGCTATATAAATCATGCATAAAAGAGTTCAGAGAAGACTCAAATAATATTCATAGATAATCTGAACATAAACCCACAATTCATCGGATCTCAACAAACGCACCGCAAAAGAAGATTACATCGAATAGATCTCCAAGAACATCGAGGAGAACATTGTATTGAAGATCAAAGAGAGAGAAGAAGCCATCTAGCTACTAGCTATGGACCCGTAAGTCTGTGGTAAACTACTCACACATCATCGAAAGGGCAGCAAGGTTGATGTAGAAGACCGCAAGATGGGATCTCATGCGAACAGAAGCTTGCGGCGGCGAAAAAGTATTTTTTGTGTGCCCTCTGGTCTTCAGGGAATATTTGGGTATTTATAGAAGAAAAAATAGGGTTGGAAGTGCCACCAGGGGCCCACAAGTTTGGGGGCGCGCCCTCCGAGCTTGTGGCCATCTCGTGACCCTTCTGGCCTCCTCTTGAAGCTTCCTGGGTGTCTTGTTGTCCAAGAAAAATCATCAAAAAGTTTCATTCCATTTGGACTCCGTTTGGTATTGATTTTCTGTAAAGGCAAAAACAAGGAAAAAAACAGCAACTGGCATTGGGCACTAGGTTAATAGGTTAGTCCCAAAAAATGATATAAATAGCATAATAATGCATATAAAACATCCAAGATGGATAATATAATAGCATGGAACAATAAAAAATTATAGATACGTTGGAGACGTATCAAGCATCCCCAAGCTTAATTCCTGCTTGTCCTCGAGTAGGTAAATGATAAAAACAGAATTTTTGATGTGGAGTGCTACCTAACATGATTATCATGTAATCTTTCTTAATGTGGCATGAATATTCAGATCCATAAGATTCAAAACAAAGGTTTAATATTGACATAAAAACAATAATTCTTCAAGCATACTAAAATGTAATCGTGCATTTTCAAAATAGCACGGCCAAAGAAAGCTATCCCTACAAAATCATATAGTCTTGTCATGCTCCATCTTGTTAACACAAAGTATTTATCATGCACAACCCCGATGACAAGCCAAGCAATTGGTTCATACTTTTTAATACGCTTCAGCTTTTTCAACTCTCACGCAATACATGAGCGTGAGCCATGGATATAGCACTATGGGTGGAATAGAATATGATGTTGGAGGTTGTGTGGAGAAGACAAAAAAGAAGAAAGTCTCACATTGACGAGGCTAATCAACGGGCTATGGAGATGCCCATCAATTGATATCAATGCAAGGAGTAGGAATTGCCATGCAACAGATGCACTAGAGCTATAAGTGTATGAAAGCTCAAAAGAAAACTAAGTGGGTGTGCATCCAACTTGCTTGCTCATGAATACCTCGGGCATTTGAGGAAGCCCATCATTGGAATATACAAGCCAAGTTCTATAAAGAAAAATTCCCAATAGTATATATGAAAGTGACAAAATAGGAGACTCTCTATCATGAAGAACATGGTGCTACTTTGAAGCACAAGTGTGGAAAAGGATAGTAACATTGTCCCTTCTCTCTTTTTCTCTCATATTTCTTTTTTTATTTTTATTTTTTCTGGGCACTTTGGCCTCTCTCTTTTTTCTTGGGCTCATTTGGCCTCTTTTTTCATATATTTTTTTTATTCCTCACATGGGACAATGCTTTAAAATGCATATGATCATCACACTTCTTTTTTACTTACAACTCAATACTAGAACAAAAATATGACTCTAAATGAATGCCTCCGGTGGTGTACCGAGATGTGCAATGATCTAGCGTGACATGTATAAAAAATGTGAACGGTGGCGGAGCCACAAATACTATGCCAACTATATGATCATGCAAAGCAATATGACAATGATGATATGTGTCATAATAAAATGGAAGGGTGGAAGTTCCATGGCAATATATCTCGGAATGGATATGGAAATGCCATAATAGGTAGGTATGGTGGCTGTTTTGAGGAAGACATAAGGAGGCTTATGTGTGATAGAGTGTATCATGTCACGAGGCTTATGTGTTCGCTACTTTGATAATTTGATATGTGGGTGGACAGGTGCTTAGGTGATGTTCTTACTTGACCAAACCTCCTACTTATGATTAACCCCCTCGCAAGCATCTGCAACTATGAGAAAAGTATTAAGAATAAATTCTAACCATAGCATTAAACTTTTGGATCCAAATCAATCCCTTACGGAATAGCGCATAAACTAGGGTTTATGCTTCTTTCATTCTCGCAACCCATCATCTAATAACTACTCCACAATGCATTCCCTTAGGCCCAAATATGGTGAAGTGTCATGTAGTCGACGTTCACATGACACCACTAAGGGAATCACAACATACATACCATCAAAATACCGAACACATATCAAGTTCACAAGATTACTTGCAACAAGATTTCTCCCGTGACCTCAAGAACAAAAGTAACTACTCACAAATTATAATCATGCTCAAGATCAGAGGGGTATTAAATAGCATAATGGATCTGAACATATAATCTTCCACCAAATAAACCATATAGTAATCAACTACAAGATGTAATCAACACTACTAGTCACCCACAAGCACCCATCTATAGTTCCGGTACAAAGATTAAACACAAGAGATGAACTAGGGTTTGAGAGGAGATGGTGTTGTTGAACATGTTGATGGAGATTGCCCTCCCCAAGATGGGAGAGTTGTTGGTGATGATGATGACGATGATTTCCCCCTCCGGGAGGGAAGTTCCCCCGGCGGAATCGCTCCGCTGGAGGGTAAAAGTGCTCCTGCCCAAGTTCCGCCTCGAGACGGCGGCGCTTCATTCCGAAAGTCCTCTCCCTATTTTTTTTAGGTCAAAATGACATATACCAGAAGAGGGGCACCGGAGGTGGGCCGAGGAGGGCACAACCCACCAGGGCGCGCCTAGGCTCCCTGGTGTGACGCCCCCGGCTCAATCGTGCACTAATCATACACGCAAATGCACACGATCAAGCCTCAGGACACACGGGAAGATATCACAACACAACTCTAAAACATAAATAAAGTCATACAAGCTTTATATTACAAGCCAGGGGCCTCGAGGGCTCGAATACATAAGCTTGCGTACAAGCGTCAGCGGAAGCATCAGATATCTGAGTACAGATATGAAATAAAAACCGAAAGGCCTTTAGAAAGGCGGGGCAAAATAAAACTCTACGATCGAAAGGCGCAGGCCTCCTGCCTGGGACCCTCCGATCCTACTCCTGGTCGACGGCAAGCTCGTAGTAGTATCCATCCTCGGGGTAGTAGTAGTAGTCGATCGACGGGGCATCTGTCTCAGGGGCTCCGTCATCTTGGTCACGACAAACTGATATGGGGAGAAAAGGAAAACAAAGCAACCGTGAGTACTCAGAAGTACTCAGCAAGCAAGGATCTACACTACATATGCAACATTTTCAAAGGGAGGCTGTATATGTGGACTGGGCTGCAGAAATGCTAGAATAGAGAGGAGGCCTAGTCCAATCGAAGACTAGCATCTTCAGGGGTCTTGCAGCATTAGAAGAGTGTAGATAGTACCATATAATGTAGCAGTATCATTAAGTCTCATCCTCATCCAGAGATCCTTTCTCGACTCCCTACGAGAAAGCAATCCCAGAGCCATACAGTCATCAACCTCGTCCTGAGATCCCTTCTCGACTCCCTGCGAGAAGCAATCCCAGAGCCATATATCCAGGTCTCATCTCATGTTCTAGCTGTATCGATCAGGATACAACTCCGAGTGTCCGTTACCATAGGACAGGCTATTGATAGAAGTTTTCTTCCCTCCAGGGGTGCACCAACTTACCCAACACGCTCGATTAACTCCGGCCGGACACACTTTTCCGGGTCATGCCCGGCCTCGGCCAAACGACACACCGCAGCCCTACCTAGAGCTCAGCAGAGAGGTCCCCGCCGGTCTACATCCTAAGCACTCAGGGGTCTTGGGCCATCGCCCTGTGCACTCCGGGTCGTTGTGTGCAGGGTGGATACCAGCACCGCCTCGGAGGGTCGGTACGATCCGACCATGCCACAATGCTGAACTGGACGTCTGACAGAACTGTCGACTGATGCATACGATGCAGAACGCCCATACTATGCCCACGTGGTGGTTAGTGCTATCGGGCCAGAGGCCCACTCGGATCAAATATCCAAACCGTTAGTACCTTGGGCTTGCGGTAATGAGCAGAGACTCACGAAAGATGTGACCCCGTCACCCCGTCTCGAGGACTTGCTGCAAGGGTTAAGAATGCCCGGCCGCGCCTCGTATTCATCACTCGGGCACCATACAGGCACCCGTCTTCACAACACTTGCCACTTAGGCGCACGCGGGTACCCCTCAGGGTTGACCCGCCTTTCCAAGTAACAACAGTACAGTCCAAGTATCTGTGTGTCCATAACATCAGGGGAATCCTAGGTGTCACCCTCGTTGGATTCCTACACTATGTATCCGTCAAGGTGAACTGGGAGGAATCACCCTCGCTGGGTTCACACTTGAGGTATTGTACGACGGCGTCGTTATCGGAAGTGGTGAAGGAGGAATCACCCTCGATGACCATGACCGAATAGCTACTCTACAGAGTTAACATCAGAAGTGCTACACGAGGTATCACCCTCGGCACTCGGTGGTAACGCTGCAGTGTCGTTACAACTAAGGGGGTGATGTGCGGTGCCTGGGCCTGGTCTTCAATCCCGTTGATCGGGTCTTCGGATTATCCAGCGGGGCAGTCAGGATAAGTGGGGTCACTGATAGGTCTCTACCCAGCCTATACTAAGCAGTTTAGGATATGCAAGTAATTATCAACAGCAGGTTACAGTAAACAGGCTATGCATCAGAATAGGTAAAGCAGTAGCAGCAGCAATTCTAATGCAAGCATGAGAAAATAGAATGGGCGATATCGGGATGATCAAAGGGGGGGCTTGCCTGGTTGCTCGGCGGCAAGGGCAAGGTCGTCAGCGGTGGCGTCGGGCTCCGGAGCTGCGTCGGTACCGGGAACTGCGTCGGGTTCTAACGAGAGAGAAGAGGCGGAGGAAACAGTATAAATACACAGCAAACAAGAGCAACGCAAAGTACGGCATGACAATATGCAGTCCCGGGTGTGTCCTAACGTATGGTTGCACGTCACCGAGGAAGGGGGAATCCATCCGGGAATGTTTTCCCGGTTCCGGACAAATGTCGGACAGATGACCGGAGGGGGACGGTTGCATGTTCGGATAGTTAGGGACGTGTGGCAGACGAACGGACTGCGTATTCGGATTCGTCTCGTCGTTCTGAGCAAGTTTCATGTACAAAGTTTTTCGATCGGAGTTACGGATTATTTTATATGATTTTCTAAAGATTTTAGCAATTCCTGGAATTTATTTAATTAACTAAATTAGAATTATCCAAAATAGTGAATGCTGACGTCAGCATGAGGTCAGCATGAGGTCAGCAAACTGTTAGGGTTAATTAGGGTTTCATTAATTCACTTAATTATAGATTAATTAGATTAGCTAATTAATTAGTTTAATTAAACAGAGTTAATTAAGTTAATTAATTATTATTTTTGTTTTCGTTTTGCCAGGGCGCTGGGCGCCAGCGGTCAGCGGTCCAGACGCCAAGCGGGCGCGCAACCAAACGGGTGTGGGCGCGTGGGCGTGGGCGCCCGAAGCGGATGCGGCCGTGGGCGACAGCGTGCGCCGTAGGTGGCGAGCGGGGCCGCGACGCGAGGCCACGGCGGTGGGGTGCGCGAGGTGGGGCCGCGGCAGCAGCAGCAGGACGACGGGGTCACGCGAGGGGGCGGCCGGGGAGTAGCGCAGCAGAGGGGGGGAAGGCGAGGCGATGCAGCAATCAGGCCGGCGGCGAGGCGCGGTGCGGGCGAGCTGCGGCGCGCACACGGTCAGCGGGGCGCGGCAAAGTGGCGAGGTAGAGGCGAGCGAGGTCGGGCGCGCCGGCGCAGCGGGCAGAGGGCTGGCCAGAGCGGGCGCAGCAGAGCTGGGCGGCGGCGCGAGGGAGCACGGGCGGGCGCGGTCGGCGCGCGGCGAGCGCGCGTGCGCAGAGGAGGGGAGAGGAGAGGGGCGATGCTCACGGGCAGTGCAGGTGTACGCCAGCGAGGTTCGGGGAAGCCGATTGAGGAGGAGGTCGGGGAGGCAACAGGTGACGGCGGGGCGGCGCCGGCGACATCGTGGTTGGCGGCGACGGCGTCGGGACGCCCGGGGTGCCCAGATCCAGCACTGGGAGGAGGAGCAGGGGATCGAGGGTGGGGGGATTAGGGTTGGCGAGGCAGGCCATATAGGCCAGGGGCGACAGAGTGGGCCGGCCTGGCTGGGCCACGGCCCAGTGCGGGGGGGGGGTTCTGTTTTGCTTTTCTTTCTTTTTCTGTTTTATATTTCTGGCACCGCTTCCTATTTTCTTTTTGTACCAAACGATTTTTGGTGAACATGAAATTTGGCACATAAATAATACAGATTATTTTGAGCTAGCATAAAAAGTTTGGGGGCAACTGGAGTTAAATAAATAATCGTTTATTTTGAAAGGCCATTTTATTCATTGCTCGACCACTTATTAATTTCCTAGGAATTTATTTGTGATTCAAGTGAATTTGGTTTTAACATTACAATGATCAGGGGAATTTATAGTATTATTCGAACATTTTAGTTGTACCGTTCGAAGAAATAATTATTTCACTTGCAATTTAAATTTGAATTTGACTTTGATCTTGGACAAGTGGCCATTTGCATAGTAATCATGATGACATGGCCACCATTAAGGGAAGATCACTGTAGCATGATTCCCGGGGTGTTACAAATCTCTTCCACTAACAAGAATTCTCGTCCCGAGAATTAAGAGGTAGAAGGAAAAAGTTCGGGGTATTCCGCACGAAGATTATCCTCGCGTTCCCAAGTGGCTTCATCTTCAGTATGATTTGACCACTGCACTTTGAGGAACTTGGTAACCTTCTGACGGGTTCGACGTTCAGCTTCATCGAGAATGCGGATCGGATGCTCCTTATAAGATAGGTCATCTTGCAATTCGAGCACCTCATGATCCACTGCTCGGTGCGGAGATTCCTTGAAGCATTTACGAAGTTGCGACACATGGAAGACGTCGTGGATATGAGAGAATTGCGGCGGCAACTCCAATTTATATGCCACCTGACCACGTATTGCAACAATGCGGAAAGGACCAATGTAGCGTGGATCTAGTTTGCCCTTGATTCCAAAACGGTGAGTGCCCTTCATAGGAGTGACACGCAGATAAACTTGATCACCAGGTTGATAAGTCAAACCCCATCGTTTGCGATCATAGTTGCTCTTCTGGCGGTCCTGAGCCGTCTTGAGATTTTCTCGGACAATACGAACTTGCTCTTCGGCATGTTGGATAATATCAGGACCCACGAGCGGTCGTTCCCCAGTTTCTGACCAATTCAGAGGGGTTCGACACTTACGTCCATATAGTACTTCGAAGGGGGCCATTTTTAAGCTGGCTTGATAGCTGTTGTTATAAGAGAATTCAGCATATGGAAGAGATTCTTCCCACTTCTTACCGAATGAAATAACACAAGCCCGAAGCATGTCTTCAAGCACTTGATTGACTCGTTCGACTTGGCCTTGGGATTGGGGGTGATAAACTGAACTCCAGGTAATATGAGTTCCCATAGCTGTTTGGAAACTTTCCCAGAATTTGGAAGTGAAAAGACCGCCACGGTCCGAACTGATCTCCTTCGGAATACCGTGGAGTGAAACAATTCTGGAGATATATAACTCTGCTAGCTGAATAGCACTGATCGTCTCCTTGACAGGCAGAAAGTGTGCAACTTTAGAGAGTTGGTCGACGACTACAAGAATAGCATTGTGACCCTTCTGTGACCTGGGAAGGTCAGTAATGAAATCCATCTGAACCTTATCCCATTTCCATAGAGGAATAGGAAGTGGTTGCAGAATTCCAGCAGGCTTCTGATGTTCTGCTTTAACGCGACGACACACATCACATTCAGCTACATATCGAGCAACGTCCTGCTTCATTCTAGACCACCAGTACCTTTGACGGAGATCACGATACATCTTGGTGCTACCCGGATGAATAGATAGCGGGGTATCATGTGCCTCCTTCATGACCTTGTCAGTCATGAGTTCGAAGCGAGGTACCACAATGCGGTTTCTGAAATACAAGGTTCCATCTTCAGACAGCGAGAAATCCCTGTACTTTTGAAGGTGAAGATCTTTCTTCATGAGATCAATTTCAGCATCTTTAGCTTGCGCATTCTTAACAGCTTTCTCAAGATCTGGTTGTATCACAAGGTTATTAAGAGAACCCTGTGGAACAATACGCAGATTCAGCTTGCGCAATTATTCAAAAAGATGAGGTTGAGCTTGCCTAACCATGAGGTTGTCGCAATAGGACTTGCGGCTTAAGGCATCATCCATCACGTTAGCCTTGCCAGGGGTATAGGAAATACCCAAATCATAGTCCGCAATGGCCTCCATCCATCTTTGCTGACGGAGGTTTAGAGATGGATGAGTGAACAAGTACTTCAGACTTTTATGATCAGTGTAGATCTCGCAACGATTACCGAGAAGGTAATGTCACCACAACTGCAATGCATAGATCACAGCAGCTAGTTCTAGATCATCTACCGGATAATTCGCTTCATGTGGGCGCAACTGGCGAGAGCCATAAGCAATCACTTTACGCTCTTGCATTAGGACACAGCCTAATCCTTCACGGGATGCATCACAATAAATCACAAAGTCTTTGCGGGTATCTGGAGGAGATAGTACTGGGGCAGATGTCAGCTTGTCTTTGAGTGCTTGAAAACTTTCCTGACATTTTTCTGTCCATTCAAATTTAACGCCCTTGTGAAGCAGATCAGTCAGGGGCTTAGCAATCTTGGAAAAGTTCTCGACAAATCGACGGCAATAGCTTACAAGGCCAAGAAAACTTGTCACTTTCTTGACGTTCTTTGGAGGAGTCCAGTCCAGAATAGCCTGAACTCGTTCTGGGTTAACAGCAATTCCATCCTTGGAAATCACATGACCAAGGTAAGTTACTTCAGAAAGCCAGAATTCACATTTGGAGTATTTGGCATACAACTGGTGTTCTTGGAGCCTTTCCAGTACAAGACGGAGGTGTTCAGCATGTTCTTCCTTATTCTTCGAATATACCATAATATCATCTAGATAAACCATGACAAATTTGTCGAGGTAATCCATGAAGATGTAATTCATCAGACGGGAGAATGTGGCTGGTGCATTTGTTAGGCCAAATGACATGACAGTGTACTCGTAGGAGCCATAACGAGTAACAAATGCAGTCTTGGGAATATCCTCTTCACGAACACGGATCTTATGGTATCCCAATCTCAAATCAAGCTTAGAGAATACTGAGGAACCGGCAAGTTGATCATACAAATCATTGATCCGAGGAAGCGGATATTTATTCTGAATTGTGGCTTGGTTAATGGGCCGATAATCCTGAACCAATCGGTTAGTTCCATCCTTCTTCTTAACGAAGAGTGAAGGTGCTCCCCAAGCAGAGGAACTGGGATGGATGAAACCTTTCTTAAGTGACGTGTCGATTTCTTCCTTAAGCTCGAGAAGATGATGCGGAGGCATCTTATAAGGATGCTTCGCAATAGGGGTAGTGCCAGGTTTCAAGTCGATGACGAACTCAATAGCTCTAGCAGGGGGTATTCCTGGAAGTTCTTCTGGAAAGACATCTTGAAAATCATGAACAACTGGAACGTTCTCGATGCCTTCAAGAGGTGAAGCATTCAATGCATTCAGAACATATATCTGGCTTTCAGCATCCTGAGCTATTCGGGCTGAGTAATTGATCACCTGACTAGAAGGGTGTGTGAGCTGGACTGTCTTAGTAGCGCAATCAATCAAAGCATTATGGGCTGTCAACCAGTCCATACCGAGAATAATGTCTATGTCGGAAGGTCCAAGTACAATGAGAGAAACCGGAAAAAGTAGACCTCCAATCTCGATGTGGTTGTGAGGGCTTAGCATTGTGGTTTGCCACTTGGATTTCGGGGACTGAACCATTAGAGGAGTGGGTAATTCTTCCAAGTATAACTCATGTGACTGAGCAAATTGTTGGGACACAAAAGCATGCGATGCTCCTGAATCGAAGAGAACAGAGGTCGGTACTGAATTCACAGAGAGTGTTCCTAGCACGATAGTCGGTTCCTTCTGAGCCTTTTCAGCATTGACGTGATTGGCATAGCCAAGTACAACAGCAGACGGTAAGGTATTACGGTTTCTGAATCGGCGGTTTCGACAACCCTTCTTACGACCAACGGGAGGACGTGGTGCATCCTGATGAAAAGCCATAGCATCAGGCGGTCCATCATGAACCGATAGCTATCTCGGCGGTGAAGGAAAACGAGGTGCAACATATGACGGCCTTGGTGTTGGAGCAGGTCGGTGGTAAACATTGTGGGGAATCCAGACTCGACGTTCCTGAACAGGTCGACCCGAAGACGAACCAACATCACGAGTGCGCTTGAGCGACTCCTGGTATTCAGTTAGAGCTATTTTAATTTGGAAAGATTTGCTGACAAGCGTTGCGAAGTCTGCAAAATCAAAGACAGCAAGTGCGAGGTTTATATCCGTACGCATTCCTTCACGGAATTTCGGCTGCTTGCGGGCGTCAGTGCAGACGTCATCTTCAGCATAGCGGGACATTTCAAGAAATTTCCTCTGGTATTCATCCACAGTCATTTTGCCCTGTGAGAGTTTGCGGAACTCCTGCTTCTTTTGGTCCATCAGACCTTGAGGAATGTACCGTGCATGAAAAGCTGACTGAAATTCCTGCCAAGTGGTTATTGTTTCAGCAGACAACATACCCTTGTGGTTTTCCCACCATTGAGCAGCTGGGCCCTTCAGGTGGAATGTCGCAAAGGTGACGTAACTGTCAGGAGCAACATTAGCCGATTCCATCTCAAACAGGATGTCACGAAACCAATCATCAGCATCCATAGGATTGGTGGAGTAGCGGAAAACGGATGGACTGAGGCACACAAATTCTGGCAGAGTTATTGGAGCATTCTGCTGTTGAGCATTCTGAGTAGGGAATTGAGTCAATATTCAGGTCATAAACTGGCGGTTGAGCTCAAACTACTGACGGTTGAGTTCAAACTGCTGCATCATGGCGGCAATAATGGGTGGAGGTGGAGGATCGTCAGCCATCCTGCCAAATCAACAGGGGCAGTTTAGCAAGAAAAATTGCATGTGTATGGAATGATTTAGGAAGTAACACGCACAACAGAAGGAAGTGCAATAGATACTTCATCATATTCGCACCAGACATTCAAAGCCACACATAGCCTCGGTTAGTATCCGGCATTACGACAGTTGAAAAGGGAGGGCTAGACATCTAGACGGCGCGCAGGCACGCGGCAAGGAAGTACACAACGAGACATAGCAAAGGCTACATCAACGTCGGAGAAAACTATTGGGGCGAGGAATCTACAAGTGAAACACAGGGTGCCCTCGATAAAAGGATCTTGCAAGCAGAACCTGGCCCACAATCTTGAAGAAAGGGGGGAAATTTTCAGAACACCGGGTGGATGTGATTACGAGAACCTAAGGTTGGAGTTAGTAAAAATTTAACCCAAATAGAAGAGAGATCAGAGTCCCAGAGTAAAGGTCGGAGAGTAAAAGATCCTAATACCACCCAATTGGCGACGTGGGCCCGTAAGCCACACAACCAAGTTAGCAAAACAGTTTTCGGTTACTAGACTCAACTTCGGCCAAGGAGTTGGAAAGGGGGGATTCCTACAGGCAGTCGGCTCTGATACCAACTTGTGACGCCCCCGGCTCAATCGTGCACTAATCATACACGCAAATGCACACGATCAAGCCTAAGGACTCACGGGAAGATATCACAACACAACTCTAAAACATAAATAAAGTCATACAAGCTTTATATTACAAGCCAGGGGCCTTGAGGGCTCGAATACATAAGCTTGCGTACAAGCGTCAGCGGAAGCATCAGATATCTGAGTACAGATATGAAACAGAAACCGAAAGGCCTTTAGAAAGGCGGGGCAAAATAAAACTCTACGATCGAAAGGCGCAGGCCTCCTGCCTGGGACCCTCCGATCCTACTCCTGGTCGACGGCAAGCTCGTAGTAGTATCCATCCTCGGGGTAGTAGTAGTAGTCGATCGACGGGGCATCTGTCTCAGGGGCTCCGTCATCTTGGTCACGACAAACTGATATGGGGAGAAAAGGAAAACAAAGCAACCGTGAGTACTCAGAAGTACTCAGCAAGCAAGGATCTACACTACATGTGCAACATTTTCAAAGGGAGGCTGTATATGTGGACTGGGCTGCAGAAATGCCAGAATAGAGAGGAGGCCTAGTCCAATCAAAGACTAGCATCTTCAGGGGTCTTGCAGCATTAGAAGAGTGTAGATAGTACCATATAATGTAGCAGTATCATTAAGTCTCATCCTCATCCAGAGATCCTTTCTCGACTCCCTATGAGAAAGCAATCCCAGAGCCATACAGTCATCAACCTCGTCCTGAGATCCCTTCTCGACTCCCTGTGAGAAGCAATCCCAGAGCCATATATCCAGGTCTCATCTCATGTTCTAGCTGTATCGATCGGGATACAACTCCGAGTGTCCGTTACCATAGGACAGGCTATCGATAGAAGTTTTCTTCCCTGCAGGGGTGCACCAACTTACCCAACACGCTCGATTAACTCCGGTCGGACACACTTTTCTGGGTCATGCCCGGCCTCTGCCAAACGACACACCGCAACCCTACCTAGAGCTCAACAGAGAGGTCCCCGCCGGTCTACATCCTAAGCACTCAGGGGTCTTGGGCCATCGCCCTGTGCACTCTGGGTCGTTGTGTGCAGGGTGGATACCAGCACCGCCTCGGAGGGTTGGTATGATCCGACCGTGCCACAATGCTGAACTGGACGTCTGACAGAACTGTCGACTGATGCATACGATGCAGAACGCCCATACTATGCCCACGTGGTGGTTAGTGCTATCGGGCCAGAGGCCCACTCAGATCAAATATCCAAACCGTTAGTACCTTGGGATTGCGGTAACGAGCAGAGACTCACGAAAGATGTGACCCCATCGCCCCGTCTCGAGGACTTGCTGCAAGGGTTAAGAATGCCCGGCCGCGCCTCGTATTCATCACTCGGGCACCATACAGGCACCCGTCTTCACAACACTCGCCACTTAGGCGCACGCGGGTACCCCTCAGGGTCGACCCGCCTTTCCAAGTAACAACAGTACAGTCCAAGTATCTGTGTGTCCATAACATCAGGGGAATCCTAGGTGTCACCCTCGTTGGATTCCTACACGATGTATCCGTCAAGGTGAACTGGGAGGAATCACCCTCGCTGGGTTCACACTTGAGGTATTGTACGATGGCGTTGTTATCGGAAGTGGTGAAGGAGGAATCACCCTCGATGACCACGACCGAATAGCTACTCTACAGAGTTAACATCCGAAGTGCTACATGAGGTATCACCCTCGGCACTCGGTGGTAACGCTGCAGTGTCGTTACAACTAAGGGGGTGAGGTGCGGTGCCGGGGCCTGGTCTTCAATCCCGTTGATCGGGTCTTCGGATTATCCAGCGGGGCAGTCAGGATAAGTGGGGTCACTGATAGGTCTCTACCCAGCCTATACTAAGCAGTTTAGGATATGCAGGTAATTATCAACAACAGGTTACAGTAAACAGGCTATGCATCAGAATAGGTAAAGCAGTAGCCGCAGCAATTCTAATGCAAGCATGAGAAAATAGAATGGGCGATATCGGGATGATCAAAGGGGGGGCTTGCCTGGTTGCTCGGCGGCAAGGGCAAGGTCGTCAGCGGTGGCGTCGGGCTCCGGAGCTGCGTCGGTACCGGGAACTGCGTCGGGGTCTAACGAGAGAGAAGAGGGGGAAGAAACAGTATAAATACACAGCGAACAAGAGCAACGCAAAGTACGGCACGACAATATGCAGTGCCGGGTGTGTCCTAACGTATGGTTGCACGTCACCGAGGAAGGGGGAATCCATCCGGGAATGTTTTCCCGGTTCCGGACAAATGTCGGACAGATGACCGGAGGGGGACGGTTGCATGTTCGGATAGTTAGGGACGTGTGGCAGACGAACGGACTTTGTGTTCGGATTCGTCTCGTCGTTCTGAGCAAGTTTTATGTACAAAGTTTTTCGATCGGAGTTACGGATTATTTTATATGATTTTCTAAAGATTTTAGCAATTCCTGGAATTTATTTAATTAACTAAATTAGAATAATCCGAAATAGTGAATGCTGACGTCAGCATGAGGTCAGCAAACTGTTAGGGTTAATTAGGGTTTCATTAATTCACTTAATTATAGATTAATTAGATTAGCTAATTAATTAGTTTAATTAAATAGAGTTAATTAATTAATATTTTATTATTATTATTATTATTTTGTTTTGCCACGGCGCTGGGCCCCAGCGGTCCAGACGCCAAGCGGGTGCGTAACCAAACGGGTGCGAGCGCGTGGGCGTGGGCGCCCAAAGCGGATGCGGCCACGGGCGACAGCGTGCGCCGTAGGTGGCGAGCGGGGCCGCGGTGGGGGCTCGCGGCCGGGGCGCGAGGCGAGGCCACGGCGGTGGGGTGCGCAAGGTGGGGCCGCGGCAGCAGCAGCAGGACGACATGGTCACGCGAGGGGGCGGCCGGGGAGTAGCGCAGCAGAGGGGGGAGGCCAGGCGATGCAGCAATCAGGCCGACGGCGAGGCGCGGTGCGGGCGAGCTGCGGCGCGCACACGGTCAGCGCGGCGCGGCAAAGTGGCGAGGCAGAGGCGAGCGACGTCGGGCGCGCCGCCGCAGCGGGCAGAGGGCTGGCCAGAGCGGGCGCAGCAGAGCTGGGCGGCGGGCGCGAGGGAGCACGGGCGGGCGCGGTCGGCGCGCGGCGAGCGCGAGCGCGAGCGCGCGTGCGCAGAGGGGGGAGAGGAGAGGGGCGATGCTCACGGGCGGTGCAGGTGTACGCCGGCGAGGTTCGGGGAAGCCGGTTGAGGAGGAGGTCGGGGAGGCGACAGGTGACGGCGGGGCGGCGCCGGCGACGTCGTGGTTGGCGGCGACGGCGTCGGGACGCCCGGGGCGCCCAGATCCAGCACTGGGAGGAGGAGCAGGGGATCGAGGGTGGGGGAATTGGATCGGGGGGGATTAGGGTTGGCAAGGCAGGCCATATAGGCCAGGGGCGACAGAGTGGGCCGGCCTGGCTGGGCCAGCTGGGCTACGGCCTAGTGGGGGGGGGGGTTCTGTTTTTCGTTTTCTTTCTTTTTCTGTTTTATATTTCTGGCACCGCTTCCTATTTTCTTTTTGTACCAAACGATTTTTGGTGAACATGAAATTTGGCACATAAATAATACAGATTATTTTGAGCTAGCATAAAAAGTTTGGGGGCAACTGGAGTTAAATAAATAATCGTTTATTTTGAAAGGCCATTTTATTCATTGCTCGACCACTTATTAATTTCCTAGGAATTTATTTGTGATTCAAGTGAAGTTGGTTTTAACATTACAATGATCAGGGGAATTTATAGTATTATTCGAACATTTTAGTTGTACTGTTCGAAGAAATAATTATTTCACTTGCAATTTAAATTTTAATTTGACTTTGATCTTGGACAAGTGGCCATTTGCTTAGTAATTATGATGACATGGCCACAATTAAGGTAAGATCACTGTAGCATGATTCCTGGGGTGTTACACCTGGCACGCTCAGGTGGGTTGTGCCCACCTGGTGGGCCCCCTATGTTACTTATTTGCTCCAATATTTCTTATATATTCCATAAAAAATCCCCATGAAGTTTCAGCTCATTTGGAGTTGTGCAGAATAGGTAGCCTGACGTAGCTTTTTCAGGTCCGGAATTCCAGCTGCCGGTATTCTCCCTCTTTGTATGAACCTTGCATATTATGAGAGAAAAGGCATTAGAATTACTCCAAAAAGAATTATTATACATAAAAACAATATAAATAACAGTAGGAAAACATGATGCAAAATGGATGTATCAGATGCATGTTGGATAGCGGTCGATGTGTGGAGTAATAGTAGTAGATGCAGGCATGAGTCGGTCTACTAATCTTGGACGTGATGCCTATATAATGATCATTGCCTGGATATCATCATAATTATTTGAAGTTCTATTAATTGCCCAACAGTAATTTGTTTACCCGACGTATGCTATTTTTCTCGAGAGAAGCCACTAGTGAAATCTACGGCCCCTGGGTCTCTTCCTTATCATATTTGCCTTCGAGATCTATTTTTATTCGCTTTTATTTTTAGATCTATTAATCCAAAACCCCAAAAATACCTTGCTACAATTTTTTATTATTTATTTTATTTCGTGTTTCCGCGAAATCTATTTATCCAATCTACTACAAATTTTATCTATCTTTTTACCTGGGAGGGATTGACAACCCCTCTTACACGTCGGGTTGCAAGTATTTGTTCTTTGTGTGCAGGCACCATTTACATAGCGTTGCGTGGTTCTCCTACTGGTTCAATAACCTTGGTCTCATCACTGAGGGAAATACCTATCGTAGCTGTGCTGCATCATCCCTTCCTCTTCGGGGAAATACCGACGTAGTTCAAGCCGCATCAGCCGCCCTGGGCGCCTGCCTAGGTGCCCCCCTTTCCTTCCTCAGGGGAAGGAGAAGGTAGGAGCGGGGCCGGCGGCTGCCCTGCCTTATGCGCCCCCCTTTCCTTCCCAAGGTCCGGCGGCCATGAGGTGGGGCCCACCAGCCCCTTGTGGGCTGGTCTGCTCCCCTCGTTGGCCCGTTTGGCCCAATAACTCCCCGTAGGTCTTCCGGAACCCCTTCCGGTGATCCAATATATATCCGGTGCATTCCGAAACTCATTGGAGACCAAATATTATCATCCTATATATCAATCTTTACCTCCGGACCATTCACGAGCTCCTCGTCATGTCCGTGATCTCATCCAGGACTCCGAACAACATTCTGTCACCAACATACATAACTCATATAGTACTATATGGTCAACGAACGTTAAGCGTGCGGACCCTACGCGTTTGAGAATGATGTATACATGACCGAGAAGCTTCTCCGGTCAATAACCAATAGTGGGACCTGGATGCCCATATTGGTTCCTACATATTCTACGAAGATCTTTATCGGGTGAACCTTTATGACAACATACATAGTTCCCTTTGTCTGTCGGTATGTTACTTGCCCGAGATTCGATCGTCGGTATCTCCATACCTAGTTCAATCTCATTACTAGCAAGTCTCTTTACTCATTCTGTAATACACCATATTGCAACTAACTCCTTAGTCACTTTGCTTGCAAGCTTCTTGCGATGATGTATTACCGAGAGGGCCCGGAGATACCTCTCCGTCAAACGGAGTGACAAATCCGAATCTCGATTCATGCCAACTCAACAGACACCTTCGGAGATACCTGTGGAGCACCTTTATGATCACCCAGTTACGAAGTGACGTTTGATAGAACAAGGTATTCCTTCAGTATCCAGGAGTTGCATGATCTCATGGTCGAAGGAATATGTATTTGACATTAAGAAAGCAGTAGCAAAAACTTAATGATCATATGCTATGCTAACGGATGGGTCTTGTCCATCACATCATTCTACTAATGATGTGATCCCATTATCAAATGACAACTCACGTCTATGGTTTGGAAACCTTATCCATCTTTGATCAACGAGCTAGTCTAGTAGAGGCTCACTTGGGACACTGTATTTGTTTATGTATCCACACATGTATTTAAGTTTCCGGTCAATACAATTCTAGCATGAATAATAAATCTTTATCATGATTAAGGAAATATAATCATAATCACTTTACTATTGCCTCTAGGGCATATTTCCAATAGTGTCCCACTTGCACTAGAGTCTATAATCTCGATTACATAGTAATGAATCTAACACCCATGGAGTCTTGGTGCTAATCATGTTTTGCCCGCGGAAGAGGTTTAGTCAATGGGTCTGCCACATTCAGATCCGCATGTACTTTGCAAAGTTCTATGTCTCCATCCTTGACATACTCACGAATGGAGTTGAAGCGTCGCTTGATGTGTTTGGTTCTCTTGTGAAACCTGGGCTCCTTGGCTATGGCAATTGCTCCAGTGTTGTCACAAAAGATTGTCATTGGACCCGATGCACTAGGTATTACGCCCAGATCGGATATGAACTCCTTCATCCAGACTCCTTCATGCGCTGCTTCCGAAGCAGCTATGTACTCCGATTCACATGTAGATCATGCCACGACGCTCTTCTTAGAACTGCACCAATTGACAGCTCCACCATTTAATATAAATACGTATCCGGTTTGAGACTTAGAGTGATCTGGATCTGTGTTGAAGCTAGCATCGACGTAACCCTTTACGACAAGCTCTTCGTCACCTCCATAAATGAGAAACATATCCTTGGTCCTTTCAGGAACTTCAGGATATTCTTGACCGTTGTCCAGTGATCCACTCCTGGATTACTTTGGTACCTCCCTGCCAAACTTATGGCAAGGCACACATCAGGTCTGGTACACAGCATGGCATACATTGTAGAACCTATGGCTGATGCATAGGGAATGACTTTCATTCTCTCTCTATCTTCTGTCGTGGTCAGACTTTGAGTCTGACTCAATTTCACACCTTGCAACACAGGCAAGAACCCTTTCTTTGACTGGTCCATTTTGAACATTTTCAGAACTTTGTCAAGGTATGTGCTTTGTGAAAGTTCTATTAAGCGTCTTGATCTATCCCTATACATCTTGAAGCCCAATATGTAAGAAGCTTCACCGAGGTCTTTCATTGAAAAATTATTATTCAAATATACTTTTATGTTATCCAGAAATTCTATATCATTTCGAATCAGTAATATGTCATCCACATATAATATCAGAAATACTACAGAGCTCCCACTCACTTTCTTGTAAATACAGGCTTCACCATAAGTCTGTATAAAACCAAATGCTTTGATCACCTCATCAAAGCATATATTCCAACTCCGAGATGCTTGCACCAGTCCATAGATGGATCGCTGGAGCTTGCACACTTTGTTAGCATCCTTAGGATCGACAAAACCTTCTGGTTGCATCATATACAACTCTTCTTTAAGGAACCCATTAAGGAATGCAGTTTTGACGTCCATTTGCTAGATTTCATAATCATAAAATGCGGCAATTGCTAACATGATTCTGACATACTTAAGCATCACTAAGGGTGAGAAAGTCTTATCGTAGTCAACCCCTTGAACCTGTCGAAAACCTTTTGTGACAAGTCAAGCTTTGTAGACAGTGATATTACCATCAGCGTCCGTCTTCCTCTTGAAGATCCATTTATTCTCATTGGCTTGCCGATCATCGGGCAAGTCCACCAAAGTCCACACTTTGTTCTCATACATGGATCCTATCTCAGATTTCATGGCCTCAAGCCATTTGTCGGAATCTGGGCTCATTATAGCTTCTTCATAGTTCGTAGGTTCACCGTTGTCTAACAACATGACTTCCAGGACAGGGTTATTGTACCATTCTGGTGCGGTACGTGTTCTGGTCGACCTACGAGGTTCAGTAGCAACTTGATCCAAAGTTTCATGATCATCATCATTAGCTTCTTCCCTAGTTGGTGTAGGCATCATGGGAACGGTTTTCTCTGATGTGCTACTTTCCAATTCGAGAGAAGGTACAACTACCTCATCAAGTTCTACTTTCCTCCCACTCACTTCTTTCGAGAGAAACTCCTTCTCTAGAAATGACCCATTCTTCGCAACAAAGATCTTGCCTTCGGATCTGTGGTAGAAGGTATACCCAATAGTTTCTTTAGGGTATCCTATGAAAACGCACTTCTCCGCTTTGGGTTCGAGCTTATCAGGCTGAAGCCTTTTGACATAAGCGTCGCATCCCCAAACTTTAAGAAACGACAGCTTAGGTTTTTTGCCAAACCATAGTTCATACGGTGTCGTCTCAACGGATTTAGATGGTGGCCTATTTAATGTGAATGTGGATGTCTCTAATGCATAAGCCCAAAATGATAAAGGCAAATCAGTAAGAGACATCATAGAACGCACCGTATCTAATAAAGTACGGTTACAACGTTCAGACACACCATTACGCTGTGGTGTTCTAGGTGGCGTGGATTGTGAAACAATTCCACATTGTTTTAAATGAAGGCCAAACTCGTAACTCAAATATTCACCTCCGCGATGAGATCATAGAAATTTTATTTTCTTGTTACGATGATTCTCCACTTCATTCTGAAATTCTTTGAACTTTTCAAAGGTTTCAGACTTGTGTTTCATCAAGTAGATATACCCATACCTACTCAAATCACCTGTGAAGGTTAGAAAATAACGATACCCACCGCGTGCTTCAACACTCATTAGACCACATACATCGGTATGTATTATTTCCAATAAGTCATTAGCTCGCTCCATTATTCCGAAGAACGAAGTTTTAGTCATCTTACCCATGAGGCATGGTTCGCAAGTATCAAATGAGTCATAATCAAGTGATTCCAAAAGTCCATCCGCATGGAGTTTCTTCATGCGTTTTACACCAATATGACCTAAAAGGCAGTGCCACAAGTATGTTGCACTATCATTATCAACTTTGCATCTTTTGGCATCAATATTATGAATATGTGTATCACTACGATCGAGATTCAACAAGAATAGACCATTCACTAAGGGTGCATGACCATAAAAGATGTTACTCGTAAAAATAGAACAACCATTATTCTCTGACTTAAATGAATAACCGTCTCGCAATAAACAAGATCCAAATATAATGTTCATGCTCAACGCTAGCACCAAACAACAATTACTGAGGTCTAAAACTAATCCCAAAGGAAGATGTAGAGGTAGCGTGCTGACGGCGATCACATCAACCTTGGAACCAATTTCGACCTGCATCGTCACCTCGCCCTTAGCCAATCTTCATTTATTCCACGGCTCTTGTTTCGAGTTACAAATATGAGCAACTGAACTAGTATCAAATACCCAGGTGCTACTATGAGCATTAGTAAGGAACACATCAATAACATGTATATCAAATATGCCTTTGTTCACTTTGCCATCCTTCTTATCTGCCAAGTACTTGGGGCAGTTCCGCTTCCAGTGACCATTTCCCTTGCAGTAGAAGCACTCAGTTTCAGGCTTGGGTCCAGCTTTGGGTCTCTTCATGGCAGTGGCAACTTGCTTGCCATTCTTCTTGAAGTTCCCTTTCTTTCCCTTGCCTTTTTTCTTAAAACTGGTGCTCTTGTTAACCATCAACACTTGATGTTCTTTCTTGATTTCTACCTCCGCGGCCTTAAGCATCGCGAAGAGCTCAGGAATTGTTTTCTCCATCCCTTGCATATTATAGTTCATCACGAAGCCTTTGTAGCTTGGTGGCAGTGACTGAAGAACTCTATCAATAACACTCAGCTGGAAGATCAATTCCCAACTGAGTCAAGTGGTCGTGGTACCCAGACATCCCGAGTATGTGTTCACTGACAGAACTGTTCTCCTCCATCTTACAGCTAAAGAACTTGTTGGAGACCTCATATCTCTCAACCCAGGCATTTGCTTGAAATATTAACTTCAGCTCTTGGAACATCTCATATGCTCCATGGCGTTCAAAACGCTTTTGAAGTCCCGGTTCCAAGCCGTAAAGCATGACACATTGAACTATCAAGTAGTCATCAGATCGAGCCTGCCAAACGTTCACAATGTCTGCATCAGCTCCTGCAGTAGGTCTGTCACCTAGCGATGCATCAAGGACATAATTCTTCTGTGCAGCAATGAGGATAATCCTCAAGTTACGGACCCAGTCCGTGTAGTTGCTACCATCATCTTTCAACTTAGCTTTCTCTAGGAATGCATTAAAATTTAAGGGAACGATAGCACAGGTCATTGATCTACAACATAGATATGCAAAAACTATTAAGACTAACTTCATGATAAATTTTACTCCCTCCGTCTCGGTTTACAGGGCGTGCGCGTAGTTCTAGATCATCAATTTGACTAACTAAATATGAGTTATACGTCACAAAAAGTATATCATTGGATTCTTAAGCGGATGTAGTTTCTAAACATATATTTTTCATCACATATAGTACATATATAGCTAGTTAAATTCTCAACCTAGAATGACGTGCATGCCCTATAAAGCAAGACGGAGGAAGTAGTTCAAATAATCAAATTACTAATGAACTCCCACTTAAATCAACATCCCTCAAGTTGTCTAAGTGATACATGATCCAAATCAACCAACCCATATCCGATCATCACGTGAGATGGGGTAGTCTTCAATGGTGAACATCTCCATGTTGATCATATCTACTATATGACTCAGGTTCGACCTTTCGGTCTCCAGTATTCTGAGACCATGTCTGTACATGCTAGGCTCATCAAGTTTAACCCAAGTATTCTGCATGTGCAAAACTGGCTTACACCCATTGTATGTGAACGTAGAATCTATCACACCCGATCATCACGAGGTGCTTCGAAACGACAAACTTTAGCAACGGTGCATACTCAGGGAGAACACTGTTATCTTGAAATTAAGTGAAGGGATCATCTTCTAATGCTACCGTCGTTCTAAGAAAAATAAGATGCATAAAGGATAAACATCACATGCAATCAAAATATGTGACATGATATGGCCATCATCATCTTGTGCTTTTGATCTCCATCTCCAAAGCAACGGCATGATCTCCATCGTCACCTGCGCGACACCTTGATCTCCATCGTTGCGTCGGGGTTGTCTCGCCAACTATTGCTTCTACAACTATTGCTAATGCATAGCGATAAAGTAAAGCAATTACATGGCGCTTAGTGATTGACACACAGGTTATACAATAATTAAAGACAACCCTAAGGCTCCCGCCGGTTGTCGTACTCATCGACATGCAAGTCGTGAACTTATTACAAAACATGATCATCTCATACATCAACATATATCAAATCACGTCTTGACCATATCACATCACAACATACCTTGCAAAAACAATTTAGATGTCCTCTACTTTGTTGTTGCAAGTTTTACATGGCTGCTATGGGCAACTAGCAAGAACTGTTCTTACCTACGCAAAACCACAGCATTGATTATCAAGTTGTAATTTAACCTTCTTCAAGGACCGCCGTAGTCAAATTAGATTCGACTAAAGTGGGAGAAACTGACACCCGCCAGCCACCTTTATGCAAAACAAGTTGCATGTTAGTCGGTGGAACCGGTCTCATGTACGTGGACATGTAAGGTTGGTCTGAGCCACTTCATCCCACAATACCGCCGAATCAAAATAAGACATTGGTGGTAAGCAATATGAACATCACCGCCCACAACTCCTTTGTGTTCTACTCGTGGATATCATCTACGCATAGACCTGGCTCATGATGCCACTGTTGGGGAACGTTTCATGGAAAACAAAAAAAATTCTACGCACACGCAAGATCTATCCATGGAGATGCATAGCTATGAGAGGGGGAGAGCATCTACATACCCTTGTAGATCGCTAAGCGGAAGCGTTTATAAACGCGGTTGATGTAGTCGTACACCTTCACGATCCGTTCAGATCAAGCACCGAACGCACTGCACCTCCGCGTTCAGCACACGTTCAGCTCGATGACGTCCTCGCCTTCTTGATCCAGCAAGAGGGGCGAAGTAGTAGATGAGTTTTGGCAGCACGACGGTGTGATGACGGTGGTGGTGAAGTTATTTCCGCAGGGCTTCGCCAAGCACAACGGTTTTGGACGGGGCATGAACTAGAGGGAGAGGGGGCGCCGGCACATGGCTTGGGGATTCGTGGTGTGTGGCGCCCCCTCCCCTCCTCACATATATATAGGTTGAGGGGGAGGGGAGGCAGCCCTAGGAGCACCCCCAAGGGAACGGCGGCCGCCCTGGGCGCCTGCCTAGGCGCCTCCCCCTTCCTTCCTGAGAGGGGGGAGGAGAAGGTAGGAGGGGGGCCGGCGGCTGCCCTACCTTAGGATCCCCCCTTTCCTTCCCAAGGGCCGGCGGCATGAGGTGGGGCGCGCCAGCCCCTTGTGGGCTGGTGTGCTCCCCTCGTTGGCCCGTTTGGCCCAATAACTCCCCGTAGGTCTTCCGGAACCCCTTCCGGTGATCCAATAAATATCCGGTGCATTCGGAAACTCTTCCGGAGACCAAATAATATCATCCTATATATCAATCTTTACCTCTGGACCATTCCCGAGCTCCTCATCATGTCCATGATCTCATCCGGTACTCCGAACAACATTCGGTCACCAACATAGATAACTCATATAGTACTATATCGTCAAGAACGTTAAGCGTGCAGACCCTACGGGTTCGAGAATGATGTAGACATGACCGACATGATTCTCCGGTCAATAACCAATAGCTGGACCTGGATGCCCATATTGGTTCCTACATACTCTACGAAGATCTTTATCGGTCGAACCTTTATGAGAACATACATAGTTCCCTTTGTCTGTCAGTATGTTACTTGCCAAGATTCGATCGTCGGTATCTCCATACCTAGTTCAATCTCGTTACCGGCAAGTCTCTTTACTTGTTTTGTAATACATCATCTTGAACTAACTCCTTAGTCACTTTGCTTGCAAGCTTCTTGTGATGCTGTATTACCGAGAGGGCCTAGAGATACTTCTCCGTCAATCGGAGTTACAAATCCCAATCTCGACTCATACCAACTCAACAGACACCTTCGGAGATACTTGTAGAGCACCTTTATGATCACCCAGTTACGAAGTGATGTTTGATAGCACACAAGATATTCCTCCGGTATCCGTGATACGTCTCCAACGTATCTATAATTTTTGATTGTTCCATGCTATTATATTATTTGTTTTGGATGTTTTATATGCATTAATATGCTATTTTATATTATTTTTGGGACTAACTTATTAACCTAGAGCCCAGTGCAAGTTTCTCTTTTTTCCTTATTTTCAGCTTCGCAGAAGAGGAATACCAAACGGAGTCCAAACAGAATAAAACCTTCGCGATGATTTTTCTTGGACCAGAAGACACCCAGGAGACCTGGAGTGCAAGTCAGAAGAGCCATGAGGCGGCCACAAGGGTGGAGGGCGCGCCCCCCTACCTTGTGGGCCCCTCGGTGACCCCCTGTATATTCACATATATTCCCAAACCAACAGAGGCATCCACGAAAACACTTTTCCACCGCCGCAACCTTCTGTTCCCGTGAGATCCCATCTTGGGGCCTTTTCTGGCATCCTGCCGGAGGGGGATTCGATCACGGACGGCTTCTACATCAACTTGATTGCCCTTCCGGTGAAGCGTGACTAGTTTACCACAGACCTACGAATCCATAGCTAGTAGCTAGATGGTTTCTTCTCTCTCTTTGATTCTCAATACCATGTTCTCCTCAATGTTCTTGGAGATCTATCCGATGTAATCTTCTTTTGCGGTGTGTTTGTCGAGATCCGATGAATTGTGGATTTATGATCAGCTTATCTATGAATATTATTTGAATCTTCTCTGAATTCTTTTATGCATGATTTGATATCTTTGTAATTCTCTTCGAACTATCGGTTTGGTTTGGCCAACTAGATTGGTTTTTCTTGCAATGGGAGAAGTGCTTAGCTTTGGGTTCAATCTTGCGGTGTCCTTTCCCAGTGAAAGTAGGGGCATCAAGGCACGTATTGTATTGTTGCCATCGAGGATAAAAAGATGGGGTTTACATCATATTGCTTGAGTTTATTCCTCTACATCATGTCATCTTACTTAATGCGTTACTCTGTTCTTCATGAACTTAATACTCTAGATGCAGGCAGGAGTCAGTCGATGTGTGGAGTAATCGTAGTAGATGCAGAATCGTTTCGGTCTACTTGACACGGACGTGATGCCTATATTTCATAATTATTGCCTTAGATATCGTCATAACTTTGCTCTTTTCTATCAATTGCTCGACAGTAATTTGTTCACCCACCGTATTATTTGCTATCTTGAGAGAAGCCTCTAGTGAAACCTATGGCCCTCGGGTCTATTTTCCATCATATAAGTTTTAGATCTACTATTTTGCAATCTTTTACTTTCAGATCTATAAACCAAAAAACCCAAAAACATTTACTTTATCTTTTGTTTAGTTTTATCTATCTCTATCAGATCTCACTTTTGCAAGTAACCGTGAAGGGATTGACAACCCCTTTATCGCGTTGGGTGCAAGTGTTTGATTGTTTGTGCAGGTATTGGTGATTTGTGCGTTGTCTCCTACTGGATTGATACCTTGGTTCTCTAACTGAGGGAAATACTTATCTCTACTTTGCTGCATCACCCTTTCCTCTTCAAGGGAAAAACCAACACAAGCTCAAGAAGTAGCAGGAAGAATTTCTGGCGCCATTGCCGAGGAGATATACGCCAAGTCAAGACATACCAAGTACCCATCATAAATTCTCATATCTTGCATTACATTATTCGCCATTTGCCTCTCGTTTTCCTCTCCCCCCACTTCTAAAATGATTTTCGAAAAGATTTTCCTTTTTATTCGCCCTTTTTTCATTCGATCTTATGTTTGCTTATGTTTCATGTGCCTTCTATTTTGCTTGCATCTTTTCTTGCTAAAAATCTATTGATATGGATCCACTCAAAGTTTTCTACCGGGATCATCTTCGATCCATATGTGCTCCTGCTAAAACCCCAACTAGTTTATGTAACATCCCAAAATTCTAAATTTTGGAATGTTATATTAAATAAATAGTTTTGATTGATTGTTTGATTGTGGTGTGGTTGCTTGTGTGAAATTGAGTGAAATTTGGAAACTTTTTGAAAGTTGAATGAGAGGGAATAAAATGACTTTCCCAAAACTTTCACCTTGCATTTATGATCTCCATGAATTCATATTCATTTCATCACAAAACCCTAGAGTGAAGATGATATCACTTCTTCCATTTAAATAAATGAAAAGGGTTTTGAAAAGATTTGAATTCCATTTGGAAATATTCCAAATTCGAAAACTTTATGCAACTCAATGATTTTCATGAGAGGAGATAAAATGACTTCTTCAAATTATATGAAATATGAGTTGGAAGTTTAAAACAATCAAATTTAAAGTCCCTTTGAAATTATTTTCAATTTGGAGTTATTTGGTTTTTATTCAAATTATTTTTATCCAAAAATAAAATATATGGAAATTAGGGTAAAATGATTCCCTTCAATATAAAATTAGAGGGAAATAAATTTGAAATCATTTTGGTATTTTTAAAATGATTTTTATTAGGTTTTATTGCAGCAGTAGCACTGTTTGCTTTATTTAAATTTTTGTGAAATTTATTTACCGCTGAAAATATGTTCATCTTTTAGGAAATCTTTTTCTAAAAAATTTGATATATAATATGCCTATGGAAATTTTTCTTATTTTCCGTTTACCTTTTTTTTGTTTTTATTCTAAAAAAAAAACTGTACGAGCGACCGACTGCTATCCTTCACCAGCGTGCGCAACATAGCTAGCAGGTCGGACTATATTATTTTTCCAGTTGTCCTTTAATTTATTTATTTTCTGTTAAAAAAAAAAAACTCCGCGCACGCACACATGCGCGCACACGCGCAGGCCGGCCGAAGGCCCATGCGGCGTCGTTTCTTTTCTTTGTTTTTCCTATATCTTTCGTCTGCCTTTTGTTTACGTTTAGTCCCACATTGCCTAGCTTTTGACCTCTAAGCCTCCTTTCCACCTATAAATATAGACCCATAGAGCCTCCAAAAATCATCCGATTCGGGTTAAATCAATATATTTTGGTTTGACTAGATTCACTAAATAAAAATATTTTTCTTCTCTCCGGCAGGACTTCTGAAAGTTGTCTTCTCTCTCGGAAGTCATCTTTTCTCTACCTTATAAAGGTATCTTTCTTCGTATTTTTTTATATACTCCCGTAGCTTATTATTTCTAGACTAGTACGGTAGAATAATTAGATTTATAAATTAGTCCTTGTATTTACATTTTAGGACTAGAATTCTTTTAGCCATAACTTTTTTTCTTCCGTAAAACAGCTTGGCCCTGATTTTTCAAATAGCCATAACTTTTTACTCGTTCATCCAAATTAGACGAAACCAACGCCAATATTTTTGTCTTGATTCCACCTTTCTAGTGAATCTATCAAATAAACTTTTTGTAACTTTCAAATTTCGAAATTTGTTCAGATTCATATTCAAACTTGTTTTGGCTATAACTTGAGTTTCGTAACTCCGATTTAATTGATTCTTTTTGCTAATTGAAGCTCTTGACCTAAACTTTCTGATAAGACCAAATCCACCCAATTTTGGTACTGTTAGAAATTGTTTTCTGTTGCAAGAGTTAATTGCTAGTTTTCGAAGTTTTTCGAGATCTTTTCTTCGATTCTTTTGCATGAGTGCTTATGTATGCAATTGCTTGCTCACGTTAGATTGAACGGAGTGTGACGAGTAGAACTATCAGGAATTATGTGTGCGAAGGATCTTCATCAACAGTACAAGGCAAGTTCACACTTTGATCATACTCTTCTATACCCAGTTTTTATGCATTAGTTTTATCCTCAAACACTACATGACTAGGATGTGATTAACTTGTGGGTATTGGGAAGTAGATGATGAGGTAGAACCTATTGCCCTTTTATTATAAAACCCTTGGGAGTTACTTCCACGCTATGCTTATGTTGCCATGCTATGCTCATAGACGTGGATTGGGTTTTGAGTGTATCCATGACAGATGTGAGATTTTTAATTAATGGTTCAACTTAAGGTGGCAACTTTAATACACATCTGGGTGGATTGCTTGTTTGGGCACCTGGGGATATACCAGTGTTGTCCTAGGAGATCCCGGGGATATACCGTGTGATCCTCCTACGGTCCGCCACCCAGGCTCAAAGGGATCATAAGATTATTCATGCTAGAAACTTCCGTGTGCAGCCACAAGCTATTATGGGCTCTAGCATAGTTGAGTATGTTACATGACCTCTTTCAGTGGTAGGCTAGCAGATGTAGGGGAAAGTAGGTATAACGGTCTACCCGGAGTAAAGAGTTAATGTTTCTGAAAGACTGTGTCTCGGTCATCCGTTTCTCAAACACCATGTAGTGCGAGAAATCCAACGGAGGAGATCGAGTCTTGTGGGGAAAAGTGCACAAACCTCTGCAGAGTGTAAAAACTAATCATGATTAGCCGTGTCCCCGGTTATGGACATCTTGAGTATCTGGTTCTTGGATTTTCATATTGAATCCCATCACTCTAAATTAATTTGTTGGGATTAATGATTACTTTTAATTGGGATTGAGAGGGGGTTTTACCTTCTCAATGTTTCAACCACCATGATAGTTAAATAAAATAAATTCCTTTGTTGTAGGAAAAAAATTAGCTTTTCGCAAAATCATGTTAAACCTAGAGCCTCCACCAGCCAAATATGCATATAGTGATAGCTATTATTCATCATTATCCTATGGTGTGAATTTGCCAGTACATTCAATGTACTGACCTACATGGCTGCAACGTCTCATGTTGCAGGAATTCTTACGACGAGTAAGTGATACGTTAGGGTTACGATTTCTACACTCAACTTTGCCGTTGGTGTTGATGGGGAATCCACAACCTTGTTGTTACTTCCGCTATATGGATTGAGGTAATAGTATTTACGTTACTTTATACATGTGATTTACCTCTGTTATAAATCCTCGAGTACTTTGTGTGTCAGCATACCGATCCAGGGATGACACTTAAGCACAGAGACTTTGATCCATTCGGGTCGGGTCGCTACAGTTTAGTTGATGGAAAATCTTTAGATGAGCATGCTCATTTTGTGCGTCATCGTTTGTTTGAAAAAGGGAAGCTCTTATGGAATCAAATAAATTGTTTGCTATGCTATCCTTGGAATCTTTGTGAAATTTGTGATTTTACTTGTTGCTCCAAGAACCCTAAAAAACACCTTCCCTACCTATGTGAGTTTAATGATAATGAAATCTTATCTTCTTATGAAAAAGGTGTTTACAGTTACTATGATATCGAACAAATTAAAGAATTTGTTGCTTTTAAGGGTGCTTATGAAGTTGCTTCTTTGATTGAAAAGTATGATATTACTCTCTACAAATCTGAAAATTTTTACATACTTAAATATTGCTATGAAAACTATGCTCATAATGTCTATGTCAAAGAATTTATTGAGAGAATGACCATTGCTTTGGAAGAAAATAATGATATGCATGAATCTATAGATAATTATGATTCCGATGATTTGATTGAAATATCCCTTGATGAACATGATGCTTGCTATTCTTATGGCAATGATACCAATATTTATGGAGATGAATTTGCTATAATTCCTTATGTTAAACATGAGATTGTTGCTATTGCACCCATACTTGATAGTTCCTTGAATCAAAAGCATGATTGCAATGATGTTATTATAAATTCTATTAATGTCAATCGTGCTAGTAATATGCAAAACCCCAAGCTTGGGGATGCTAGTTTTGCTATGTCCTCTACTTATTGCAATGATCATGATTGGGGTGATAATGCTTCTTATGATCTTGAAAATTTATTTAAGCCTCATGATGAATATGTTTGCTATAATATTGAAAGTGGGTTTGGAAGAGTGTCAACTTTAGGGAATAATTATCCCACTACTTTGGAGATTGATAAATCTTATGAAATTTTTGATAAAAGTGGGCTTGGAGAGGTCATGACTTTATCTTATGATAATCCCACTATTTTGGAAGAGTGTCAACTTTGCATGCATGTGTACCATGTTGATAATATTTTATGTGATAGTTATATTGTTGAATTTGATTATGATCCTACATGTAATTATTATGAGAGAGAAAAATATGGTTGTAGTAATTTTCATGTTACAAAATTACCTCTCGTT
This sequence comes from Thinopyrum elongatum, assembly GCA_011799875.1. NCBI lineage: Eukaryota > Viridiplantae > Streptophyta > Magnoliopsida > Poales > Poaceae > Thinopyrum > Thinopyrum elongatum. The sequence continues at coordinate 511,750,342 of CM022301.1, read as the reverse complement.
ATGTTGAGATTGCTTTTGTTTCTTTCTTCTTCCTTGCATATGCTAGTTTTTGCTTGCCTTGATAATTTGTTTGCCTATAAAATGTCTATGCATAGGAAGTATGTTAGACTTAGATGCGTTTGTCATGTGTTTTATGATGCTCTCTTTGCGCTTCAATTCTTGTCTTTCACGTGAGCATCATTAAAATTATCAACGCCTAGCTAAAAGCCTTTAAAGAAAAGCGCTCGTTGGGAGACAACCCAATATTTTTCCTTGCTGTTTTCCAATAAATAATTCATCTAGCCTCTGGTTGGATGTGTTTTTGTGTTTTAATTAGTGTTTGTGCCAAGTAAGACCTTTGGGATGGCTTACGGTGATAGTTGATTTGATCCTGCTGAAAAAAAGAAACTTTTGCGTCCAGTCACAGTATTGTTTAATTTCACTGGAGAGTGAAAAAACTCTAATTTTTTTACACAAGACTGATGTACAAATTGCCTATGTTCTCCAAATGGTTCACCAAATTTGGAATTACAGAAGTATTAGAACAATTCAGATCTTCGCAGACTGTTCTGTTTTTGACAGATTCTGTTTTCTATGTGTTGTTTGCTTATTTTGATGAATCTATGGGTAGTATCGGGGGGTATGAACCATGGAAAATTTGGAATACACTAGAAATTACACCAATATAAATAAAGAATGAGTTCACAACAGTACCAAAAGTGGTGATTTATTTTCTTATACTAACGGAGCTTATGAGATTTTCTGTTGAGTTTTGTGTTGTGAAGTTTTCAAGTTTTGGGTAAGGATTTGATGGACTATGGAATAAGGAGTGGCAAGAGCCTAAGCTTGGGGATGCCCAAGGCACCCCAAGGTAATATTCAAGGACAACCAAGAGCCTAAGCTTGGGGATGCCCCGGAAGGCATCCCCTCTTCCGTCTTTGTTTATCGGTAACTTTACTTGAGGCTATATTTTTATTCACCACATGATATGTGTTTTGCCTGGAGCGTCTTTTATGATATGAGTCTTTACTTTTTAGTTTGCCACAATCATCCTTTCTGTACACACCTTTTGAGAGGGACACGCATGAATCGTGATTTATTAGAATACTCTATGTGCTTCACTTATATCTTTTAAGCTAGGCAATTTTGCTCTAGTGCTTCACTTATATCTTTTTAGAGCACGGTGGTGGTTTTATTTTATAGAAATTGTTGAACTCTCATGCTTCACTTATATTATTTTGAGAGTCCTTTTAAACAGCATGGTAATTTGGCTTGGTTATGAATTTAGTCCTAATATGATAGGCATCTAAGAGGGATATAATAAAAACTTTCATATAAAGTGCATTGAATACTATGAGAAGTTTGATTCCTTATGATTGTTTTGAGATATAAAGATGGTGATATTAGAGTCATGCTAGTGAGTAATTGTGGATTGTAGAAATACTTGTGTTAAAGTTTGTGATTCCCATAGCATGCACGTATGGTGAACCGTTATGTGATGAAGTCGGAGCATGATTTATTTATTGATTGTCTTCCTTATGAGTGGCGGTCAGGGACGAGCGATGTTCTTTTCCTACCAATCTATCCCCCTAGGAGCATGCGCGTAGTACTTTGTTTCGATGTAATAGATTTTTGCAATAAGTATGTGAGTTCTTTATGACTAATGTTGAGTCCATGGATTATACGCACTCTCACCCTTCCACCATTGCTAGCCTATCTAGTGCCGCGCAACTTTCGCCGGTACCATACACCCACCATATACCTTCCTCAAAACAGCCACCATACCTACCTATTATGGCATTTCCATAGCCATTCTAAGACATATTGCCATGCAACTTTCCACCGTTCCATTTTATTATGAGGAAAGGATGATGGAAGCTATGATTCCCCCACAAGTCAGGATGAGTCTCCGGACTTTACAAAAAATAAAAGAGGCCAAAGAAGCCCACACACAAAAAAGAGAGAAAAGAGAGAAGGGGCAATGTTACTATCCTTTTTCCACACTTGTGCTTCAAAGTAGCACCATGATCTTCATGATAGAGAGTCTCCTATGTTGTCACTTTCATATACTAGTGGGAATTTCTCATTATAGAACTTGGCTTGTATATTCCAATGATGGGCTTCCTCAAATTGCCCTAGGTCTTCATGCGCAAGCAAGTTGGATGCACACCCACTTAGTTTCTTTTGAGCTTTCATAAACTTATAGCTCTAGTGCATCCATTGCATGGCAATCCCTACTCACTCACATTGATATCTATTGAGGGGCATCTCCATAGCCCATTGATACGCCTAGTTGATGTGAGACTATCTCCTTCTTTTTGTCTTCTCCACAACCACCATATTCTATTCCACCTATAGTGCTATGTCCATGGCTCACGCTCATGTATTGCGTGAAAATTGAAAAAGTTTGAGAACATCAAAAGTATGAAACAATTGCTTGGCTTGTCATCGGGGTTGTGCATAATTTGAATATTTTGTGTGACGAAGATGGAGCATAGCCAGACTATATGATTTTGTAGGGATAGCTTCTTTGGCCATGTTATTTTGAGAAGACATAATTGCCTTGTTATTATGCTTGAAGTATTATTGTTTTTATGTCAATAATAAACTTTTGTTCTGAATCTTATGGATCTGAACATTCATGCCACAATAAAGAAAAATTACATGGATAAATATGTTAGGTAGCATTCCACATCAAAAATTCTGTTTTTATCATTTACCCACTCGAGGACGAGCAGGAATTAAGCTTGGGGATGCTTGATACGTCTCCAACGTATCTATAATTTTTGATTGTTCCATGCTATTATATTATCTATTTTGGATGTTTTATATGCATTAATATGCTATTTTATATTATTTTTGGGACTAACTTATTTTATATTATTGTTTTTTAGCTCCGCAGAAAAGGAATACCAAACGGAATAAAACCTTCGCGATGATTTTTCTTGGACCAGAAGACACCCAGGAGACTTAGAGTGCAAGTCAGAAGAGCCTCAAGGCGGCCAGAGGCATCCACGAAAACACTTTTCCACCGCCGCAACCTTCTGTTCCCGTGAGATCCCATCTTGGGGCCTTTTTCGGCATCCTGCCGGAGGGGGATTCGATCATGGAGGGCTTCTACATCAACTCTATTGCCCTTCCGATGAAGCGTGAGTAGTTTACCACAGACCTACGGGTCCATAGCTAGTAGCTAGATGGCTTCTTCTCTCTCTTTGATTCTCAATACCATGTTCTCCTCGATGTTCTTGGAGTTCTATCCAATGTAATCTTCTTTTGCGGTGTGTTTGTCGAGATCTGATGAATTGTGGATTTATGATCAGCTTACCTATGAATATTATTTGAATCTTCTCTGAATTCTTTTATGCATGATTTGATATCTTTGTAATTCTCTTCGAACTATCGGTTTGGTTTGGCGAACTAGATTTGTTTTTCTTGCAATGGGAGAAGTGCTTAGCTTTGGGTTCAATCTTGCGGTGTCCTCACCCAGTGACAGTAGCGGTAGCGAGGCACGTATTGTATTGTTGCCATCGAGGATAAACAGATGGGGTTTACATCATATTGCTTGAGTTTATTCCTCTACATCATGTCATCTTACTTAAAGTGTTACTCTGTTCCTCATGAACTTAATACTGTAGATGCAGGAAGGAGTCGGTCGATGTGTGGAGTAATAGTAGTAGATGTAGGCAGGAGTCGGTCTACTTGACACGGACGTGATGCCTATATTTCATAATCATTGCCTTGGATATCGTCATAACTTTGCGCTTTTCTATCAATTGCTCGACAGTAATTTGTTCACCCACCGTAATATTTGTTATCTTGAGAGAAGCCTCTAGTGAAACCTATGGCCCTGGGTCTATTTTCCATCATATAAGTTTCCACTCTACTATTTTGCAATCTTTTACTTTCAGATCTATAAACCAAAAAACCCAAAAATATTTACTTTATCTTTTGTTTAGTTTTATCTATCTCTATCAGATCTCACTTTTGCAAGTAACCGTGAAGGGATTGACAACCCCTTTATCGCGTTGGGTGCAAGTGTTTGATTGTTTGTGCAGGTATTGGTGATTTGTGCGTTGTCTCCTACTGGATTGATACCTTGGTTCTCTAACTGAGGGAAATACTTATCTCTACTTTGCTGCATCACCCTTTCCTCTTCAAGGGAAAAACCAATGCAAGCTCAAGAAGTAGCAATCCGGGAGTTGCATGATCTCATGGTCGAAGAAATATGTATTTGACTTTAAGAAAGTAGTACCAAAAACTGAACGATCATATGCTATGCTAACGGATGGGTCGTGTCCATCACATCATTCTACTAATGATGTGATCCCGTTATCAAATGACAACTCATGTCTATGTTTAGGAAACCTTAAGCATCTTTGATCAACGAGCTAGTCTAGTAGAGGCTCGATCACTAGGGACACTATATTTGTTTATGTATCCACACATGTATTTAAGTTCCCAGTCAATACAATTCTAGCATGAATAATAAATCTTTATCATGATTATGGAAATATAATAATAATCACTTTATTATTGCCTCTAGGGCATATTTCCAACACTGCCTGCATCTACTACTATTACTCCACACATCGACCGCTATCCAGCATGCATCTAGTGTATTAAGTTAACAAGAACGGAGTAACACCTTAAGCAAGATGACATGATGTAGAGGGATAGATCCAATCAATATGAATAAACCCCATCTTTTTATCCTTAATGGAAACAATACAAATACGTGTCATGTCCCCTTCTGTCACTGGGATTGAGCACCACAAGATTGAACCCATTACAAAGCACCTCTCCCATTGCAAGAAAAATAAATCTAGTTGGCCAAACCAAATCAATAGATCGGAGTGAAATACAAAGCTATATAAATCATGCATAAAAGAGTTCAGAGAAGACTCAAATAATATTCATAGATAATCTGAACATAAACCCACAATTCATCGGATCTCAACAAACGCACCGCAAAAGAAGATTACATCGAATAGATCTCCAAGAACATTGAGGAGAACATTGTATTGAAGATCAAAGAGAGAGAAGAAGCCATCTAGCTACTAGCTATGGACCCGTAAGTCTGTGGTAAACTACTCACACATCATCGAAAGGGAAGCAAGGTTGATGTAGAAGACCCCAAGATGGGATCTCATGTGAACAGAAGCTTGCGGCGGCGGAAAAGTATTTTTTGTGTGCCCTCTGGTCTTCAGGGAATATTTGGATATTTATAGAAGAAAAAATAGGGTTGGAAGTGCCACCAGGGGCCCACAAGTTTGGGGGCGCGCCCTCCGAGCTTGTGGCCATCTCGTGACCCTTCTGGCCTCCTCTCGAAGCTTCCTGGGTGTCTTGTTGTCCAAGAAAAATCATCAAAAAGTTTCGTTCCATTTGGACTCCGTTTGGTATTGATTTTCTGTAAAGGCAAAAACAAGGAAAAAAACAGCAACTGGCACTGGGCACTAGGTTAATAGGTTAGTCCCAAAAAATGATATGAATAGCATAATAATGCATATAAAACATCCAAGATGGATAATATAATAGCATGGAACAATCAAAAATTATAGATACGTTGGAGACGTATCAAGCATCCCCAAGCTTAATTCCTGCTTGTCCTCGAGTAGGTAAATGATAAAAACAGAATTTTTGATGTGGAGTGCTACCTAACATGTTTATCATGTAATCTTTCTTAATGTGGCATGAATATTAAGATCCATAAGATTCAAAACAAAGGTATAATATTGACATAAAAACAATAATTCTTCAAGCATACTAAAATGTAATCGTGCATTTTCAAAATAGCACGGCCAAAGAAAGCTATCCCTACAAAATCATATAGTCTTGTCATGCTCCATCTTGTTAACACAAAGTATTTATCATGCACAACCCCGATGACAAGCCAAGCAATTGGTTCATACTTTTTAATACGCTTCAGCGTTTTCAACTCTCATGTAATACATGAGCGTGAGCCATGGATATAGCACTATGAGTGGAATAGAATATGATGTTGGAGGTTGTGTGGAGAAGACAAAAAAGAAGAAAGTCTCACATTGACGAGGCTAATCAACGGGATATCGAGATGCCCATCAATTGATATCAATGCAAGGAGTAAGGATTGCCATGCAACAGATGCACTAGAGCTATAAGTGTATGAAAGCTCAAAAGAAAACTAAGTGGGTGTGCATCCAACTTGCTTACTCATGAATACCTCGGGCATTTGAGGAAGCCCATCGTTGGAATATACAAGCCAAGTTCTATAATGAAAAATTCCCACTAGTATATATGAAAGTGACAAAATAGGAGACTCTCTATCATGAAGAACATGGTGCTACTTTGAAGCACAAGTGTGGAAAAGGATAGTAACATTGTCCCTTCTCTCTTTTTCTCTCATATTTCTTTTTTTCTTTTTATTTTTTTTATTTTTGTTGGGCACTTTGGCCTCTCTCTTTTTTCTTGGGCTCATTTGGCCTCTTTTTTCATTTTTTTTATTCCTCACATGGAACAATGCTCTAATAATGCATATGATCATCACACTTCTTTTTTACTTACAACTCAATACTAGAACAAAAATATGAATCTATATGAATGCCTCCGGCGGTGTACCGAGATGTGCAATGATCTAGCGTGACATGTATAAAAAATATGTACGATGGCGGAGCCACAAATACTATGCCAACTATATGATCATGCAAAGCAATATGACAATGATGATATGTGTCATAATAAAATGGAAGGGTGGAAGTTCCATGGCAATATATCTCGGAATGGATATGGAAATGCCATAATAGGTAGGTATGGTGGCTGTTTTGAGGAAGATATAAGGAGGCTTATGTGTGATAGAGTGTATCATGTCACGGGGTTTGGATGCACCGGCAAAGTTTGCACCACAACTCAAGGTGAGAAGGGGCAATGCACGGTACCGAAGAGGCTAGCAAAATGCGGAAAGGTGAGAGTGCGTATAATCCATGGACTCAACATTAGTCATAAAGAACTCACATACTTATTGCAAAAGTTTATTAGCCCTCGAAGCAAAGTACTACTACGCATGCTCCTAGGGGATAGATTGGTAGGAAAAGACCATCGCTCGTCCCCGACCACCACTCATAAGGAGTTCAATCAATAATAAATCATGCTCCAATTTCATCGCGTAACGCGAGACCATACGTGCATGCTTAGGGAATCACAAACCTTAACACAAATATTCTTACTAAACCACAATTACTAACTAGCAGGACTCTAATATCACCATCTTTATATCTCAAAACAATTGCAAGGAATCAAACTTCTCATATATTCAATGATCTTCATGAAAGTTTTTATTATATCCCTCTTGAATACCCATCATATTAGGACTAAATTCATAACCCAAGAAAATTGCCATATTATTTATAAGACTCTAAAAATAATATAAGTGAATCATGAGAGTTCATCAATTTCTTTAAAATATAACCACCGCCGTGCTCTATAAGATATGAGTGAAGCACTAGAGCAACTGCCTAGCTCAAAAAATATAAGTGAAGCTCAAAGAGTATTCTAAAAAATTCACGAATAATGTGTGTCCCTCTCAAAAAGGTGTGTCCATCAAGGATGATTGTGGTAAACTAAAAAGCAAATAAAGCAAAGACTCGTATAATACACGATGCTCCAAGCAAAACTCATATCATGTAGTGAATAAAAATATAGCCTCAAGTGATTACCGATGGATTGTAGACAAAAGAGAGGATGCCATCCGGGGCATCCCCAAGCTTAGACGCTTGGTTCTCCTTGAATATTAGAGCATCTCCACTCGCCCCCCCCCCCCAAACATGCCCCCAGGGATCTTTTTTTAGCGCCGGCGCCAAAAAATCGGCCCAGTCGCGCCCCCAGGACCTTGTTTATCGCCGGTTTGGGCCGAAATAACAGTCGGCGATCCCGAGCCAAACCCAAGCCCCCGGGGGGCGCCGGCCGAAGCCAAAAGGCGCGTGGGTCCACTGTGTCAGCGAGAGACATGCCTTTTCCCGCCGATCCCCCACTTTTCCCTCCATTTCTCATTGCTTCCCCCCCCCCTTCTGCCCCTCCTCTCCTGCCATTCTCCTCCCACTCCCCGCCATCCGGCCGCCATCCCGCCATGCCGCCAAAGAAGTACTCGGCCCCTCGCGCCGCTGGCAAAACCACCGGGCATGTCGAACGCCGACTGGAGGGCAGAGGTTCAGCCCCGGGAGGTTGTCACCACCGACCGGCGGAACAGGCTCAATGCCAAGAGGGCGCGGGACGCGGCGGCGGCAACGGCGGCAGAGGCGTCTCGCGCGGGGATGATGAATGCGCCCGGCGGCCATGGCCCGCAAGCTGCCTGGAGCCAGCAGAGCGTCGGGTCGCCAGCCAGCTTCTCGCCAACGCCACCGGCTATGCCATGGGGGTACGCACCTTCGCCGGCGCGTGGCCTACGCCGAATTTTTGAGTATGTTTGATCGTCGAACTGTAATGGTGATCGCCGAACATTATGGTAGCCGTCGATCGCCGAACTTGTGGCATTTTTTGGGTAGCGGGAAATGGCAAATTTGAATTTATGGGCATCTTGGGGCCGAAACCTGGGGGCGTGGCTGGGAACTGGATCGCCCCCAGGGCCAAAAAAGCGTCGACGCTTGGGCGAAACCACAATCGCCGGATGCGCTGGGTGGCAGAACGAGTGGAGATGCTCTTACCTTGGGGTGCCTTGGGCGTCCCCAAGCTTAGACTCTTGCCACTCCTTATTCTTTAGTCCATCAAAACTTCCCCCAAAAGTAGAAAACTTCACAACACAAAACTCAACAGAAAACTCGTGAGATCCATTAGTATAATAAAACAAATCACCACTTTAGGTACTGTTGTAAACTCATTCCAATTTCATATTAGCATTATATATAATGTATTCTAACTTCACCATGGTTCATACCCTCCAATATTGTTCGCACACGAACACGTCACCATGTACCCTCGACGCCGGGGGCGATGCACCGCAACTCACGTCGAAGGAGACCCGTCCGGAAGCGCGGTATGCAAGCAATCCGGTGGGTGCTTTTGTAGACCCGAAGCCCCGCTTGCCCGGGAGGGAACCCGTCAGGGCTCGCGACGGCTATCGGCTGCTCCAGGTCAATTTGCTCGCCCCAAGAGCCTCGTGGATCCGCAGCCCTCCGGCGTGAAGGACTAGCGAAGAACAAGAAGAAAGATACAAGGGAGAGGGATAAAAAGTAGATGAACACAAAAAAGTAGTAGATTGATTGATCGATTATATGTTGCTCAATCGGCCGTCACCTCTCATCTATTAATGAGGTGGCTGGACTTCCCGTACAAGAAAAAGACTCCAAATCCCATCCAAATCTTTCCAAAATTAACCGAACTCAGATTTAGGAAAATTTGAGACATCAGTTCGGTTTTTGACTCTCACAGGCCACAAACGACATCGGATGAAGATGCGCCCAAGAGAAAATTTAACCGTTTCGACGGCACGAACAACTTTCTTGTTGAACGTTTTTCGATTCGAGGCCATCTTCAGGGCCGAATCACTCGTGCAAGACAGACTATTATTCGCGCTATCCACCAGACATCAGACGGCGCGCCACTTTTGGCTCGTGACAGGGCCGCACTCAGGTGGCTCTAACTTTTACATCCGATCTTAGATTGAGATGATTTTTATATCAAAATCGACCATTTCGATGAGACGAAGAAAAATCATGTAGAAAGTTTTCTCATTTCAGGCAGTCTTTAAGGTGTAATTGGCCGAACAGTGCTCTGGATACAAAATCTCAGTATTTCAAACACAACTTCGGCCTTCGAGATGAGATTAGATGGTGATGGCACAAACTTCGAAGATGTTCATGTCAACAATACGGAACTTTTTCATGTAGATCACTTCTCCATTTGAGACCATCTTAATTGTATTTCGTACCATGCCAAAATCTGATGTCAACACATGCCCCCCTGTTTTTCGGCAAAACTAGTGTGCCAAAAAATAACTTGCACAAAGTTTGTTCTAAGGACGATGTCAACACTCCATCGGCCATTTGCATGTTTTTAGGATGATAAGTATATATCGGCCATTGCTTGTTTGAACCTCTTGATGCAAACTTGGGTGAAAACTTCTCAACTTCTGTAACAATCCGGTGATAAAGTTCCATAGATATGTATCTCAAAACCATCCTCCGAACTATATTGTTCACCCTTTTGCTAGGATTTTGCAGATAATCACGAATGAACTTCTTCCAATCCTTGCTTCGCCTGCATAAAATTTCATTAGTGGTCGAAGCGATGAGCTCCAATTCAGCCTTACTGACGTTGGCGAGAATAAGCATCGGCTATTGATAGATATATGCAATACACCATGATCAACAAAGTAGCTGGATGCTTGCTGTGCCAACTCATTTGCTCTTCAATTGTCATGTTGATACGTCTCCAACGTATCTATAGTTTTTGATTGTTCCATGCTATTATATTATCTGTTTTGGATGTTTTATATGCATTAATATGCTATTTTATATTATTTTTGGGACTAACTTATTAACCTAGGGCCCAGTACCAGTTTCTGTTTTTTCCTTGTTTTTGAGCTTCGCAAAAAAGGAATACCAAACGGAGTCCAAACGGAATAAAACTTTCACGATGATTTTTCTTGGACCAGAAGACACCCCGGAGACTTGGAGATGAAGTCAGAAGAGCCACGAGGCGGCGACAAGGGGGGTGGGCGCGCCCCCCTACCTTGTGGGCCCCTCGGTGACCCCCTGACCTAGATCTTCCTCCTATATATTCACATATATTCCCAAACCACCAAAGGCATCCATGAAAACACTTTTCCACCGACACAACCTTCTGTTCCCGTGAGATCCCATCTTGGGGCCTTTTCCGGCATCCTGCCGGAGGGGGATTCGATCATGGAGGGCTTCTACATCAACTCTATTGCCCTTCCGATGAAGCGTGAGTAGTTTACCTCAGACCTACGGGTCCATAGCTAGTAGCTAGATGGCTTCTTCTCTCTCTTTGATTCTCAATACCATGTTCTCCTCGATGTTCTTGGAGATCTATCTGATGTAATCTTATTTTGCGGTGTGTTTGTCGAGATCTGATGACTTGTGGATTTATGATCAGCTTATCTATGAATATTATTTGAATCTTCTCTGAATTATTTTATGCATGATTTCATATCTTTGTAATTCTCTTCGAACTATCGGTTTAGTTTGGCCAACTAGATTGGTTTTTCTTGCAATGGGAGAAGTGCTTAGCTTTGGGTTCAATCTTGCGGTGTCCTCTCCCATTGACAGAAGGGGCAGCAAGGCACGTATTGTATTGTTGCCATCGAGGATAAAAAGATGGGGTTTACATCATAATGCTTGAGCTTATTCTTCTACATCATGTCATCTTACTTAAAGCGTTACTCTGCTCTTCATGAACTTAATCGATGCAGGAAGGAGTCGGTCGATGTGTGGAGTAATAGTAGTAGATGCAGGCAGGAGTCGGTCTACTTGACACGGACGTGATGCCTATATTTCATAATCATTGCCTTGGATATCGTCATAACTTTGCGCTTTTCTATCAATCGCTCGACAGTAATTTGTTGACCCACCATATTATTTGCTATCTTGAAAGAAGCCTCTAGTAAAACCTATGGCCCCCGGGTCTATTTTCCATCATATAAGTTTCCGATCTACTATTTTGCAATCTTTTACTTTCCGATCTATACACCAAAAAACCCAAAAATATTTACTTTATCTTTTGTTTAGTTTTATCTATCTCTATCAGATCTCACTTTTGCAAGTGACCGTGAAGGGATTAACAACCCCTTTATCACGTTGGGTGCAAGTGTTTGATTGTTTTTGCAGCTATTGGTGATTTGTGTGTTGTCTCCTACTGGATTGATACCTTGGTTCTCTAACTGAGGGAAATACTTATCTCTACTTTGATGTATCACCCTTTCCTCTTCAAGGGAAAAACCAACACAAGCTCAAGAACTAGCAGGAAGAATTTCGGGCGCCGTTGCCGGGGAGATCTACGTCAAGTCAAGACATACCAAGTACCCATCATAAAACTCTCATCTCTTGTATTACATTATTCACCATTTGCCTCTCGTTTTCCTCTCCCCCACTTCTAAAATGATTTTCGAAAAGATTTGCCTTTTTCTTCGCCCTTCTTCCATTTGTCTTTTTCGTTTGCCTTTTGTTTGCTCGTGTGTTAGATTGCTTGCTTTGTCACGATGGCTCAAGAGAATATTAAATTGTGTGACTTTTCCAATACTAATAACAATGATTTTATTAGTACTCTGATTGCTCCTGCCACTAGTGTGGAATCTTATGAAATTAATGCCGCTTTGCTGAATCTTGTTATGAAAGATCAATTTTCCAGCCCTCCTAGTGAAGATGCCGCATCCCATCTGAATAATTTAGTTGAGTTGTGTGATATGCAAAAGAAGAAAGATGTGGATAATGATATTGTTAAATTGAAACTATTTCTGTTCTCACTTCGAGATCGTGCTAAAACTTGGTTTTCATCTTTGCCTAAAAAAAGTATTGATTCATGGAATAAGTGTAAAGATGCTTTTATTTCCAAGTATTTTCCTCCCGCTAAGATCATCTCCCTTAGGGACGATATTATGAATTTTAAGCAACTTGATCATGAACATGTTGCACAATCTTGGGAGAGGATGAAATTGATGATACGAAATTGCCCTACTCATGGTTTGAATTTGTGGATGATTATACAAAAAAATTATGCCGGATTGAATTTTGCTTCTAGAAATCTTTTAGATTCGGCCGCGGGAGGTTCTTTTATGGAAATTACTCTAGGACAAGCTACTAAAATCCTAGATAATATTATCGTTAATTATTCTCAATGGCATACCGAAAGATCTTCCACTGGTAAAAAAAGTGCATGCGATTGAAGAGATTAATGTTTTGAGTGGAAAGATGGATGAACTTATGAAATTATTTGCTAGCAAGAGCGCTTCTTTTGATCCTAATGATATGCCTTTGTCTACTTTGATTGAAAATAATAATGAATCTATGGATGTGAATTTTGTTGGTATGAACAATTTTGGTAATAACGCGTAATCCTAGGCCGTTTCCTAGTAATTCCTCTAATAATTATGGTAATTCCTACAACAATTCTTATGGAAATTATAATAAGATGCCCTCTGATTTTGAGAATAGTGTTAAAGAATTTATGAGTTCGCAAAAGAATTTTAATGCTTTGGTTGAAGAAAAATTGCTTAAGATTGATGATTTGGCTAGGAACGTGGATAGAATTGCTCTTGATGTTGATTCTTTGAAAATTAGATCTATTCCACCCAAGCATGATATCAATGAATCTCTAAAGGCTATGAGAATCTCCATTGATGAGTGTAAAGAAAGAACCGCTAAGATGCGTGCTAAACGAGATTGGTTTGTAAAAGCATGTTCTTCTAGTTTTTGTGAAAATAATGATGACGATCTTAAAGTGATTGATGTGACTCCTATTGAATCTTTGTTTTCCAATATAAATCTTGATAAATATGGGACTGGAGATGAGTCAACTTTAGTTAAAAGGCATCCCAATGATTCGGAGTTTTTAGATCTTGATGCAAAAATTGATAAAAGTGGGATTGGAGAGGTCAAAACTTTAAGTAGCGATGAACCCACTCTTTTGGATTTCAAGGAATTTAATTATGATAATTGTTCTTTGATAGATTGTATTTCCTTGTTGCAATCCATGTTGAATTCTCCTCATCCTTATAATCAAAACAAAGCTTTTACTAAACATATCGTTGATGCTATGATGCAATCTTTTGAAGAAAAGCTTGAATTGGAAGTTTCTATCCCTAGAAAACTTTATGATGAGTGGGAACCTAATATTAAGATTAAGATTAAAGATTATGAGTGCCATGCTTTATGTGATTTGGGTGCTAGCATTTCCACAATTCCAAAAACTTTATGTGATGTGTTAGGTTTCCGAGAATTTGATGATTGTTCTTTAAATTTTCATCTTGCGGATTCCACTATTAAGAAACCTATGGGAAGGATTAATGATGTTCTTATTGTTGCAAATAGGAATTATGTGCCCGTAGATTTCATTGTTCTTGATATAGATTGTAATCGTACATGTCCTATTATTCTTGGTAGACCTTTCCTTAGAACGATTGGTGCAATTATTGATATGAAAGAAGGAAACATTAGATTTCAATTTCCATTAAGGAAGGGCATGGAACACTTTCCTAGAAATAAAATTAAATTGCCTTATGAATCTATTATGAGAGCTACTTATGGATTGCATGCCAAAGATGACAATACCTAGATCTATTTGTGTTTTTATGCCTAGCTAAGGGCGTTAAACAATAGCGCTTGTTGGGAGGCAACCCAATTTTATTTTTGTTCTTTGCTTTTTGGTTCTGTTTTTTAATAAATAATTCATCTAGCCTATGGTTGGATGTGTTTTTGTGTTTTAATTAGTGTTTGTACCAAGTAAGACCTTTGGGATGGCTTACGGTGATAGTTGAATTGATCCTTCTGAAAAACAGAAACTTTTGCGTCCAGTCACAGAATTGTTTAAATTCACTGGAGCGTGCAAAAACTCTGAATTTTGTACACAAGATTGATATACCAATTGACTCTGTTTTCCTAATTTTTCAGAATTTTTGGAGTTACATAAGTATTACAACAATGCGGATCTTCGCAGACTGTTCTGTTTTTTATAGATTCGGTTTTCTATGTGTTGTTTGCTTATTTTGATGAATCTATGGGTAGTATCGGGGGGTATGAACCATGGAAAAGTTGGAATACATTAGATATTACACCAATATAAATAAAGAATGAGTTCACAACAGTACCAAAAGTGGTGATTTATTTTCTTATACTAACGGAGCTTATGAGATTTTCTGTTGAGTCTTGTGTTGTGAAGTTTTCAAGTTTTGGGTAAGGATTTGATGGACTATGGAATAAGGAGTGGAAAGAGCCTAAGCTTGGGGATTCCCAAGGCACCCCAAGGTAATATTCAAGGATAACCAAGAGCCTAAGCTTGGGGATGCCCCGGAAGGCATCCCCTCTTTCGTCTTTGTCTATCGGTAACTTTACTTGAGGCTATATTTTTATTCACCACATGATATGTGTTTTGCTTGGAGCGTCTTGTATGATATGAGTCTTTGCTTTTTATTTTGCCACAATCATCCTTGCTGTACACACCTTTTGAGAGGGACACGCATGAATCATGATTTATTAGAATACTCTATGTGCTTCATTTATATCTTTTGAGCTAGGCAATTTTGCTCTAGTGCTTCACATATATCTTTTTAGAGCACGGCGGTGGCTTTATTTTGTAGAAATTATTGAACTCTCATGCTTCACTTATATTATTTTTAGAGTCTTTTTAAACAGCATGCTAATTTTCTTTGGTTATAAATTTAGTCCTAATATGATAGGCATCCAAGAGGGATATAAAAACTTTCATATAAAGTGCATTGAATACTATGAGAAGTTTGATTCCTTATGATTGTTTTGAGATATAAAGATGGTGATATTAGAGTCATGCTAGTGAGTAATTGTGAATTTGAGAAATACTTGTGTTAAGGTTTGTGATTCCCGTAGCATGCACGTATGGTGAACCGTTATGTAACGAAGTTGGAGCATGAGGTATTTTTTGATTCTCTTCCTTATGAGTGGTGGTCGGGGACGAGCGATGGTATTTTCCTACCAATCTATCCCCCTAGGAGCATGTGCGTAGTACTTTGTTTCGATGTAATAGATTTTTGCAATAAGTATGTGAGTTCTTTATGACTAATGTTGAGTCCATGGATTATACACACTCTCACCCTTCCACCATTGCTAGCCTCTCTAGTGCCGCGCAACCTTCGCCGGTACCATACACCCACCATATACCTTCCTCAAAAGAGCCACCATACCTACCTATTATGGCATTTCCATAGCCATTCCGAGATATATTGCCATGCAACTTTCCACCGTTCCATTTTATTATGACACGTTCCATCATTATCATATTGCTTTGCATGATCATGTAGTTGACATCGTATTTGTGGCAAAGCCACCTTTCATAATTATTTCATACATGTCACTCTTGAGTCATTGCACATCCCGGTACACCGCCGGAGGCATTCATATAGAGTCATATTTTGTTTTAAGCATCGAGTTGTAATTTTTGAGTTGTAAGTAAATAAGAGTGTGATGATTTTCATTATTAGAGCATTGTCCCATGTGAGGAAAAAAATAAAAGGGAGGCCAAAGGCCAAACAAAAAATGAGAGAAAAAGAGAGAAGGGGCAATGTTACTATCCTTTTTTCCACACTTGTTCAAAGTGGCACCATGATCTTCATGATAGAGAGTCTCCTATGTTGTCACTTTCATATGCTAGTGGGATTTTTTCATTATAGAACTTGGCTTGTATATTCCAACGATGGGCTTCCTCAAATTGCCCTAGGTCTTCATGAGCAAGAAAGTTGGATGCACACCCACTTAGTTTTCTTTTGAGCTTTCATAAACTTATAGCTCTAGTGCATCCGTTGCATGGCAATCCCTACTCACTCACATTGATATCTATTGATGGGCATCTCCATAGCCCGTTAATACGCCTAGTTGATGTGAGACTATCTCCTTCTTTTTGTCTTCTCCACAACCACCATATTCTATTCCACCTATAGTGATATGTCCATGGCTCACGCTCATGTATTGCGTGAAAGTTTAAAAGTTTGAGAACATCAAAAGTATGAAACAATTGCTTGGCTTGTCATCGGGGTTGTGCATGATTTGAATATTTTGTGTGATGAAGATGGAGCATAGCCAGACTATATGATTTTGTAGGGATAAGCTTTCTTTGGCCATGTTATTTTGAGAAGACATAATTGCCTTGTTAGTATGCTTGAAGTATTATTGTTTTTAGATCAATATTAAACTTTTGTTTTGAATCTTATGGATCTGAACATTCATGCCACAATAAAGAATAATTACATCGATAAATATGTTAGGTAGCATTCCACATCAAAAATTCTGTTTTTATCATTTACCTACTCGAGGACGAGCAGGAATTAAGCTTGGGGATGCTTGATACGTCTCCAACGTATCTATAATTTTTGATTGTTCCATGCTATTATATTATCTATTTTGGATGTTTTATATGCATTAATATGCTATTTTATATTATTTTTGGGACTAACTTATTAACCTAGGGCCCAGTGCTAGTTTTTGTTTTTTCCTTGTTTTTGAGCTTCGCAGAAAAGGAATACCAAACGGAGTCCAAACGGAATAAAACTTTCACGATGATTTTTCTTGGACCAGAAGACACCCCGGAGACTTGGAGATGAAGTCAGAAGAGCAACGAGGCGGCGACAAGGGGGAGGGCGCGCCCCCCTACCTTGTGGGCCCCTCGGTGACCCCCTGACCTAGATCTTCCTCCTATATATTCACATATATTCCCAAACCACAAGAGGCATCCACGAAAACACTTTTCCACCGCCGCAACCTTCTGTTCCCGTGAGATCCCATCTTGGGGCCTTTTCCGGCATCCTGCCGGAGGGGGATTCGATCATGGAGGGCTTCTACATCAACTCTATTGCCCTTCCGATGAAGCGTGAGTAGTTTACCTCAGACCTACGGGTCCATAGCTAGTAGCTAGATGGCTTCTTCTCTCTCTTTGATTCTCAATACCATGTTCTCCTCGATGTTCTTGGAGATCTATCTGATGTAATCTTATTTTGCGGTGTGTTTGTCGAGATCTGATGACTTGTGGATTTATGATCAGCTTATCTATGAATATTATTTGAATCTTCTCTGAATTATTTTATGCATGATTTCATATCTTTGTAATTCTCTTCGAACTATCGGTTTAGTTTGGCCAACTAGATTGGTTTTTCTTGCAATGGGAGAAGTGCTTAGCTTTGGGTTCAATCTTGCGGTGTCCTCTCCCATTGACAGAAGGGGCAGCAAGGCACGTATTGTATTGTTGCCATCGAGGATAAAAAGATGGGGTTTACATCATATTGCTTGAGTTTATTCCTCTACATCATGTCATCTTACTTAAAGCGTTACTCTATTCTTCATGAACTTAATACTCTAGATGCAGGCAGGAGTCGGTCGATGTGTGGAGTAATAGTAGTAGATGCAGGCAGGAGTCGGTCTACTTGACACGGACGTGATGCCTATATTTCATAATCATTGCCTTGGATATCGTCACAACTTTGTGCTTTTCTATCAATTGCCCGACAGTAATTTGTTCACCCACCATATTATTTGCTATCTTGAGAGAAGCCTCTAGTAAAACCTATGGCCCCCGGGTCTATTTTCCATCATATAAGTTTCCGATCTACTATTTTGCAATCTTTTACTTTCCGATCTATAAACCAAAAAACCCAAAAATATTTACTTTGTCTTTTGTTTAGTTTTATCTATCTCTATCAGATCTCACTTTTGCAAGTGACCGTGAAGGGATTGACAACCCCTTTATCGCGTTGGGTGCAAGTGTTTGATTGTTTGTGCAGGTATTGGTGATTTGTGCGTTGTCTCCTACTGGATTGATACCTTGGCTCTCTAACTAAGGGAAATACTTATCTCTACTTTGCTGCATCACCCTTTCCTCTTCAAGGGAAAAATCAACGCAAGCTCAAGAAGTAGCACATGTCCAGATATATGAGCAGTATTAAAGCAACCCAAGGTAAAAAAATTTTTACATCTAGACATATCTCAAAATAAATTATAAGTGATTCGTTAAAACATTGATAACCCTTGGATATTTGTTGCACTTCTCATAACGAATCACCAAACGCCTCAATATGTGTAGCACCTATGACAACCAAAGGCTTGTTTTGCTTTTCAATCGAATGTTTGGATACTACACCGGCCATGCTTTGACATATTCTTAGGACGATAGATAAATATCGGCCATTAACATAAGGTCCATGTAAACTTCATCCACCAAAACAAGTATAGCTGAAATAAACAAATAAAATGACAAATCAAATATTTCAACCCTTTGGATCAGCAATAAACTTGTAGCTAATCAAATATATAGTGATTTGGTAATACCCTTTCAAGATATAAGGAATTATATTGCATCCATGGATCTAAATAAGCCCATGGAGGGTGACTGGTCGTACCTGGGGATGAATTCCATGGCAAAGACATCAATGGCATGTTTGGCGAATATGGATGATGTGCTAACCGAAGATTTTGATGGGGTGATGCAAACCTTTGGCTTAATTGTTTTTGGCTTCCATCCTTCTCTTTCTTCACCTTTATAACACTTGTTGCAATAGAAGGTTGCACATCATTTTTATTTTGACTGCTCCTCTTGGGAACCCATGACATGTTCTTCTTTTTCAGCTCTTGTGCACTAAGCTTTTGTAATTCCTTCTTTTGCCAATACAATAAGCTGAGTGGGCACCTCGGCTGTGATTCTGTTTCAACCAATGGCAACTCTTTTTTGGCCTTATGCACCCTCAACTTCTTTTCTTCAGATTTGGCACTTGATTGATTCATCTCATTGTCTTTAGTAGCCAATGTCAACACTTTAATTGGCTCTTTATCCTTTAAGATCAAATCTGAAGTAGCACACTTATGACCATCTTTTTTAACACGGTAGACTTGCTCAACCACCTCCTTATTCTTCCTTGTGCTCCGGACCGATTCTTTTGGAGTGAAACGGTCTTTAACATATGATTGTTTATTGAACGTGGGCCTTTTTGGAGCTGCATGATCTTTGTGAGATGGTCTAAAATAAGATGGAAAATGTGCACTTGAATCATGCCTGTCCCATAGTGAATATGGATAAAAATTAGAATAGGGAGGTATCCATGGCACTGGCATTGGCGGCCCAAAATAAGGATATGAATATGTTGCATTGCAATTTTCCCTTTGCCAATACCGGCCATCAGATTTGCACCTAGGGAGTGATCTTGACGCTTTTGAATTACTTGGCCGATAAGAAATTTTCTCCTCACTTATCTTCTGATATTTTTCCAATAGCTGCGTGAAAGTGAATTTCGGCTTTTTACCTTTGTGCTTACCTCGGCCTTTGCTTGCATCAATCTTTGGATTTTCTTGTTGCCCCCTAGTATTTGGTGTCTTCATTGCAACTTTGATGAAATTTTTGCCCTCAAGAATATTATCATTGTGCTCTTGAACAACTTCCTTACTTGAAAGCTTGATCCCAATATCTACAGGTTTTACCTTCTCATGTTTAAATGGATCAGCTTGAAGCAGCCGATGCAAAAACCGTTTGCCATTAGGACCAATCAGAATAGACTGGTCATCTCTTGGTGTCTCAACAAATTTCAATCGTCCTTTATCAATGGCCGATTTAACTATTTGATGAAACATGTTGCAATCCTCAAAATTATGCTTGGACGAATCATGCAACTTACAATATATCCGTCCTTGGATTGATGGCTTAACATGGTGATCAAGAATTCTAATGTAATTATTTTTCACCAACAAATCAAATATTTGATCACACATGCTTGAATTGAAGGTATACTTCTTATTTTCTAGCGGATCTTGTTGTGAGAACGGCTTTGGAGTTAAGCAAACAAATGATTCAGATTTTATATCACCCCATTCGGTTATTCATTGTGTTTTGCACTCTATATCCGATGTATTTGGATAAGATATTATATTAGCATCGATTTTCTCAACATAATTTACTCTTGGCTTTAAATTTCTGAAACGAAAATATTTAGAACATACATGTCTCAATTGAGACCAAATGCAAGCCAAGTAATAAATAAGCAAAGCTACCCAATTAGATATGAACTTTAGATAAAGCAATGGGGAAAGCCTTGGCTACAACAATAAGTCACTATCGGTCTTTATAAATGGCGCAATGGGTTGACCGATATGCTCAGTAACAATTTTATTGCTACCAAGTAAATTACCCTTCTTCATTGGTCTTTCAAAATTACTTATGAGGATTTTTATAATAGATGAATCCACAATAAAGTTGTGACCAAATCTGAAAACAGGTAAATTGCATGCAAACCATAGCTCTTCAAATATGTTGGGAGAGCATGATGGTGGTGCGACTTGAAGAACATCTTGATCCGTCTTTGGATGGCTCCCCAACACCTTATCATCATATTTTTCTTGATTCCATGCATCATTGCTTTGAAGATCCATGCCAGCCGAACTTTGTTTGGCTACTTGTTCTTGTCCTTGAGGCTTGTCAATTTCTGTGGCACGGAACTCATAGGGCAGGAAGTAGGTTCCATTGACTTCAGAAAAATCAAGCATGGTTGTTTTGCTATGCTTGCCATGCCCTTTCTCAATAATGCTTGCCTCTTTGGATTTGATGGACCCGAAATATATACTAATTGATTCGGCTTTTTCAACCGAAGCACTTTCATGTTCCAAATCATCCTTCTTTTCATTGATTCTACCAATTGGCAATGCTTCTTTTATTTCAGCCAATTCTTTTTCTGTTTGCTTCTGGCGGCAAGCGGCAAAATTTGCTTTAAGTTTTTTCTCAATTTCAGCCCACTCAGGATATGATTGCCCCCCAATGCTTTTAGATTCTTTCGGCAATGACACATGGGTGTTGCCGAAAATTTGCAATTGTGTAGGGGGTGTACAATATGATGTTGTACTAGGTGAAGGCATATGCATTGTTGTAGAACCATATTTTTGCTCGCCAATTCTATCAATTGGCAAAGATTCATCTTCTTGCAAAACTCTAGCTCTTATTGTATTATAATCAGAAACTAGCCCCTTATCATGTTCTTCAAGGCAAAGAGCACTAATCTTGTTATTTCGGGCTATATCCCTTTTTAACATAGCCACTTCCCATTCTGTAAGGGATTGCTCCGCAATATTTTTAGATTCCTTCAGCAAAGAGGTGTTGCCGAAATTATGCAATTGTGTAGAGGATGCATTATATGCTACAATATTAGATGATGGCATGTGCACTCCTGGAAAATTTTCACTTATTCGGCTATGACCATGAAGGTGCGGAGCCAAATTATGAGCATCTACAGTTGTATAGGGTGCCAAAAAATTACTAACAATGAGGTGTAGCATATGACGGTTGAGAGTAACTGGCCGAATAGCCAGTAGTAGCATGGCCAATTATCTCATTCATCGGCATGGTTGGATTAGTATATTGCACATTATTTGCCGATGAACAAAAGGGTGAAACACTTTTTTGCATGGCATTGGAAATTCTAACATGAGGTGTTTCAAATTTATTAACCGAACTCACCATGTTGTTCATCGGCATAACGATTTGTGGGGTTGCCGATGCATGAGAGTTGCGATACATATGGTGCATGTTACTAGTATCATAAGAAGTTGAAGCATGTAAATTACTTTGAATCGGCCCTTGCACGTAGTTAGATGCATGATTGAAAAAACTAGGGCTGGCCGATAGAGTATACTCATTGAACGATCTAGTAACACCATATGAATTATTTGCATCTACTCTAGGGGACTGAGTATTCGTATTACCTTCATAGATTGCAAACCCTAGATGATGATCTCTTCGTACCAAGAACAGGCTGGAGACCGTTCAAAGCTTCGATCCCCAGCAGAGTCGCTAAAAAGTGTGTTCGCACATGAACATGTCACCATGTACCCTCGACGCCGGGGGTGATGCACCGCAACTCACGTCGAAGGAGACCCGTCCGGAAGCGCGGTACGCAAGCAATCCGGCGGGTGTTTTTGTAGACCCGAAGCCCCGCTTGCCCGGGAGGGACCCTGTCAGGGCTCGTGGCGGCTATGAGCTGCTCTAGGTCAATTCGCTCGCCCCTAGAGTATCGTGGATCCGCAGCCCTCCGGCGTGAAGGACTAGCGAAGAACGAGAAGAAAGATACAAGGGAGAGGGATAAAAAGTAGATGAACACGAAAAAGTAGTTGATTGATTAATCGATTGTGTGTTGTTCAATCGGCCGTCACCCCTCATCTATTAATGAGGCGTCTGGACTTCCCGTACGAGAAAAGGACTCCAAATCCCGTCCAAATCTTTCCAAAATTAACCGAACTCGGATTTAGGCAAGTTTGAGACATCACTTTGGTTTTTGACTCTCACAAGCCACAAACAACCTCGAATGAAGATGCGCCCAAAAGCAAATTTAACCATTTCAATGATACGAACAACTTTCATGATGAACGTTTTTCGATTCGAGGCCATCTTCTAGGCCGAATCGCTCGCGCAAGACAGACTATTATTCGCGCTACCTGATGTCTGATGGGGCGCGCCACTTTTGGCTCGTGACAAGGCCGCACTCAGGTGGCTCTAACTTTTACATACAATTTTGGATTGAGACGATTTTTATATCAAAATCGACTGTTTCGACGAGAGGAAGACAACTTGTGTAGAAAGTTTTCTCATTTGAGGCTGTCCTTGAGGCGTGATTGGCCGAACAGTGCTCTGGACAGAAAATCTTAGTATTTCGAACACAACTTCGGCCTTCGAGATGAGATTAGATGGCGATGGCCCAAACTTCAAAGATGTTCATGTCGACCATACAGAACTTTTTCGTGTAGATCACTTCTCCATTTGAGACCATCTTAATTGTATTCCAAAATCTGGTGTCAACAGATACTACCCATAGATTCATCAAAACAAGAGAACAACTTAATGAAAACAGAATCTGTCAAAAACAGAACAGTCTGTAATAACCTGAATATTGCTTATACTTCTATAACTCTAAAAATTCTGAAAAAATAGGACGACGTGGGCAACTTGTATATCAATCTTGTGTAAACAATTCAGAGCAATAACACGTTTATGTGAATTTACAAAATTCCAAAACTGGACGCAAAAGTTTCTGTTTCCAAATCATCCCAAAGGTTTTACTTGGCACAAACACTACTTAAAACAGTAGGATATTTGTGTAATTGTAGAAAAACAGAAGTAAAACAAGAAATACAAAAAAGACATTGGGTTGCCTCCCAACAAGCGCTATTGTTTTACGCCCTCAGCTAAGCATATTGCATAGATCTAGGTATTGTCATCTTTGGTATTCAACTCCTCAATCACACATCCATAGTTCCCTAGTGATCTAACATGCTTATTCTCAGTGATCATGCTCCTAGGGATAAAGTTAAATAATTCATTCTCGCAAGTAGGTTTCTTTATCAACTCAACCAAATTGGGGTGAACACTAATCATCTTAAGATCTTCATTGTTGTTACTCGAAGTGGCACCATTTTTTTGAGAACATAAATAAACTTTCAATTCTTATTAGGAGGAGTTTTTTCAATAGTTTTAACGGAAGAAAAAGCGGAACCCAAATTATTTATAATTTCTTCCAACTTGTCAATCCTAGAGGGGCTTTGTTCCACCCTTTATTAATTATTGGTTCCTTCTCTTTTATCATCTTAAGAGTATTCCCTACCTTTGATCCAAATTGAGTGACATGATTATGAATCTTTTTATCCAAAATTTCAATATGCTCTATGGTGGGCATCTTATTTTCAATAGCATCTAGTCTTTGCATAACATGTTCCAGAGTTAAAATTGTTTCATTAATAGTGATAGGTGATGATCCCACTAAATTTCCCATAGCATTGAAAACATCCAAAGGGGGGCAACTCAAGAAATTCCCACAAATAATAGTATCAAGAACGAATCTATACCAAGTAGTAATGCCCACGTGGAAATTGCGAAGAAGGATAGTAGTAGATTTCTTACGAATAGATCTATTATGAGCATCACAAATGCTATACCAAGCATCCTTTAAATTCTCTCCCCCTCTTTGCTTAAAATTTAGGACTTCATTTTCAGGGGTGCAAGAAACAAGAGAGGAACTATTCATAATGGTAAAGTGATCAAGCAAACAAAAAGGCAAACGGGAGGAAGGCAAATAAACGGCAAATATTTTTGTGTTTTTCTGAAAACGTTTTAGAAGTGGGGGAGAGGAAAACGAGAGGCAAATGGCAAATAAAGTAAAAGCAAGAGATGAGAGTTTATGATAGGTACTTGGTAGGCTTGATGTAGATCCTCCCCGGCAACGCCGCTAGAAATTCTTCCTGCTACTTCTTGAGCTTGCATTGGTTTTTTCCTTGAAGAGGAAAGGGTGATGCAGGAAAGTAGAGATAAGTATTTTTCTCAGTTAAGAACCAAGGTATCAATCCAGTAGAAGGAACACACAAGTCTCCAATGATAGCACCTACACAAACAAACAAATACTTGCACCCAACGCGATAAAAGGGGTTGTCAATCCCTTCACGGTTATTTGCAAGGATGAGATCTAATAGTGATAGATATAAAAGATAAGTAAAAGTGAAAAATAAGATAAAAGTAAATAAATTGCAGCAAGGTATTTTTTGTGTTTTTGGTTTTGTAGATCTGAAAATAATATGATAAAAGATAGACCCGGGGCCATAGTTTTCACTAGAGGCTTCCCTCTTGAAAGAAAGCATACGGTGGGTAAATAAATTATTGTTTAGTCCCCATGCAAGAAATTTCAAATATTGAGAATCTAGATTTTTTAAATCCAGTAAATCCAAAACTTAGTTGAAATTCATAAAACTTATCGTGGTGTCATATGGACACCAATAGACTGTGATGTTGTATTTTTTTTGTCAAATTTGAGACAAGTTTTGATATAATCTTCTTACAAATGAGAGATTATTAATAATTGGCAACCAATATCGCAAACGAATTATTTATTCGAACCATGGGTGTTAGACCAACAATGTACGTGCCATGCTTCAGTTAAATAATAAAGCAGCAGAATTAATTATCAAAAAAGAGAAATAATATACGTGCTCCCACGCGTCCCTTATGCCGTGTGTGTAGGCGTGAGTTGACTGGACGCGTGTGAGTAGGCGTGAGTTGACTGGACGCATGCGAGCAGTCCGCCGCGCAGGCAGACCGGGAGGTGTGCGGGCAGGTGTGTGAATTGACGGGAGGTGTGTTTGATGCATAGTGTCACCGGGAGGCGTGCGGGCAGCTGTGTGAAATGACGGTAGGCATGCCAGCAGTCCGCTGCACAGGCTCACCGGGAAGCGAGCCAGCCCTTTGACAATCGACCGCCTCGCTCCCACTGCTCCATATTAATGGCGCGCCCGAGCCGCTGGCCATAATAGGTGGCCACACCCCCATTCTCGCTACACACACTATCCTCTCTCTCCGCCTGCATCCTCGACGATGTTCTTAGTCGCCACCGCCATGAGTGTATGAGGATGCCGCCGAAGTGCACCATCGGAGGGAGTGCGACGCCGGGGCTATTGAGGCACCTGAGCACAGCGTGAAGCTGGAGACAGATGTTGCCGTCGCCGCCGACGAGGTCTCATGTAGGTAGAAGCGCGACCATGACGTCGTTGACATTGTCGTGCTTCCCTAGCCGGAGCCGGAGGTCCACAGCGACTCCGGCGATGATTCCGACGACGACGGAGAACTGGTAAGTCATCTATACCCATTTATGCGGCAAATATATCATAGGTTTTCTCTGGTTAGTCCTGCCTCCCCTTTTTGGAATAGAAATCCTATGGTTATGTTCTCTCAATCCATGAAATCTGAGTAAGATTCATTAGATCTGTGTAGTGTATTAATTGTTTGAATGGTACAAATGATAAGTGATTAATTGTTTCATCTGTACATATGATTTGTGCTAATAATCCGATAGGGTTAGTGTTCCTGCTAATAATTCCTAGCCAGGTCTTGACAACTGATTTTGAATGTCCTACATATATGTTTGTGCCAAAAAAATTCAAGATTGGTATGTACATAGATGATTGTGCTAAAAAATTGAACCATAATCTTTGGATATATCTTAAAAATATCCATAAAATGCTAATCCTACTTTACGACATGTAAAAATTGGTTTGATGCCAAATTTTGGCAACTGCCAAATGTTCACTAGAGATTAATTTGTATTCCATTGTTCATTGCCAATCTCACAAAAGGTTGCCAAGTGTTTGCAACTTTTGATTTTGCCAAATGTTGCAGTAAGTTGTGTGCTCTCTATTTATGCATTTCTTTCATCAAGATCACTTGATGATTTAGGGTTCACGCTGTCATAGGATATATTATGTTTCATAAACTCTACCTGCTGAATTCACATTATTATAATATATACTGACGCCACATTTTTTACTATATGTATATGTGCTATCTGGTGATGTCGACAGTGAGGATGAAGATGGCCAGAGGAGGTACAAGAGGCAAAAGCTCAGGGAGCTTTATGTGGGAAATCATACCGGGCGTATTAGGACCTGGAATCGGGGCTTTGGATGCCCGTTTTGCAATCAAAAGCTTCATGACGCGTATGAAAGTGTTTTGGCACCTACAAGAGGACGAGCCGTAGGCTTCTTCAGGCATAAGTATTCTCGCAGGGTGGCGCACGCCGCATACGCTGAGTACCTGGAGAAGCTTCACCTCCGTGCAGGGCTGCCGGCAGATGAGATGTGTTATTGAACTATCTATGGCTATGTAGTGTCTTAATTATAACTATGCTTGAGTATGCTTAATATCGGTTGACCTATATATGGTTGAACTATGCTTGTGTACGCTTATTATCTATGCCTGAGTATGATTACAATTATGTTTACTTATGTCTACATGTGGGATATGGATGCAATCAATTTGGTTGATGGAATTTTATGCGTATTAGGGTGAATGGTTAGCGTGGGTAAAAATTTCAGATTCAACCGACGAAGGAAATGTGGACCCACCCCGAAACTTGGTGATTTTCCCAGATTGGAACCATGTGCGATGAATTTCATTTTCTTGGATTTTTTTAAAGTACAATGGAGTGATGTTAACCACACATGGTTGGCTCTACCAAACCATTGCCTCTGAAATGCTTTGTGGAATAGAAAACTCTCACCACCCAATTCAAAAAGGAAAAAAAACCTCACCTTCCCCACGTCACAAAACCCTCACCCCGCCCGCCAGCCCCTGGTTCCCATTCACACCTACACTCCTCCGCGACTCTGCATGTCACCGCCTATCGCCGCGGCAACCACTTAGCTCAACGCATGTCGCCGCTGCCGGCTACCGGCAAACCCCACCGCTTTCGCCACTGCCGCTTGATGCTGCCTATCGCCATCGACTTCCTCGACGCTGCTCGCCATCGACCCAGCTCCGCCCGCTTGGGGAATCTATGGTATTGAGGGTTTTTTTCTCATGGACAACCAGGTAACTAATTTACTGAAATAATCGCTCATCTCTTATCCCAGTCCATCTGCCACTTTTAATCACCTAGCCAAAATTGCCGTGAATTCATTTTTCTTCTAGCTGATTTGAGGGTTTTCTTCCATTCATAGAGTGTACAGTGCACAGACACATCAGGCCTTTGCGGCCTCAACTAGACAGCCGAGGAGTTCCATCTCACCGTACCAGATGACTTCAGACGGCCTTCGTTCGCATGGCCTACTTTTGTGAACATATGCTACATATTGCTACATTTGGATAAAAGGTACCACATGCAGCATATACGGCAAAGGGGATTTTTCTTCTTTCTATATTAGGCAAATTAATGATGTACTGCTCATTCGGTTACTCTCATATTTGCATGACATCATGGTTACACTATCTGTTTAATTATAAATGTCATTTGATTTCAACTGATGCACTGTTCTTTCAATTACTCCCATATTTGCATGTTACCCTATTCTTTAACAATTTTACCATTTTCTGCAGTACATCCCTTGCTTTGCAATAACAACTGTAGTACACAATCCTGCCCTTTACATAACTGAAGACTGCAGGGATGTCATATTGAACACAAACCATGGATTTACAATCGTTGCTTTTATAAAACTTGATAAACATGGTCACTCCTATTTTGGCACGGGCCTTTAGACATAAATTTCTAAGTTTTATTTAGTGAAAGTTGTCACTAAAATTGCACCGCACATAAAAGAGCCTAGTCATATGATATATGCTTACTTCCCCGACAATATCATCCATCCAGACTTTGTTCGAATTAAGTGTTCTTTTCAAGTATCTACATGTTGACTTACCTAGCAATATCAAAGGAATTGTGTAGTATTTAAGAAACCAATTGTTATTCCATTTTCTGACTCTGATCCTACCTAGTAACTTCTAGTTACCAATACACTTTTCTTCTGCCCTATTCTAACTAAATATTCCCTATACTCCCACTTCTATCAGAAAGCGCCGCCTCCGAGGAGACTCTGGAGGTGGAGGACGAGGCTGCCAACAAGCGAAGGTGGGTCGAGCAAGAAACGCAAGCGACTCCGGCAGGCCTAGACTTCATCAGCAGCCTCCCCGATGATATGTTAATAGTCATTATCTCCCTCCTCCCAATCAAATATGGCGCGCGGACAACCGTCCTTTCCCAGCGGTAGCGCCCCTTATGGCACTCCACCCCTTTCGACCTTATCGACGTCCATAAGCTCTGCCATGGCTATCGCAAAAGCTTGGACGCATTGTCACAGATCCTCGGCAGTCACCATGACCCAATCAGAGGCCTTATCACAAGCAAGTTTGACGAGTGGTTCCAATCCAAGCTTGGCGAGTGGTTCTGATCCCCCTCCCTAGATCAGCTCGAGGAGCTCAGTTTTAATGATGGGCATATGCGCTCGCTGCCACCGTCCGTGCTCCGCCTCGCGCCCACCCTGCACCTCGCCAGGTTCATGAACTGTCATTTTCCCCCGATTAATGACACGTACGCTCTTTTTCTCCCACGACTGAAGCACCTCGAGCTCGTCGCCGTCTGCATCCCAAAGGATGACATGGAGCGCCTGCTCCGCGGTTGTACTGCACTCGAGTACCTTCGTCTTCAGGCGATCAATGGGTTGAGTAGCTTCCACATCACCTCCAAGACTCTCCGGACTAGTTATGTGTTGCTGGTGCTGCAACAAGAGATCACATAAGGTGTATCACAGTATGGTCATTGAGGACACACCTTCACTTGAGCGATTACTTGTAGTTGACCAACAAGAATCAATATTATTTCTGCGCCGAAATTGACAGTGGTGGGTGTGACATCCCTAGATTATCAACCCCTAGTTACGCTAAGTAATGTGCCATGTCATCATATTTTTCATAATAAAAATGCAATTAAGAAATAATCCAACTCACAAATTTAAATTCAAAGTCAAAAATTATATCTTCAAAATGTGGATCAAAATTGTTCACATCAATGCATATGACCCCCTATAAATTTTCCAAGTGAAACCAACATCAAATTAAATTTTAAATTGACCGCAACAACATTTTAGTTGGACCAACAGCACTAAATAGTCCCATCTAAATTCAAGACTCAATTTGATTTAATCCCATTGACTTGAAACTTTTTGGAGAAGCCAAGAATAAAGCCTTGTATTTAAGTGCCAAATTTCCTGTGTAGAAAAAATCAGTTGATAGCAAAAAGAATTAGAAATTAGGAGGTAAATCAAATACAGAGAAGAAATAGAAAAAAAAGACACTATGCACTTAGGCCCAGCTTCTACAGTGGCAGCCCAACCCATCTCTCCCTCATCTCCTTCCTCATGTACAGAGGATGTGTGTGGCGCACATCCACGATGCCATGGTCATGGATGGCAACCACGTAGCCCCCCTCGGCCTATAAGAGCAAGCCCCAGCTGCTCTCTCTCTCTCCCCCGAAACCCTAGTCCCCCACTCGTCCCCCCCCCACCCCCCCCCCCCCCCCACCCCCCCCCCCCCCCACCCCCCCCCCCCCCACCCCCCCCCCCCCCCCCCCCCCCCACCCCCCCCCCCCACCCCCCCCCCCCCCCCCCCCCCTCTCACTCGGTACTAAACCTTCGATCTGGAGCCCGCGCCCGAGATCACCGTAGCCGCGCCGTCGTCGTTATCGCAGCCAGCGTCGTCTTCGAACCCCGCGAGGATGTCCAGGAGACGCGCGCCATTTTTCTCGGTCTCGCCGTAGCAGGAGTCGCCGCGGACCATCGCCTAACCGTCGCATTCGTCTGTCTTCTTCAACTGCGACCGCCGCACCTCGCCGTTCGATTAGCTCCGCCCGAACCCTTCCGGCTTCCCCTTAAAAGTTTCCCCTTCCTAGCCGCTCTCAATCCGTAGCCGTAGCGTCGTTGTCATGTTCGATTTGCTCCGGCCGAAACACACCACCATTGCCGTCGCGCACTCGCCATCGCCGCGCCCGGAGGTCTCTCCTCGGGCGCCCTGTCGTGCCCCTGCCTCGCCTTGCACCCGCCCACGCAAGCCCCGCCGTAGCCGCACCGGGCTAGCTCCCGCGCGTGCTCGCCGCGCCCGTGGTCGTGCTCCCCCGCGCCTCTAGCCGCCCTCGCGCGCGCGTCCGCCCGGGGCGCGCCCCCTGCTCCTGCTAGCTGCCGCTACTGCTGCTGCGTGCTGCCTTGCCGCGGCTGCTGCTCTGTTGCTGTGCTGCTCTACTGCTATGATGCTCTTGCTGCTGCTGCCGCCTCCCCCTTGCCGCTGCCTGCCGTGCTGCTGCTGCTTTAGTTGCTGTGCTGCTACTGCTTGTTGGCCGCTAGCTACTGCTGCTCCTAGATGTTGCTGCTTCCTCCTGCTACCGCTGCTAGCTGCTGCTCCAGCCGCTACTAATGGCCATGGCCGTGGCCATGCTGTGTGCGTGTGTGTGCACAGTCACCATTGGCCGGCCATGCAAGTTAGATAGGCGGCTGCTACCCATAATCCGGCTGATGCTAACCAGAAATAAACTGCCTTGTCCATCGTTCGATGAGGTAGATCACAGTCGCACGCTCGCCTCCACGTCCTCTAGCACACGCCCAAGTGCAGTCGCAGCCCCCGCATCCGGCACTTGTCGTGCATCAGCATCACTTGAGACATCGTCGCTGTGCAGCTCCAGCGAGCAGTAGCCGCCGGCCGGCTCGCAATACCTGGGCCACCTCACGGTATCTCCCCGCCTTTGCTGCAAACTCATCGTTCCTGGAGCCAGCTTGCAAAGCTTGAAGCAACGCGTTGTTCTCCATTGTAGCACATGCCTACAGCTCCAACGGTGCCTTGTAACACTTCTTGAAGAAAGCATCGCAACGGCAACCTGCAGCTTCGGACTCTCATTGCAGCACGACAACGACCATCACATCAGCGACCTGCTACGTATACTCTGAACGCCCATTTCAGCGCAGCGCGTCGACGACCATCACAAATTCACAACGCCGGCGCTTAGCTTCGAACGCCCAGCACGACGACTACCATCACAAACTGTAGACCACAGCTCCGGATCCCATTGAAGCATGGTAGCAACCATCACAACACCGGCCCATCAGCTTCGGACGCCCATTGCAGCACGGCGGCGACCATAACAACACCGGCCCCCGGTCTGGACTCCCATTGTGGCACGGCGACAACCATCACAACATCGACCCGCAGCTCCACCAGATGCCCATTGAAGCACGATGACGACGATCACAATACCAGCCCACGGCTCCGGATGCCCATTGCAGCACGGCAGCCATCATCACAACACCAGTTCACGGCGCCGTTGAGGTGAATGGGAGATGTCAATTGGGAGAGAGATAGGGCGATGGAGGAAGGAACAAGGGAGAGAGGGCGTGTGGTCGGGGAGGCGAGAGGACAAGGCTGGGCTCACGAGAAACGACGATGCGTGAAAGGTTACATGGCAGCTGAGGGGAGCGATTGATTTTTCAACAAAATCAGTCGGTTGATAAAGATCCTTTTCCAATAAGACAGGGGCTAATTACTACTCCCTCCCCCAACTACAAGTATTTCGGTACAGAGTGAGTAGTTAGTTTAACTACTAGCCAATGACAGTGGCCCTCACTGTTAGTTAATCTAATTTAACTAAAGTCTACTTAACCATAGGCAATGACACAAGGGACCCACATGAACTATTCACTGGTTGACCCAGTCAACAGCTGACTGTGCTGTTGACTTTGACCTGGCCCCACATGTCATTGACTGTGACTAGCAATGCACTAGGTGACAAAAGTAAATTTACAGTTTTAATTTCGAAATTAATAATAAATCCAGAGAATTCCAGAAAATCAATAAAACTTTAGAAAATCATAGAAAATAAATCGTAAGTCAGATGAAAATAATCTATATATGAAAAATGATCAGAAAAAAATAAA
Source organism: Thinopyrum elongatum (assembly GCA_011799875.1). Taxonomy (NCBI): domain Eukaryota; kingdom Viridiplantae; phylum Streptophyta; class Magnoliopsida; order Poales; family Poaceae; genus Thinopyrum; species Thinopyrum elongatum. Next base: position 511,717,442 of record CM022301.1, on the reverse strand, counting down.
GAATCTGAATATGCCATCCACATACCTGCTACACCCCTCTAACATAATGAACATTGATAATTTGCCCCTGGTTCAATATACCGAAAATTACCTGGAGCTCAGAAATTATTACCAGATAATTTCCCTCTTCTTTTAAAATGCCTAGGGATGCATTAGAGCATATCATCATCACATTTTGACATGACATGCAGTTGTGTTGCATTTGATTGCCCATTATTTGTTTCGTTCCCATCTCTATTCCTTCGGTAGACCCTGAGACCTCTGCTGCCCTGGAGTACGACTATGACATCAACGACCCTTCCTTCTCGCATAGCTTTCAGGCAAGCAAAACTCCCTTGATCATTCTGATATCGCCTATTCCTTCTCTCTGTTGCTTGCATTAGAGTTATGATACTGCTACTGCTTTATTGGTAGATCATATACGGTTGCATAGCCTATCTTTGCTACTACTGTTGATACCATACATGTTATCCTATATGCTTAGTATAGATATGCTAGAGTCCCATCATTGGCCCTACATCCATGTCCGTCTGCAATGCTATATAATATCAGACCGTGATCCCTTTGGGCGATGATCACGGATATGCCCTATACTGTGTATCTTATATGTTACTTCGGTGGACCCCGGACTTCGGTGGCCTACGACATGGAGCGAGATGGACTACAACGAGATGCCGACGAAGACAAAGACTATTATTACTTTAAATTACATACACTATACATGAAGCATGTTCATACTGAAGTCAGGTCGGCTCGGAGAGCACCCGCGAGTGATTCACTGTGGCGGCTGGCTGTTAGCGATAGGATTTGTCTTTTTGTTTCTCAAGTTACGTGTTGGATCTGGATAAAAAAAAAACAACGACATGCTATGCACATGTTTTTTAGGGTAACATGGTATATATGCACATGTTGTACGAGTGTAATTGGGTTTTCTCAGATTTTATTGAACATAACGACGTTGTGGGCTGTCACAAGCTCCTTCCTTTACCCGACCTCGACTGGGCTGCAGCGATGACAAGGCCAACACGTTTCAACACCACATCAATCTTAAACCTAAAATGCTAAATCTAGCACTTCAGTTCCGAAAGGATAGACTCAGTGCTAGAAGCTCCCATACCAGATAGGTGTAGGGAAGGACCTCATGGCACAAATGGGAAGTACTTCACCATTGCACCATGCATGCCCTCCTATCGCTCTAGTTCCAACACCAAAATAAATCATTCATGCATAATGCCCTGGATAAATGACACTGGAATTCCTTCCAAATTACGGCCCCAAAAATGTCATTATGCTCATTTTTGCCCATTTCAGTTGAATGATGTAGTATTTCACACTGTATTTCTGTATGGCCCAAAGTGCCCCATATTTCACACTGATCTCGTTCATCCAACACTGCTCAAAACTTCTTCTCCACCGCTGCTAATCTTCCTTCAACCGTTGGACCGTATCCCCGCTGAATAGCAATCGCAAGCATGCCATGACAATATACCAACCTGTGAAGAAGATAATCTGATCAGGATGAACTACAATAACTCTATCATAGAGGGTGGACACATCAAGAAGCAACTTATGTCCACATAGTATTGTTGAGCAAAACATATATTGTTGCAGTATCTTAAGCAAGGAAATCTACTCCCTCCGTTCCTAAATATAAGTACTACATAGTACATACGAAAAATATGTCTATATACATCCATATGTAGTCCGCATTGGAATCTCTAAAAAGACTTATTTCTAGGAATTTTCGATAAAGAGTATATATTAATATCGCGAAGATACCAATTACACCCAGCCTCTACAACAACGCAATGCCCTAATGACATGACAGATGCACACAGCCAAAAAATAAGAAGAAACTAAAAAAAAAGTCCCGCTACAGTGTTTCAGGCCTTGCAGCAGCAGCACAACCACCACCAAGACAACACCTGATGTCTAGGTTCTCCAAAAGCGACGCCTCCAAGGAGGAAACAGTGCACCAACACCGTCGTCGTTCGATCGTAGATCTTGGGTTTTCACCCCGGAGATAATCCCCGCTCTCAAAACAATGCCTTCAATAAGACCATTGCTAGGCACAACCAATTAAGGCCAGACCTTGGATTTTCACCCTGAACAGAAGACTTTGAACTTCACCTGTGTTGTCGCCCCCACTTACATACCGCTGCTACGAATCCCGAAACTCCAAGCAAGTTCCTCAACGCCGTAGACTCCAATCACCATTACTAGTCCTCCAATCTCGGCTTCCATGACATTCTCCGTCTCTGACATCAACATGGAGCTAAACATATCCCCTGATGGCAACAGATAGCAGAGCTTCGCGCCGCTCGCTCCTTAACGGAGAACCAATGGGCACGACCGAATCCCACCCAATCCAGCAATCTCCAGGCATAACACGCCCATGGGAGTTCGCCGGCGGAGCCTTCCGGAACCCGCCACTCCGGCCAGATCAGGAAGGACTGACGTCAGGCAACTCTTCGTCTTGGCGCAAGAGGAACCCTAGGACCACCGCCTTTATTCGAGCACACCAGCAGGCCCCCACACCGCCGGTCGGAGCAGCATCGGAGAAGGCAGCCACAGCGCACGACCACGATGTGCACCACCCACCCTGAAGACGCCGCTCCGGCTTCAGGCCACGGCTACAAGCATCGCCGCGTGGAGCACCGAAGCAACGCCGGCCCCGCGCTCGAGAACGGCGAGCGAGGGGTCCCCCCGCCGCCGCCACGCCAGGGCTTTGCCCGGCGACGCCTCCGGCGGCGGCGAGATGAGAGGGAGGCGCGGGGTGGCTTGCTCGAGCCCGCAGGGGCGCCCCAGTGCGGCCCGGCGTGGCCGCACGGGAGCGGGACCGGGAGAGGAGGAGGGCCCGACTCGAGCTCCTCCGCGGGGGGAGAGCCGGTGAAGACGGCGCCGGGCTTCGGGATGTATGGAGAGAGGTCGTCGGGAGGGTCCCGGATCTGTGCTTGGCTGGGCCGGACGTGGCCGGAGGAGGGAGATCAGCCGCTGGCGGCCGTGGCCCCTGCGCGAGCGCGATATGGGAAGGACCTTGCGCCGATTAATAACGATTACAAAATAAGTAGATTACCCCTATACAGCCTATATATTTAGGAATGGAGGGAGTAGTACATTCACAAAATGTAATAAGTATGAAACAGATAGAGGTAAATACACTGGGAGTCATAGAACTTGCAGGCGACGATCAGTTTGGTGCATAAACTTATAAAATACGTGTTTCTGGTCATCTAACTTGTCCTCTCGTTCATATACGGTGCTTTCTATTGTATTCGGCCGTATCCGACGCACACATGGCGTGCCAACGTTGCCGGGGGGGGGGGGGGGGGGGGGGGGGGGGGGGCACTGTCAGTGTGGGTTATCCATGAGCACTATTTTTTTATTGAACCCTTGCATTTTATTTTTTCGCTCAAAATTCTCAAATAAAATTAAAAACAAGCTGTTTTTTCTAACTTGCATTTTTTACGCGGAAAATTCTCAAATAAAATTGAAAACGTGGGTGGGTACGCGCTGGGATTCGAATCCGCACAACGTTTGCAAAACCACTCAACCAACTGATGTTAGACGATTATTACGCACAGTTAGCTTTATATAAGAAAATAACTTATATTCTAGATAAACTTTTTGGACAAATGAACTAAACTTTTTTTTGAATTTGAATAATATTAAATTTGAAAATATAGCGTAGAATGAATGTACAACCCTTTTTTGTGGATAAATGAACTAAATTTTTGTTTAAATACGAATAATTTTAACTTAAAAATTCAAGTGTAGAATGAATGCACGTAATTTTTTTGCACAATTCAACGGAATTTTTTTTCGAATTCCAATAATTTTAAGTTTTTAAAGATAAAGGAAAATATAGGTCAAAATTCATGTACATAAATTTTTCACACAAATCAACTAATTTTTTCGAATTCGATTAGTTACAAATTGAGAAATCTAGATAAAAGAACATATAGTGCAGAATCAATGTACATAAATTTCTTTCAGGCAAATTAGCGGAAAATTTTATTTGAATTCGAATAATTTTAAATTTGAAAATCTTGATAAAAGAAATATATAGTTCAGCTGATTTCTCCACAAGAAATTTAAATTTGAATAATTTTATATTTGAAAAAAAATTAATTGCTCAAACAGAATGATCCCACTCTCCCCGTGATAATATGCAGATGTCATGGCGAATTTCTTTTCCCCGCGTAGTTTTCTTAAATAGAACAAGATTAATAACAACATACAAACGAACAATTCTCAATTCAATAAATAAATAAATAATACACACGAACAATTCTATTCCCCGCTTTGAAATGCGTGGACATTTTTGAAATGCAACTAATGTTTTTTCATTACACAAATATTTTTTACAATGTTTATTTTTTTGAAGTGTCACGTACTTTTTTTACAACGTATGACATTTTTTAAACGTCACAAACAACAAAATATAAGTTTTTTTCTTACATCAATTTATTCCTGCGGGAGATAACACGACATGATTTTAGTTTTCGTTTACTCCTTTGTTGGGTTGAGGGAACATTGTATTAAAGAACGTTTCGTTTGTTTGGTTGACATGAATTTATTCTTGGTCGAGTGGCTAGTGCAGTTGTCTATATTGTGGAGGGTGTCGGTTCGAGTCCCCTATCGCTATTTTTTATTCCTCTATTTTTTATTCCTCTATCTTTGAAAGACACTATGTGGTGAGATGTGTGCAATTAAATAAAAATCAAGGTTGTTTTGTTTTGCAAAGAAAAGATAATGTGTGGCTCATCCAACGCCTCACCACTCACAGCCAGTGACATGTGGGCCGTATTCATGCTGACACATCACGTGAGCACGAGATACGGCTGGATACGTAAGAAGTGACCGTATTTGCACGCATAGGTAAGTTATGTGACCGCAATGACGTATTTTTGCAACTTTTAGCACTAAACTGAACATCAGATGCAAGTTCTACGACTGCCACTGATATTACCTCAAACAGATATATCAAGCACTAGAACATCAACGAATGTGTGAAAAGTGCATGATGTTATATGAAACATTATTCACTCACCATCTCGCCAGCTGCAGATCTTTCTAGTTTCAACAACCTTCATGTCAGAGCTGAAGGTTCTTGAGCATCCAACATTTAACCACAATACATATTCGTAACCGCCCGAAAACTTGAAAAGGCTCTATCTGGCCTGTAAGGATGTAATACTGCACACATTATGGAGAAAATATTTTTTTCATTCCAGACTCTCATTCTAGCCCCTCCATGTTGCTCACAGTGTCAGCATCAGCTGTTTGGAAGGCATTGTCAACTCATGTAGCCTCTTCTCCATCGATGGTGCAACCAACACAAGATGTGTCTTTGAATCAGGCACCCATCCCTTGTCTAGCATTTCATCTAGAAACTTACACGCCTCACTCTTAAAGGCTTCTTTGATGAGGCCATAAATGATAATGTTATAAATTCTTGGGCTTGCCATTCCATCTATACTTACCACTTTTAGTAAATTTCTGAGACCCTGCAGAGTAACGAAAATACGGGCATGTCAGGGGCTAACAGTTCAGATGTCTCTTGGTCAGGAACAAAGCCATAATCCACCATTTTGTTGAACAACAGAGCAGCCTGAAGAATTGTCTCCTTGGTGAGGAAACAACGCAAAAGAACATTGTATGCATAGCTGTTCAATAGACACCTTTCCATCTGTGCAAGGAGAAGCAACATATCCTTATCCTTCTTCAACCGGAGTGGTGCATGGATAATTGTGTTATAAGTGGAAAATGTACAAGAAGTGCCGGCGAAAACAGCTAGTGAACGCGTTCTGATCGCGTCACGTATCATTACAGCCATACAACTCCCTTGAATTGGTATATCAAAGCGCCTCGCTGGTAAGGCTGTAACCTCTTTTGCAGTGATATTTGAAAACTTCGGCAGCTTCTTGGATACGCTCCATGTGCCACAAACCTTCTACCAGCTGCATGAAAGATTCTGAATTAAGTACCAAATTACTAACCTGGTTTTATTTTAGCACCCAGCAGTATACTTTTCTAATTTGGATGCTGCTCCTGCCCCAGGATGCCTCGCCTCTCTGGCGGCTTGTTCGCTCAAGATAGAGACTGCGACGAAACCGGCAATCGCTACGTAATTTGTTGCCATGAAAAGAATCAGGTGGGGTGCGTAAGCGCGGGCGACTGGATACTGCTGCTTGAGACGCCTCCCGAGGACGTTGTGCCTTCCTTTCAAGACGGTGCACCAGAGAGCCTTCCAAAGTGTGCAGGTCGACACTGGAACGATCAAAGTTACGACTGTGCCGTATAGTAGGGTGAAGCCGATGTATATGACGTGGTAGATGATACGGTAGAGCGCCTCCGTGCTCGTCACCGCAGCGAGAGCTGCGCAAAAGGCAATGAACATGCTGACCAGCGACACCCATATGCAGTGCAGCGCCGCCGCGAAGCTCTTCCACGACCCCCCGGAGCGCGACGCCTTCCCGAAGACGAGAAGGACCACCGCGAGCACAGAGGTGACCAGGGCGAAGCTGTCGAGGATCAGGAAGAATTGGAAGAGGATCTTCTCCTGTAGCACCGCCATGCCCTTGAACACCCTCTTGTTGGGTGCCGTGCTGTCAGCTTGCTCATAGGAACCCGGCACGTTGTTGGCGGCGGTGAAGGTCACAGTGGCGATGAGCACGCCGACCACCCCGAGGCTGTCGAACATCTTCTCGATCCCTTGTGCTATGTCACGGCCCCTCTATTGCTCCACATGGTCCCGCCTCTGTCGGCGAGATTATGCATCGATGTGATTTTGTGATTGTAACATTTTGAGAGTATCGATTTTGGTTTTTGACCACGCCTTGCATCGATGTGATTTTGTGATGAATTTTAGCTTGCACTCCAAAGATTCTTTAAAGTTTGCCATCAAAAAAATTAGAAATTTTTGAATTTTTTTTCAATTTTTTTTGAATTTACTGTTCATGCTTCAAGGAGTGCGATGCTCCAGAATCAAAGAGGACTGAAGCTGGGATTGAATTCACTAGAAGGATGCCCATCATAATTTTGGGGTCCTGTCGAGCTTCTTCAATGTTGACTTGGTTAACATGAACAAGCTGATTAGCAGGTGGTCTGGTTTCAACGTTCCTGGAAGGATGTTTTCTACGGCTCTTCCTGCAACCAACAGAAGGACGTGATGTGTGTTGAGGCTGACTCTGACGGCAGTTGATAGTACGGTGCCCTGGCTGTCCACACTGGTGGCACAAACCATCATTATGGGGAGAAACACCAACATTGGGTTGTCCACTTGCAATGTTCAGTTGTCTTGGTGGTGGAGGCAGACGAGGTGCAGACCTGGAGGGATGTACCTTGCACGAAAAACTGACTGAAATTCCTGCCAAGTGGTTACAGTCTCTGCAGGCAACATACCCTTGTGGCTTTCCCACCATTGAGCAGCGGGACCCTTCAAGTGAAATGTCGCAAAGGTGACGTAACTATCAGGGGTCACATTAGCTGACTCCATCTCAAACAGGATGTCACGAAGACAATCATCAGCATCCATAGGATTGGTGGAGTTGCGGAAAACAGATGGATTGAGGCGAACAAATTCTGGCAATGAGATCGGTCCAGGCTCCTGACGAGCATCGTTGCGTTCCAAACGTTTTACCAGACTCTCGTTGAGCTGACGGTTCAATTCAAACTGCTGCATCATTGCGGCAATATAGGGTGGAGATGGAGGATCGTCAGCCATCCTGCCAAATCAACAGGGGCAGTTTAGCAAGCAAAATTGCAGGTGTAAGAGGTCATTCATGATGTAGCATGAGTAATGAACAAGGAGGCATCAGGTGCATATTAGTAGTCATTAAAGACATACAGAACGATGTACGGAGTTGGACACAAACGGTGATAGGAGTTCGGCAAGGCACGCAGCTAGACAAGCTAGGCGGCGCGCAGGCACGCGGCAAGGAAGTACACAACGAGACATAGCAAAGGCTACATCAACGTCGGAGAAAACTGTTGGAGTGAGGAATCTGCAAGTGACAACACAGGGTGCCCTCGATAAAAGGATCCTGTAAGCAGAACCTGACCCACAATCTTGAAGCAAGGGGGAATATTTTCAGAACTCCGGGTGGATGTGATCACGAGAACCTAAGGTTGAAGTTAGTAAAATTTTAACCCGAATAGAAGAGAGAGCAGAGTCCCAGAGTATAGACAAGGAATAAAAGATACTGATACCACCCAATTGGCGACGTGGGCCCGTAAGCCACACAGCCAAGTTAGTAAAACAGTTTTCGGTTTTCTAGACTCAATCTTCGGCCAAGGAGTTGGAAAGGGGGTTCCTACAGTCAGTCGGCTCTGATACCAACTTGTAACGCCCCTGGCTCAATCGTGCACTAATCATACACGCAATTGCACACGATCAAGCCTAAGGACTCACGGGAAGATATCACAACACAACTCTAAAACATAAATAAAGTCATACAAGCTTTATATTACAAGCCAGGGGCCTCGAGGGCTCGAATACATAAGCTTGCGTACAAGCGTCAGCGGAAGCATCAGATATCTGAGTACAGATATAAAAGAAAACACAGAAAGGCCCTTAAAAGGCGGGGCAAAAGAAAAACACTACGATCGAAAGGCGCAGGCCTCCTGCCTGGGACCCTCTGAACCTACTCCTGGTCGATGGCCAGCTCGTAGAAGTATCCAACCTCGGGGTAGCAGTAGCGATCGTCGGTGGGGCCGCTGTAACCGGGGCTTCGTCATCTGGTTGCATCAAATGGGATATGGGGAAAGAAGAAAGCAAAACAACCGTGAGTACTCATCCGAAGTACTCAGCAAGCAAGGGTCTACACTACATATGCAACATTATCAAAGGGAGGCTGTATATGTGGACTGGGCTGCAGAAATGCCAGAATAGAGAGAAGGCCTAGTCCTATCGAAGACTAGCATCTTCAGAGGTCTTGCAGCATTGGAAGAATATAGATTAGTACCGTATAAAGTAGTATTAATGTTATCAACCTCACCCCGAGATCCTTTCTCGACTCCCTGCGAGAAAGCAATCCCAGAGCCATACAGTCATGAACCTCGTCCAGAGATCCCTTCTCGACTCCCTGCGAGAAGCAATCCCAGAGCCATAATATCCAATACTAGTTGTATCGATCGGGATACAACTCCGAGTATCTGTTACCGAGGATCCGGCTATGCATAGATTAGTTCTTCCCTGCAGGGGTGCACCAACTTACCCACCACGCTCGCTTAACTCCGGCCGGACACACTTTTCTGGGTCATGCCCGGCCTCGGTCAAACGACACACCGCAACCCTACCTAGAGCTCAGCAGAGAGGTCCCCGTCGGTCTACATCCTAAGCGCTCGAGGGTCTTGGGCCATCGCCACTCGCCCTCCGGGTCGTTGCGCACATGGCTCAGATCCAAGCACCACCTCTGTCGTGAATGGCGCCAATCACTCCATGCCGCACTGATGAACTGGACGTCTGACAGAGCTTTCGGCTGATGCTATGATGCAGAGTGCCCATAACTGATCCCACGTGATGGTTAGTGCTATCGGGCCAGAGGCCCACTCAGATCAAATATCCAAATCGTTAGTACATTGGGGGTGCGGTAACGAGCAGAGACTCACGATCGATGTGACCCCGTCGCCCCGTCTCGAGGACTTGCGGCAAGGGCCAAGAATGCCCGGCCACGCCTCGTATTCATCACTCGGGCACCATGCAGGCAACCCGTCTTCACATCACACGCGGGTACCCCTCAGGGTCGACCCGCCTTTCCAAGTAACAATAGTATATTCCAAGTATCCGTGTGTCCATAACATCAAGGGAATCCGAGGTATCACCCTCGTTGGATTCCTACTCGATATATCCGTCAAGGTGAACTCGGAGGAATCACCCTCGCTGGGTTCACACTTAAGGTGTTGTACGACGGTGTCGTTATCGGAAGCGGTGAAGGAGGAATCACCCTCGATGTCCACGACCGAATAGCTACTCTATAGAGTTAACATCAGAAGTGCTACAAGAGGTTTCACCCTCGGCACTCGATAGTAACGTTGCAGTGTCGTTATAACTAAGGGGGTGATGTGCGGTGCCGGGGTCTGGTCTTCAATCCCGTTGATCGGGTCTTCGGATAATCCAGCGGGGCAGTCAGGATAAGTGGGGTCACTGATAGGTCTCTACCCAGCCTATACTAAGCAGTTTAGGATAAGCAGGTAAGGTATCAATAGCAGGTTACATTAAACAGGCTATGCATCAGAATAGGTAAAGCAGTAGCAGCAGCAATTCTAATGCAAGCATGAGAGAGAAAGAATAGGCGATATCGGTATGCTTAAGGGGGGGTGCTTGCCTGGTTGCTCGGCGGCAAAGGCAAGGTCGTCAACGGTGGCGTCGGGCTCCGGAGCTGCGTCGGTACCGGGAACTGCGTCGGAGTCTAACGAGAGAGAAGAGGGGGAGGAAACAGTATAAGTTCACAGCAAACATGAGCAACACAAAGCAGGCTATGCTAACGTGCAGTGCAGGGTTGCCTAAAGACATGTCTAAGTCATTTAGTTATTTTTAGGAATTTGTTTGGATTTATTTTATAAAAGTCAGGCACTATTCATTTATCGAAAACAGGCAAAAAGTTCCATATTCATCTAGCTAGGGGCATCTGACAGGAATACGGAGGGCGTATTCAGCTTTGTATCGAAATTCTGAGCAACTTTCATATATAAATTATTTTCATCGGAGTTACGGTTTAAAAGATATGATTTTCTAAAGTTTAATTAAATTTCTGAATTTTATTTAATTATTTAAATTCGAATTATCCAAAACAGTATGGGGGTGACGTCAGCATGACGTAGAGGTGACGTCAGCGGTCAACCCAGCTGACCAGAGTCAACCCTAACAGGTGGGGCCCATATGTCAGTGAGACAGAGGCATAATTAGTGTTAATTTTAACTAAGTTAGGTTAATTAGGGGGGTGGGGCCTACTGTCAGTGTCTAATTAGGGACTAGTTTAACTAACTAACTTAATTAACTAATTATCTATTTAATTAAAAAAATTTATTTATTTATTTTAAAACGTTTTACGTGTGGGGCCCGCATGTCAGTGGGTCAGAGTTGCCAGTCAGCGGCTGACCGGGTCAACTGGGCCCGCGGGGCCCAGCAGTCAGCGGCACAGCGGTGGGGCCTGGTCGGCCACGTCGGACGCCGGCCGGAGGGCACTCCGGCGAGCTCTATCGCGGTGGAGCGCGCCGGCGAGGCTCGGGATTCGCCCAAAGGGCATCCCCGGGGCTGTGGTTTGGCTCGTTGGAACGGGCGCGGTGAGCCGCATCGCGTGGTGGTGGTGGTTGGTCTCTGGGGTGGCCGGAACGACGCCGGCGACGACGGTTGGCGGCAGGGCTCTCGGGTGGTGCTCGGGCGCGTGGCTGCAGGGGGCTAGTGAGCAAAGTAAAGGGCGGGGCGGCCTCTGCAGCTCACCAGGAGCACGCCGCGCGCTGCTGGACCGAGCCGAGCGGCTCTGGGAGCGCGGCAATGGCAGCGACGGCGGTGGACATAGTACGAGCACGGCGGCGGCTAGCTACGGCTACAGGGAAGGACAGGGAGGAGGGGGTTCCGGTGCGGCTGCTCACCGCGGAGCTGTAGGGAACTGTCAGAGGGCTCGGGGAAGCTCGGGGTCGCCGGAATCGTCGACGGCGTGTGGCGGCGATCCGAGGAGGGAGACGGCGGAGTGGAGGCGATGCAGTGGCGTAGAGCTCGGGCCCGTCCTCGTAGTCGGTGTAGTCGACGCAGGCGGTGCTGCTGGACACGGCGGAGCGGCAAGGAGGGCTCGGTGACCGTGGCTACGGCGCGGTGGCGGCCATGGCTGCGCCCTGCTGCGGTGGGGAGAATGGGGACGAGGCAGAGAGAGGGGGAAGTGAGGCGAGGGGAGGCCAGGGAGGCAGGAGGCTCGACCCTTATCCACCACGGGCGCGGGCGCGCGCTGTCGTGCAGGGGAGAGGGGGGCCTGGCTGTGCGCGCGCGTGCACGCGCTGTGTTCAACAGCGCGCCAGGGGGAGCAGTGCGGGAGGTGAGGGAAAAGGCCAGGCGGGCTGGGCCACTGTTGCCACTTAGGCCCAGTAGCTGTGGGCTGCTTTCCCCTTTTTCTATTTTCTTTTCCTGTTTGCTCTTTTTATTTCTGTTTTGCAAAATGTGTGGCACCCAAAAAAAATTTGCAAAATACATGACCTGGTCCATAAATCACAGTGCAACATACCCTATCACCAAAAATTAGTTTGGGGTATTTATCATTTCATATTTATATTATATTACTTAATAGGTTATTAAATATTGTTTTCAGCCACTGTTTGAGGATGTTTAAGTCACTTATCCAATTTTAATAAGGTTGGTTACAATTTTATCATTGCCTCCAAATTATTTGCTATTTAATGAACATTTTAGTTTCTGGGTTTGGATAACTTTTATTTTCACTTTTAGTTTAAATTTTCATTTGAATTTGAATTTGAAAAGAGATATGATACAAATGATGATTAAGCACTGTTGATCATGATGACATGGCATAATAAAAAAGATGATCACTGTAGCTTAATACATGGGGTGTTACAGCATGCTGGACCTCGATGAGGTCTACGACGTGCTCGACAGGGCCTGGTCCAAGCCGCGCAACGAGAATCATCCTTTTACGTGTGCACCACCTATCATGTGTACTTGCCATGGTTCCATGCACAACTGGGAATTACAAACATAAAACTGGGAACGATCAAGTTGTCCAAGATCCCTTAGCATCTTACCATTCTTACTGGACCAATTCCTTCATCAGTACCTATGTAGCCGTTTGTGTACCTATTGCACTACTTTTACGTGTGCACCACCTATCAATCCAGTCGTGCTATTCTACATGTTTCTTCCTCACAACGTATTTAACGACGGGTTTCTTCCTCAGAACTTATTTAACAACGGGTCAAAAGACCGGCGCAGCGTGAAGCCACGCATCCGCAATGCTAGTAACTACTATAGACGAATGATTTACACCATGGCGTAAGCTCTCACTTACAACCGTACTCTGTACATAAGTTTTGGACCGCGATAACCTGCGAACGTCATGTACTTAGGGATAGTTAGTAAAAAAATGAAAAAATTAGATTATCTCCGGTGCGGAGGAGCAGCACAAAGCCCGAGTTATCTCTAGCTGGAACCTATGTCCGTACTGTACCCCTATGAGCGTCTGTGACAGTGGAGTAAGTGTGTGAGTGTCTCATGGGTAAACATAAATAGAGAAAATACTTGACCGAGAACCTAATTAACTGGTTTTTTTCTGTTGGATGCACATATAATTTGTCGTGATCCTGGTCCCGTGCCTCTTTTCTTATTAGTTTCTTATTAATCCTGTACTGCCACAATGGCCCGTTGGATGGGGCAATATCATCCTGTGATGCGACAATTCAGCTGGACCCAAATGCATCGACACTGACTTAAGTATATGAAGAATACCATCCTCTGACACGTCGGGTGGGGCAAATGTGCAATATCATCAGTATTTGTGGTTGGAAGGAGAACAAGGATAAATTAGGACTCCCTCTGTTTCTTGGGGCTAACCAGCAGTATCACTCATTCCGATGCCCTTCATTCCAACAATACTTTGGAAAGTTTCTGGTCAAGGGCGCCCACGGCTAATTAGCGAGCCACAAGGATGCACTACTGAAAGGCTTATTGTCTTCTGAAGATAGAAAGATAGGATGTCCAAGTTTGAAAGTACCTTTCTGCACTGAGCTCGGGTGAACAGTAAAATCGAAAAAAATTCAAAAAAAAATTGGGAGAAACACTGACAAAAGTTTTAAGCGCTTGAAAAAAATTCGTCTCGAAATCACATTCCTAGAAGGCGTGGCAAAAAAAACAAATTCAGTGCTCCAAAATGCTTTTCAAAGTAGCATTTTCAGAGTACCGATTTTGTTTTTTTTGCCACGCCTTCTCGGAATGTGATTTCTAGACGAATTTTTTCAAGCACTTAAACCTTTTGTCAATATTTCTCCCAGAAAAAAATTGGAATTTTTTGAAAAAATTTCGATTTTGTTTTGATTTTACTGTTCACCCGAGCTCATTTGAGCTCGGGTGCAAAAACTCTGCGTCCGTCCAAGTTACAATATATAAACACAGACATGAAATGCGTGGTTTCCAGAGCACATGCACCAGTCAGCGTAATTTAGTTATTTGTACTGCATGTTTGGTTTCCCAAGTTACTCCCTCCTAGCCTTAACATGTGATTGACTTCCATCTCCTGTCAAGACATAAATAGTGAGTGGTAGGCTATTTGCTATCTCCTTTGATTTGTAGCTATACCAATTATATTAATTACTCACTTGTCTATATATACACACTCATTCAATCAGTTATCTCACATTCACCTTCTTCACTCTGTCAATGTCATTGTACTCTATATTGACAGCGATGAGGTACATGAATGAGCAATTCCCAATACCGTGTTGATAGAGAAGCATAGGCGTATATGCTTAACTTGAAGGACAGTGAGACAACTGAGCTTTGAGAATAGAAGGCATCGGGAAGAAAATTTAGAGCCATACAGAACTCCATGGTAGGTTAATTGTACGTGAAGGGTTCTTTCTGTTGCTGTAAACTTCACTTCAGGGTTCAGTAGGGTTTTAGGTGTCGAAAGTTTCAGTTTCGACAGTAGCCGTTTTGCTTTCAGTTTCGTCAGAAATAAACCGAGCAGCGACTCGGGCGTAGCTAGCTAGATTTGCGGCGCCCTGACCCGATCGTGGGATGGCACGATGGAACGGTCATGGCTCCATGACAGGAGACAAAAGGGGAGTGCTGGGATGGCGGTACTCATGGCGGCACTCGCGACCCGGTCGTGCGCTAGTTTTTCGTTTTCGGTTGGAGTATGTAACGACTGAATAAAAGCAGAAAAACAGAAAAGCTGCAAGCAGTTCGCAGCGCAAAACCTCCCTCTCTCTCTGGTGCTCACTCTTCCATCCACATCTTCGGTGATCGCCGGAGTTACTCAAGGGCGGGGTTCGTCTGACAATACTTTCCATGTCTTTCATCACACTCGGTACTGTAGACCAATAATGCCTTTGTTGTAAAAAGGACTGAAGCGTCCCTTCTTGAGTTGCGTCTGGAATTGCATCCCTCCATCCTACAGATGCCTTGTGTGTACTGAAGGAAGGAAGAAGGCTTGCTTCAGGACACGTTAGCAATCCCATGATCAATCTCGCGACTTCAGCAATCCAAAGGCCCAAACAAGATTTTGACAACTAAAGACCATGATCAAACAATATTGGCGGTACCAAATTTAGCGATAGGAAGGTTGGGTACAATTTAGACTTTACCCTTTAAATTTTGTATTTTCAGTACAAGTTCAAGGTTTCAAAATTTACCCTTCAAATTTTCTACTTTACTACATATTTGATGATAAGCTATTTTAAGCAATGCCCGGACAACCGAAATGGTGCTCGTTTTTTTCTTGTTACTATTCATTTGTCCGCGCTCTTTTGACACCATACAATGGACGCACGAAGCATCTGTCTCCTACAAAAACCTTTGCCGTAATGGGACAAAGCAAATGTACAGATAAGCTGGTATAGCAGAGATAATTGGATAAATGACAATCCAATTCCTTACAAGTTACTAATCCAAAAATGCTATTATGCTCATATGTTGTCCATTTTTCCCACGGCGGTCAAAACAATGATCGACGAATTACAACAACAATCATATCCGCACCAACCATCTCTTGACATCGCAAGGACAATGTGGAAGAATCGTCTTCATGTAACACTGCACACAACATTCTAGCCCCTCCAACAGTATGTTGCTCACATTGTCATCATGAGTTGTTTGGAAGGCATTGTCAACTTCTCTGTGGACTGTGGAGCTGTAGTTTTTTCTGTGCCAGTTTCTCATTCTAGCCCCTCCAACAGTATGTTGCTCACAGTGTCATCATCAGTTGTTGGGAAAGCGTTGTCAACTTCTCTAGCCTCCTCATGAATGGTGCCAACTAAAACACGATGTGTCTTCGAATCAGGTACCCATCCTTGTCTAGCATTTGATCATGAACCTTACACGCCTCACTATTAAAGCCTTCTTTGATAAGGCTATAAATGATAATGTTATAAATTCTGGGGCTTGCCATTCCATCTATATTTACCACTTTTAGTAAACTTTCTGAAACCCTGCTAAGTAATGAAAACACTGCCATATCAGGGACAAACAGTTCAAACGTCTCTTGGTCAGGAACAAAGCCATCATGCACCATTCTGTTGAACAACATCGTTGCCTCAAGAATTGTCTCCTTGGCGAGGAAACAACGCAACAGAACATTGTACACATAGCTATTCAGTAGACAACCTTCTCCTTCTTCAAATGGAGTAGTGAATGGATGATTGTGTTATGAGTTGAAAATGTGCAAGAAGTGCCAGTGGAAATAGCAAATGAACCCATTCTGGTTGCTTCATGCATCATTCCAGCCATACAACTCCCTTGAATTAGTATATCAAACGGCTCGCTGGTAAGGCTGCAACCTCCTCTGCAGTGATATTTAAAAACTTTGGCAGCTTCTTCGAGCCGCTCCATGTGGCACAAACCTTCTACCAGCTGCGAGAAAGATTCTGAATTAAGCACCAGATTACTAACACTGGCCCTTCTGAACAGATCTAGGGCAGTCCTGTGCAACCCCAACCAACAGTAACAAGATAAAACGTTTGTACAATGTTTGCGTAATTTAAAAAGTATGTTTCATACTGTACTATTCAAAAAATTGTTTGTGACATTTAAAAACTATTCACGTGTTCCAAAAAATATGTTTGTGACACTACTAGAATCGCGCCGTCGGCATAGCCCTGATTCCCGTCGGGACAGGCCTATGCCGACGGCCCCCGTCGGCATAGGGCCGTCGGCAACATATCCGTCGGCGTAGCCCGGGAGGCCGTCGGCATAGAAAGGCCGTCGGCATAGATCCTATCCCGACGATATCCGTACATCTATGCCGACGGCCTCGGCCGTCGGCAACGTCCCCGCCTAACGGTGGCCGCCGTCAAGTGCAGACCAACCGCTGCGCGGCACGTGGTACATGTATGCCGACGGCTTGGCCGTCGACATATATGTGCCACGTGGCGCGCAGCTGTACCTCCTGGGGTAGGGTTATGCCGACGGCTGAGCCGTCGGCGTAGTTTAAATCTATGCCGACGGCTTAGCCCTGCCCCAAGAATGCCCAGTGACTGCCACGTGGCTGCCATGCCGACGGCCTAGCCGTCGGCGTACTTTACAACTATGCCGACGGCTAGACCGTCGGCATAGCTGCCACGTGGCAGCCACTGGGAGCTCTCGCCATATCTATGCCGACGGCTAGGCTGTCGGCATAGTTTCTGTTTGTTTTTTTTTCTTTTTCATGTTTCTTTTCAGCTCAATTCATTTGAATATATCGAGCATATATAAGAATCATACAGCAATATATGCATCACATAACAATAAGGAGCAGCATCACACAACAAATGCATCATCACACAACATAAGAAGCATCGCAAACCATAAACATATAAGTATCATCACCACCAAGCATATAAGAATATCACAAACAACAATAAGTAACATCACAAGCATATAAGTATCATCACCACCAAGACCGCCACAAGTCACCCAAAGGCTTAAGCGCCTGGACATCGAGCACCGCGGAGGTCGTCACCGCCAAGTCCGCCGAAGCCCAGGTCGTCACTGCTAGCGGCAGCGCCACCGCCAAGACCGCCACCGCCTCCGCCTCCGCCTCCGTGGATCGGAGTGATCGGGCTCCGTGACTCGGGAGTGCTGCGAAGACCACCACCAACGGTAGACGATCCACCGGTTCCCTGGATGTTGAAAAGACATGTTAACGGGATATATGACTGTGTTGAATAAACGATATGCTTTGGGTGAATAGATTGGGGATGAACTAACCAGCGAGGGGCCAGCGTTCTGTGCCAGAAACTCCTCAACCAATAGATTGGGGATGAACTAACCGCCAAGACCGTCACCCGTGCGATGTTTCGGTGGCATAGCTACACCCCGAAGGCCACCCCGAATCCCAGTTAACCAGTAGATCTAGCCCTTTGACTTTCGCCGGACGGGCTTTGACCGGTAGACTCTTCCACCTGGTTGCGATAGGTCAGCCCATAACAACATCGTCGAACACGGTCTGGACCCAACCCAACACTAGATTCCCTCCAGTTCCACCGCACCCGCACCATCCCCCCTCCAAGTGACGGCGGCACTGCCTTCCGTGGAGGGGGGGCCACACCACGGAGCCCCAAGACGGGCGTCTACGCATGCCACAACACTTTCACACATGCATCACGACCCGTGCGATGTTTCGGTGGCATAGCTACACCCCGATTCCCCCTCTAAACAGATTCCTTCCGTGTCGACCGTTTCCCTCCTCCGTGACACGGCGGCAGCGACGTCCGTGAGGGGGGCAATCGATATACCATTGGGGTATGTTTTTTTGTTTAGATAAGGCACATTTATGTTGTGAATAACCAAGATTCCCTCCGTGTCGGCCCGACGTGGCCGTTTCCCCCCTCTGGGACACGGCGGCAGCGACGCCCATGAGGGGGGGCACACCCCGGAGCCGCGTGTCGGGTGCCTGCGCCTGCCACCACGCTTCCACAAGCGTAGGAGGGCCCACCGCAACACCTGGCGGCATTGCTACCCCCCAGGTACCCCGTCCCGTCTAACCCTGACACAAACGACCGCCGGATCTAGCCCTTTTACTTTCGCAGGACGGGGTTTGACCGATGGACCTTTTCACGTGGTTGTCATAGCCCAGCCCATAGCTACACCTCCCAACACCGTCCCGGCCCAACCCACCCCAAGATTCCCTCCGTGTCGGCCCGACGTGGCCGTTTCCCCCCCTCCGGGACACGGCGGCAACGACGCCCGTGAGGGGGGCACACCCCGGAGCTGCGTGCCGGGTGCCTGCGCCCGCCACCATGCTTCCACAAGCGTAGGAGGGCCCACCGCAACACCTGGCGGCATTGCTACGCCCCGGGTACCCTGTCCCGTCTCCCCTCTCCGTGACACGATGGAAGCAAGGCCCGTGTGGGGGGGCAATCGATATATATATATATAATCGAGATATGTTTTCTGTACATAAGGCACATTTAAGTTAATCAAATTAGTTTTGGAAAAAAATAAAAAAGAAAAAGAGAAAATAAATAAAATATTATTAGAAATCTATGCCTACGGCAATGCCGTCGGCATAGCTACGGCCACGGAATGGTAGAGCCATGGATCGATGACGTGGCGTAGGGCGCGGATCGATGACGTGGCAAAGGCCATGGGCCAGGCCTATGCCGACGGCAAGACCGTCGGCATAGATATGCCACCCCACGGACCGGCGAGCGGCTCGGATCGATGACGTGGCAGACGACGAGAATCGATGACGTGCGCATACCTATGTCGACGGCCACCGTTAGCCCGTCGGCGTAGGCGTCACGCCGTCAAACCGTCGTCGCCGCCCGGGTAGCCGGGCCCACATGGTATGCCGACAGCCGATCTATGCCGACGGCAACCGTAGGCATATTTCTTGCGATGCCGACGGCCCCCGTCGGCATAGATGGATATATGCCGACGGCTCATCTACGTCGACGGCTTTAGGTGAGCCGTCGGGATACACCTATCTATGCCGAGGGGGGCCATCGGCATATATTTGGCCGTCGGCATCGCCAGTTTTTCTGGTAGTGTGACATTTAAAAAAATGTTTATACAATGTAAAAAAATCACGCGATTTTAAAAATTGTTATGTACCATTCATTGCGCCCAATAGACACTCGAGCAGATCGATTAATAATTCATAAAAGTAAACATCAACACCAATTTTGTGACTTTTTTTCTATAATATCAAAGTCGAGTGATTAAAATGCACATACGCGTGCCAAGTATCGGACCACAAGTGCATTTTAAAACATTAAGATGTATGTGTGTCGGTGTGTGGGAAGCAAGTGCCACTTCTAATCACTAAACTAAGGTGTATAGGACTATAGGTGTGTCCGTGTGTGTATGTGTGTGTGTGTTTGTGTAAACCTAGTGTTACTTCATAATTTTGGTAACATATGCGTAAGTAAAGCAAGTGCAAGTGTACAAGCTCATAATTAATAAAGTTGATAAGCACATTAGGATGGAATTGGACATTTGATCTCCTCTTCTATTTATCTATTTGTTTTAAAAAAGTAATCTCCATGTACTATAAAGCAAGCACTACTTCAATTCATTAGAAGATGTTGCATGTGGGTGCATTGACCATTAAGCTTGGAGGAGTGCTTTGCGGTTTGACATACAGTCGAGGAAGGACAAGAGGGGTAGGAGCCACTTAATTGCATTGATCGGGCCACGAAGCAAAGCCCACAAAGTCACTGCGTAGGCCAACTAGACTGGGTAATGCTGGTTATCCCATGACGACGCCGATGCTCTTTTATGGATCGTATCGGCGAGCCTGAGCTGTCGGGCTGCTTCGCAGGATCACCGGATGCTGGCTCTGCCGCTGATAACAGTTTCTTGCAGTTAGAAGGAGAAGAAAGGATAAATGAAGCCATCCTCTAGCTCTTTCTTGGCTCAAATCAAACGTATCACTCGTCCATGAATCACAATGGTGCACTACGAAAGTCGTATCGTCTTCCAAAGATGCAAAGATGGGGTATCTGGGTTACAATTCATAAACACATAGACACACTTTTGTAGTTTCGAGGGCACATGCACCTGTCAGCAAAATTTAGTTATTTGTACTGCGTCTTCGGTTATGTAAGATACTCTTTCCTACTCTTAATCACGTGAACTCCCATCTCATGTCAAGACATACAGAGCTCTTGATTATATGTGTTAATTTGGTCTCTTGAAGACAGATGCTACAATTGTTTGCTATCTTCTTTGATTTGTAACTATACAAACAATATTAATTGCTCACTCGTCTATATATATACACACACTCATTCACTCAATTATCTCACATTCACCTTCTTCACTCTGTCAATGCCATTGTAATCCACATTGATAGCGATGAGGCACATGAATGAACTATTCCCAGTATCGTGTTGATAGACAAGCATAGGCGTATCTGCTTAATTTGAAGGACAATGAGACAACTGAGCTTTGAGAATAGAAGACATCCGGATGAAAATTTAGAGCCATTCAGAGCTCCACGGTAGGTTAATTTGTAAGTGAAGGGTTCTTTCTACTTTCCATGTCTTTCATCACACTCTGTACTTCAGACCAATAATGCCTCTGTTGTAAAAAGGACGGACTGAAGTCGTCCCTTCTTGAGTTGCGTCTGGAATTGCGTCCCTCCATCATACAGATGCCTTGTATGTACTGAAGGAAGGAAGACCCCTTGCTTCAGGACACGTTAGCAATCCCATGATCAATCTCGCCACTTCAGCAATCCAAAGGCCCAAACAAGACTTTGACAACTAAAAACCATGATCAAACAATATTGGCAGTGCCAAATTCAGCGATAGGAAGGTTGGGTTCGATTCAGACTTTACCCTTTAAGTTTTGTATTTTTAGTACAAGTTCAAGGTTTCAAACAAACTTTGCCCTTTAAATTTTCTACTTCTACCGCATGTTTGACGATAAGCTATTTTATAAGCAATGCCCGAGCAACCGAAATGGTGCTCATCTTTTTTCCTGTTACTTTTTCATTTGTCTGCGCTCTTTTGACACCCTACAGTGGACACGCGAAGCATCTGTCTCCTAAAAAAACCCTATGTCGTAATGAGACAAAGCAAATGTACAGATAAGCTAGTACAGCATAGATAATTGGATAAATGGCACTCCAATTCCTAACATATTACTAATCAAAAAAACGCAACAACCATCTCTTGACATTGAAGGAAATATGCCCTAAAGGCAATAATAAAGTTGTTATTTTATATTTCCTTATTCATGATAAAGATTTATTATTCATGCTAGAATTGTATTGATCGGAAACTTAAATACATGTGTGAATACATAAACAAATAACGTGTCCCTAGTAAGCCTCTACTAGACTAGCTCGTTGATCAAAGATGGTTAAGGTTCCTAACCATAGACATGTGTTGTCATTTGATAACGGCATCACATCATTAGGAGAATGATGTGATGGACAAGACCCATCCGTTAGCTTAGCATAATGATCGTTCAATTTATTGTTATTGCTTTCTTTATGTCAAATACATATTCCTTCGACTATGAGATTATGCAACTCCCGGATACCGGAGGAATACCTTGTGTGCTATCAAACGTCACAACGTAACTGGGTGATCATAAAGATGCTCTATAGGTATCTCCGAAGGTGTTTGTTGAGTTGGCATAGATCGAGATTATGATTTGTCACTCAGAGTATCGGAGAGGTATCTCTGGGCCCTCTCGGTAATACACATCATAAGAAGCCTTGCAAGCAAATGACTAAGGAGTTAGTTACGAGATGATGTATTACGAAACGAGTAAAGAGACTTGCCGGTAACAAGATTGAACTAGGTATAGAGATACCAACGATCGAATCTCGGGCAAGTAACATACCGATAGACGAAGGGAATTACGTATGTTGTCATAACGGTTCAACCGATAAAGATCTTCGTAGAATATATAGGAGCCAATATGGGCATCCAGGTTCCGCTATTGGTTATTGACCGGAGAGGTGTCTTGGTCATGTCTACATAGTTCTCGAACCCGTAGGGTCCGCACGCTTAACGTTCGTTGACGATATAGTGATATATGAGTTATATGATTTGGTGACCGAATGTTATTCGGAGTCCCGAATGAGATCACGGGCATGACGAGGAGTCTCGAAATGGTCGAGAGGTAAAGATTGATATATAGAACGATGGTATTCGGACACCGGAATAGTTTCGGAGTGCACCGGGTAGTCATCGGATCACCGGAAGGGGTTTTGGGAGGCCCCGGGAGGTCTATGGGCCTAATGGGCCAAGGAGAGGCACACACCAGCCCATAGAGGGGCTGGTGCGCCCTCTCCCTGGCCGCCAGCCCTAGAAGAAGGGGGGGCGCCACCTCCTCCTGCCTTTCCCCCCTTGTGGGAGAAAGGAAAGGGGGGCGCCACCTCCCCTTTCCTTCCCCTTGGCGCCAAAAGAAGCAAAGGGGGCGGCCTAGGGCAAGCCCAAGTAGGATTCGGACCTACTTGGGGCGCCCCTTGGCCTCTCCCCTCTCCCTCCCACCTATATATATGTGGGAGGGGGGCGCTTAGCACACCCCAGACAATTGCTTAGCCGTGTGCGGCGCCCCCCTCCACCGTTTACACCCCGGTTATATTTTCGTAGTGGTTAGGCGAAGCCCTGCGGAGATAACTTCACCATCACCGTCACCACGCCGTCGTGTTGCCGGAACTCATCCACTACCTCGCCGTCTTGCTAGATCAAGAAGGCGCGGACGTCACCGAGCTGAACATGTGCTGAACGCGGAGGTGACGTACGTTCGGTACTCGATCGGTTGGATCGCGAAGAAAGTTTGACTACATCAACCGCGTTGTCAAACGCTTCCGCTTACGGTCTACGAGGGTATGTAGACACACTCTCCCCTCTCGTTGCTATGCATCTCCATGGATAGATCTTGCGTGTGCGTAGAATATTTTTTTGTTTTCCATGCAATGTTTTCCAATAGTGGCATCCGAGCCAGGTCTATGCGTAGATGATATGCACGAGTAGAACACAAAAAGTTGTCGGCGGTGATAGTCATACTGCTTACCACCAACGTCTTATTTTGATTCGGCGGTATTGTAAGATGAAGCGGCCCGGACCAACCTTACATGTCCACGTACATGAGACCGGTTCCACCGACAGACATGCAACTAGTTTTGCATAAAGGTGGCTGGCGGGTGTTTGTTTCTCCTACTTTAGTTGAATCGAATTTGACTGTGGCCGGTCCTTGAAAATGGTTAAAACAGCAAACTTGATAAATCACTGTTGTGGTTTTGCCGTAGGTAAGAACGGTTCTTGCTAGAAGTCCGTAGCAGCCATGTAAAACTTGCAACAACAAAGTAGAGGACGTCTAACTTGTTTTTGCAGGGCATGTTGTGATATGATATGGTCAAGACGTGATGTGATATACATTGTTGTATGAGATGATCATGTTTTGTAATTTATCGGCAACCGGCAGGAGCCTTATGGTTGTCTCTTTATTGCATGAAATGCAAATGCCATGTAATTGCTTTATTTTATCACTATGCGTTAGCGATAGTTGTAGAAGCAATAGTCGGCGAGACGACCACAACGCAACGATGGAGATCAAGGTGTCGAGCCGGTGACGACGGAGATCATGACGATGCTTTGGAGATGAAGATCAAAAGCACAAGATGATGATGGCCATATCATGTCACATATTTTGATTGCATGTGATGTTTATCTTTTATGCATCTTATTTTGCTTAGAACGATGGTAGCATTATAAGATGATCTCTTCACTAAATTTCAAGATAAAAGTGTTCTCCCCGAGTATGCACCGTTGCTAAAGTTCGTCGTTTCGAATCACCTCGTGATGATCGGGTCTGATAGACTCTATGTTCACATACAACGGGTGTAAAACAATTTTTCACATGCAGAATAATTGGGTTAACCTTGACGAGCCTAGCACGTACAGACATGGTCTCGGAACACTGGAGACCGAAAGATCGAACGTGAGTCATATAGTAGATATGATCAACATAGAGATGTTCACCATTGATGACTACCCCATCTCACGTGATGATCGGACATGGGTTAGTTGATTTGGATCACGTATCACTTAGATAACTTGAGGGATGTTTATTTAAGTGGGAGTTCATTAGTAATTTGATTAATTGAACTTAATTTATCATGAACTTAGTCTTATAGTTTTGCATATATATGTTGCAGATCAATGGCCCGAGCTACCGGTCCCCTGAATTTTAATGTGTTCCTAGAGAAAGCTAAGTTGAAAGATGATGGTAGCAACTACACGGACTGGGTCCGTAACTTGAGGATTATCCTGCACAGAAGAATTATGTTCTTGATGCACCGCTAATTGACAGGCCTGCTGCAGGAGCTGATGCAGATATTATGAACGTCTGGCAAGCTCGATCTGATGACTACTCAATAGTTCAGTGTGCCATGCTTTACGGCTTAGAACCGGGACTTCAAAGACGTTTTGAACGTCATGGAGCATATGAGATGTTCCAGGAGTTGAAGTTAATATTTCAAGAAAATGCCCGGGTTGAGAGATATGAAGTCTCCAACAAGTTCTATAGCTGCAAGATGGAGGAGAACAGTTCTGTCAGTGAACACATACTCAAAATGTTTGGGTATTATAATCACTTGACTCAGCTGGGAGTTGATCTTCCAGTTGATTTTGTTATTGACAGAGTTCTTCAATCACTGCCACCAAGCTACAAAGGCTTCGTGATGAACTATAATATGCAAGGGATGAACAAAACAATTCCCGAGCTCTTCGCAATGCTTAAAGCCGCAGAGGTAGAAATCAAGAAGGAGCATCAAGTGTTGATGGTTAATAAGACCACTAATTTCAAGAAAAGGGGCAAGGAAAAGAAAGGGAACTTCAAGAAGAATGACAAGCAAGTTGCCACTTCGGGGAAGAAACCCAAAGCTGGACCCAAGCCTGAAACTGAGTGCTTCTACTGCAAAGGAAGTGGTCACTGGAAGCGGAACTGCCCCAAATACTTGGCGGATAAGAAGGATGGCAAAGTGAACAAAGGTATATTTGATATACATGTTATTGATGTGTACCTTACTAATGCTCGTAGCAGCACCTGGGTATTTAATATTGGTTCGGTTGCTCATATTTGTAACTCGAAACAGGAGCTGCGGAATAAACGAAGATTGGCTAAGGACGAGGTGACGATGTGCGTCGGGAATGGTTCCAAGGTCGATGTGATTGCCGTCGGCACGCTACCTCTACATCTACCTTCGGAATTAGTTTTAGACCTCAATAATTGTTATTTGGTGCCCGCATTGAGCATGAACATTATATCTGGATCTTGTTTATTGTGAGACGGTTATTCATTTAAGTCAGAGAACAATGGTTGTTCTATTTATATGAATAATATCTTTTATGGTCATGCACCCTTGAAGAGTGGTCTATTCTTGTTGAGTCTCGATTGTAGTGATACATATATTCATAATATTGATGCCAAAATATGCAAAGTTGATAATGATAGTGCAACATATTTGTGGCACTGCCGTTTAGGTCATATTGGTGTAAAGCGCATGAAGAAACTCCATGCGATGGGCTTTTGGAATCACTTGATTATGAATCATTTGATACTTGCGAACCATGCCTCATGTGCAAGATGACTAAAACTCCGTTCTCCGGAACAATGGAGTGAGCTAATGACTTATTGGAAATAATACATACCGATGTATGCAGTCCGATGAGTGTTGAGGCACGCGGTGGGTATCGTTATTTTCTGACCTTCACAGATGATTTGAGCAGATATGGGTATATCTACTTGATAAAACACAAGTCTGAAACATTTGAAAAGTTCAAAGAATTTCAGAGTGAAGTGGAGAATCATCGTAACAAGAAAATAAAGTTTCTACGATCTGATCGCAGAGGTGAATATTTGAGTTACGAGTTTGGCCTTCATTTAAAACAATGTGGAATTGTTTCACAACTCACGCCACCTGAAACACCACAGCGTAATGATGTGTCCGAACGTCATAATCGTACTTTATTAGATATGGTGCGATCTATGATGTCTCTTTCCAATTTTTCACTATCGTTTTGGGGTTATGCATTAGAGACAGCCGCATTCACGTTAAATAGGGCATCATCTAAATCCGTTGAGACGACACCGTATGAACTGTGGTTTGGCAAGAAACCTAAGCTGTCGTTTCTTAAAGTTTGGGGTTGCGACACTTATGTCAAAAGGCTTCAGCCTGATAAGCTCGAACCCAAATCGGAGAAGTGCGCCTTCATAGGATACCCTAAGAAAACAATTGGGTACACCTTCTACCACAGATCCGAAGGCAAGATCTTTGTTGCTAAGAATGGATCCTTTCCAGAGAAGGAGTTTCTCTCGAAAGAAGTGAGTGGGAGAAAAGTAGAACTTGATGAGGTAATTGTACCTTCGCTCGAATTGGAAAGTAGCACATCAGAGAAAACCGTTCCCGTGATGCCTACACCAACTAGAGAGGAAGCTAACGATAATGATCATGAAACTTCAGATCAAGTTGCTACTGAACCTCGTAGGTCAACCAGAGCACGATCCGCACCAGAGTGGTACGGTAATCCTGTTCTAGAAGTCATGTTATTAGACCAAGGCAAACATACGAACTATGAAGAAGCTATGATGAGCCCAGATTCCGACAGATGGCTTGAGGCCATGAAATCTGAGATAGGATCCATGTATGAGAACAAAGTGTGGACTTTGGTGGATTTGCCCGATGATCGGCAAGCCATAGAGAATAAATGGATCTTCAAGAAGAAGACTGACGCTAATGGTAATGTTACTGTCTACAAAGCTCGACTTGTCGCAAAAGATTTTCGACAAGTTCAAGGGGTTGACTACGATGAGACTTTCTCACCCGTAGCGATGCTTAAGTCTGTCCGAATCATGTTAGCAATTGCCGCATTTTATGATTATGAAATCTGGCAAATGGACGTCAAAACTGCATTCCTTAAAGAAGAGTTGTATATGATGCAACCAGAAGGTTTTGTCGATCCTAAAGGTGCTAACAAAGTATGCAAGTTCCAGCGATTCATCTATGGACTGGTGCAAGCATCTCGGAGTTGGAATATACGCTTTGATGAGGTGATCAAAGCATATGGTTTTATACAGACTTACGGTGAAGCCTGTATTTACAAGAAAGTGAGTGGGAGCTCTGTATCATTTCTAATATTATATGTGGATGACATATTATTGATTGGAAATGATATAGAATTTCTGGATAGCATAAAAGGATATTTAAATAAGAATTTTTCAATCAAAGACCTCGGTGAAGCTGCATATATATTGGGCATCAAGATCTATAGAGATAGATCAAGACACTTAATAGGACTTTCACAAAGCACATATCTTGATAAAGTTTTGAATAAGTTCAAAATGGATCAGTCAAAGAAAGGGTTCTTGCCTGTGTTACAAGGTGTGAAGTTGAGTCAGACTCAAAGCCCGACCACTGCAGAAGATAGAGAGAAAATGAAAGTTATTCCCTATGCCTCAGCCATAGGTTCTATCATGTATGCTATGCTGTGTACCAGACCTAATGTGTGCCTTGCCATAAGTTTGGCAGGGAGGTACCAAAGTAATCCAGGAGTGGATCACTGGACAGCGGTCAAGAACATCCTGAAGTACCTGAAAAGGACCAAGGATATGTTTCTCGTTTATGGATGTGACAAAGAGCTCGTCGTAAATGGTTACGTCGATGCTAGCTTTGACACTGATTCGGATGACTCTAAGTCGCAAACCGGATACATATTTATATTGAATGGTGGAGCTGTCAGTTGGTGCAGTTCCAAGCAGAGCGTCGTGGCGGGATCTACGTGTGAAGCGGAGTACATAGCTGCTTCGGAAGCAGCAAATGAAGGAATCTGGATGAAGGAGTTTATATCCGATCTGGGTGTAATACCCAGTGCATCGGGTCCAATGAAAATCTTTTGTGACAACACTGGAGCAATTGCCTTGGCGAAGGAATCCAGTTTTCACAAGAGAACCAAACACATCAAGAGACACTTCAACTCCATTCGTGAACAAGTCAAAGATGGAGACATAGAAGTTTGCAAAATACATATGGATCTGAATGTAGCAGACCCATTGACTAAGCCTCTTCCGCGAGCAAAACATGATCAGCACCAAGACTCCATGGGTGTTAGATTCATTACAATGTAATCTAGATTATTGACCCTAGTACAAGTGGGATGTGACGACCCCATCTTAATCGTGCACTAACCATACAGGCAAATGCACACGATCAAGCCTAAGGACTCACTTGAAGATATCACAACACAACTCTAAAACATAAATAAAGTCATACAAGCTTTATATTACAAGCCAGGGCCTCGAGGGCTCGAATACATAGCTCGATGGCATACAAGTGTCAGCGGAAGCATCAGATATCTGGGTACAGATATATTACAGAACAGAGATAAGCCTTTGGAAGGCGGGGTAAAATAAAATACTACGATCGAAAGGCGTAGGCCTCCTGCCCTGGACCCTCCGATCCTACTCCTGGTCGTCAGTCGGCTCCTCGTGGTAGTACTCGCCGGGAGGGTAGTAGTAGTAGCCGTAGTCGTCGACATGAGCTGCTATCTCAGGGGCTTCGTCGTCTGGTGGCATCAAAAGGCAAATGGGGAGAAAAAGAAAATAAAGCAAACGTGAGTACTCACCCGAAGTACTCAGCAAGCAAGGATCTATACTACATATGCAACATTTTCAAAGGATGGCTGTATATGTGGACTGGGCTGCAGAAATGCCAGAATAGAGGGGGAAAACCTAGTCCTATCGAAGACTAGCATCTTCAGCAGTCTTGCAGCATTAGAAGAGTGCAGATTAACACAAAGTAAAGTAGTAGTAGTAGTATCATCAACCTCAGCCTGAGATCCTTCCTCGACTCCCTGCGAGAAAGCAATCCCAGAGCCATACTATCCAGTATCATCTCAGTTCTAGTTGTACCAATCGGGATACAACTCCGAGTGTCCGTTACCGTAGGACAGGCTATCGATAGATGTTTTCTTCCCTGCAGGGGTGCACCAACTTACCCACCACGCTCGCTTAACTCCGGCCGGACACACTTTTCTGGGTCATGCCCGGCCTCGGCTAAGCAACACGCCGCAACCCGACCAAATACTTAACAGAGAGGTCAGCATGCCGGACTAAACCTATGCCCCCAGGGGTCTTGGGCCTTCGCCCCGGGAACTCCTGCACATTACGTTCACGGCCGAGAGCAGACCTAGCAACCCCTTAATACAAGCGCAGTTGCGTAACCAGTCCAACTTGGCGCGCGCCGCTCAATCGCTAACGTCCGTTAAGCTTCGGCTGAAGTATACGACGCAGAACGCCCATACTATGCCCACGTGATGGTTAGTGCTATCAGGCCAGAGGCCCCTTGGATCAAATATCCAAACCGTTTAGTGGTTTAGGAGCGCGCGGAAACGAGCAGAGACTCACGATCGATGTGACCCCGTCGCCCCATCTCGAGGACTTGTGGCAAGGGCTAAGAATGCCCGGCCACGCCTCGTAGTTATCTCGCGGGCACCTCTCAGGTCAACCCGACTCCACATCACTTCGCACTCATGCTCGCGCGGGTACCCCTCAGGGCCGACCCGTCTTTAGTATCATGTTTCAGTGTAAGTCACAGTAACAACAGTAACCGTGTGTCTAACACCAAGGGAACCCTGAAGAATCACCCTCGATGGAGTCCCACCTGATATTCTCGTCAAGGTGAACGAAGGAGGTATCACCCCCGAGGTCCACACTTGAACAGTTGCACGACGATGTCGTTATCAGGGGTGGTGTAGGAGGAATCACCCTCGCTTACCACGACCGATTAACTAACCTACAAGGTCATCATCAGAAGTGCTGACGAGGTATCACCCTCGGCACTCGATAGTATCCCAGTAGTGTCGAGCAATTTAAGGGGGAAGTGACGTGCGGTGGCAGGGTCTGATCTTCGATCCCGTTGCTCAGGTCTTCTGAGAGTCCAGCGGGGCAGTCGGGACAAGTGGGTCTCTGATAAGGCTCTACCCATCCTATACTAAACAGTTTAGGAGAACAGGCGGGTATCAAAAGTAGGCTACAATAAAACAGGCTATGCAGCAGATATAGGACAACAGTAGCAGCAGTACTTCTAATGCAAGCATAAGAGAGAAGAGAGTGGGCGATATTGGAATGCTCAAAATGGGGGTGCTTGCCTGTCTGCTCGACGGCAAGGGCAGGGTCGTCGGGGATGTAGTCGTACTCGGGAGCGGCGTCCGCCTCAGGAGCTACGTCGACGTCGGGGTCTACCGAGAGAAGAGGGGGAGGAAACAAGTAAATACAATGCAATCAAATGCAACACGGGGCATGCCATGCTATGATGCAGTGCAGGGTTGCCTGACGTATGTCTAAGTCATTTTAGTTATTTTAGGATTAGTGTTGGATTTATTAACCGATGATTACGCACTATTCATCTACCGGATATGGGCTAAAAGTTATGGGTTCTCCTACGTAGGAGGTTCCGATAAGGAAACAGACGACACGATCAGATTTGTCTCGTCGTTCTGAGCAACTTTCATGTTTTAAGTTTTTCGATCTGAGTTACAGTTTAAAAGTTATTAATTTTTAAAGATTAAATGATTTTTTGGAATTATTATTAATTCAAAATCATTTAACAGAAAATGCTACGGGTACACAGGGAAGTGTACCCGGTTTTGCATCCAGAGGCTGACATGTGGGCCCAGTGAGCTGAGTCAGTGCTGACTAGGCTCATCTTATCCATAGAAACAGTGCAGGGGCCCCACTTGTCATTGACTCAACATTAGAACAGAGGTTAAATTAAACCAGGGTTTAATTGGATGGGTGGGCCCCTGTGTCAGTGAGTGATTAAGTTAACAGGGTCGATTAACTAGTGTTAAACCTAATGCTACAGTGGACGGGCCCACTAGTCAGTGGCTGGACCAGGTCCAGTCAGCGGTGCTGACCCAGTCAACAGGCCGTGGGGCCCGCTGGCAGCGGCACAGAGGCGCGCCAGGTGGCGGCCGGGTCAGCTCCGGCGACCGGAGTGACGCCGGCGACCCACACGCATGGTGGCGCGTCGCCGGAGTTGGCCGGAAAACACGTACGGAGCTTGGCTGGGGTCGGACTTGGGCTCCACGGGACGCTGGGAGCACGCCGCATCGAATGGCGGCGGTTGCAGTGCGCGAGGAGGTCGGGAACGTCGACGGCGACCACCGCGGGCGGCGCCGGACTTCGGGATCGGGCGCACTCGGTGTTGCGGGGACGCGGGGAACAAACGAAGGGCACGGGTGGCTTCGCCGCGAGGTCCTAAACACGCGCCCGTGCCCGGCTGATGCGGAAATGAGCCGTCGCCACGGCGGCGATGGAGCAGGGCGGCGGTGCGGCCATGGCATCGCGGGAGGTCTAGCTAGTGGTGCAGCGAGCTACTGAGGAGAGGGAGAGGAGCAGTGGGAGCTCACCGAGGGGACGTAGGGGCTGGCAGTGGGCTCGAGGGAGGCGCGGGGTGGCCGGAGTCAACGGCGAGGTCGCGGCGGCCGCAGGGGAAGAAGAGGGCGGGGAAGGCGCTGCGGAGTCTCCCGTCTCGAGGTCGTTGGCACGGACGATGCAGCGGACAGAGGCGGAGCGAGCTATCACGGCGGTGAGGCGAGAGGGGCTCGGTGGACGCGGGATCGACCGGACCACGGCGACGATCGCGTCGGGGCTGCTCTGGATCGAGGGAAGGGAGCGAAGGGAGAGAGCGAGGGGATCTGGGGGGGGGGCTCTAGGGTTGGAGAGGGAGGCGGGGTGGCCTTATCCACACCGGAGAGGCACGGATGGGCGACGCGTGCGGCGCCGCGTGCGGCGCCGGCGATCGGGGCGGCTACGGCGTCGACAGCGAGGGGGATGACGACTGTGCATTGGGCTGGGCCGGCTGAAAGGCTACTGTAGCGCTGGGCCGGTAAGTGCACAGGGATATTACTCTCTTTTTCTTTTCGGAAAAAGAATAGCTCCTGTTGCAAATTAGTTGAGCTATCAAACGAGTTTTGCTAGGAGGAAAACTTTGCACAAAAACCATGCACCTTAATATGGTTCTGCACAAAAAGTTTCAGGACACTTAGAAACGTCTAAGAATTTTTAGAGAAAGGAAGGACCAAAATAAATGCTCCTGGACCAATGAAATAATTTCCAGGGGCAATTTGGGGTTTAGAAAAATGTTGGTTTCAATTTTATAATCGCCTTGGGAATATTTGAAACATTATGAACATTTTGGATCTGCTGTTTGAAGAAATAATTATTTGGCTTGAAGAATTTGGAGTTGAATTATTTTTCTTATGGAATAATGATGATGACTTGGCATGATCAGAGGGTGATCACTGTCGTGAGAGGCTGGGGATGTTATATGGGAGACTGAAGGAAATATGCCCTAGAGGCAATAATAAAGTTGTTATTTTATATTTCCTTATTCATGATACAGGTTTATTATTCATGCTAGAATTGTATTGATCGGAAACTTAAATACATGTGTGAATACATAAACAAATACCGTGTCCCTAGTAAGCCTCTACTAGACTAGCTCATTGATCAAAGATGGTTAAGGTTTCCTAACCATAGACATGTGTTGTCATTTGATAACGGGATCACATCATTAGAAGAATGATGTGAGGGACAAGACCCATCCGTTAGCTTAGCATAATGATCGTTCAGTTTATTGCTATTGCTTTCTTTATGTCAAATACATATTCCTTCGACTATGAGATTATGCAACTCCCGGATACCGGAGGAATACCTTGTGTGCTATCAAACGTCACAACGTAACTGGGTGATCATAAAGATGCTCTACAGGTATCTCCGAAGGTGTTTGTTGAGTTGGCATAGATCAAGATTATGATTTGTCACTCTGAGTATCGGAGAGGTATCTCTGGGCCCTCTCGGTAATACACATCATAAGAAGCCTTGCAAGCAAATGACTAAGGAGTTAGTTACGAGATGATGTATTACGGAACGAGTAAAGAGACTTGCCGGTAACGAGATTGAACTAGGTGTAGAGATACCGACGATCGAATCTCGGGCAAGTAATATACCGATAGACGAAGGAAATTACGTATGTTGTCATAATGGTTCAACCGATAAGATCTTCGTAGAATATGTAGGAGCCAATATGGGCATCCAGGTTCCGCTATTGGTTATTGACCGGAGAGGTGTCTCGGTCATGTCTACATAGTTCTCGAACCCGTAGGGTCCGCACGCTTAACGTTCGTTGACGATATAGTGATATATGAGTTATATGATTTTGTGACCGAATATTGTTCGGAGTCCCAGATGAGATCACGGACATGACGAGGAGTCTCAAAATGGTCGAGAGGTAAAGATTGATATATAGGACGATGGTATTCGGACACCGGAATAGTTTCGGAGTGCACCGGGTAGTCATCGGATCACCGGAAGGGGTTCCGGGAGGCCCCGGGAGATCTATGGGCCTAATGGGCCAAGGAGAGGCACACACCAGCCCACAGAGGGGTTGGCGTGCCCTCTCCCTGGCCGCCGGCCCTAGAAGAAGGAAAGGGGGGGGGCGCCACCTCCGCATGCCTTTTCCCCCTTGTGGGAGAAAGGAAAGGGGGGGGGAGGGGGCGCCACCTCCCCCTTCCTTCCCCTTGGCGCCAAAAGAAGGAAAGGGGGGGCCTAGGGCAAGCCCAAGTAGGATTCGGACCTACTTGGAGCGCCCCTTTGCCTCTCCCCTCTCCCTCCCACCTATATATATATGGGAGGGGGACGCCTAGCACACCCCAGACAATTGCTTAGCCGTGTGCGGCGCCCCCTCCACCGTTTACACCCCGGTCATATTTTCGTAGTGCTTAGGCGAAGCCCTGCGGAGATAACTTCACCGTCATCGTCACCACGCCGTCGTGCTGCCGGAACTCATCCACTACCTCGCCGTCTTGCTGGACCAAGAAGGCGCGAACGTCACCGAACTGAACGTGTGCTGAACGCGGAGGTGTCATACGTTCGGTACTCGATCGGTTGGATCACGAAGAAAGTTCGACTACATCAACCGCGTTGTCAAACGCTTCCGCTTACGGTCTACGAGGGTACGTACACACACTCTTTCCTCTCGTTGCTATGCATCTCCATGAATAGATCTTGCTTGTACGTAGATTTTTTTTTTCATGCAACGTTTCCCAACAGACATCAGAAGGACAATATGGAAGATTCGGCTCCCTGTAACACTACACACAACATTCTAGCCCCTCCAACAGTATGCTGCTCACATTGTCGCCGTGTTGTTTGGAAGACTCGTTCTAGCCCCTCCAGCAGAATGTTACTCACAGTGTCAGCATCAGCTGCTTCCTGCTTGGAAAGCATTGTCAACTTACGTAGCCTCTTCTCCATCAATGGTGCAACCAACACAAGATGTGTCTTTGAATCACGTACCCATCCCTTGTCTAGCATTTGATCTAGAAACTTACACGCCACACTCTTGAAGGCTTCTTTGATGAGGCCATAAATGATAGTGTTAGAAATTCTAGGGCTTGCCGTCCCATCTATATTTACAAATTTTAGTAAACTTTCTGAAACCCTTCAGAGTAACGAAAAATATGGGCATATGAAGGACTAGCAGTTCAAATGTCTCTTGGTCAGGAACAAAGCCATAATCCACCATTTTGTTGAACAACAAAGCAGCCTAAAGAATTGAGTCAACCAAATCATGGGAAAACACACTCTAGCCCAAATTTTAACCAGCCAAATATTCGATGGGATGAATTTACAGTCAAACCAAACATAACTTGACTCTGCAGCCTACCTTTGAGGTTTACACGAAAAGTGAATAGACCCCCGATTCTAAACAGAAAGTGCACACTTGGTGCTATTTAGTTTCTCACTTTAGGGCGTGCTTACCTTAGCACTTGCTAGCTAGTAGAGTAAATAGCATAAAACTACTACTTTACAGGCTAGGGTTTTAAAAAACTACATGTTTTTAATTTTTTTCAAATAACTACCAAGTGGATGGTCGGCTGTTTCAAAAAACTCAAATTGTTGAGTGCTTTAAGATTGATCATGATTATGACAGGTCGAGCCCGAACCTAAACGAACTGTCTGTTTGACCGTTAGGTTGTTAGGTTGACCGTTAACTTACAAATGGAGCCCACATGTCAGTCTCTCTTCCTTCTCTTTTCTTTCTCTCCCTCCCCTGAACTCTCTCTCGAGCACGAGCACGACACGCACCCCCCTCCTGAGCCGGCGACTCTATCCTCTCCCAAGCCGGCGACACCCCTCCCCGGCCTCTCTCTCTCCTCCGCCGCCGAAAGCCACCAGCTCGCCGCCGCCGAAAGCCACCAGCTAGCCGCCGCCAGAAGCCACCAGGTCAAGAGATAATTGGATAAATGACAATCCAATTCCTTACAAGTTACTAATCCAAAAATGCTATTATGCTCATATGTTGTCCATTTTTCCCACGGCGATCAAAAGTCAAAACAATGATCGACGAATTACAACAACAATCATATCCGCACCAATCATCTCTTGATATCGCAAGGACAATGCGGAAGAATCATCTTCATGTGACACTGCACACAACATTCTAGCCCCTCCAACAGTATGTTGCTAACATTGTCATCATGAGTTGTTTGGAAGGCATTGTCAACTTCTCTGTGGAGTGTGGAGCTGTAGTTTTTTTTGTGCCAGTTTCTCATTCTAGCCCCTCCAACAGTATGTTGCTCACAGTGTCATCATCAGCTGTTGGGAAAGCGTTGTCAACTTCTCTAGCCTCCTCATGAATGGTGCCAACTAAAACATGACGTGTCTTCGAATCAGGTACCCATCCTTGTCTAGCATTTGATCATGAACCTTACACGCCTCACTATTAAAGCCTTCTTTGATAAGGCTATAAATGATAATGTTATAAATTCTGGGGCTTGCCATTCCATCTATATTTACCACTTTTAGTAAAC
Source organism: Thinopyrum elongatum (assembly GCA_011799875.1). Lineage (NCBI taxonomy): Eukaryota > Viridiplantae > Streptophyta > Magnoliopsida > Poales > Poaceae > Thinopyrum > Thinopyrum elongatum. Next base: position 511,680,896 of record CM022301.1, on the reverse strand, counting down.
TTTCTGAAACCCTGCTAAGTAATGAAAACACTGCCATATCAGGGACAAACAGTTCAAACGTCTCTTGGTCAGGAACAAAGCCATCATGCACCATTCTGTTGAACAACATCGTTGCCTCAAGAATCGTCTCCTTGGCGAGGAAACAACGCAACAGAACATTGTACACATAGCTATTCAGTAGACAACTTTCTCCTTCTTCAAATGGAGTAGTGAATGGATGATTGTGTTATGAGTTGAAAATGTGCAAGAAGTGCCAGTGGAAATAGCAAATGAACCCATTCTGGTTGCTTCATGCATCATTCCAGCCATACAACTCCCTTGAATTAGTATATCAAACGGCTCGCTGATAAGGCTGCAACCTCTTCTGCAGTGATATTTAAAAACTTTGGCAGCTTCTTTGATCCGCTCCATGTGGCACAAACCTTCTACCAGCTGCGAGAAAGATTCTGAATTAAGCACCAGATTACTAACACTGGCCCTTCTGAACAGATCTAGGGCAGTCCTGTGCAACCCTAACCAACAGTGACAAGATAAAACGTTTGTACAATGTAAAACAATGTTTGCGTAATTAAAAAATATATGTCATACTGTACTATTAAAAAAAATGTTCGTGACATTCAAAAACTATTCACGTGTTCCAAAAAATATGTTTGTGACATTTAAAAAAAATGTTTATACAATGTAAAAAAATCACGCAATTTTAAAAAGTGTTCTGTACAATTCATTGCGCCCAAGAGACACTCGAGCAAATCGATTAATAATTCATAAAAGTAAACATCAACACCAATTTTGTGACTTTTTTTCTATAATATCAAAGTCGAGTGATTAAAATGCACATACGCGTGCCAAGTTTCGGACCACAAGTGCATTTTAAAACATTAAGATGTATGTGTGTCGGTGTGTGGAAAGCAAGTGCTACTTCTAATCACTAAACTAAGGTGTATAGGACTATAGGTGTGTCCGCGCGTGCGTGCGTGCGTGTGTAAACCTAGTGTTACTTCATAATTTTGGTAACATATGCGTAAGTAAAGCAAGTGCAAGTGTACAAGCTCATAATTAATAAAGTTGATAAACACATTAGGATGGAATTGGAGATTTGATCTCCTCTTCTATTTATCTGTTTGTTTTAAAAAAGTAATCTCCGTGTACTATAAAGCAAGCACTACTTCAATTCATTAGAAGATGTTGCATGGTGCTCGTTCCTTCTTACGATGAAACAACCATGAGCCATCTGGGTGCATTGACCGTTAAGCTTGGAGGAGTGCTTTGCGGTTTGACGTACAGTCGAGGAAGGACAAGAGGGGCAGGAGCCACTGAATTGCGTTGATCGGGTCACGAAACAAAGCCCACAAAGTCACTGCATAGGCCAACTAGACTGGGTAACTCTGGTTATCCCATGACGACGCCGATGCTCTTTTATGGATCGTGTCGGCGAGCCTGAGCTGGCGGGCTGCTTCACAGGATCACTGGATGCTGGCTCTGCCGCCGATAACAGTTTCTTGTAGTTAGAAGGAGAAGAAAGGATAAAGGAAGCCATCCTCTAGCTCTTTCTTGGCTCAAATCAAACGTGTCACTCATCCTGGTGCCCTCCATTCCAACAATACTCTGGGAAGTTTATTCTGGTCAGGTGCGCGGACGTCCAGTCCATGAGTCACAATGATGCACTACGAAAGTCTTATCGTCTTCCAAAGATGCAAAGATGGGATATCTGGGTTACAATTTATAGCCTATAGGTTCGGCCAAACCTTTTCTAATTCATAAACACATAGACACACTTTTGTAGTTTCGAGGGCACATGCACCTGTCAGCAAAATTTAGTTATTTGTACTGCGTCTTCGGTTATGGAACACTCTTTCCTACTGTTAATCACGTGAACTCCCATCTCATGTCAAGACATACAGAGCTCTTGATTATATGCATTAATTTGGTCTCTTGAAGACAGATACTGCAATGGTAGGTTAATTGTACGTGAAGGGTTCTTTCTACTTTCCATGTCTTTTATCACACTCGGTGCTGCAGACCAATAATGCCTTTGTTGTAAAAAGGACTGAAGCGTCCCTTCTTGAGTTGCATCTGGAATTGCATCCCTCCATCCTACAGATGCCTTGTGTGTACTGAAGGAAGGAAGAACCCTTGCTTCAGGACACGTTAGCAATCCCATGATCAATCTCGCGACTTCAGCAATCCAAAGGCCCAAACAAGATTTTGACAACTAAAGACCATAATCAAACAATATTGGCAGTGCCAAATTCAGCGATAGGAAGGTTGGGATCGATTTAGACTTTACCCTTTAAGTTTTGTATTTTTAGTACAAGTTCAAGGTTTCAAACAAACTTTGCCCTTTAAATTTTCTACTTTTACCACATGTTTGATGATAAGCTATTTTATAAGCAATGCCCGGACAACCGAAATGGTGCTCATCTTTTTCCCTGTTACTTTTTCATTTGTCTGCGCTCTTTTGACACCCTACAAGTGGACATGCGAAGCATCTGTCTCAAATTTGAACTAAAGCTGAACTAAAGCCACGACACTTTTTTTTGGATCGGAGGGAGTACGTTCACAAAATGTAATAAGTATAAACCAAATATATAGAGCACTAGACTACAACATCAACGAATGTGTGAAAACTGCATGATGTTATAAAGAACATTAGTCACTCACCATCTCGCCAGCTGCAGATATTCCTAGTTTCAACAACCTTCATATCAGAGCTGAAGTTGCTTGAGCATCCAACATTTAGTCTCAACACATATTCGTAACCACCTTAAAACTTGAAAAGTTTCTCCCTGGCTGTAATACTACCGCACACAATATGGAGAAATAGTGTTTGTTCCAGACTCTCATTCTAGACCCTCCAACAGTATATTGCTTACAGTGTCATCATCAGCTGTTTGGAAGGAATTGTCAACTTCTCTAGCCTCCTCTCCATCAACTGTCCCAACTAAAACACGATGTGTCTTTGAATCAGGTACCCATCCCTTGTCTAGCATTTGATCCAAAAACTTACATGCCTCACTCTTGAAGCCTTCTTTGATAAGGCCATAAATGATAATGTTATAAATTCTAGGGCTTGCCATTCCACCTATACTTACCACTTTCAATAAACTTTCTGAAACCCTGCTTAGTAACGAAAACACGGCCATATCAGGGACTAATAGTTCAAATGTCTCTTGGTCAGGAACAAAGCCATCATTCACCATTTTGTTGAACAACAGAGCAGCCTCAAGAATTGTCTCCTTGGTGAGGAAACAACGCACAAGAACATTGTATGTGTAGCTGTCCAATAGACAACCTTCCATCAGCATCTGTGCAAGGAGAAGCAACAGATCTTTCTCCTTCTTCAAAAGCAGTAGTGCATGGATAATTGTGTTATAAGTTGAAAATGTGCAAGAAGTGCCAGTGCAAACAGCTAGTGAGCGCATTCTGATTGCATCACGTATCATTCCAGCCATACAACTCCCCTGGATTAGTATATCAAGCACCTCCCTGGTAAGGCTGCAACCTCTTTTGCAGTGATATTTAAAAACTTCTGCAGTTTCTTTGATCCGCTCCATGTGGCACAGACCTTCTACCAGTTGCGAGAAAGACTCTGAATTCAGTACCAAATTACTAACGCTGGCCCTTCTGAACATATCTACGGCAGTCCTGTACAAACCTAACTGACAGTAACAAGATACAACAGAAGAGTAAGTACGCTCATCAGCTGTAAAAGAAGAAACTGTCATTCTACCAATAAGCTCAGATGCTCTTCTAATGTTCCCTTCATTGCAGAACTGAGTGATAACTATGTTCCATGAGTGACAATCAACCAGCCCCCTTGCACGAAATTTCTCAAGATAGCTAACTAAATCTTGCAGGGTGCCTGTTTTACATAACTCTCTCAACAGTACATTATATGGCTCTGTTTCTGCGACATCATTTTCCTCAAGAAAACTCACAGCTTTGTGGAACTGGGATAATGTACAATAGCAATCTACAACATTCACATAGGTATTTGTCATTGGTGCATGACCTGACGCTATCATTTCTGAAAATGTCGTGACGGCATCATCCAATAGTTGGTTCTCACACAAACATTTAATCAAGGCACCATAAGAATGTAGGTCCAACTGAAGGCTGGCTTGTTTCATCATTTGATACAACTTACTTGCCTCCTTGGGTTTATTGAACTCACAAAATAAGGGCAGCACTTGAACATAAAAGCAGCTATCGGGGATGCATCTCAGCTGCATCATCTCCTCAAAAATTTCTATTGATTCATCTGCTCTGCCGTGAGAACAAAGCGCTGTTATGAGTATCTTGAAAGTGCGGCTATTAGGAGTACACCTTTTCTTGCTCATCCTGTCAAGCTGAATCAGCGCCAGGTCTAATTTGTCAGCTTCACACAAAGCCTCAATTAACCAATTCAAGGTATCCACGTCAGGAAGGACTCCCGCCTTCACAATCTCCATGTACGCACGGATGAATGGTCGCAAACCCGTCCCTTCCTTGACTAAACCACACAGCACAGCATTGCAAGATGACACTGAGATCTTGAGCTTCCCAGAGCAAGCATTCTGAATCACCAGCAAGGCTTCATCGCAACGGTTCTTATTGCTCAGGAACTGAACTAAATCGTTCAAGATTTTGTCCAATATAGGGGCATTCAATTTAATCATCTCCTTTAGGAGGCTGTCCATCTCATCACAATTCCCAACAACACCGAGCTTGGAGATCATGCAGGCGTATGTGTCAGCCGTATGAGCAAATATCCTCTGACTTGATGCCCATTTAAATATCCGAAGGGCCAAGTTCAAATCTGAAGTAGAATCAAGAACGCGGGTCAGTATCTCTGGCCGGAGATTGTTGTTCTTGAGCGACCGAATTGCAGATTCAAACTCAGCGGACCCCGCTGTACCCCCAGAAGCATGAGAAGCAGGCGCATCCGAGCAAGAGCAGTATGTTAGCCTGCTCGACAACAGGCGCAGTCTTGAAAACCGTATGCAAGACGCAACCTTAAGAGCCATGGAGGCAAGGCAACTACATGATTACAGAATCATTCTATGCTGCCAAGGTGCAACTCGTGGAGTCATGTTAGAATTAGAATGTTTAAGAAAACTGCAAGCCTGTGATCCCCTGAAATAAAAACAAGAAAAACGAAATGAAACCAGAAACACTAGTGATCCCAAAAACTATCAAGTATCGGTAGAAGTATTTCTGATGTAAATACAGGATCACTGAAAGGAGCAAGCCGCAGAATCCTGCATAAGTAAGGCATTTTCACTAAGCATTTCATGGTGTTGAAGCAATCAATCACACACATGGGACAAATCTTATGAGGTGTGGTGACTGCTATGCAATAAGAGTGTCAACATATGCACATGAGGTCTAGTTCGCACTATTAGTAAGCTCCACAAAGGCAACAATTTCCACTCACAAGGAGGTATTCTATTAATGAACACCGCATTGGTGCATTGACTGAATGAAAAAGGAAAACTAAGATATCATCGGCAGAGAGCTAGAGAAGAGGGACCGCATCCCATACCTGCCGTGCCGCCCGGTCGCGTGCCCTGCTTTGCCGCTCTACCGCGGCAGCCCGGCGAGCGCACGCCACGCCACCTTGCCGTGCCGCACTCGCCTGGGTCCTGCTGGCCACGCGGGGCGATACCCGTCGCGAGGGAATGAAGCTTAGCTTGTACTGCCGGAGTAGATTGGAAGGTCCGGGTGAGAGCCGAGGCGTGCGGCGGCGGACGGACTCGGATCCGGCGGCCAAGTTTGACGGTGGCGCAGAGGGGAGTGGAGAGACTGGAGAGAAAGAGGAGAGCAGAGATGCCCCAGCTCGGCCTTGTGGGCCGCGGCCCAGTTAGAGCCCCGCGCCGGTAAAATGTAGAACTTGACAACCGAAGTTGGACGCAAAAAAAAAAAAAACTTGACAACCGAAGAGTTCTAAAAATTTTCCCTAAAAGAAAAGAGTTCTCAAAAACAAAAACTTGAAAACCAAAGAAGAACGGGAATTTTAAGAATCTGACGTCACTTTTTTAAGCATGTCAAATCTATCCTTTTTATGGCATCATGGAAAAATAGGTTATCGTGAGGATGAAAATTTGCTTTAGCAAGCACGGCAAAAAGAAACTTGTATAATGAGTATAATTGATACATGCAGTGAGATATTTTAAAATAATTTGGGAAAATCTATTAGATGGTTTTCAATAGGGATCTCTTGAACAAAACAGTGCCGCACATTTAAGATGCCAACGGGTTCATTTTTTCTACTTTATTTTTTCCAACACTAGTTATCAGCTCAATTAGGAACTTTCATGTGGTAATGACTGTTAGGCAAACCTATAAATAGTTTAGGGAGTAATCATATGTTGTGGATAAGTTAAACCTATGTAATACCATGCAATCTATGAATCAAATATAGGAATGATTTATGTGTGAACTATCATTTTGTGTATTTCATATTTATTTTTGCATCATCCTTGTGGCTTATGCGTCAAGCGTTGAGAGTAGAGAAAATAAAAATGAAACTAGTTGTACTTATCTTATGTATAATGATATTATGTGTCCCTAATTATATAAATAATACATCATTGGCTACAGTTAAAAACAAAATGAATGCTTAGTCCAAAATAATATATTAGCTTTTTTTCCTTACTTAGTTTAGTAAAAGAGCAATTTGACAGAAGAGAATTTTTTAGTAAAACTTTATTGACTTCAAGTTTTAGCCTTATCCACATGTAAAGCATGTATACGCAACTTTGGATAAATCCATCTGGGTAGCTTTTTTATATATACGAGTTGTTATTTTGTAGATGGGAAATATTGAATTCGTATATTTGTTTTCATGTCGTTGTTAAATAGTGCAGTGTCAAATTTCACATTTTTTGTATCTCAAGCAAGGTTTCAAATTTTGATTTGAATTTTTGTGACAACATACACAACATCAATGTATGTTGCCCTAAAAATTCAAATCAAAATTCGAAACATTGCTCGAGATAAAAAAATGACAAATTTGACATTGTACTATTTAGTGACAAATTTGTCATTTTTGTATCTCCGGCAAGGTTTCAAATTTTGATTTGAATTTTTGTGACAACATACATTGATGTTGTGTCAATGCACTAATTCTTCTCCGGATTTTTTTTAACATTTTTTAATGTGCAACGGGAACCGGTGCACTGGTAGCACCAACTGCCCCGGTGCAGATACATCTTGGGAACGTATCTGGTGCACCGGGGCAATTGGTGCTACCAGTGCACCGGACCCCATTACACATTCAAAAATGTTCAAAAAAATCAATGCATTGACACAACATCAATGTATGTTGTCACAAAAATTCAAATCAAGATTCAAAACATCGCTCGAGTTACAAAAATAACAAATTTGACATCAATGTGCTAATGGGCCAAAATGAAACCCAACTTGTGTTATGTACTATTAAGTGTCAAATTTGTCATTTTTGTATCTCAAGCAATGTTTCGAATTTTGATTTGAATTTTTGTGAGAACATACATTGATGTTGTGTCAATGCACTAAATTGTTTTCGGATTTTTTTGAACATTTTTAGTGTGCAACGGGGGACCGATGCGCCGGTAGCACCAATTGCCCCCGTGCACCAGGTAAACCCCTAATACATGCCCGTAAGATCTGTTCCCCCTGAGAACCAAACAATGATTTCAACCAAAGCATGGTAAAGAAATGGCGCCATTGAGGTTTAAATAGTATCACTTTCTCCGTACAATTTGTATAGCTGTAACATCCAAGTATCTGTATGGCTATAACATTCAGATATGTATGCACAGCAATATTATTCAACTATGTATCTGTATACCTATGTATATGACAACATCAGTATAGCTATGCATCAACATACCTATGATTCAGGATAGGTGAAGCATAAAGTTCCAGAAGACGAACAAAACATAAATACATGTGTTCCTCCTTCATGTATGGCACGGCCGGCAGGGCCTTGCGCCGCTCCTCGCTGCCCACAACGCGACCACACTCTGCCCTGGGGTTCCGCGATGGCGGCGGTGTCGGCCCACAACCACGCTCTCCCTTGAGTCTTGCCCTTTTTTTGTGGGTCCTTGAGTCCTGCCCTGACCTGGGGTTCCGTGATGGCAGCGGCGGTGGCGGTCTCTGAAGTCGGAGGAGGAGGAAGACGTTGGCGTGGCAGAGGTTGGGAACCCAGGTTCCACGATGCGCCGCGGCGGAGGCTGAGAAAAAGATCGAGGGAGAAGTTGGATCGAGAGAGGAGTGGCGGCGTACATGTATTTTTTTCCCTTGTGTAGTTTGTTAGTGGGATTTTGGCTTTTTAATGAAAGGAAGAGAAAATCCAATGAGAGGGGGTGGTGAGAGGTGAGACGAAAATAAACCAGTGAAAAGGATGGTGAAAGATGAGGCAAGAATAAACCGTGGACGTCGACAAGGGGGGGGGGGGGGTAGTGTCCATACTCTGTCGCTAGCTCGCTGCCGCAGTCAGGAAGCTAGCGCTCTCAGATGGATATAATTTTTACTAAATGGCCCCTGGGCCACCTTATTTTGCCCACTGACCCTCCCAAAAACTTATTTCGTCACCCTCCACCCCCCCCCCCCCCCCCCCCCCAAAATTCGCGTCGGACCGATAGGCGCGCACACCAAGGTGCCTTTGTCCTTTGAAGAATCTGACGGGAAGAAGAACGGGAATTTTAATAATCTGACGTCACTTTTTTAAGCATAGCAAATCAAACCCTTTTATGGCATCATGGAAAAGTAGGTTATCGTGAGGATGAAAATTTGCTTTAGCACGCATGGCAAAAAGAAACTTGTATAATGAGTATAATTGATACATGCAGTGAGATATTTAAAAATAATTTGGGAAAATCTATTAGATAGTTTTCAGTAGAGATCTCTTGAACAAAAGAGTGCCGCACATTTAAGATGCCAACGGGTTCATTTTTTCTACTTTATTTTTGCCAACACTAGTTATCAGCTCAATTAGGAACTTTCACGTGGTAATGACTGTTAGGCAAACCTATAAGTAGTTTAGGGAGTAAGCATATGTTGTGGATAAGTTAAACCTATGTAATACCATGCAATCTATGAATCAAATATAAGAACGATTGATGTGTGAACTGCCATTTTGTGTATTTCATATTTATTTTTGCATCATCCTTGTGGCTTATGCGTCAAGCCTTGAGAGTAGAGAAAATAAAATGAAACTAGTTGTACTTATCTTATGTATAACGATTTTACACATCCCTAATTATATAAATAATACATCATTGGTTACAGTTAAAAACAAAATTAATGCTTAGTCCAAAATAATATATTAGCTTGCTTTCCTTACTTAGTTAGTAAAAGAGCAATTTGATAGAAGAATTTTTTTTAGTAAAACTTTGTTGACTTCGAGTTTTAGCGTTATCCACATGTAAAGCATTAAGCATGTATACGCAACTTGGATAAATCCATCTGGCAAGCTTTTTTATATATACGAGTTGTTATTTTGTAGATAGGAAAATATTGAATTTGTATATTTGTTTTCATGTGGTTGTTAAATAGTACAGTGTCAAATTTGCCATTTTTTGTATCTCACGCAAGGTTTCAAATTTTGATTTGAATTTTTGTGAAAACATACACAACATCAATGTATGTTGTCCTAAAAATTCAAATCAAAATTCGAAACATTGCTCGAGATAAAAAAATGACAAATTTGACCCTGTACTATATAGTGACAAATTTGTCATTTTTGTATCTCGAGCAAGCTTTCAAATTTTGATTTGAATTTTTGTGACAACATACATTGATGTTGTGTCAATGCACTAAATTTTTTCCGTATTTTTTCAAACATTTTTGAATGTGCAACAGTGACCAGTGCACTGGTAGCACCAATTACCCCGGTGCAGATACATCTCGGGAACGTATCTGCACCGGGGCAATTGGTGCTACCGGTGCACCGGACCCGTTGCACATTCAAAAATGTTCGAAAAAAATCAGTGCATTTACACAACATCAATGTATGTTGTCACAAAAATTCAAATCAAAATTTAAAACATCGCTCGAGATACAAAAATAACAAATTTGACATCAATGTGTTAATGGGCCAAAACTGAAACCCAACTTGTGGTATGTACTATTAAGTGTCATTTTTGTAAACCAGTGTTCACTTGTCCGGAATACCTCCTCTTACTAGACTCTTCGTGCTCCTTCTCGTTCCCCTGCTACAGTTGACAGGAGGCGACCGGAGCGGCGATCCGTTTTCCGCCAGCGTTTCTTCCGCTCTCTTCCCCTTCTGGCGGCCTCGTTGCCGTCGGAGGGGGAGGGGGCGTTGAAACGTCGGGTGGATCTGTATATAGCTAGCCATGGTGGCTAGGCTAGGTAGGTTTTCGGGGTCGTTCTCGCCGGTGGTGCTGTTGAGCTTCGGCTTGGTGGTGATGGCGACGGTGGAACCTGCGAATAAATTGGCTCTTGGTCTTCCTCTGGCTTGGTGTTCTACGGCGACTAGTGGCGGATTGGGGAGCCTTGTCTTCCGGGCGAGGTTGGCGTGGCGGCGGCGCCGACCTCGGGGCGGATTTTGTTTCTTCGGCTCTGCCGTCGCGTTGGTGCGCGCTCCAGCATCTTCGTGGAGCCGAGGAGTTTGTGCAGGAGCTCGAGCCGGCGGTGGCCGCCCATGGCGGCAGCGGCGCCGGTTCGTGGTCGGCGTACGGTGGGGCGTCGGTGGTGGAGCTGCTGGTCCCTTTACAAAGGTGGAGCTGGTCACCTTCTTCCTCTCCGGCATCGCGCGGACAACGGCGCCTTCTCTGGTCAAGGGCTTCGTTGAAGTTGGCCTCTGCTGCCGTGGCCGAGGATCGTTCATCGATTTAAGATCCCATCCGGCGTCGGGCGGCTCATGCGGCTTTAAAATCTTATTGGTGGGGATTCAGTGCATCCCCAGCACGGCAGGTTGGCTTGGCGTCGTCTCCGGCGAGGTTCTCGTCTGTGTGGTGGTGCTGTGTGGCCGTGCGGTAGCTGGTGTTGGCTTGTTTGGTGTCCTGTGGGCTACCTTTACTGTTTTGTTCTTTCTGGGGACCGTGTTGTTAGTTTGGTTTATCAATAGAGCAGCTCTTCTTCTCAAAAAAAAAGTGTCATTTTTTATCTCAAGCAATGTTTCGAATTTTGATTTGAATTTTTGTGACAACATACATTGATGTTTGTGCCAATGCACTAAATTGTTTTCGGATTCTTTCGAACATTTTTTAATGTGCAACGGGGGGCCGGTGCGCCGGTAGCATCAATTGCCCCCATGCACCAAATACACCCCCGATACATCCCCGTAAGATTTGTTCCCTCTGAGAACCAAACAACGATTTCAACCAAAGCATGGTAAAGAAATGGCGCCATTGAGGTTTAAATAGTATCACTTTCTCCGTACAATTTGTATAGCTATAACATCTAGGTATCTGTATGGCTATAACATTCAGATATGTATGCACAACAATATCATTCAGCTATGTATCTGTATACCTATGTATATGACAACATCAGTATAGCTATGGCGGCAGTAGCCCACAACCGCGCCCTAGGAAAAAGATCGAGGGAGAAGTTGGATCGAGAGAGGAGTGGCGGCGTACATGTATTTTTTTTTTCCTTGTGTAGTTTTTTAGTGGGATTTGGCTTTTTAATGAAAGGAAGAGAAAATCCAACGAGAAGGGTGATGATAGGTGAGGCGAAAATAAACCAGTGAAAGGGATGGTGAAAGATGAGGCAAGAATAAACCGTGGACGGGAGGGGGGGGGGGGGGGGGGGGGGGGGGGTGGGGGGGGGGGGGTGGGGAAGTGTCCGTCCTGTCTGTCGCTGGCTTGCTGCCGTAGTCAGGAAGCCAGCGCTCTCAAGTGGAGTCTGGCAGTCTGCACTCTGCAGCTAGACGAGCGCGCACAAGCAGTCACTGAAATTGCATTCTACTACGTACGCTGATGTCACTGTTGCCGTCGGCAACCATCAACAACTGTCAAACATTATGTGCAAGATTTCCGCAGAAAAAAACGAACACCACGATGTGCAAGTTGCAGTGGTAACACGGTATAATAATTACTAGATCGGGATCGCACCCTGGCGCGAGGGTGCCAGTCCCAACGACTTGGGCAAGTAGATAAATATCAAACGCATGTTCATGAGAAAGAACAACTGGTTTTCAGGTTTAAGAGAAAGAATAAACATTTAGTCTGTACCAGAGGAAAGGCATCATGAGTTCAGCAAGGTCATGAGATTACAATAGCTAATTGCATTTAGTATGTCCCATGAGCAAGGTAGCATCGAGTTCAATATGAACATGAGTGAGATTACAAAAGCTAATTAGATGGCATTAAGTTTAATAGTAAGAGTAGGAACATAAGAGAGCAAAAGCAAGACAAAATGGCAGTGAAGACATAGTTAGGCACACTAATGCTTCGTTCAACTGCTTATTGATTAACTCCATGGGTACGCCATTCCGTATGAACCTGATGTGGATAGTTTGTGAGATAGATGGACCTCAAAATGTTCTTTTATAGACAATGCACTTGTGATTTTGTACCTTACCCTTTTGAAGCATATGGACAGTGAGAGATGGTTTCCCCTTTTAATCTTGAAGACGAAGACATGTATCTGATATTCTTTGATCCCTGCCGCCTCGACAAAATCTTGAAGACCAAGAGGATTGTTGTCAGCTTGGACCTAGCAAGATATGTCATAGTAATCATTAAGCAATCACATTGGTATGCAAGACTGGAGGGCACAGTAGAACCAAATATATACATGTTGACCATATCTTAATCATGATAGATCCAGTTTTCTGAAAATATAAACAGCCAAACTTCTATCAAGCCTAAACCCACTACTGGAAGCAAAGTAAATTTCCTTATATGCAGTGACTCTACCGGCAGTTTGGTTTGTTTGCTTGTGTGGGTGTTGACTTGCTTCAGAAGTCATAGATACAAATAGAAGCATAATAAGTGGTTTTAGAAAATATATCAAGTTCTAAAGATAAATAAAACTACTTTCAGTATATATAGTAGATGCCATTGCAGATAACACTCCAATACTAACATTAGAAAATGTAATCTGGTTTTGGTCACACCATCAATAAATTAGATAAACACCAGATGGCAAACATAATACATGTTAAGCCTCCATCCTTGTGATTATTGTTTTCCTTGTTCCAGAGCTCCTGTACAAATGATTTCCATGGTGATCCGGAAAAAGTTGAAGCAAGCATATAAATAGTGACCCTCCCAGTGAGTAAACAAAATGTAAAAAAAAACTTCATTTTCATTTAGTGCAAACTATGATTCAATCTTTTTTCTTTTTCCAACAAAAATGTTAATATTCAAGAGGTAGTTGGAGACAGGGCTACAACTTATGAAGGTTTTGATCTTAAGGTTCAATGAATTGCATAGGCAGAGCATACAGCTAGTGGATTCAAACTATTTTTAAGAGATGATGTGGCAAGGCTAAGAAGATGAAACTAATTAAGAAGAAAAGTTCAGGCTCAACAACTTACGAAGATTTAACTGGGTAGTGCCTCATGGCAGTCATCAACCTTTGAGCCGTAGAACGGTAAGATCAAACTGAGACTCAAGCTTGCATAACCATAGGAAGAAAAGGATCATCGACAAAGAGGACAAAGTGAATCAGGAACCAGTTCCTGGTTCCTCTAAAAAATCATTCTAAATGACAAACTGTGGGAAGAAAAAAGAACAGGTCTAATAACATAGATGTGTTAACCGGCAAACACTACCCAGTCAGGTCAAATACTCAGCTTATTTCTGTCCCTTTTCAATATTAAGAATGATTATTAAGTAACCAGGTACATAACAAAAACAAATAATGTCTACACAGTAGCTCATCTCTCTGAATACAGCTACACTGATTTCGATGTACATTTTAGGACCAATGGAAAACCAAAAAAACACAAAAAACTCACACAATAAAGCTAAAACTAAATATTGCACGCCGTCGAGACCAATCTGGCATGCAACATCTGTCACTACAGAAGGACATCGGCGTCAATCACAGCGGTAGGGCCATTAGCATAGCCAACAGGAACTGCAGGCCGAACCATGGTCGCAGCTACTGACTCCAACATATTTGTGACAGTAGATATGAGAAATGATTGAGAATACCTAATCAGTAAAGCACCACTACCCAACCATAAACATAAAGGAAGTAATATGAGGTAACAACCATGCGGTGGTGGCGTCTGGTCGCCAACAACCATGCATATATCAAGTGCCACGATTGGTTTAGTAGAAATATCATAAGCATAGAGCATATGACTGGAGAATACATAAATAATCCATTATATATATAAAAAATTAACTCAATGCAGCATACATGTTGCCTCTGTTACTTTTATCCAACAGAATAGAGCTAACATCAGAGAGAGTGTGAACTGCAGTATACATTTAAATAGTTTATTTGCATATGATCTGTAACCTGGACATAAATACTGAATGTCACGTGGCATCATCTTTTTAACCAAACTAAACCTCCAATTAAATCTGGCATTAACCAAATCATGTCAGTACCCAAAACACATCCAACTACCTTTACACAATCAGATAGAAGCAAAAAGGACAACATGAGATCTGACCAAGTGTCACAAAATTATATATTGTTCTCATCCAAAATGAGTTGCTTCCTGAGCCGAGAGGATGAACAGATTGACATATTTAATCAAATAAAATCTTGATCGGATGAACAGGTAAACCTGCAAAAGAGAGAGGGGGAATGGGGAAGTGGAGAAGGCGCTCACCGATCCAGAGCCCAACCGGTCGCTGCGCACGACGCAGTGGACGTGACGGATGTGGCACAGCTTCTCATTCCCTTCTCGTGTTCCTCCCATCTCCTTCCAAACATCCCTCTCTCTATCTCGTGTTGGGTACAGGAGGATCTGGCAGGGAGAGTGGATCTAAGAAGGGAAACTGAGAGAGAGAGATGCGAACCTGGACGGAGACGACACGTCGATGCCGCCCTTCCTCCCCTGGTCGTCCTCCTCCTTCCCGCCGTGCTCCTGCTCCTGCTGCGGCTGGTATTGATCCTTGCCATTGGTTGTGGCTACGCCGGCTTGGAAGAAGGGGGGTCGGCGTGGAGGGGCTCGAACCGGACCGGCGAGAGATTGCCGACGGAGCAGCGACGGGGGAGCCCCGCATTGAGAACCTCCTGAATGTCTTGCGATGCTTGGCATCCTGTATAGCCACCTCTTTCTTTAGATTTTGGAGCATCTTAGAACATATAAATGGTATAGGTGCCCTGTCAAGGAAAAAATATATCAATACAGACTATGTTTCTTATTTTTATTGTGGTGTCAACGGAGGAAAAAGGATGATGCATGGCTACAAAACACCAACCTACAACCTGATGGTCAACCAAATATACTACTCAATTAAATCAGAGAGGGATCTCCTGGGCACTAAGCCCTTATAAAATGATTTCAAGGTCTCCACTTTATCATCGGCCTAAAAATAAAACATATAAGGTGGAGGGCAGGGGAAGGACTAAAATAAAAAAGAGTACTCACTAAGCATTACCTACTTGACCAAAACGTCAGGAACGGCACCCTCGCGCCAAGGCGCGACCCCGATATTGTGCAGCAAGGTGTTCACCATTTTATCAACACATAGAAGGCCAAAGTTATCTATTCTCTGATCAGAAGTAAAAAGATATACATTATGCACCACTTACATTAGAGTAGCCCTGCTAAATTGGGAGGGGGGTGTCTGTTTATACCTACCATAGGAGAGAAGACAGTAATATAGGCTTGTACAAGTCACGTCAAAGGCAACATAAACGTGCAAGTAGTTGAAAGTGGAGCATAAAAACTCTGCAAGTAAAACATTTTGTGCTTTCGCTATTAACTGATTCAATTTATGGCTGCATGCAGTAGGCTAGGCGGCGCCATTTAGTTCTTTAGCAAATCTCTTGATAACAAAGCAAATGTGAGAGAGGGAACAAACTACATGTGTCTAAGGAAATCACTCCGTTGATAGCATATAGGCTTCAGATCTGATCACTTTTTTCTACAAAATTGTCTTGTCGTGTCCATGCAATATTATGCATCTAATCCGAGAGATTTAAGTAACCAAATTACTGTGACTAATGTTTTGACCCATATTTATTTGTTCTAATGTAGCTGAATCAAAGTCACTGAATCAAGCGAATGCTATGAGCCGCAAGGCTAAAGAGAACATGTTGAATATGCTATAACCATTTCTTTTATCATCACAGAAGCAAGTATTTCTACCCCGCAAAAAAAAGCAAGTATTTCTAGCTAATACTACATCATACTAAATGAATCGGCAGTAATGAATTGGTTAGGCTGCTGCACATTGCAAGAGAACTCTGCATAAGAATCAGACCTGGCAAAAGGTTGGGTGGTCAGGTCAACCTGAATATTACGTCATTTGTGTGCATCTCCTCTTGTCGTATGCAGCTGCTCGTGTACTGGTAACCTCCTAGTGGTAGCCGCTCACAAGTGCTCCCGCTTGTTGAAAATGCCTGAGACGAATCACTAACTGAGCCTAATGAAATAGCAGAGAAAATTTTTATGGCGGCACAAAATGTAGCACAAATCAAGTAGAAGAAGAGACGGAGAGCACAATAACTTTTAAACGAATATCAGTTCCATACAATATTTGTGGTGCTAAAACAAATATATATAGTGCAGGCTCAGGATTGATTTAATTCTTCTTTACAAAAAAGAGATAGAAAAGTCGTGAGTTATGATATAATAAAGACTAACTAAGTAACAAACAGTGTAAGACAACAAATTGGTGTACAAGAGACCATTATTTAATCTTATGATCACACTCAATAGCAAATGGCTCTGAGGATCAGCGGATCATACTCAGGAGAACACTCAGGAGAAATGACACACTAAACCCAGGGCCGGCCCTAGGATTTCAAAGGCCCCAGGGCGAACTCCACCGATGGGCCCAACAGAGAGAAAAATCCAATTCAATACATCCAAAATTTATCATTTCTGAAGCTACGATAAGCCGAAACTAACAACATCAGACCATAGAACCAAAAATCCTAATACTTGGAATCTAGCCAAACCAGAGAGCACAAAAGGCCCCCGTCTTTGGAATATAGTCTCAATCCAACAAAGAAGACAAAAAACCTACAAGCCTGGGCCTACAAACAAACAAGAACAGAGAAAGGAGAGAGAGAAGGGGGTCGACCTTCAGTTCCTTGGACGAAGACAAACCCAGCTCCACCGCCTCGTGCACTGACTGGCATGTGGTGGTGAAGAGGTGGTTGGGCGTGGAGGTATCTTTCGAGTGGAGAGTTCCCAATCGAAAACACATCAAGCAAAGAATTAGAAAACAGAAGAACCGAACAAAGTAATTAACATTAAAACACCATTTCCTCATATAATTAGAAACTGGAAATTGGGAGCCGACTGGATAACCAAATTAATCTAGCACATACTTTACCATACAAACTTAAGGCAGCAAGATAGGCCCCGATAACTTGCTGGGAGCGTGTCTTTCTAGTATAACAAAGTGTAGCTTACTCTTAACCAGATTAAATCAAGGACCAACAACAAACAATAAAAGATCAAGAACAACTCATATGCAATAAAGGTATGAGAGAGAAGAAATCTTTACATAAGACGACTATAAACACTGGAGCATAAATAAGCAACACCTTTAAATACAAATAAAAATGATCCAGGGTTCATTGCATAGTGGGCTCAGATCTGACTTTCCTTGATCATATAACCTACCCGCGTCTCTTATCACCAGATCAATCTGTTTATACAGTGGAGCCGCCCTGGTTATCACAAGAATGACCATCCAAGGACATAGCAACAAGTATCACAGGATCAAAAAGGATTCTAGAGACAAGAGGGAGGATGCAACTTGATACCCACAGGTGCCTCGATTGCTCAAAGGCACACTTATTTCAGCCACGGCTAATCATCATCGCCCCAGCACGAAAGCCACTAGAGCATAAATAAGCAACACCTTCAAATACAAATAAAAAAGGTTCAGGGTTCATTGCATAGTGGGCTCAGATTCGGCTTTCCTCGATCATATAACCTACCCCCGTCATCTCTTATCACAGATCAATCTGTTTATACAGTGGAGCTGCCCTGGTTATCACTCAACAAGAATGACCATCCTAGGACAGAACAATAAGTATCACAAGATCAAAAAGGATTCTAGAGATAAGAGGGAGGATCCAACTTGATACCCACAAGTGTCTGGATTGCTCAAAGGCACACTTATTTCAGCCACGGTTAATGATCATCGCCCTAGCACAAACGCCACTGATCAATTTAGCAAATCCAGGAGCATAGCTATTGGACCAAGGCATCCACATGTAAACCAGAGCATCACATGAGCTCCTATGGTAGCAACTAAACATGAACAGTAGCCTGCAAATCCAGGAGCATCAACCAGACGAGCACCACATCAATATAGCCACGACCATGTGCCATATAGTAGCCGAAGCAGAGGAGCAGGAGGAAGATGGAGCTCACCAAGGGAGGCTGTAGCCGAGGAGAGAGGCGGCTAGGTCATCTCCACGGGAGCGGCCTCCTTTTATACGCATAAGCGTGAAATGATGAAAATGCCCTCGGCAGGGCAAGCTATTCACGCGCGGTGGCACGACCGGGGCGCACACTGTTCATTGCGACGGTCTCAGTTTTGATCCGACGACCGAGATTGTCCGAGAGCGAGATCCAATGACCCAGATCGCATCAAGAAAACGATCCGACGGCCACCAGTGCCTGAGCTCTGAGAGCGCTCGATGGGTGCTTCGTCTCTTGTTTTAGGATAGGATAGTGGGCTCAGATTTGCCTTTCCTCGATCGTATAACCTACCCCCATCATCTCTTATCACCAGATCAATCTGTTTATACAGTGGAGTTGCCCTGGTTATCACTCAATAAGAATGACCATCCAAGGACAGAACAACAAGTATCACAAAATCAAAAAGGATTCTAGAGACAAGAGGGAGGATCCAGCTTGATACCCACAGGTGCCTCGATTGCTCAAAGGCACACTTATTTCAGTCAAGGTTAATCATCATCGCCCTAGCACGAACACTACTGATCAATTTAGCAAATACAGGAGCATAGCTATACGACCAGGGCATCCACATGTAAACCAGATCATCGCAGGAACTCCTATGATAGAAACCAAACATGAACTCAGCCTGCAAACCCTAGAATAGCATGCATCCACAACTACAGAGCTCAAGTAGGAACCGATGCATGAGTAGGGCATAGAGCATCAACCAGACAAGCACCACATCAATATAGCCACAGCCATGTCCAATACAGTAGCCGAAGCAGATGAGCAGGAGGAAGATGGAGCTCACCAAGGGAGGTTGTAGCCGAGGCAGTACTCAGTGGGTACCGGGGTTGTGTCTGAATGCCGTCCAACTGGCGAGGAACCGCGTCGGAGTTGTGCCTTGCACCGCTCCGCCGACGAGCACAAACGCATCAAACAACCAAGTGACTCTGTGCACGGAATACATGTCAAACAATATAAACAATCAGATATGCTATCACAACAGGCAAATAAACATCTAGTATAACAGAAAAATGTAATCGAAGCGGGGCTAGGCAGTACAGAAATCAATGCATATTTGATAGACCAGTTCATCTATCACTGGAACTGTAGAGTATTTAGATGACTGCTAATAATAGTATGTCACTGCAGATATATTTGTAAGTCGAATGGAACGTGTTTTGTTAAAAAGCCAATTAATGGACTAACTTTGATAAAGAAAACAAGAAGGGCATTAATTGCCAGCAACAATAAACCAGAATGTCATGAACATGAGGATAGCTAGAATCAGAGTTGCTTCAAACATATGTAAAGAAACACTGAAATTCTGATAGTCATGTGCAGTACAATACAAGCCATCAACATCTCATATTATAAAGCATACACAGATCAAACAATTATCTAAAATAGTATCCCCTCCATATATGGATGAACCTAATTTCCATATCAAAAACATGATTGGACCAAACCCAGTTGACCACACATGCATCCATTCAAGATGTCTATTTTCAAGGATCACATGGAACAATGCACAATAATAGTCTAGGGAAATAACAGAGTAGCTAGCTGTACCACAACAGTAAATCAAACAACCGAAGGGATATATCCAAGGAAGTAACACGACATGCCTCCACAAAAAACAATCTATGACAAAGAACAAATTTTATACTCTCCGTGGACGGTGAAGAAGAGCACCTGAGAAGGAGATGAACACGAACGGAACAGCCAAATCCGAAGGAGGAGCAGCCCCAACCCCGGCAATGACTGCAGGAACAAACACGACACCAAACCTAATCACAACCCTGTGCAGCCGAACACAACAACCATACCGTGAGCCACGGAGAGGAATTATTTGGTGGTATAGGAATTAACCAAAGGAACATAACATGGAGGAGCTTACAGCCTGGTAGACTTAACTGGGCAGTGCCTCGTGGTAGTCATCAACCTTTGAGCTGCAGAACGACATGATCAAACTGAGACTCCGGCCTGCATACCATAGGAACAAAAGGATCATCAGCCAAATCAGGAACCAGTTCCTGGTGAAGAAAAAAGAACAGGTCCTGATTCCTATAAAAATCAACTTTAGATGACAACCCCTGGTAAGAAAAATCAGGAAGCAACAATCTTAAAGGGAGTAGCATCAATCCCTAAGCCACAAAAGCATCATACAACAGCAACTACAACCTACACCATAGGGGGGAAATCCATAAATGCAAGGCATAAGTGGGAAAAATTGCAACAAATGCAAGGAAGCATATATTACCAGGAGTCTAAAATAATATTTTCATTCAGCAAGGTGCCATGGCTGAGTATGCTTGCACATCCTAATTATCAATACTTAAGACAGACTGTTTTGTGCATAACGGTGAACCTTTTTTATCTTTCTATAGTAAGAAATAAAAGGTTTATTATGGCATTTCATAAATGATTTAGTCGCGCCTCAACATATAATAAGTAACAATAAACCAGAAGAAACAATTATGTCTTTGCTTTCCCTCTATATAAAGAATGTCCTTATTATTCCTAGGAGACATGTTGCCATCAAGTTTCTTGTTGGACTGCCTAATTTCGACATTTAACAATGATGCATATCATTTTAGAAGACTAAATATCTTACCACTACAACGATAGTCGCGGTCATCAACTTGCACATCCTAATTTTGACATAATAACTTTCAATAATCATCGGAACCGGTCTTGAGAACCTAGTTGCCGTCAACCACTACAACCATAAACAACACAAATAAATGATGTAACCAGCTCATACAAATTCGTGGCTTTTCTTCTCTATGGAGCTTATACTAATATTTCTACATGCTAACAACACAACATAACATCATACTCAAATGTGCATTTGCTAATGTAGCAAATATCCCCATCTCAAACAGAAAATTGTAGCTATTTTCACACAGTTGATGACCAAGTCGCCGTACTGAATTTAATCTAGCACCTAAAAACATCACCTGGATTCAAACAATTGCAACCACGACGTATTTGTCCTATGATTATATGGCTAAGCAAGGACCAAACTTACTAATTACTTCAAGTATCTCTAGTTACTTACCGGACAAGTGGTTCCGACGGCCGAAAGTGCCTGAGCTCTGAGGAGCCAGGTGAGGTGCTTCGTTTCTTCTTTGCCTCGTGTGGGGGTGAGGAAGGAGACGAAGAGGATCCGCCGGAGTCCACCAGAGCCGCGCCGACGAGGAAGGCAATGCCCAGCCCAAAACCCTAGCCACGGCTGAGGGTCACAAGCGAGCGCAAGAGGCCCTCATCCTCTCTCTGTCTCTCCTACAGGGACTCGCCCATTGTCTGCAAGTCGTCGCCGCCGCCGGGACGAACGCGGGAGAGGAAGAGACGAGCGGCGCGACTATGCGCTGGGGGGTAGAGGAGAGAGGCGTAGGGGAGGAGGAGGCCGACCCCCTGGGCCACGCCGCTCGCGCCGCATCCCATACGCCGTCGCCTTTGCCTCGCTTCGCCATTCCTCCTTCCCTCCCGTGGGAGCCGGGGCCGGGGCGGGGCGTTAGGGTTTGGGCGGCGCCAGATCGAAGGGGTGGAAGGAGGAGGCCGGGCGGCGGCGGGTCAGGAGGAGAGGAAGGCGCGGCTGGGGAGGAGGCCGGGCGGCGGCGGGGAAGGAGGAGAGGGAGGCCCGGGTGGGGAGGAGGCCGGGCGGCGGCGGGGAAGGAGGAAAGGGAGACGCGGGTGGGGAGGAGGAGGCGGCACGAGCGGGAGAGGAGCCGGCCAGGGTTCACCACGGGAGTCGGCCCTTTTATACCCCGAGTGCGCGAAACGACGGAAATGCCCCCGACGGGGCAGGCTATTTACGCGCGGTGGCACAACCAGGACGTATACTGTTCATTGCAACGGTCTCAGTTTCGATCCGACGGACGAGATCGATCGGGAGCGAGATCCGACGGCCGAAAAAGCATCAGGAACGAGATCCGACATCCGAAAGTGCCTGAGCTCTGAGAGAGCTCGTAGCTCGCTTCCTCTCTTCTTTCTGGATAGTACAGTACTCCTGCAGTAGTAAAAAAACAAATGCATGCATGCAATGATCAACTTGGCCGGTCTCCTGCAGTGGTTGGTGAGCATGCAGTGGTTGAGCACACGCACGTCAACCAAATTTCAGGTCACGGAAATGGTCGACTCCATCCCACTTTTCCTTCCTACTAACGACGGACTGCACGCAAACCCAAGACAAACGAACGAACGTCAGAGGAGAAAGAAGCTTCTACCCCGCAAAAAAAAAAAAAAAAAGCTTCTGATTTCCTGCAAGTTGCGACGGAGCAGTTTGCACAAGTTTCCATATACAATGCGCAAGTTGCGAATGTGCACGCGTTTTACGGTCTTGTTGGTCATGGAACAGCAGAGACCACGTCTTATCCTCCAACACGCGTGCATGCATCGTGTATATTCAAAGTAATATATTTTTTTTGAGAGAGAGACAAGGTTTACATTGGCTTCCGCTTCCAATCATATGCATCATACATTTTCCAAAATATAGCAGGAATTTCAAAGCAACGATGAATGACACCGCGGTACAAACCATGTATAGTGTTGGTATGCAGCTTCGACACGCGGGCGTACGACATGACAACGCTCCGGTATGGCCAGAGCCGGGCGGTGCTCAACTTCCCCGAGAAGGCCGAGTACGCGAAATTTCTCGTCCCTCCCATTCGGATCATGTGCCATGAGGAGGAGGAGGAGAAGGAGCACCGCCAAACCGAGGCGCAACGCAACACCGAGGCCAATGATGTGCTCTACATAGCAAAGCTCGTCGACGCCGATCGTGTGCTCCTCGCGCAGAACATTGCATACTTCAAGGAGAAGGAGTCGCGACGCAAGAAATTACAAGATGGGGAGGAGGATCACATGATCGAAGTCGAGGTCGGTGAGTTGCTCGAACAGCTCGAGATGGAGCTCTTCGACGTGGAGAAGGTGAAGCCATCTACCGCCAATGACCACGAGGCCGACCTCTTCTGCACCGGGGTGGTGGATATCTCATCCGACGATGACTTCAATGACTACTGCAAGCGTCAAGCTACGCCGTAGAGTTAGGTTTATTGTAATGTATTGCTAGGAATCTATCCTAACCTACAACCCTTTTTAGGGCACTAACTTTTGGGGCATCTATTGGAGATGCTCTTGGGCCACATGGATGGGTGCACCGGATACATTCTCGTCACAGTGGGAGAATATCTGATGCACCTGGTGCATCATACTCCTGTAGCACATATTAGAATGTTCGTTTTTTTTTTAAATAGCACATTCACAACATCAATGTGTGATGTCGCAAAATCTGAAACATATCTTGGAGAACAAAAATGGCAAATTCAACACTGAATAATACATAACATAAGTTGGCTTTAGACTTGGCCCATTATCACATTGATGTCAAATTTGTCATTTTTGTATCTCAATCAATGTTCCAAATTTTGATTAAAAAAATTTGGGCCAACATACATTGATATTATGTTAATGTGCTAGATTTTCTTTCCAGTTTTTCAAACATTTTAAAATGTGCTATGTCATCCAGTGCATCGGTAGCACTACATGGATGGGTGCACCGGATACATTCCCTTCTCATAGCTTATAACTTGGAATCGCCATTGGTTCAAAGTGGCCCCACAGTAAGTCTGAATCATGCTCTCTTCAACATAAACCCTATATGATGAATCTGTATGTGGTCCTTGCTTTAAAGTGTGGAAGTACAAAAGCCTACAGCATTGGGTGCAACCAATGAGAGACGTCGCACGGAATACATTCAGCTAGTTTGGATGGCGGTTCAATAATATACTATCTGTGTAGGCATATATTCCTGCTTTATGGTGGTTGTGGCTTTTTTCTCCTTGGTGTGTTTGTGTTGCACGGGTACTGCATGATGTTACTTGCATTTTAAATAATATAAATGCGTGCATCGCAATGATGCAGAGGCAAGGGTTTCAATCTCCTTTTCTAAGAAAAAAAACATAGCTCTGTGTATGAATGAGTATTCAAGCTTAACTTTATAGAGGAAAAAAAGGGAACTAGCTATTGCATTTTGTACAACTATAAATTTGAGAATTTTCTTGTCTAAATATACATGTCTGAAATGTGATATTACATATGAAATGAGCAAAGGAGCATATACATCTCAGAATCTAGATGACCCATCACCCAACAACATTTAGGTTAAACAACCTCATGCCATAGCTATAGTTGCCTAGTTCCCATGAAGAGAATCGTCCCCAATGATAGTGGGACCTCTTTGAACAATTAAGCATTGCGGGTATTATTTGGTCAAAGAAAACATGCAGCAGACATGAGAAGAGAATACATCAACTGAAAACGGGGAGTAAATTAGCTGAAATGGTCATGTCAAACACTTAACATGCAATTGCTTAAATGATAAATAAAGGGCAAATTGAACAAAATAAAACTTGTATTATATTAGAAGATACACAGGTTTCTTGTGTTAATCAAGCCCGGCAAAGGATGTTCAACCGATCAGGAACCGGTACTGGATTACGACATGTAGTTGAAGGCACTGCGTATAATCAAAGTGGTCAGGTGAGCTCAAGCCCCCCGTAGACCTTTCACAGAATATAATAGTTAAAGTGATCATAAATCATAGGCAGAGTGATATAAAATGCATCGCAAATCATTAGGGAAAACGAGTTACCAACTTAGCATCTCATCACACCACACCAACGGCCGATCCAGAGAGCCCGACGTGCCACCTGCATGCCTCTGCCGGCCGGCGACGACTAACGGCAGCAGCAGCCAGCCGCCGGTCACGTCAGAACCGGGTGGTGACGTCGAGGTTCCCGCGGCACACGAACCCGCAGAATCATGCGAGATTAAGAGCAAACTAATCGCAGCGATCAAAGAGCGGAAACACAATTAGGATGTGATTAACTAATGGAGATGGTTGCATTACGACATCAGTCACCATCTAGAACAGAGATTCTCATGCAGGCCAATCTATTAGTATATGTATGCTACTCTGCATCAACAGACAGGGGTACTATTTTTTCAGCCATCGTATATATTCCCTGCGATTTATGGTTCCTGCTAGATATTCTCTCTGTTTGGGTTTCTATTCTATTTCGTGGTGATTCTTTGTTTACGTTTCGATCGAGCGCGACAGCTACCGGACGATGGTTTTCAGTTCGTGGTGTTAGAAAACTGCAGATGGGCCTGAATTGGCCTCACCACTAAACTATGATGATTCCCATAGTTTCAGTACAGCAACTA
This sequence comes from Thinopyrum elongatum, assembly GCA_011799875.1. NCBI lineage: Eukaryota > Viridiplantae > Streptophyta > Magnoliopsida > Poales > Poaceae > Thinopyrum > Thinopyrum elongatum. The sequence goes on along the minus strand of CM022301.1, from coordinate 511,655,164 downwards.
CGGTTCCTACTCTCTCGGTAGACTTTCTGGTTCACTGGTTGCTCGTAATGAAAGATGAAAGGGATATCCAGCTGTTCTTAACAAGAGTTTGAACATTAACCTGAATAATCTTGCATTGTCAACTATCATCCTGTTGAATTTGGTTATCGATATTCGTTTTAGCACGACGGTTAGAAACCCATATGTCAATGGAAGAATTGTTCCTAGGGTGGAATAAAAGACGTTTTCCATAGAAAAAAAGGTTACGATAACAGATATATAGATATTATATGCCTATCAGAAGTAGGCTCCTAACAGTAGCTTAAAATGATGACCACCGCCACCGAATAGTGAATTGGAGACGAAAAAGCTACACAAGTTGCGCCTCTGCACTATTCCAAAGAGGAAGAATCGATGAAGCCCCCATCGTCAACATTTCGTGCAGGCCACACATATAATTTTTCGGTGGTTTGTGCTGATTGGGTGGCGAAAGCATATACATAAGCACAAAAGCCAAGGAAGATTCGATAAAAGGAACAGCTCGAGAGGCCGACGAACGCGGGGAATAATTCTCCCTCTTTCTCCTAAGTTAAAGGAAAGGATCATAGTATTAGTACTTTGCACTGGGCAGGCCATCATTTGATTCAGCACTGAAAGAAGATGATTAGCGTATATAATCAAGACCGGCGAGATAGATATATCAACATCATTGCAATGAAACGGTGTTGTGAATTGGTGAGATTTCCATTAACAAACACGATGGGCCATAAGTGAGAGGAATTAATGAATGAAGCTAAGCAATAGCAGACAAAGAGTTTTATGAGCAATAAGGAAATGCAGAACTTCATAAAGAGAAGGCATCTTACCAACGTGCATTCCACCAATAACAAATGCAAAATTAATTTATGTGTGTGCTCTGTTGGTGCCACTAACTCTGAAGGAAACGGTCAGTGGAATTTTGTCACTGACCCTGAGTGCAGGCATCAGTCTTTGACCGCGTCCTCAGGGCCAAGGAGTCGGGTACAAAGGCACACGGCAGCGAGAGTCAATTTGCTAGGCAGGAAAAACACGCGGATCAATTTGCACCCACTCCCAAAATCCGCGGTATGAACAAAATCGCGTCGTGAAAACGAAAACGAAGCGGTCAACCGAAGCTTTAGTTTTATTCTGCATTTGCATGGATGCACGCCAATGATACCCCGGACATCATCATTAAACAAAGAGACAGAGAGAGAGAAAGAAAGAAAGCGGACATGAACAAACGATGCACTCGCCACCAACGAACACCCAAGGAATAATAAGAGGAGAAAGGCGCCGGCCGGCTATATAAGCCGAATTGAACGCACGGCAGGACATATACTAGAACACAAATCCCAAGGAAAGAAGCCACCAACATTCCATTACATTACCGAGGCGATGATGATGGGGCGGTCGACGGCGGCGGCGTTCCTGGCGCTGGTGGTGGTGGCGTCGCCGATGCTGCTGGCGGCGTCGCAGCCGGTGGGGGCGCCGAGCATGGCCATGGCGCCACCAGCGGCTCCGACGAACAACTCGAGGCTGGAGAAGGCGTACGTGGCGCTGCAGGCGCTGAAGAAGGCCATCACGGACGACCCCAAGAACCTGACCAAGAACTGGTGCGGTCCCGACGTGTGCAGCTACCACGGCGTCTACTGCGCGACGGCGCCCGACGACCCCTGCGCGCGCACCGTGGCCTCCGTGGACCTCAACCACGGCGACCTGGCCGGCACGCTGCCGGAGGAGCTGGGCCTCCTGTCCGACCTCGCCGTTTTCCACCTCAACTCCAACCGCTTCTGCGGCGCGCTGCCCGACGCTATCCGCTCCCTCCACCTCCTCCACGAGATCGACGTCAGCAACAACCAGCTCACCGGCAACTTCCCCTCCCAGCTCCTCTGCCTCCCCAACGTCCAGTACGTCGACATCAGGTGAGTTATACAACCTGTACCTGCAGTCCGGCACCACACAGAGGTTTTATGAGTGTAACGTGTATGACTGATTCTGGCTGTCCATGGTGTCTGAAGGTTTAACAACTTCTGCGGCGAGGTGCCGGCGGCCATCTTCGAGAAGAAGATCGACGCGCTCTTCATCAACAACAACAACTTCGAGTTCACGCTGCCGGCCAACTTCAGCAGCTCCACGGCGTCGGTGATCGTGCTGGCCAACCTGCCGCGGGTCGGGGGGTGCCTGCCGAGCAGCATCGGCGACATGGCCGGGACGCTCAACGAGCTGATCCTCCTCAACAGCGGCATCTCCTCCTGCATCCCGCCGGAGATCGGCAAGCTGGACAAGCTCACCGTGCTCGACCTCAGCTCCAACGGCATCGTCGGCAAGCTGCCGGACACCATCGGCAACATGCGAGCCCTCGAGCAGCTCAACGTCGCGAACAACATGCTCGCCGGCGAGATCCCCGAGAGCATCTGCGCGCTGCCCCACCTCAAGAACTTCACCTACTCCCACAACTTCTTCTGCGGCGAGCCACACCGGTGCCTAGAGGTGCCCCACATCGACGACCGGCAGAACTGCATCGCCGGACGCCCCGACCAGCGGCCTGGCGAGCAGTGCATCGAGTTCCTCCACCGGCCGCCGGCACAGTGTGCCGCGCAGGGGCAATCGTCGCCACCGCCGATGTATGCGCCTCCACCGCCGATGTACTGATACGAGGGAGACCGCAATACTGCAATTTGTAACTGTTTACTGCCTTTGTGCCGTGAGAAAGGGTAAAAATGCATACATTTCGTATATACTGTAACATTTATTTTTCGGAAACAAAGCAACAATAATGGATTGATAGATTTGCGTTGTAGAAATCAACTGAAGGCAAAGAATCATTTCAGTGTTCTTTACCCGTTCCTTCCTCATTTCAAGAAACAATTGTTTAATAGTCTACTAGTCCTACATAATCATACGAAAATAATGCGCTAATTTGACGATGTGACTTCTGCAAAAACTTGGTGTAGTTATTAGTTGGATCGATCTGGGATAGAGCTAGTTGAGGGGCCATGCTATGTCAGAATTCAGTTCAGAATTAGTTGTTAGGACTTAGGACCACTGCTAAAGTGGGAAAAGAGATGAATGTATCACTATTTTCCTCTGTAAAGGTTAAAAAGACAATTGATCTGCTGAATAAATTAAGTTAAAGTGTTAAGCATATGAACCCTGGGGATTTATAAAAAGTACATAATATCATGCCATCTGGCAGCTCAGATATCATACACTGCCAAAGAGCTCCATTTCAAAAGGATATGGATGTCCTTGTCGAAAAAGGAAGCTACAAAAACAGAGGACGGAGCAAGTAATGAAAAAAAACATAGACAATAAAGTAAGTAAGATTCTAGCTAGGGTACCACCAAATTATGAACAGTAATGGCACAAACGCATTTGATAACGATTGGTCAGAGAGGAATTAATAAAAAGCGAGTACCGTTCATGGGTTCCAGCTGCAAAGAGGGGTTTCTTTTACTCGTTGGTTGATCAACTCAAAGGGCAGGAAGCTTCTTCTACCCCTCATCTTTGCTGGCTCCAGGCAGGCCCGGGTTCCTTTCCGCAATCCACTCGAACAAGACGGCTTCATGGTTTCACCCAACCCATGTGAATTTTGCAGCTTGACCTTGTCACACACAGCAACACACTAAGCTCAGATAACTGAAAGATTACGGTGTACTGTTACAGTATGTCAACTAATTTTCAGAGACGGGCAACAGCGACGGGAACTGTATGTATGGCGGCAAGAACATGTAAGGTACGACTGAAGAACATAGCTACAAGAAATCGAAATAAAACACATGAAACTTAGTGGTCGTGCAGCATGGCATAACTGACCTTTTCATCCTTGATGGGTTGAGTTAATGACAAGCTGGCGTATGTTAACGTAGCAAACACTGAACATATTTGCAGATAATGGAAGAGGAAAAAGAAAATATGGCTATGGATATGACAAAACCAGCTGTTGGACCAAGTAAAACATGCAACTTGCCCTAGAATAATTGATAAAGAGAGGTGATGGCGTTCTTACCTCGTTGTTTAAGTAACCACTCATGAAGGTGCAGACAAAAGTTGTGATAATCAAATCCACCAAGATAGTTTTTTTTTTTTTGAGAATCACCGGGGGAGGAGTCCCTCCACCAAGATAGTAGGTAACCTAATGCATTGTTATGTTCATACGGCAAGGTCAGTCTACCAAGTTAAATGAAGCACGGCAATCTAAACATATCTCAGGATGTATAAATGGTGGCTGATTTGGCAAGCATTCATTTCAGTCATCTAAACAACGTGGTTTGCTACCCTATTTATGACAAGACATCGAAATGATGATACCGAAGACCGAACTCATACACTATTCTGTGCTGGTAGCAGGAACATGGGGTCTGAGATCTAATTCAGTTATGACTATTCTTAGACATGTACTAGTAGGCGATACCATGAGTTTTATTAGGACAGCACATGCAAGAAAGAGATATATGAGCAACCTGAACCTTAAAGGCACAGTATATGATGAAGTGTAGATTTCATTCAGTAGAAGATTAGGTTTACCAAAAAGTTTTGCATGTGTCCTAATCTCCTATGAGTTCTAGTGAGCAAAAAAAAAAAATCACAAAATCCCCTTCCCAGAAATGTTACAGACACAATGAATTCAACCATGGGATGTGAGTGTAACAGTGATACTATACAAGTAGACTACAGATGCTCCAGTTTCACCTGAATAGTACAAGGGGAACCAATCAACTCATGCAATACCAACTTACATAGCAAATGTTGCCAGTAGATCAGGTAAAAAAATCTAGCATCATACAGAGATAAAGATATGTGGATGGTTTGATGGCCCTACCGGATATGTCATCAAGATATGTTGAATCTGGATTGCAGTCAGAATTTTGCAACACTTTAGCCTCCAGTGCTATCCAATGGAGCAGCCAGTCTATTTCATCAAGTTTCATTGCCAATTAACTAAGGTACAGTTGACTAGACACAGTTATATGTGTTTTCGGTGACATGAAACCATCTTCCGTAGACTCTGCTTTACAAAGGCTATCCACATTTATCTGCACTATCCACATTTTTCTAACAATTGGGCTATCAAGGATCAAAGGCTCAACCACATTCACACTGTACAAACAACGAAACGACTACTTACTCACAAACAGAGACTTCATATTGCTTTCGTCAGGCTGATGACCTTCCAGTTCCAGGGGCAGAGTTGTGTACCAAAAAAACTAGTGTTTTCCTTTACTTGAAAACATTTTAACATTATGACTACTTCTGTAATCTGATAAATGTCCCATGTAAGATATGATCTAACTCCACAGCAAGGCACGGTGCTGATCTGCATTGCTAGCATGGATCTGGTCAGTTGGAGCAAATCATCGGGCTAATTTGTAGGATATAACTTTATTCATAAAATAAAGTGACAAAACATTTGTTTTCCTCTCTTTCCATGTGCAACAGTAATAGTGCTGACAACAAAATAAGATTAACAACTTTTTAAGATCCAGATGGCATGTTTTATCATTATACATCAGGAAAATATGAACATCGGGAAACTGAGTGAAAAGAATCATGAAATGAACAAACTAACATCATCAGAATCACTCGTTTGGGCTGGTGGGTTTGGCATAATATGTTAGTAATATGAAAAAGAAGATGGCAGGAAAATATTTTAAATTGCTGTTGTGCATCATGAAGTGGGAATGTGAAAATGGTAAAAATTAGTGGGATATCCATCAACCGACAAGTTTGTAAGGTATGTGCAAAATGCATTCAGTTCACGTCTTCAAAACCTCTATAGAATTTGGAGAAAATGTGTCCCTGAACCCAGACCCCGTAACGTGACTTCTAGGAAGTGCATTTGCAGTAAGACTTCAAACTATCAAAGAAATGCATTTAATTCAAAAAAAGTGTGATTGTCAGATTAACTAAACAGCCTTTGTAAGCAACAAATATGATTCAGCAAGAAACAAACCGCAACTAAGAAACTTATTTTTTAACACCACTAGTGTTGTACATCTTTCCATTGAAAAGAGGGGAAACACAGTTGGGTACAACCAAGTTTAAGCGCCAATGAAACAGGAACAAAGAGAACAAGAAAATAAACATTTGGGTATAGTCAAGTTTAAGCGCCATCGAAACAGGAACAAAGAGAACAAGAAAAAGGAAAGAAAATATCAGGGATTGTTACAGCTCTTAAAGGACTATAAACTGCATACAGACTCCCATGTTAGCTATCAATTACATTCATGCTAAGAAGCAGTACTGCAATCTGCCCATAGACTCCTATATATTAGCTCAAAGACTCAAAGAGTATGATGCACATGGCAACTTCCTATCAAATACTACCTTTTAATACAGTTAACTGCAAAAATGTCTTATATTTTGGTACGGAGGGAGTAGGTTCTATCTTTTAATACAGTTCCTTATTTTCGAATCTTGACAATAACGTAGGAGGTCATTTGCGCACACTAATGCAGTACCTCTAACAGATAGTAATGCTCTGCATGGAACATGGTAAAACATGCAATCCAGGCAGTCAGGAAGTTATGGTATTTGCCTACTGGTATGACTAAACGGTACAGATCCAGTAACAAACTTGGGTTAGATATCATTGTTCAGTGACATCAGTATTTGAAAATAGTCTTCAGTTATCAGTTAGTTCCGCATGCATATACAAGTTGACCATACCTGAATGAACACAGTAAGGATAGAGCATCGTGGTACAAAAATTGTGTTCCTAAAATCTACCAATAGTCTCCACAAGAGCAGACCCCATCCTCAAAGTGGTGGAAACGATTTAGATCTCTGAGTATGATCCCCCTGTTAAAGAGCATAGAGACAAGCTTTGCCATCGAATGACAATCTGGACATACACGAAGGTTCTTGACAACACGGAGAGTAGTTCCTGGGGATGTATTTAGAAGCCCGAAAGAAATCGCCAGCTTCTCACTGTGGTATCTTAGGCTTGTGGCCTTCTCCTCCTCACCCATTTCAACATGGAAGACCTGGGACGTATTAGGGACATAACCAACAAGTTTTAGCTGCTCAATCACTTGATCAACCATTCGGCGTGCATGTGGGTGTCTTCCATCTCCTGCGAAGAACTCATGAACCCTGTTATCTATCTCAATTGAGCTACAGCCAGGCACCTTTACCACACCCTTTTCATTCATCAGCTTCCTTACCCTGTTCATCTCTTCCCATTCCCCAGTGTTGGCGCACAAATTCGAGAATATTACATAGTCACCACCATGAGTATCATCCAGCTCGAGAATCCTCTCAAAGACACGTTTTCCCAGATCAACAGCTCCATGGCTTCCACAGGCAGAAAGCAACGTCCTCCATAAGATGGCGGTGGGCTTTATCGGCAGTTCGTCAATGAACTTGTAAGCCTTTTCAAGCTGACCTGATCGGGCTAGCAAATCAGTCACACAGCCGTAGTGCTTTATCCCAGGATTGATACCAGACTCTCTCATGCTGTCGAAGTATTGTAGCCCTTCGCTCACCATGCCAGAATGGCTACAGGCATAGAGCACGCCTAGGAATGTAACAGCGTCAGGCTTGATCCCTTGCTTCTTCATCTCTTCGAACAGCGAAATGGCCTCTCTGCCGTAGCTGTGGTTAGCATACGCCACGATCATCACGGACCACACTTGCCTATCCCTTGATTCCATCCCCTGGAACACATCAATGGCATCCTCCAAGCTCCCGCACTTCCCATACATGTCGATCAGCGCAGTGTTGACCTTCACGAGGGAGTCAAGCCCTGCCTTCCTGACATACTCGTGGATCCACCTCCCCAGCTCCAGCGCGCCCAGCAGCGCGCACGCCGAGAGCACGCTGGTCACCGTGATGGACGTCGGCTTCAGCCCCTTGGCCTGCATCTCCCGGAACAGCACCAGCGCCTCCCCTGGCCGGCTGCTCCTCACGGCTGCGGTGATCATCGCGTTGTACGAGACCACGCAGTCCCCGTCCGGCACCCTGCCAAACATGGCGCGCGCGGACCGCGCGTCCCCGCACTCGGCATACATGTTGATCAGCGTGGGCAGGACGTACTCGTGGTCCGCGGCACCGGTCTTGACCGCCACGCCGTGCGCCTGCCGGCCCTCCTCCCCGGCCTGCGCCGCCGCGCACGCCTTGAGCAGCGACACGAACGTGTACGTGTCCGGCGCGACGCCCTCCTCCAGCATCCGCACGAACACCCGTGCCGCCTCCTCGGCGTGCGGGGCGGCGCCGTCGGCCGAGCGCGCGTACCCGCGCAGCAGCGTGTTGTACCAGACGACGTCCCCGGGGCTGGGTATTCTGTCGAACACCTGGCGTGCGTACGCGAGGTGCGCCGGGGCCACGCCCTGGTCCGTGCAGAGCGTGAGGAGCCTGGTGACGAGGGCAGGGTGCGCGCCGAGGCCGGACTTGACGGCGGCGGCGTGGAGCTGGGCGAGCGCCCGGAGGCTCGTGCAGTGCGGGAGGTGGGGGAGGAGCGGGTGGTGCGACGGCGGGGTCTTGGATTTGGCGGGAAGGAGAGGGGTGGGCGTGGCGGTTAGAGGCGAGGACGACATGGCCGTCGTGCAATGCTGCCTATCCTCTGGCAGCGAGTGGATCGTCTCACTCTCGTCGGCCGGAGAAGATTGCACGGCGTCGGATGATACTTTGCGGGTTGGGCTTACGTGTGGGCCCAACGTGTCAGAGACAATTAAATGTGAAAGAAAATTATATTGTGTACGAGTATTTGTTTTAAAAAACATTTTTTTGGATTTTTTGTGTTCCATGATATTTTTGATTTAAAAAGTGTACAGTTTTGTGTTGTATTACTCTTTTGTTTTTTAGTTGCTGATAAAGACCACACGAAAAGGTGACTTTGTAGATCAAAAAGTATCGATATCTTGTTTTTTACAACATTTTTACGGTGAATAGTTCTACCCCTCACATGAATCTGAAAATATGAGTCTGGAAGAATGTATTTTGGTGACAACTTCATTGTCAATTCCAGTTGTCCCCCATAAAACGATGTTTCGTGAGCACCACAGCCATCCTTATCTCTTCTTGAGCACCACTCTCGCTCTCTTGCTCATTCATGTCTCTTCACCGAGGAGGGGTGAGGCGCTCACCTCTATCTTCAACCTATAGCCACGCCCTTGGCGACCTCCAACAAAAGATGTGAATTTTACCTTGTAATCCCAATCCATTCGCCAAGAGCAAGGCAAGGAGGAGCCCCTTCGACGAATTCTCTACTTTCTTTTTCAAGTAAGTTTTTTCCTATTAAAGAAAAAGAAAAGTCATATTTTTCGCATTTGTTTTAAAACTGTATTTTATGGACTTTTTGTGTTTTATAATACATGAAGCAAAAGTATGTAGTTTTATGTTATACTGCTGATTTCGTTTTCAAGATGCTAATAAAGACCACAGTAAAACAAAGTTTGTATAAATCGAAGGAATATTAGAGCATCTCCAACAGACGCGCAACGCGCGGCGCGCTAAAAAACAGTATACAGCGCTGGAATCGCCAGCTTTTGCCCGCCACGCTGCGCTGGCTCCAACGGCCGCTGCAAAATATAGCGCGCCCGAGCCGCTCCAACAGACGCGCTAAACTGCAGCGCGCGTGAGCAGCCGGCGCTTGCCATATATTGCATTTTGAGACAATATGGTGATATTTCAAACATCAAAACAAGACATAGCATAGTTTAAATCACCCAAACAAGTTCATGACATAAAAATTCAAATTCTTGCCCACATCATCATCCAACCAAATTCAAAATCCGAACCAAGTTCATGACATAAAAGTTCACACAAACGAATGGCACATCAACAATCATGCCGCATCTTCGTCTTCGTCCTCCTCTTCCTCCGATTCATCATCCTCATCCGAAGACGATTCTTCCTCCTCCTCTTCATTGTCGCGCGCCGCATCATCATGTGAAGCTCGGAAGGTGTTGGCAAGATCTTCAACGGCATCATGCGAAGTGTGTGATGAGGCACACCGGAAGACATTCCACCCATGCCGCCCAGAGGTGCTCCCATGCCTCCCATGAGAGACGCAAAACTCATGCCTCCCATGGTAGCTCCGAAGCCACCCATGCCTCCCATGGCCCCCATGGTAGCTCCGAAGCCACCCATGCCGCCCATGGTAGCTCCGAAGCCACCGATGCCTCCCATGCCGCCCATGCCACCCATGCCGCCCATGCCTCCCATGGCCCCCATGGTAGCTCCGAAGCCACCCATGCCACCCATGGTAGCTCCGAAGCCACCGATGCCTCCCATGCCGCCCATGCCTCCCATGGCCCCCATGGTAGCTCCGAAGCCACCCATGCCGCCCATGCCGCCCATGGTAGCTCTAAAGCCACCGATGCCTCCCATGCCGCCCATGCCTCCCATGCCACCCATGCCAACCATGGCTCTTTTTTGGACCAAGACTTCTTCACGGGTAAGAGTGATGTACTCCTTTTGCTTCTCATCGAGGGTAGATGTGTCCATGAAGAACAAGTATTTCTCCCATTCCAACAACCTAGTTCGCTCCTCCATGGCCAATTTCTTCTCCTCCAATGCCACCTTCCTCTCCTCGGCCGCCACCTTCCTCTCCTCGGCCGCCAACCTCCTCTCCTCGGCCGCGGCATCTTGGTTCCTTGCCATCTTCCTCACCTCATTCGCTTCCTTTCTTGCGTTCACAATAGCTTCCATAGCATTTTTTAGCTCGTCATCTCCTTTCCTTTCCTTTTCTTCTTTTCTTTTCCGTCTTTCTTGCATCCATCCGGTCTTTTTGGCTTGGAGTACGAAACCGAGTTTGGTGTAGGGCTTCTCTTTCCGTCATCACTTGATGCCTCCTCATCATCATCCTCCAAATCAATAGTTCGCTTGCGTTTGTTGCTCTCCTCATCATCATCAACGGCATCACGGGGCTTCCATTTCTCATCATCCTTCAATTCTTCATAGCAATGAGGCAAGGTAAATGGTCTCCCTTTCTTGACTTTCCCTTTCTTGGTCTTCTTCTCCTCTCCTTGGAATAAGTTTTGTGCAATAGTGAGCTACAAACAAAAAAAATAAGTTAGCACTTGAAACGAAGAAGCATGATGAACATGGAAGAATCATGAAAGAAATGACACTTACCCTATCTCTATCATTAGTGCCACTTGGGTTCAACGAGTTAACCGCCTTAAGTGCGGCCGCCCACCTTTGACAATCTCGGTTGATTGTCGACCACCGGGAGCGAAGAGATCTTCCGGAGCGGTCAATTCCATTTTTGTTGTGTAGATCAAAGTGCTCCTTCATCCGGAGCCAATATGCATCTCTACTTTGATCCCCTCCAACAGAGGGATCCCTCGACACTTGCAACCAAGTATTGCATAGCAAGATGTCTTCGTCCATGGTGTAGTTGCCCCCTCTTCCTTTCGGTGCATCGACGATGCCCTCACCATCCTCATCCACCTCAAACTCATGATCATCGAAATGCATCTCATTGGTTTGAGACCAATGAGAATTGTTGGAGCCGACACCCATAGTTGACATATATGCCTCATCATTGAAACTACAAAGTATATACAACAAAGCAAATAAGCTATCCATATGTATGCATTCCAAAAACAACAACAACAAAAAGTTGGCGAAATTTTACCTTGTGACCATTTCATCGAACACCTTGTGTGCGTCGGCCGCCGGCTCAATAAGTGAGCTCACCGGCGCTTCGATCACCGCCGTGTCCGTCGCACGCCCTACAAGCTTCTTCTTCGGCCGCCTAGAGGAGCCGTCCGCCGCCTTGTTCTTCTTCGCGGACACCTTGCCCTTCTTCGCCCGCGCCGCATTTGGGAGCTTCGAGAGGGGGGCACGTGGCTTCACGGCGGGCGCCGGCGCGACACCACCCACCACCGAGGTTGTCCGTGGCTGCATGAAAAGGTCGCACGCGATGCCGGTGCTTGGAGGAGCACCGGCGGAGGCGAAGCCAAAGCTCCCCGTGCTAGGGTTTGCGGCGGCGGTGGCGGAGGGGTCGCGGGTGTAGGAAGGGGTGAGGGGGATGTCGGTGCGTCCGTCCATCGGGCGAATTCGTCGGCGACGGCGTGGGCGGGGCGAAAGCGGCGCGGCAAAGAGGGTGCGGCGCGGGCGCTCGAGTGCGCAGCGCGCAGGAGCGGGCGCACCAAATAAACGGCGCGCGATGACGTTTCGGACCGCGCGCTGAACTACTTATGCCGCGCGCGCGGTTATTGCGCCTCCGCTGGAACTCCCGGAGCGGTCACGCGCGCGCTAAAAACCCAAAATTTCTAACGCGGCGCTTATATAGCGCGGCTGTTGGAGATGCTCTTAGTGCCTAGTTTTTACGAGATTTTTTGCAGCAAGTGCTTGTATCCCCACATGAGTTTAAAAAATATGAGTCCAATATAAATGTGTTTGAGTTACGGTTCTATTGTCTAATCGAGTTGTCACCCACAAAGTGACGTTTTCTTAGCACCACACTTCCCATCCTTATCTCTTATTGAGCACCGCTATCACTTTTCTTAGCACCACACTTCCCATCCTTATCTCTTATTGAGCACCGCTATCACTCATTCATGTGTCTGCACCGACGACGGGGTGCGGGTGTTCACCTTCATCACCAACCTATCACCACAGCCTTAATGATCTCCAAAAAGATGTGGAGTTTACATTGTAATCCCAATCCATCCACCAAGCGCAAGGCAATGAGGCGTCTCTTCGGAGGCTTCTCTACTTTCCTCTTCGGGTTAGCTTTTATTATTATTATTATTATTATTATGCAAGTGCTTTATGCGTAGATTTTTTGCCACCTAAATCTTCCATTTAGTTGCTTGTGTCAACTCTTAAATTTTCTACAAATGTTGATGTGATAATCATCCGAGAATAGTAGGTGTTCTTGGTGGAGAAAGGGGCCACGTGTGGGAAGCGATCATCCCTGGAGTCGTTCGTGCCAAAATACCGCAACAAAGAGCAGCCAACATCCAATTCTACGGAGGCCACTCCCGCTAAGTGGTTCCTCGGGTTAGATAGTAAACCATCGAGCATGATTTGGTAGACTAGGATTATGGCTTGGTAGAGTAGTAGAGTGGGAGGAAAGATTGCGGAAGGCGGTGTGTAGAGGATGGCTAAGTATCCAAGTGCCGGTCGCAAAGGAGGCGGATAAACCGTTGTTGGTGAGGACGGAAGATTATTTTTGGAGGGGAGAGGGGGGTGGGGATGATAGTCGACCTTTTTTTTAAGGTATATGATGAGCCGATGCATATGCCGCGGCATATGAGCAGCGAGAGTGAAACGAGGTAAATGTAAGTGAGGTCCAAAAACGGAAGTAATGTAAAAGCGGATTTCATAAACAGACATTTGTATAAAGTGGGGTTTTATGCCTAGACCAACATTTTAGGTTTTATTTATCGAGTGTACTAGGACGGCCGAGATGAGTACTGTATTAATACCTCCGTCCTAGTTTATTGGTCCTCTTTATTTTTTTTGAAAAAAGGGCGCAGCCCCGGCCTCTGCATCAGAAAGATGCATACGGCCACATTTATTAAAAGCAAAAAGGTCCAACAAAGGTCATAAACTCCATTACAAACTAGTCCCCAAACGGCTCACAAAGAGCGGGAAAAAAAAGCCACAGCCGGCATGCAAAATAAAGATAGGAAAACTAATTGCCTATCCTATTACATGACCGCCATCCAAACCGGCTGAATATAGCCCGAGCTACCATCTCCCATCGGGCAGATCCAGTAACCAAATGCTCCCTGGCTTCCGTCCGAGTGAGTAGCGACCACATACGGATCAACGTAGTAGCTCGGAAGATGACCTGCAAAAAATGAGTATTTGTTGTTCTGTTAAAAACCAAATCATTCCTGCAGTTCCAGACTGCCCAAAGTAAAGCACATACTCCTACACGAATGTGTTTAGCTGTTTGGATCTCTATCCCATCCAGCCACGTCCCAAATAACGTGTGGATATTATTCGGAGGAGTAATATTAAAAGCAAAGTGAACAGTCCGCCAAAGAACCTTCGCCATGGGACAATCCAGAAAGAGGTGTTTGATAGTCTCGTCTTGATCACAAAAACTACATCTCTTAGAGCCGGTCCAATTGCGCTTTGTCAAATTGTCCTTGGTTAAAATGACTTGTTTATGTACAAACCACATAAACACTTTAACCCTCAGAGGGACTTTGACATTCCAAACATGTTTGGAATAGGGAATAGAGCTAGAGTTTATGACATCTAAGTACATTGATTTAACCGTGAACTCTCCATTCCTAGTTAATTTCCAGCTCAACGAATCCGGCCGTTGAGCAAGCTGCACATCCATCAGTCTTCTCACCAGATGGAGCCAGGCTTCCCAACGCGCTCCGGCTAGTGTTCTCCTAAATTGGATATTGAGGGGAGCGGACCTAAGTATGGTTGCAACCAGATCGTCTATCCGTTGCACGATGCTATAAAGAGACGGATATTGTAGCGCGAGAGGTGTTTCCCCTAGCCATGTATCCTCCCAGAATCTCGTGGAGGTACCGTTTCCGATAATAAACTTTGTTCTGTTGAAAAAGACTGCTTTAACTCTCATCAGCCCTTTCCAAAAAGGTGAGTCCGTCGGCCTCACTGTCACCTGTGACAAAGTTTTGGATTGGAGGTACTTGTTACGCAGAATCTGCGCCCACGTGGCCTCCGACTCTACAGATAACTTGTACAGCCACTTGCTGAGAAGACATCTGTTTTTCACCTCAAGATTTTCGACCCCTAGACCCCCTTGGTCTTTTGGTCGGCATATAATATCCCATTTAGTGAGTCGATACTTCCTTTTTAAATCATCACTCTGCCAGAAGAAACGGGATCGATAGAAATCCAGTCTTTTCCTAACTCCAACTGGTATCTCAAAAAACGACAAAAGAAACATAGGCATGCTCGTGAGAACCGAATTAATAAGAATTAACCGGCCCCCATACGACATCAGCTTGCCCTTCCAACAGCTTAGTTTCTTCTCGAATCGATCCTCGATACACTTCCATTCTCTATTTGTTAGCTTACGATGATGAATTGGTATACCCAAATACGTAAAAGGTAAACTCCCAATTTCACAACCGAACAATTGCTTATAGGCCTCTTGTTCTTCTTTGGCTCTTCCAAAGCAGAACAATTCACTCTTGTGAAAGTTAATCTTTAACCCAGTCAATTGTTCGAATAAGCATAACACCAGCTTCATGTTTCGTGCTTTAGCCAAGTCATGCTCCATGAAAAGAATAGTATCATCAGCGTACTGCAGGATAGACACCCCTCCATCAACTAGATGAGGTACGAGGCTACCAACTTGGCCAGCATCCTTTGCCCTACCTATTAGAATGGTCAACATGTCAACTACGATGTTGAACATAATAGGTGACATCGGATCTCCTTGTCTCAGGCCTTTATGTGTCTGGAAATAATGACCTATGTCATCATTCACTTTGATTCCAACACTCCCTTTTTGCGTAAAAGATTCAACCTGGTTTCTCCAAGCCGGGTCGAAACCTTTCATGCGCAAAGCCTGTTGTAGAAACGGCCATTTAACTTTATCGTACGCCTTTTCGAAATCCACTTTGAAAACAACCCCATCTAGTTTTTTCGTATGGAGTTCATGGAGCGTCTCATGCAGGACTACAACCCCTTCCAGGATGTTTCTGTCTGGCATGAAAGCAGTTTGGGTCGGCTGCACCACAGAGTGCGCAATCTGTGTGAGTCTATTAGTCCCAACCTTGGTAAAAATTTTGAAACTAACATTAAGAAGACAAATAGGCCTGAACTGCTCAATTCTCACAGCCTCTGTTTTCTTCGGGAGTAATGTTATTGTTCCAAAATTCAAATGAAACAACTGAAGCTGTCCGGAGAACAGATCGTGGAACATCGGTAACAGATCCCCTTTAATAATATGCCAACACCTCTTATAAAACTCCGCCGGAAATCCATCCGGCCCCGGAGCTTTATTGTTCTTCATCTGTGCAATCGCATCAAACACCTCTTTCTCCGAGAATGGTGCAATCAATACCTCATTCTCATCGGCAGCCAACTGAGGCACATCCTCAATTCTCGACTCATCCAAGGACACAAAGTTATCCTCTGGAGGCCCAAAAAGCTGCTTGTAATAATTGGTAATATAAATCTTTAGGTTCTCTTGTCCTATGATCGTTCCCTCGTCTTGCTCAAGCTGAAAGATTCTTTTCTTTTTGTGCTTGCCATTGGCAATCATATGGAAGAATTGAGTATTGGCGTCCCCTTGGACAACTTTACGAACCTTGGCTCGCAATGCCCATTTCAACTCCTCTTCCCTCAACAGCTCTTTCAATCTCATCTCCGCATCAACTTTAGCATGAAGCTCTGAGGAATGCAAAATAGTGGACTCGGCTTTCACATCTAAGGACTGAATAAGTGTAAGGAGTCTCTCCTTTTCAATCTTATAAATCCCACTAAGATGTTTAGCCCATCCTCGCAAGAAACTTCTCAAGTTCCTAATCTTATTCTGCCATCTCTCAATAGGAGATCTTCCTCCTGCATCTTTCGCCCATTCTCTGGCTATCAGATCCAGGAACCCTTCTCTTTCAAACCACGCAAGTTCAAAAGAGAAAGTATTTTTGTTGCCCACATGCGTTGCCTCCCCAGAATCCACTAGCAGAGGTGTGTGGTCTGAGATACCGCGAGATAATGCTTGGACTGTAACCAAGGGGAATTTCTGTTCCCACTCAACGCTTGCTAGGACTCTATCTAGCTTCTCATACGTCGGGTTTTGCAAAGTATTAGCCCACGTGAATTTTCGACCTGAAAGCTCTATCTCTCTAAGATCCAAGCTTTCGATGATGGTATTAAACATAAACGACCACCTAGCGTCGAAATTATCATTGTTCTTTTCATCTCTCCTTCTAATAATGTTGAAATCTCCTCCAACCAAAATTGGGAGCTGTTCAGATTCGCAAATCCGGACAAGGTCCGCCAAAAAGTCTGGTTTTAGTTCCGGCTGCGCTGCCCCATACACCGCAACCAGTGCCCAATTAAAGCCATCGACTTTGGATCTTACCCGAAATTTGACGGCAAAGTCACCCATAACCACAGTTCGGACTTCCAGCGTCTCACACTTCACCCCAAGAAGGATCCCCCCTGATCTATCTCTTGGAGGAAGGCAGTGCCAATCAAAATCTACACCGCCGGACAAAGTGTTCAGAAACTGAGGAGAGAAATTGTCCCTTCCCGTCTCGGAAAGTGCAATAAAATCCAGATTATGTTCAATGGAAGCATCCGCAAGAAACCTTCGTTTAGCCAAGTCCAACAGACCTCTGCTATTCCAGAAAATGCCTCTCATAGTTCATCATGGAATTTTTTGGCAGTACGGACCCTAGCACTCCTACGCACCGCGGATGTTGGATAAATCTTACGCCTCCACTTTCGCTTAGGCTTGTTATACTCGTCCACCCGGTCCTCACAACCGAGCTCCGCGGCCCTAACCTCCTGTCCCTCTATCGGAGCACTCTCCTCCAGGGGTAACAAGCCATCATCCTCCTCAGTCTGATTGAGTGAAGGGGCAAGATCCGCACACAAAGAATCGAGCACCCTGACTCCCAAAGCATCAACATCAGAATCGTTCATAGGTTTAACCGCAGCTAAATTACGGATCAACTCTAAGGCACGATCCGCTTCTAGGTCGAGAATGTCATTAACAGATTTTGAAATTTCACTATCATTACTACCAAGTGAAACTCCTAACTCATTTGCATTGTGGATGATCTCATCATTAGAAAAATGCAAAATAGAATTGGACATATTGACTGACATTCCAGTAGTGACCTCCATGTCACGAAGCTTGACCGCCCGCATGGCGCACCTCAGCTGTATATCATCAACATCCGCCTTGTCCTGAAGGCGACAGCTCATCCGTCTGCCCTCAGACACAGGATCCGGTATGCCACCAAAAGCGATGACCGCCTCTCTGGTTGCCCCGTTGGTGGTAAGGCCACCTGCCCCACCTCCAACGGACGACCCAGCAAAAGCAGTCGGAGAGCCACCGCCCCCCGCCGGCGAGCGCGGGGCCAGTGGTGGCTGGGCCGGCTGCCCAGACTCCACACCAGGCGCCCGACGCAGAGGAGAGAGGGCGGGGACCGCCTGCCCCCGCTCCCCACCCAACCCGACAGTCGGACTCGACTCGGGGCGAGTCGTCAACCCAGCCTGCGTCAGCATGTCAGACGACGCCCCAGGTTCGGCCATCCTGACCATCACAGAGGGGGAGATAGCCGAGGCCTCCTGCCCGAGCCCCCCTCCCAGAGCAGACCCATCACCACTGGGCGACGCCGCCACCACAGCGATCAGTCCTGATGGAGTCCTCCCAAGCAGCGAGCCAGCAGCAGTGGGGGAGGTCACCTGCTGAAGACCGTCCCTCCCAACCGGAGAGCCCATAGCCTGAGCAAAGTCCAGAGAAGGCAGCGTGTGCTCAAACATATCCTCAGAATCAACCCTGTCGCTTCACAACCTGGGTGGCGCGGAAGCAGCCGGAAAAGAACCGAATCTCAAGGTACTCATAGGTACAGTCGTAGAAGGAGCCACTCCATTTCCGGGCGTCTGAGGGTCAGCACCCGGGCCATTGGGCAACTCATGCCCATCATCCCCCTGTCGAGCCTCCGAGTCACCTGAGCCATCGTTCTTATCATGCATGTCCACATCCATCCCAGCCAAAGCCTCAACGAAGAGCTCAGCATCCTCAAACTCAATATCAATGTTATACACGAGGCCCTTATGCGTCCACTTGACGGCATCAGGAACGAACTCTATATCCAACACACTCACCAACACCCTAGCCACCCCGTTGGCCCGTGTAAAGGGCATATCAACTCTCTCAGGTCTGCCAACCAGAATCCCCAAACTTGCAGCCACCCGAACATCCCGAATCAACTTAGATGGGACTCCCGAGAACCTCAACCAAACCTGAGTGAGTGGCTTTCCCTGAGGCTCCACCTTCTTCCACCCAAGAAACTCAAGAATGCACTCAGTTCCAGGAACTCTGCATAGCCCAAAACTGAGAAGACGCTCCAAGTCCTCTGCAGTCGGAAACTCAACCTTATAGCTATTGTCCTCAAGGCGAATAAGCTCCCACTGAAAGTCCCCCGGAGCTAACTCCCTGAGTCGCTTAATTATCTGAGCCTCAGAAACTTCACCTTTCGTGACTTTGACCACACCCGTAGTCAAGCTCTGAGCCTCCTCAGGGACCTCCTCCGCACAGGGAGACTCAAAGAACATCAGCTCGGCACAACAGACACCATAAATCGTGATACTCGGCATCTGATCTCTCAGTATCGGGCACTCTCCCGTGTCGTGCGCTGGTCTGAGGCAGGTGTCACAAAGCTCAGTAACACACTCAGCAATAAAATGGCCTCGCTCACCACACCGATAACACAGCATCTTTTCTTTTTTCCGAGCCCACTTAGAAGCTCTCTCACCCTCAGACTGGTCAGCAGCATGAGAAACAGTCGCCACTACTGGCTCAGACACCGGAAGCTCAGCAGCGGCCAGCGCCGTCACCACCTCCATAGCCTTATCGGACATAACAGCCGTTTGTCCAGTCGCAGTCACCTCACAAGAGGCCGTGGGCTCCGCCATGACCGTCGATGGAGGATCTTGTCGGAACCGGTTCCTCCCACCGCGACCACCACGATGTCCTCGGAAACCACCTCTCGGCCGGCGATCCGGGCCAGAAGCGCCCTCGACGAAGCCACCTGGAGGTCCAAGAAACGGTCTTTCAGCCGTTCCATCACTCTGCCAGGCATAGCCTCGCCCACCACCGGCCGAGGAAGAGCCGCGATGCTGACCCTCGCCATACGCGTCTATGCCATCATCGCCCCACTGACCCCGGGGCGCCGCAGTATGAGCACGGTTGAGACCCGCGCCAGCATCTCCCCCTTGCTGCGCCGTCGCAGTCAGCACCGGTCCTCTTTATAATTTGTGTCCAAGTTTGATCAAAGATTTAACTAACGAAATGTTAATGCATGTCAACAAAAATTATATTGTTGGATTCGTATTTGAACGCAGTTTTCAATGACATAATTTTTTATGACATACATACACATTTTGTTAGTTAAATCTATAATCAAAATTTGACACAAAATACAATGAGAACGACTAAACCAGGACGGAGGCAGTAGACGGTCTACCTTTTGTTTTGCTCGGTCAACTTATTTCATCGAAACTCGGTTTGTGAAAAAGGAGATCATGGTAGAGTGTTTTTTTAGGGGGGATCTAGGACGCCAAAAGCGTAGGGGTCAAATCACATCACATCCCATCCCATCCCGCGTCTTGGTTTACGCGAGGAGCTGGTAGCAAGTAAAGCCAAAGGTCAATGCGTGCGGTGCGGAGAGACAAAAGGCAGGGCCTGTTCCTGTTCGTCCCGATGGGCAGGGCAGGGCAGGGCAGGGGTCAACACTGACGCACGGCACGGAAACCCGATCCCAGGTTCCCGTCGTTGTCGTCGGGTGGAGACGTGATCCGGACCGGACAGATAGATGGATAGCGCGGTGCGGCTGTTTCGACGCGGGCGCCGATCGCCGGTGACGGGGTAGGAGAGGAGGGCCTACGGCACGCGCGCGCGACTATTCTCGTCGTTTGACTCGGCACCGCAGGCTCGCTCGGTCGCCGTCGGCGGTGGTGCCATCATGGATGATGGATGGATGGATGGATGGATGCCACTCATCATCGCCAGGGAGTTGAGTTGGTTGGGCCGCAGCGTCCATGGATGGGTACGTACGTACGTACCTCGGTGAAGGAAAGAAAACGGGAAGACCCCCTCAGAGGCTATTTTCGGTATGAAAGTCGGTCACGATCATTCTGTTCTTTTTAAACCGTTTTTACGCTGTGAGCTGAGGGTAGCTCGGATGGTTATGATTTTTATGGTAAAACTAATTCATCGGGAGGGATTCAAGCCGTTGATTTAGCATTGTGCTCGTGTTTTCTTCGATTTATTTCAGGCTTTTCGGTGATGCCCATAGTGACTTCGTCAATCTTAAAACGTTGTCACAACCCAGTATCTTGGAGATGCTCATAGGAGTATGATATGCGTGGGTGTTCTCATAAAAAATGAGTGTATATGAGCATCATTGTACCGTGTTAAAAAAACCATTTTTACCTATATGTTTTTGTTTTGTTAATAACCACTCCTTGCTCACCTGGCTATTTTTCTATAACAAGTTATAGATTTTGTATCTAGCCTAACAAAATCATAATTTATGCTAACTCTTTCCTAGTACTACGTAATTAAGAGCATCATTGGTCCGTGGCCAAAAGGTTGGCTAGCCAACATTTGGCAGCTCCATGAGTTGCCAACTTGTAACAAGTTTTGTGGGATGGACAAAGTATAGGTTGGTAGCTATTCAATTGCTAGCCAAATTCTTGGTTTACCAAATTGTTGTCTAGCCCAAAATAAAAATGGTTGAAAGGATGCTGTATATTAATCAGGAACGGTTCCCCCTCCTTGCTATGTTTCAACAGAAATTAGCACCTCCTTACTTTAAACTTGTCATTTTTCCCAATATTTCAGCAAGATGAGAAGGTAAACTTGAAGCTATGAAGTTATTTCGGTACTACCCTATTTATAAAATAAAAATAAGTAATTTTATAATTTCATCCATCTGGCATGTCTTGCACTCTTTCGTTTTAAATTTAATCAATATATGTCATAATCAATATCATATTTTTTTCGTTTGTTACACCGCCTTTGAGTGTTGTACTCTTGTTTTTGTATGATTTTGTCAAAAAGACACTTGTTGTAAGGTAGTTTGAAACTAGACCTTACACTTGATTTACTCTTGTTAGCCACGCATACCCCTTCGCTCCTGCCTCCTGCGACCTCTCGGTTAGAGTTTCCCTGCCTCTCGTCGGCGCCGCAGGCGGTCTGCCTCGTCTCCTATGGTCCTTGGATCATGAAGGCGCGGTGGATCCCGGCCCTTGCCGGCGGGAGGGCTTTGTTTTTAGGTGTTTTTTGGAGCTTTGTTAGGATTTGTGTCATGCTCAGGAAGACGAGGCGGAGGCGGCTTCTTGAAGATGGAATAAGGTCCTCCCCGCCTAGCACCTGTCTTGACGATGTTTCTAGCGTCGTCAAAGGGCGTGTGGAGGTGTGTCTCCGACGGATCTCGTGGGATCTTGTCGGCGTTTGTCTTCGGTGGATCTGTTTGGATTCAGTCTTCGTTTGTCTATGTGTCTGCAGGTTGGATCCTTCCGATCTAGGCTTCTCTTCATCGGCGGCGGTTGCTGTTTTGGTGTGCTGGTCCTATGAGACCTTAGCACGACGACTTCCCGGTTGTCTACTACAACAATGTTTGCCCGGCTCCGACGAGGGAGGGGCGATGAAGGTGGCACGCCTTCGGCCTGCTCCAGTGCTTGTAGTCGTCGCTAGGTGGTCTACGGACCTAGATGTAATTCTTACTTCTGGTGTTCTTTGTACTACCTTGACAGTTGATGAATAGATCGGAAGTTTTCTCACAAAAAAAGCTAATGAGGGAACACATGAAAAAAAATTCTCGCTCCACCCTACTAGCAGTAATCCCAATTGTCGGCCTATCATGCGTCACTAAACATAGGGCATGCAGCATCGATCGAAGTGTAGTCAATTTCCAACATCAGGGATGTGTTTGGTTGCCTGTAGCCATTTTGGCCCCCTTGCACTTGTTACCTGGTTGAGCCTGGATGAGGTAATACATGCTCTAAACCATGTTCTCAAGTTCATTTGGTTTTCTACATTGTATCATGAGCTCGTTCGTTACATAGCATTTAGTTGGCAGCACTTGAGTGTTATGGCTATGAAGATACAATAACATGGCTTTTGGTTGCGCCTGACCTAATGTTGTTGTCACCCCTTCTCACTGTAGGGGAACGTGCTATGCAACAAAAAAATTATGCTACAATCACACCCAGGAACACTATGAAGATGGAGGTAATGATCAAACTCACCGACGAGTAGAGTAGCGGAAGCAGTGATGAGTCGGTGCAGCGCGACGATTTTCCGCAGCTAGGTTACACCTCCCAGCCGCGAGAAAGTTCTCCGAGACGAGAGTCAAAGTAGACGATCTCTTTGAGGTATCCACGCGTTCCGAAGTTGTGGTCCGGCAGAGATTCGACGTCCAGGAAGAAGAACTCCGAGAAAACTAAGCCTAGCGACGCTTCTCGTATAATTAGTAGTCTAATTCTATTAGGCCAATTAGGTCGAGATTAGATCCTGTCTAATTACGAGCGAAAAACTTAGGCTAATTAGACCGGGAGAGCATGGAGCTATGCGGGAGAGATCCCCTTTGGATTGGTGTGTTTCTATGAGGGGAGCCCTCCACACATATATATAGGTGGAGAGGGAGAAGGGGGGCGCCCAAAGAAGGGGGAGTCCAACTCCTCCAATTGGAGCAAGGAGGGAAGGACTCCCCTCCCTTGCTCAATTCGGCCTAGCCCTTCCATATGGATGTGGCACCCCATGTGGGCCGCATTGGGCCCACTAGGGTGTTGGGAAACGTAGTAGAAAACAAAAAATTTCGGCCTACGACCACCCATGAACAATACGAAGATGCATAATGGGTTGTGATCAACGATAGTTGCCGACTCCGGGAGTGCAGTGGAAGTAGACGAGTCGGTGTAGATCGTACTTGAAGTCCCTCGAAAGTCAATGACGATCCCGCGAACCACCCACGAACGATCTCTCGAACGGAAGACCGAAATCATGACCTCTCTACTTGGTTGCAAGCGTACGGTCTTCACGATCCGGCAGTGCTTCGCCGTCCAGAGCTAATCATCGCCGGAGAATTAGAGGGAGGAGATTAGAACCACACGGGGCTTCTAATTATGAGGATTAGAGGTGGCTAGGGCTCGCTCTAATTAGTCAACTAGGACCAACTAGAACGTGCACTAGATCAACTAGAGGAGGCTCCAAAACTTGTGTTACAAAAGGGTGGAAATCCTCTAGTATATATAGGTTGGGAGGGGGGTGCTGTAGGAGATATGCCCTAGAGGCAGTAATATCAGTTATTTTGTATCTCCTGGTTTGTAATGAAAGTTTATGATTCCATGCTATAACTGCAATGATTCTCGAGTCTACAATAAAACGAGGCTTGGAGGGAAACTCATGTGCACGTGTGGGATAATAAACGGAAAAATGTATTCCTGGTCAAGCCTCTTTGACTGGCTCGAGTATTGCATGATGATCTTGTTTTCCTGATCATGGGCATGTCTACGCCGGCAATTTTGAGGGCACAAATTGTTGGTAGAACACTTGTGTTGAATCGACCCATTTTGATGTTATGCTATGAGATGCATTCGTCACAAGTTAATGGTTTATAACACAGAGAAGTTAATGTTTGCATAATTCCTTAGACCATGAGAGTATCGAGTTCCTTCATACTTGCTTCGTGAACTTTGGGGTTTGTTAAACGTCATCCGTAACTGGGTGGCTATTACGGCGGCTTACGGGTTCACGGAAAAGTATGGCAAGTAACGAGATAGCTCAAGATTGGGATTTGCTCCTCCGACGATGGAGAGATATACTCGGGCCCTCTCGGTGTTATGGTATCCATCATCGTCTGGCCAGACACCTTGTGATTTGATCACTGGGATGCCGGAACACGGAAACGAGAAAAGAGAACAAAACCGGTAACGAGGTAACTTGCATGATGGACAAATTGTTGATCCACAGGAATGCAATAAATCTCACCTTGGGTGTTTGTGACATATCGCGAAGCAACAAGAATAGCACACGGCAACTGGAGGTTCACTCGAATATTCATTCGTGTGGGTATAGGGGTCGATATGGGTGTCCACGGCTCCGATGTTGATCATTGATCGGAAGGGGTTCCAGGTCATGTCTATACTTCACCGAACCTATAGGGTCACACGCTTAAGGGTCATCTATCTGCTGAATACTAGACAGGGAGTCTGAGAGAAAGTTTCTGGAAAAAGTTTTTTTCGGAGACAGCGGAAAAGTTCCGACGAGAGAGGTCACCGGATGAGTTTCGGTGATACTGAAAAGTTGTTTCAGAGGATACCATAAAGTCAAATTGGTTTTGGCACATGCCTGATAATTCTTAGAGGGTGCCAGAATCATTCTGGAAACTTTTGGAAATTTTCTGGAAGAAAAACAGGAAATGTTTCGGAGCTGCCGGAACCACTTCAGATGCTTTTCGCAGATGAAAATCACTAATCTGGAATTGTTCCAGAACGCGTTGAAAATTATTATGGTGGGTACTGGAAATGTTCTAAGCCCACATAAATATTTTCAGTTCGAACGGACGCTGAAAAATGTCGTCGTGAATAGTGAAAGTGCTTTTTGGGTTACTTTTTGGAAAGCCACTTGTTTGGGCTTTATCCCAAAATATCTAGGGATGACATGGATGGATTGGGAGGCCCTCATGGGGGCCCCCCAAGGGGTGTGGCCGGCCAAGTAGGTGGCTCCTCCTTGGAGCCCCTCTTGTTCCTTGTTTTCACCCTTAAACCCTTGGTGGAAGGACTTCATTCATGTGCTTTTGGGTTTTATTGTAAAACCACCCTACCCCTTGGGATTTCCTATAAATAGAGGTGGAGGGGCAGCCCTCCACACTCATCCCTTGCTCTCATACACATGCCATGCATTATCTGGCTTCTTCTCTCCCTCCCACGAAAAGAGTTTCGTAGAGCCGAAAGGCTGTCTGGGTTCCGGCAGGAACTAGTTCTGGACGGCGAAGCCCTGCCGGATAGCTGACACCGTATGTGTGCAACCCCATAGAGAGGTCGTAGTTTCGGTCTTATGCCCGAGGGGCTGTTCGAGAGTCCTCCCGAAGGGCTGTCCGAGTCTCCGTTTGAGTTTCGAGGGTCCTCCCGAAGGGCTGTCCGCGACATCGTCCGGGGGACTGTCCGACCGCCTCCCGAAGGGCTGTCCGACGAGGGAGTACATCCTCGCGGTTGGGAGGTTGTAAATCCTAGCTGCGGGGATCTGCACCAACGATCTCCACCGACTCTTCTTCCGCTGCGCTTCGAGTTGGTACGGATCAGATCAAACCTTGTATGCAGTCTCCATAGTGGTCCTGGGCGTGCTCGCTACCGAAAATTTTCGTTTTCTGTCGCGTTACCCAACAGGTGCCACACAAGGGGGGAAAGTCCCCCCTTTGTGGCCGGCCAAGGGGAGGGGGAAACCCCCTCCGATTCGGCCTCCCTCTCCCCTTTCCATGGGGAGAAGGGGGCGCCACCCTTATTGAGCCTTTATGGCCCAAGTGGTCTTCCACCACTTGGCCTTATTAGGCCCGTTGATATTAAATAAAATATATATTTGTTCTAAACATTTTCAGAGCATATATATATATATATATATAATTTAACATCTCCGAAAACATTTTCCACCTATATATATTAATCGGTAATACCCGGTATTACCCGATATTCACCGAAACCCTTCTAGTGATCCCGAAACGCTTTCGGAACCTCTCGAAACTATTCCGGATATTAATGAAACAATTCGAAAAATATATTCTCATTACTCCCATCCTACAAACACTCAGCAGATCATGATTACCTTAAGCTTGTGACCCCGTAGGTTCGGTAACCATAGACATGAACGAAACCCCTTCGTTCAATGACCGATAGTGGAACCATGGACATCCATATCAGTCCCTATGATTACACGAATGATATTCGAGTGAACCTTTGGTTATTATGTGATGTTCCCTCTGCTTCGCGATACTTTACAAAACCCGGTGTGCATCGGTATCCTCTTTAGTCATCACCATGCTCACTATACCGTTGTTCCCGTTACCGGTTTTGTTCTTCTTTCTCGTTGATGTGTTCCGGCATCCCCATGACGTAGTCACCTGTGTCTGGCCAGACGATGATGGATGCCGTCACACCAAGAGGGCCCTAAGAATGTCTCTCCATCATCGGAGGAGCAAATCCCACTCTCGAGCTGTCCGGTCACTTGTCAAACTTTCAAGTGAGCCTGAAAGTTGTCGTAATGATCACCTTGTTACAGATGACGTTTGAGCAACCCCAAAGCCCACTGTCCGGTATGAAGTGACCAAGACACTCTCATGGTCAGAGGAACTAAAACACATGCTAACACTCCGTGTTATAACAGATGGTTTCAGATGATATGATCACATAGTATAACAGACAAGCATTGGGTCGATTCAATATGATTGTTCTTCTAACGTCATACCCTCAATGTTGTTTTAGGACTATCGTTACACTTAACGATATCCTAAGATCCGTAAAACGTGATCACCAACAACACTTGAGCCGGTCTTAGAGGCGAGATCGGGAACCTATTTTATTCCTTTTATCATTCCACACGTGCATATGAGTTTTCCACTGAATCGCATATTCCAGGATCATAACAGTTATAGCATGGAATATAAACTCTTAACTATGAATATGGAAATATAATAATACAATATTATTGCCTCTAGGGCATATTTCCAAGAGTCTCCCACTTGCACTAGAGTCAATAATCTAGTTAGCACTTTTAACTTTAACACCAATGGCAATCCGGTTTCAGTCCATGCTTTGCTTGTGGTATAGACTTCATCCTATCGAATCTGACAACTTCAGATCCGCGCGTATCATTGCTACTTCTTGAGCTTGCGTTGGTTTTTCCCTTGAAGAGGAAAGGGTGATGCAACAAAGTAGAGATAAGTATTTCCCTCAGTTTGAGAATCAAGGTATCAATCTAGTAGGAGGAACACACAAGTCACCAATGGTTGCACCTACACAAACAAACAAATACTTGCACCCAACGCGATAAAGGGGTTGTCAATCCCTTCACGGTTACTTGCAAGGATGAGATCTGATAGAGATAGGTATAAAAGATAAATAAAAGTGCAAAACAAATTAAAGGTAAATAAATTGCAGCAAGGTATTTTTTGGGTTTTTGGTTTTGTAGATCTGGAAATAATATGATAAAATAGACCCGGGGGCCATAGTTTTCACTAGAGGCTTCTCTCTTGAAAGAACACATATGGTGGGTAAACAAATTACTGTTGAGCAATTGATAGAAAGCGCAAAGTTATGACGATATCTAAGGCAATGATCATGAATATAGGCATCACGTCCGTGACAAGTAGACCGACTCCTGCCTGCATCTACTACTATTACTCCACACATCGACCGCTATCCAGCATGCATCTAGTGTATTAAGTTAACAAGAACGGAGTAACGCCTTAAGCAAGATGACATGATGTAGAGGGATAGATCCAATCAATATGAAATAAACCCCACCTTTTTTATCCTTAATGGCAACAATACAAATACGTGCCTCGCTACCCTTTCTGTCACTAGGTGAGGACACCGCAAGATTGAACCCATTACAAAGCACCTCTCCCATTGCAAGAGAAATCAATCTAGCTGGCCAAACCAAATCAATAGATCGAAGAGAAATACAAAGCTATCTTAATCATGCATAAAAGAGTTCAGAAAATACTCAAAAAATATTCATAGATAATCTGATCATAAATCCACAATTCATCGGATCTCAACAAACGCACCGCAAAAGAAGATTACATCAAATAGATCTCCAAGAACATCGAGGAGAACATTGTATTGAAGATCAATGAGAGAGTAGAAGCCATCTAGATACTAGCTATGGACCCGTAGGTCTGTGGTAAACTACTCACACATCATCGGAAGGGCAGCAAGGTTGATGTAGAAGTGCTCCGTGGTCGATTCCCCTCCGGCAGAGTACCGAAAAAGGTCCCCAGATGGGATCTCACGAAGACAGAAACTTGCAGCGGTGGAAAAGTATTTTTGGTGTGCCCTCTGGTATACAGTGAATATTTGGGTATTTATAAAGCAAAGATTAGGGTTAGAGATGCATCAGGGGGCCCACAAGCCTGGGGGCACCCCCCTAGGGCACGCCTCCCGAGCTTGTCGCCAACTGGTGGCCCCTCTGATCTTCTCCCGAAGGTTCCTGGGTGTCTGTTGGTCCAAGAAAAATCGTCAAAAAGTTTGGACTCTGTTTGGTATTGATTTTCTATAAAAGTCAAAAACAAGGAAAAAACAGCAACTGGCACTGGGCACTAGGTTAATAGGTTAGTCCCAAAAAATGATATAAAATAGCTAATAATGCATATAAAACATCCAAGATGGATAATATAATAGCATGGAACAATCAAAAATTATAGATACGTTGGAGACGTATCAAGCATCCCCAAGCTTAATTCCTGCTCGTCCTCGAGTAGGTAAATGATAAAAACAGAATTTTTGATGTGGAATGCTACCTAACATGTTTATCATGTAATCTTTCTTAATGTGGCATGAATATTCAGATCCATAAGATTCAAAACAAAAGTTTAATATTGACATAAAAACAATAATACTTCAAGCATACTAATAAAGCAATCATGTCTTCTCAAAATATCATGGCTAAAGAAAGTTATCCCTACAAAATCATATAATCTTGTCATGCTCTATCTTCTTAACACAAAGTATTTATCATGCACAACCCCGATGACAAGCCAAGCAATTGGTTCATACTTTTAACGCGCTTCAGCTTTTTCAACTCTCACGCAATACATGAGTGTGAGCCATGGATATTGCACTATGGGTGGAATAGAATATGGTGGTGGAGGTTGTGTGGAGAAGACAAAAAAACAGAAAGTCTCACATTGACGAGGCTAATCAACAGGCTATGGAGATGCCCATCAAATGATGTCAATGCAAGGAGTAGGGATTGCCATGCAACGAATGCACTGGAGCTATAAGTGTATGAAAGCTCAAAAGAAAACTAAGTGGGTGTGCATCCAACTTGCTTGCTCATGAAGACCTAGGGCATTTGAGGAAGCCCATCATTGGAATATACAAGCCAAGTTCTATAATGAAAAATTCCCACTAGTAATGTATGAAAGTGACAAAATAGGAGACTCTCTATATGAAAAACATGGTGCTACTTTGAAGCACAAGTGTGGAAAAGGATAGTAACATTGTCCCTTCTCTCTTTTTCTCTCATTTATTTTTTCCTTTTTTTCTTTTTGGGCTCTTTGGCCTCTTTTTTTATTTTGGGCTCTTTTTTTATTTTGAAGTCCGGAGTCTCATCCCGACTTGTGAGGGAATCATAGTCTCCATCATCCTTTCCTCACATTGGACAATGCTCTAATAATGATGATCATCAAACTTTTATTTACTTACAACTCAAGAATTACAACTTGATACTAGAACAAAAATATGACTCTATATGAATGCCTCTGGCGGTGTACCAGAATGTGCAATGATCTAGCGTGACATGTATAAAAAATATGAACGGTGGCCAAGCCATAAATACTATGTCAACTATATGATCATGCAAAGCAATATGACAATGATGGTATGTGTCATAATAGAACGGAACGATGGAAGTTGCATGGCAATATATCTCGGAATGGCGTGAAAATGCCATAATAGGTAGGTATGGTAGCTGTTTTGAGAAGATATAATGTGGCTTATGTGTGAAAGTGCGTATCATATCACGGGGTTTGGATGCACCGGCGAAGTTTGCACCACAACTCAAGGTGAGTAAGGGCAATGCACGGTACCGAAGAGGCTAGCAAAATGCTGAAGGGTGAGAGTGTGTAAAATCCATGGACTCAACATTAGTCATACAGAACTCACATACTTATTGCAAAAGTTTATTAGCCCTCGAAGCAAAGTACTACTACGCATGCTCCTAGGGGGATAGATTGGTAGGAAAAGACCATCGCTCGTCCCCGACCGCCACTCATAAGGAAGAAAATAAAAAATAAATCATGCTCCAATTTCATCGCATAACGAGAGACCATACGTGCATGCTTCGGGAATCACAAACCTTAACACAAATATTCTTACTAAACCACAATTACTCACTAGCATTACTCTAATATCACCATCTTTATGTCTCAAAACAAATGCAAGGAATCAAACTTCTCATATATTCAATGATCTTCATGAAAGTTTTTATTATATCCCTCTTGAATACACATCATATTAGGACTAAATTCATAACCTAAGCAAATTGCCATACTATTTATAGGACTCTCAAAATAATATAAGTGAAGCATGAGAGTTCATCAATTTATTCAAAATATAACCACTGTCGTGCTCTAGAAAAAATATAAGTGAAGCACTAGAGCAACTACCTAGCTCAAAATATATAAGGGAAGCACATAGAGTATTATAATAAATTCATGATTAATGTGTGTCCCTCTCAAAAGGTGTGTACAACAAGGATGATTGTGGAAAACTAAAAAACAAAGAATCTCAAAAGATATAACCACCGCCGTGCTCTAAAAAAAAAATAAGTGAAGCACTAGAGCAACTACCTAGCTCAAAAGATATAAGTGAAGCACATAGAGTATTCTAATAAATTCATGATTAATGTGTGTCTCTCTCAAAAGGTGTGTACAGCAAGGATGATTGTGGCAAACTAAAAAACGAAGACTCATATTATACAAGACGCTCCAAGCAAAACACATATCATGTGGTGAATAAAAATATAGCCTCAAGTAATTTACCGATAGATTAAAGACAATAGAGGGGATGCCATCTGGGGCATCCCCAAGCTTAGATGCTTGGTTGTCCTTGAATATTACCTTGGGGTGCCTTGGCATACTCAAGCTTAGGCTTTTGCCACTCCTTATTCCATAGTCCATGGAAACTTTACCCAAAACTTGAAAACTTCACAACACAAAACTCAACAAAAAACTCGTGAGATCCGTTAGGATAACAAAACAAATCTCCACTTTTAGGTACTGTTGTAAACTCATTCCAATTTTATATTTGCATTATATCTACTATATTCTAAATTCACCATGGCTCATACCCCCCGATACTACCCATAGATCCATCAAAATAAGCGAACAACACAATGAAAACAGAATCTGTCAAAAACAGAATAGTCTGTAAAGACCCGAATTAAAGTCATACTTATGTAACTCCAAAAATTCTGAACATTCAGGAAAACGTAGGAAATCTATATATCAATCTTGTGTAAATAATTCAGAATTTTTCCACGTTCCAGCAAATTTTCACAATTCTGCTACTAGACGCAAAAGTTTCTCTTTTTTTCTCAGAATCAATTCAATGATCTTCCGAATCATCCCAAAGGTCTTACTTGGCTCAAACACTAATTAAAACATTAAAACACAATCATAACAGAGGTATAATTTCATATTTATTGAAAAAAAGAAGCAAAAACAAAAAACATAAAAATAAAATTGGGTTGCCTCCCAACAAGCGCTATTGTTTTACGCCCTAGCTAGGCATATTGTATAGATCTAGGTATTGTCATCTTTGGTATTCAATTCCTTCTTAATCAAATCTTCCAAAACTTTTCTTAGTAAATTTCTCTTTTCACGTTCCTCCTTCATAATGGGGGAGCGCAATTGATGGAAAAGACTTCGACTAGTGATTTTGACATTCATAAATTCGTATTCAAGATCATCACCATAAACATCTTCATAAGAAACATGTATATCCTTTTTAATAGGTTCCCTAGACATCTATTCAATCCTTTCTTTATTAAACCCTTCATCGATTCCCTTAGTGACCCAATCAAATCTATCATAAGCATCAATGTACAAATCTTGGATAACTTCCGCATAAGGGACTCTTTTTCTTAAATTGTTACTAAAAGCGACATAATCCTTAGATTCCAAACCACGTAAAGTTTCTTTATCATAGAGAATTTCTTCTATTGGAGGATGTGCAAAATTTATTTTGTAGTGAGAAAAAATTTCCCTAGCCTCTCGGATTATGTACTCAAATTCACGCATAAGAATAATAGTAACAATTATTTTAGCTTTAGGATCGTGTATATTGGGGAGCTCAAAAAACATCTTTTGTAAAGCCGGATGAATGTGTAGATATTATCTTTCTAATTTAACAACAAGCATAGAAATAGCATCCGCATAGCAATTTGTATTATCAAGGATGGTTCCCTTATTTATAGGCATAACTCCCGTGCAATCAAAAAAATCTTGAATAATATTCTTCCCAATAATATTACCATCACCTACATGATAGATCTTTGTTTTAAGATTGGTAGGAATATCAGTTTCATAAAAATCATGATTAAGAACACAAGATTCAAATTTTTCCTCAAGATTTTCACTAGTATTTTCAACGATAACCTCCCTAGATTCAGACATGATAACAAAGAAATCTAGCACACAAGAAAATAAAGAGCAAACAAAAAGACGAACAGAAAGAAGGCAAATATTTTTGTGTTTTTTTGAAAATGTTTTAGAAGTGGGGGAGAGGAAAACGAGAGGCAAATAGCAAATAATGTAAATGCAAGAGATGAGAGTTTATGATGGGTACTTGGTAGGCTTGATGTAGATCCTCCCTGGCAACGGCGCCAAAAATTCTTCCTACTACTTCTTGAGCTTGCGTTGGTTTTTCCCTTGAAGAGGAAAGGGTGATGCAGCAAAGTAGAGATAAGTATTTCTCTCAGTTTGAGAACCAAGGTATCAATCCAGTAGGAGGAACACACAAGTCATCAATGGTTGCACCTATACAAACAAATAAATACTTGCACCCAACGCGATAAAGGGTTTGTCAATCCCTTCACGGTTACCTGCAAGGATGAGATCAGATAGAGATAGGTATAAAAGATAAATAAAAGTGCAAAACAAAGTAAAGGTAAATAAATTGCGGCAAGGTATTTTTGGGTTTTTGGTTTTGTAGATCTGAAAATAATATGATAAAAATAGACCCGGGGGCCATACTTTTCACTAGAGGCTTCTCTCTTGAAAGAATGCATATGGTGGGTAAACAAATTACTGTTGAGCAATTGAGAGAAAAGTGCAAAGTTATGACGATATCTAAGGCAATGATCATGAATATAGGCATCACGTCCGTGACAAATAGACCGACTCCTGCCTGCATCTACTACTATTACTCCACACATCGACCGCTATCCAGCATGCATCTAGTGTATTAAGTTAACAAGAACGGAGTAACACCTTAAGCAAGATGACATGATGTAGAGGTATAGATCCAATCAATATGAAATAAACCCCATCTTTTTATCCTTAATGGCAACAATACAAATATGTGCCTCGCTACCCTTTCTGTCACTGGGTGAGGACACAAAAAGATTGAACCCATTACAAAGCACCTCTCCCATTGCATGAAAAATCAGTCTAGTTGGCCAAACCAAATCAATAGATCGGAGAGAAATACAAAGCTATCTTAATCATGCATAAAAGAGTTCATAAAAGACTCAAATAATATTCATAGATAATTTGATCATAAATCCACAATTCATCGGATCTCAACTAACACACCGCAAAAGAAGATTACATCGAATAGATCTCCAAGAACATCGAGGATAACATTGTATTGAAGATCAAAGAGAGGGAAGAAGCCATCTAGCTACTAGCTATGGACGCGTAGGCCTGTGGTAAACTACTCACACTAATGGAAATATGCCCTAGAGCAATAATAAAATGGTTATTATTATATTTCCTTAATCATGATAAAGGTTTATTATTCATGCTAGAATTGTATTGACCGGAAACTTAAATACATGTGTGGATACATTAAAAAAATACCGTGTCCCTAGTAAGCCTCTACTAGACTAGCTCATTGATCAAAGATGGTTAAGGTTTCCTAACCATAGACATGTGTTGTCATTTGATAACGGGATCACATCATTAGTAGAATGATGTGATGGACCAGACCCATCCATTAGCTTAGCATATTGATCGTTCAGTTTATTGCTATTGCTTTCTTCATGTCAAATACATATTCCTTCGACTATGAGATTATGCAACTCCCGGATACCAGAGGAATACCTTGTGTGCTATCAAACGTCACAACGTAACTGGGTGATCATAAAGATGCACTAGAGGTATCTCCGAAGGTGTTTGTTGAGTTGGCATAGATCGAGATTAGGATTTGTCACTCCGAGTATCAGAGAGGTATCTCTGGGCCCTCTCGGTAATACACATCATAAGCTTGCAAGCAAATGACTAAGGAGTTAGTTACAAGGTGATGTATTACGAAACGAGTAAAGAGACTTGACGGTAACGAGATTGAACTAGGTATGAAGATACCGACGATCGAATCTCGGGCAAGTAACATACCGATGGACAAAGGGAATTGCGTATGTTGTCATAACGGTTCGACCGATAAAGATCTGCGTAGAATATGTTTGAACCAATATGGGCATCCAGGTTCTGCTATTGGTTATTGACCGGAGAGGTGTCTCGGTCATGTCTACATAGTTCTCGAACCCGTAGGGTCCGCACGCTTAACGTTCGTTGACGATATAGTGTTATATGAGTTATATGATTTGGTGATCAAATGTTGTTCGGAGCCCCGGATGAGATCACGGACATGACGAGGAGTCTCGAAATGATCGAGAGGTAAAGATTGATATATAGGACGTTGGTATTCGGACACCGGAAGTGTTTCAAAGTGTACCGCATAGTCATCGGAGTACCGGAGGGGGTACCGGACAACCCCGGGAGGATAGTGGGCCTATTGGGCCACAAGAGGGGAGCACACCAGCCCACAAGGGGCTGGCGCACCCCCCATGGCAGCCACCCAAGTGGGGGAAAGGAAAGGGGGGATTCGGCCTCCCCCTTCCTTCCCTCTTCCCCCTTTCCTTCCCCCCTCCGACAAATATGGCAGGGGGCGCGGCCAAGGGCAGGAGCCCAAGTAGGATTCGGACCTACTTGGGGCGCCCCTTGGCCTCTCCCTTCCACCTATATATGTGTGGGAGGGGGCGCCTAGCACACACACAACATTGTCTTAGCCGTTTGCGGTGCCCCCCTTCACCGTTTACACCCTGGTCATAGTTTCGTAGTGCTTAGGTGAAGCCCTGCGGAGATAACTTCACCATCACCGTCACCACGCCGTTGTGCTGTCGGAACTCATCCACTACCTCGCCGTCTTGCTGGATCAAGAAGGTGTGGACGTCACTGAGCTAAACGTGTGCTGAACGCGGAGGTGCCGTACGTTCGGTACTCGATTGGTTGGATCTCGAAGAAAGTTCGACTACATCAACCGTGTTGTCAAACGCTTCCGCTTACGGTTTACGAGGGTACGTAGACACACTCTCCCCTCTTGTTGCTATGCATCTCCTTGATAGTTCTTGCGTGTGCGTAGAATTTTTTTTGTTTTCCATGCAACGTTTCCCAACAGTGGCATCATGAGCCAGGTCTATGCGTAGATGATATGCATGAGTAGAACACAAAGAGTTGTGGGTGGTGATAGTCATAATGCTTACCACCAACGTCTTATTTTGATTCGGCGGTATTGTGGGATGAAGCGGTCCGGACCAACCTTACTTGTCCACGCACATGAGACCGGTTCCACCGACAGACATGCACCTAGTTTTGCATAAAGGTGCCTGGCGGGTGTCTGTTTCTCCTACTTTAGTTGAATCGAATTTGACTACGGCCAGTCTTTGAAGAAGGTTAAAACAACAAACTTGATGAAACACCGTTGTGGTTCTTACGTAGGTAATAACGGTTCTTGCTAGAAGCCCGTAGCAGCCACGTAAAACTCGCAACAACAAAGTAGAGGACGTCTAACTTGTTTTTGCTGGGCATGTTGTGATGTGATATGGCCAAGATATGATGTGATATATGTTGATGTATGAGATGATCATGTTTTGTAATATCGACAACCGGTAGGAGCCTTAGGGTTGTCTCTTTATTGTATGAAGTGCAAGCACCATGTAATTGCTTTACTTTATCACTATGCGTTAGCGATAGTTGTAGAAGCAATAGTTGGCGAGACGACCCCGACGCAACGATGGAGATCAAGGTGTCGAGCCGGTGACGATGGAGATCATGATGATGCTTTGGAGATGGAGATCAAAAGCACAAGATGATGATGGCCATATCATGTCACATATTTTGATTGCATGTGATGTTTATCCTTTATGCATCTTATTTTGCTTAGGACGGCAGTAGCATTATAAGATGATCCCTTCACTAAATTTCAAGATAAAAGTGTTCTCCCTGAGTATGCACCGTTGCCAAAGTTCGTCGTTTCGAAGCACCTCGTGATGATCGGGTGTGATAGACTCTACGTTCAAATACAACGGGTGTAAGTGAGTTTTGCACATGCAGAATACTTGGGTTAAACTTGACGAGCCTAGCATGTACAGACATGGTCTCGGAACACTGGAGACCGAAAGGTCGAACGTGAGTCATATAGTAGATATGATCAACATAGAGATGTTCACCATTGATGACTACCCCATCTCACGTGATGATCGGACATGGGTAAGTTGATTTGGATCATGTATCACTTAGATAACTTGAGGGATGTTAATTTAAGTGGGAGTTCATTAGTAATTTGATTAATTGAACTTAAATTTATCATGAACTTAGTATTAATAGTTTTGCATATCTATGTTGTAGATCAATAGCTCGCGATATAGCTCCCCCATTTTTGATATGTTCCTAGAGAAAACTAAGTTGAAAGATGATAGTAGCAATGTTGTGGACTGGGTCCGTGATCTGAGGATTATCCTCATTGCTGCACAGAAGAATTATGTCCTTGATGCTCCGCTAGGCGACAGACCTATTGCAGGAGGAGATGCAGACGTTATGAATGTTTGGCAAGCTCGATATGATGACTACTTAATAGTTTAGTGCGCCATGCTTTACGGCTTAGAACCGGGACTTGAAAAACGTTTTGAACGCCATGGAGCATATGAGATGTTCCAAGAGCTGAAATTGGTATTTCAGACTCATGCCCGTGTCGAGAGGTATGAGACCTCTACTTTGCCTACAAGATGGAGGAGAATAGCTCAGCCAGTGAGCATGTGCTCAGAATGTCTGGGTACTACAATCACTTGAATCAAGTGGGAGTTAATCTTCCAGATAAGATAGTGATTGACAGAGTTCTCTAGTCACTATCACCAAGCTACTAGAACTTCGTGATGAACTATAATATGCAAGGGATGACGAAAACGATTCCCGACCTCTTCGTGATGCTGAAATCGGCGAAGATAGAAATCAAGAAAGAGCATCAAGTGTTGATGGTTAAACAAGACCACTAGTTTCAATAAAAAGGGCAAGGTAAAGAAAGGGAACTTCAAGAAGAATGGCAAGCAAGTTGCCACTCCCAGGAAGAAGCCCAAAGCTGGACCCAAGCCTGAAACTGAGTGTTTCTACTGCAAAGGGAATGGTCACTGGAAGCGGAACTGCCCCAAATACTTGGCGGATAAGAAGGATGGCAAAGTGAACAAAGGTATATTTGATATACATGTTATTGATGTGTACTTTACTAGTGTTCGTAGTAACCCCTGGGTATTTGATACCGATTCAGTTGCTAAGGATTAGTAACTCGAAACAGGAGTTGCAGAATAAACAGAGACTAGTTAAGGGCGAGGTGACGATGTGTGTTGGAAATGATTCCAAGGTTGATACGATCACCATCGTACATGACCTCTACCTTCGGGATTAGTGTTGAACCTAAATAAATGTTATTTGGTGTTTGCGTTGAGCATGAATATGATCGGATCATGTTTATTGCAATACGGTTATTCATTTAAGTCAGAGAATAATTGTTGTTCTGTTTACATGAATAAAACCATCTATGGTCATACACCCAATGTGAATGGTTTATTGAATCTCGATCGTAGTGATACACATATTCATAATATTGATGCCAAAAGATGCAAAGTTGATAATGATAGTGCAACATATTTGTGGCACTGTCGTTTAGGTCATATTGGTGTAAAGTGCATGAAGAAACTCCATGCAGATGGACTTTTGGAATCACTTGATTATGAATCATTTGATACTTGCGAACCATGCCTCATGGGCAAGATGACTAAAACTCTGTTCTCCGGAACAATGGAGCGAGCTAATGACTTATTGGAAATAATACATACCGATGTATGCGGTCAGATGAGTGTTGAGGCACGCGGCGGGTATCGTTATTTTTTTACCTTCACAGATGATTTGAGTAGGTATGGGTATATCTACTTGATGAAACACATGTCTAAAACATTTGAAAAGTTCAAAGAATTTCAGAGTGAAGTGGAGAATCATCGTAAGAAGAAAATAAAGTTTCTACGATCTGATCGCGGAGGCGAATATTTGAGTTACGAGTTTGGTCTTCATTTAAAACAATGTGGAATTGTTTCACAACTCACGCCACCTGGAACACCACAGCGTAATGGTGTGTCCGAACGTCGTAACCGTACTTTATTGGATATGGTGCGTTCTATGATGTCTCTTACCAATTTACCACTATCATTTTGGGGTTATGCATTAGAGACAGCTGCATTCACATTAAATAGGGCACCGTCTAAATCCGTTGAGATGACACCATATGAACTGTGGTTTGGCAAGAAACTTGAGCTGTCATTTCTTAAAAGTTTGGGGATGCGACGCTTATGTCAAAAAGGCTTTAGCATGATAAGCTTGAACCCCAAGCGAAGAAGTGCGTCTTCATAGGATACCCAAAAGAAACTATTGGGTATACCTTCTACCACAGATCCGAAGGCAAAATCTTTGTTGCTAAGAATGGGTCCTTTCTAAAGAAGGAGTTTCTCTCAAAAGAAGTGAGTGGGAGGAAAGTAGAACTTGATGAGGTAATTATACCTTCTCTCCAATTGGAAAGTAGTACATCAGAGAAAGCCGTTCTCATGATGCCTACACCAACCAGAGAGGAAGCAAATGATGATGATGATGAAACTTTGGATCAAGTTACTACTGAACCTCATAGGTCGACCAGAGCACGATCCGCACCAGAGTGGTACGGTAATCCTATTCTGGAAGTTATGTTACTAGACCATGGCGAACCTACGAACTATGAAGAAGCTATGATGAGCCCAGATTCCAATAAATGGCTTGAGGCCATGAAATCTGAGATAGGATCCATGTATAAGAACAAAGTATGGACTTTGGTGGACTTGCCCGATGATCAGCAAGACATTAAGAATAAATGGATCTTCAAGAAGAAGACTGACGTTGATGGTAATGTTACTATCTACAAAGCTCGACCTGTCGCAAAAGGTTTTCAATAAGTTCAAAGGGTTGACTACGATGAGACTTTCTCACCCATAGCAATGCTTAAGTCTGTCCGAATCATGTTAGCAATTGCCGAATTTTATAATTATGAAATTTGGCAAATGGACGTCAAAACTGCATTCTTTAATGAATTTCTTAAAGAAGAGTTGTATATGATGCAACTAGAAGGTTTTGTCGATCCTAAAGGTGCTAACAAAGTGTGCAAGCTCCAGCGATCCATCTATGGACTGGTGCAAGCATCTCGGAGTTGGAATATACGCTTTGATGAGGTGATCAAAGCATATGGTTTTTTACAGACTTACGGTGAAGCCTGTATTTACAAGAAAGTGAGTGGGAGATCTGTAGATTTCTGATATTATATGTGGATGACATATTGTTAATTGGAAATGATATAGAATTTCTGGATAGCATAAAAGGATCATTGAATAAGAATTTTTCAATGAAAGACCTCGGTGAAGCTGCTTATATATTGGGCATCAAGATCTATAGAGATAGATCGAGACGCTTAATAGGACTTTCACAAAGCACATACCTTGGTAAAGTTTTGAAGAAGTTCAAAATGGATCAGTCAAAGAAAGGGTTCTTGCCTGTGTTACAAGGTGTGAAGTTGAGTAAGACTCAAAGCCCGACCACGGAAGAAGATAGAGAGAGAATGAAAGTCATTCCCTATGCCTCAGCCATAGGTTCTATAAAGTATGCCATGCTGTGTACCAGACCTGTTGTGTACCTTGCCATGAGTTTGGCAAGAGGGTACTATAGTGATCCAGGAGTAGATCACTAGACAGCGGTCAAAATTATCCTTAGTTACCTAAGAAGGACTAAGGAGATATTTCTCGGTTATGGAGGTGATAAAGAGTTCGTCGTAAAGGGTTACGTTGATGCAAGCTTTGACACCGATTCAGATGACTCTGAGTCTTGATCTAGATACATATTGAAAGTGGGAGCAATTAGCTAGAGTGGCTCCATGTAGAGCATTGTAGACATAGAAATTTACAAAATACCACTGCTAGG
Organism: Thinopyrum elongatum; assembly: GCA_011799875.1. NCBI lineage: Eukaryota > Viridiplantae > Streptophyta > Magnoliopsida > Poales > Poaceae > Thinopyrum > Thinopyrum elongatum. The sequence goes on along the minus strand of CM022301.1, from coordinate 511,614,257 downwards.
TATAAGCCTAGCAGTAGCGTGGGTATTTGGTGTATCAGTAGCGCAGGGACCCGCGCTACTGATACGGCGCTACAGCTAACATGTAGCAGTAGCGCGTGTTGGCCCACGCTACTGCTATACATGAGTAGCAGTAGTGAGCTTTGCAGCAACGCGCTCCTGCTAATAGCTGCAGCGCTTTGAATTAAGCCGCGCTACTAGTAAGAGCGCGCTGCTGCTAACTTTATTCCCCTCACTACTGCTAGTTTTATTAGTTTCTGATTTTTTTTCCTGCATATTTGTTTTGTATTTGAACAGGCTTTATACAATAATCTTTAGCATATCATATACATACAAATGTAATCATAGCATATACATACAAATAGTCTCATCAAATCATGTCATCATCATAATCATCATCCAACACAAAGTGGTCTCTCGTCATCATCTCAAAAATAGCGATACAAGTCTCGAATACTTGCAACTACATCGTCATCCATCTAAACAATGATATACGCGAGAAGAGCTATCACTATGAGTGAGAGCGGAACTATGCAGTACATGAGGCGGCGGTTATGAGTCCTCTCTCGCACTAGCGTGAACCTCAAGTAACTACCTTCTGCTTCTTGTCTGCTTTTGAAGCCTTTATGGCTAGCGCCCGAGACCCTCTCCACTTGTGCCTGACACTCAGGCCACTCGTCGTACACTCCCGGAACCTTCCCTTTGTACACGACATAGCACTGCTTCTTCGCCATCAAGAATCTAGGTACCTGTTAGAGATGCATCTTCATCAGGAGAATGTACAATCATATGCAACAAAATATACTTGAGCAACATGAAAAAGAAAGGGTTAGCAACTAGATGCAACATATAGTAAACATATAAATAATCAACGCAGTTTCATCGTACGCAAACTAATTAACTAGAGGTACGCAGGTCATCGTACCCAAACTAACAAATTAAAGTAGCGTTACGCAAGTTCGGCAGGGACTGTGGACATCACAAAGTTTCATCGCTACAGAAACTATACAAGTTCAATCGACACATCGTACAATCAAGCCACCTTGTCAGAAACATCTCGAAGATATGCTCAAACCGTAGAAAGAACACCTCCACGGGCCATGTGTCGACGTAGCACTTCCCCTCAGGCACACGAGCCGCGTATGTCGGATATCCTGGATCTTTCGAGGCTAGTAGGCTTTTCTCAGTCGACAACACATGGTCATGCAGTCTCCTGAGATCCCCTGATATTGCCTCCAGTGGTTTCAGCGGTAGCATCGGCTTGCCCGTGACATGGAACATGGCCGCACCTTTGACGGGTACACGCTCTTCAAAATCCGCCGTCTGGCTGCTATGTGCTCTGGCCTGTTTGTAGGCAGCAGTGCCTTTCTTCGCCGGTCTCCTCCTCTCCCTTTTCTTGGGATGACCTTCCAGACCCTTCCTTAACCCCTGCCCCAGTGTTGTCGGGCTAAGCACTATACGACCCTCGGCTAGTTGAGCCTGTGTTGAGGCGGCATCTTCAGGCGTGTCCTGTGAGGATTGCATGAAGAGAGACTTCTTGCAATCCCTGCTAGGATGTTCCTGCCCGGGCAGATCATCCATATCCTCATCAGCATGCTGATAGGCCGAGTCGTCATATGGCTGACTGATCATATCTAAGTCACCGTCATAGGCGCCTGTATTGAGGAACCGAAGAGGGTCATCCTCGTCCATCTCATCATCCATTCTTTGTTCTACGGGGGCGATTACATCAGACACTATTGGACCCCCTTCATCACGTCGTCCGCCGCTCTCACCCGGCACTACATGCGCTGGTAATTGCGTAGGCGGGGTGGTGGTGTTCATACCTGCTTGTTGATGTGTGGTTATTGGTGTGCTCTTGGCCAGCTCCAGACGAAGAAGATTCTTCGGCCATAGCAGCACCCAACCCTTGCAGTTTCCAAGCCATGGCGGGGTCTCTTCGTCCTCTCCCCCTAGCCGTACTGGAGGAGGCAAATCCTCGTGCCCCGATTTCACACTCGACAAGGTAACCCTGAAGTGCCCACCGGGCATCGGCTGGCCGTGGAACGTGAGTTCCAAGGGCTTCGTTATCACCGCCTTTCCCACGTCCACCTTCTGTCCTTTGATCAAGTAGAGTACAGTGCACGGGGTTTCATCGGCCTGCAAACACATGTCTGCGGCGTAAAACATCCGAAAGGCAACGAAAACGGAATATTCTAGATATATGTTGGTGCGACATGTAATTACCGTGAGGGTGTTGAGCTCAGCCAAAGACGAAGGCCCGCCTAGCGCGCCAGAGACTGAGGACGGGCTGCTATGAGCGGGTGCATGTGCGGGTGCGGGAGCATGCGCGGTTGCATGAGTAGGTGATGGTGCGGTGGTGTTGTTCACCGAGTTGCTCCCGACGAAACTGGGCATGGGGAAATCATCTACCGTCTTGTCTGGATTTTCCTTCGTCCAGTTGATGATAGCCGGGATCAAGTTAGTAGCGAAATCATTTCTACATGCATCTACAGATGCAGCGACTGCCTGCTGTAGAAACTCATTTTTCTCCTCAGCTGCTTTTTTCGCGTCCTCAGCTTCTTTTTTCTCGAACGCAAGCTTCACCTTCTCGTCGATGTCTGCCTGACTAAACTTCTTTTTCTGCTTCTTGGCCTCCGGGCCCTCGTTGTAAAAGACCTTCCACGTGGCCCCGTCTCCGGCGCCGTGCACACGTCCATATTTCTGTCCTAATTTGAAACCTAGCTAAATTTCTGTCCTAATTTGAAAACCTAGTTAATTTCCTACTAATTAACTAGGTTCATACTACCTAATCTGTCCTAGGGTAAATACTAATTCACCTAGGGTTAATCAATTCTATTTTATATTTAAATAGCCTAAAAAAATTAAATACCTAGAATTCTGTTAACTACACCTAAAACACCTAAAATACCTAGAATTCATTTAAGCCATACTAATTCTATTTTTTTTAACTAGGGTTCATACCAACTAATTAACTATAGGGATCATACTAATTTTGTTTTTTTAAATAGCAACAATTGCTTTAACGAAAAATAGCCACTAATTTATCCTAGGGTTTTTTTAACTAGGGTTCATACTAATTCTAATTAACTAACTACCACTAAAAAATAGCCTAGGGTTCATACTAATTCATACTAACTAGCATTAAATAGCTAGGGTTCATACTAACAGAGAAAGAGAGAGAGAGCAGAGAGCAGAGAAGAGGGGAGGGGAGAGGGCTTATAGAGGGCAGAGAGAGATGGGGTCGGGGGAGACGGCGCGGCACCGAGGCGAGGCGGGGTCGGGGGAGACGGCGTGGCACTGAGGCGAGGCGGGGTCGGGGGAGACGACGACTCCGGCGAGGGCGAGGGCGAGGGCGAGGGAGACGGTGCGGCACCGAGGCGAGGCGGGGTCGGAGGAGACGACGACTCCGGCGAGGTCGAGGGCGAGGGCAAGACTCCAGCGAGGTCGAGGGCGAGGGCAGGGCTCCGGCGCTCGAGGCAGGGGCGCGGCGAGGGCACGGGCTCTGGCGGCAACGAGGGGGAGAAGAGAGAGTGGGGATTTGGGGGAAGAAGCAGAGGCGGGAAGCCCGCGGGGGGTTAAGTCAACATAGCAGTAGCGCGTTTCCACAAAACGCGCTATAGCTAAGGTAGCTATAGCGCTTTTTACAAACAACGCTACTGCTATCACCCATAGCTATAGCGCGTTTGACCAAACAGCGCTACTGCTATATAACATAGCTATAGCGCTTTTCCAGAAAAGCGCTACTGCTATCACCAGTACCTATAGCAGTTTTCCTGTTTGTTTCTTCTATTTTCTTTTCCTTTATTTTCTCTTCCTTTTCTTTTCTTCGTTTTCTTTTCTTTTCCTTTTTTTCTGAGAGCAGGAACGAAGGAAAGGTGATACAATGTATATAACTAAGGTGATATATATTGCATCATTTGACGGTTAAGTATGTATACAAAATAGGAACATATATATTACATCATTTGACCCATGCATAACGGTTAAGTGTGTACACAAAATAGGAACATATATATTAAGTCATTTGACCAATAGCGGTCATCTCTTTGTCTTGCCCCGTGTCGTCATTGCCTGCCCCGTCGGCGTCCTCATCATCATCATCCTCATCTTCAATTATCCACCGAGTATAGCCATCCATGAAACCAGTCATGAGCAGGTGTGCTATCACATGACCATCGTCATAGGGGTCGAGCCAAACTCCTCCTTTGCATCTTCGACACGGACATAAAATCTCTGTCCGGTTATTTTCTTTCATGTCCAGCACCGCCGACCGCAACCACCTGTCCACCATCGTTCCACTGACCATCATGAACGCCTGCACGGTAATAATAAACAAATTGATTATAAAAATGCATGCATGCATCAAAGTCATACAAAAATTCGGCATGACCTTCCCTAAAAATAGGACATATAGAGTTTGCCCGGAATTCGCCGAAATGGAAATAAATCGATATTTCGGCAAAACATAGGCAACTCACAAGCACAATTTGGCGGCAACTCATGCCACACACACAATTTCCATCATATCGCCCGATTATGTCATATCGCATACATACACATATTTGCATTCTTGCAAAAGCACAAATTTTTAATCACCTATGTCAAGATCGAGCACGGTGATGATGATGTCGATAGGTGTCGCCACACACACCTATGGAATGATCAAAAGTGGACAAAGCTCTTCTTGACAAGGCTAGATCTAGTTAGGGAGGTACATAGGTCACTTCACTAAATGCTAGATCTACGTAGCTAGTTTGGGAAGGAGATAAGTTCAACTAGTGGAGGGGGAAGGAAAAAGAGAAAGGAGATGCGTTAATGGAGGTGGTGTAGTTAGCTAGGAGTAATAAAGAGAAAGATAGGTAGAAGAAGGAGAGTAATGGGGGGGAGAAGTAGTGAGGAAGAAGCAAAGTGAGGGAGAGAGGAGGTGGGAGCTAGGGGAAAGTGAAGGAAGAGAGGATGGGGGAGGGGGAGGGGGGAGGGAAAAGGTGGTGGCTGCGGTTTAGCAGTAGCGCTGGGTATAAAACGCGCTGTTGCTAATAATATAGCAGTAGCGAGCTTCTGGGAGAGGCGCTACTGCTAAGCGGGGCCCGCCATGTGGCCAGGTTCAAACTTAGCAGTAGCACCCTGCAAAAAAAGCGCGCTACTCCTACCAAAGTAGCAGTAGCGCGGTTAAAGGGGGAGCGCTACTGCTAAACCTAGCGTGGCGGGAACGGTCGGGCAATTTTAGTAGTAGCGTTGTTCTTCCGAGCCGCGCTACTGCTAAGTATGTAGTAGTAGCGCGCCTGCATGGCACGCGCTACTGCTAATTAGCAGTAGCGCCTCTTCTTGTCCAGCGCTACTGCTAAGGTTCTGTGTATAAGGTTTTCCCTAATAGTGTACATACAGATCTAAATGTCGCAGACCCGTTGACTAAACTTCTCTTACAAGCAAAACATGATCACACCTTGATACTCTTTGGGTATTAACCACATGGCGATGTGAACTAGATTATTGACTCTAGTAAACTCTTTTTGGGTGTTGGTCACATGGCGATGTGACCTATGGGTGTTAATCACATGGCGATGTGAACTAGATTATTGACTCTAGTGCAAGTGGGAGACTGATGGAAATATGCCCTAGAGGCAATAATAAAATGGTTATTATTATATTTTCTTAATCATGATAAAGGTTTATTATTCATGCTAGAATTGTATTGACCGGAAACTTAAATACATGTGTGGATACATTAAAAAAATACCGTGTCCCTAGTAATCCTCTACTAGAGTAGCTCGTTGATCAAAGATGGTTAAGGTTTCCTAACCATAGACATGTGTTGTCATTTGATAACGGGATCACATCATTAGGAGAATGATGTGATGGACAAGACCCATCCGTTAGCTTAGCATATTGATCGTTCAGTTTATTGCTATTGCTTTCTTCATGTCAAATACATATTCCTTCGACTATGAGATTATGCAACTCCCGGATACCGGAGGAATACCTTGTGTGCTATCAAACATCACAATGTAACTGGGTGATCATAAAGATGCTCTAGAGGTATCTCCGAAGGTGTTTGTTGAGTTGGCATAGATCGAGATTAGGATTTGTCACTCCGAGTATCGGAGAGGTATCTCTGGGCCCTCTCGGTAATACACATCATAAGCTTGCAAGCAAATGACTAAGGAGTTAGTTACAAGGTGATGTTTTACGGAAGTAAAGAGACTTGCCGGTAATGAGATTGAACTAGGTATGAAGATACCGATGATCGAATCTCGGGCAAGGAACATACCGATGGACAAAGGGAATTGCGTATGTTGTCATAATGGTTTGACTGATAAAGATCTTCGTAGAATATGTAGGAACCAATATGGGCATCCAGGTTTCGCTATTGGTTATTGACCGGAGAGGTGTCTCGGTCATGTCTACATAGTTCTCGAACCCGTAGGGTCCGCACGCTTAACGTTCATTGACGATATAGTGTTATATGAGTTATATGATTTGGTGACCGAATGTTGTTCGGAGTACCAGATGGGATCACGGACATGATGAGGAGTCTCAAAATGATCGAGAGGTAAATATTGATATATAGGACAATGGTATTCGGACACCGGAAGTGTTTCGGAGTGTACCGGATAGTCATCGGAGTACCGGAGGAGGTACCGGACAACCCCGAGAGGATAGTGGGCCTATTGGGCCACAAGACGGGAGCACACCAGCCCACAAGGGGCTGGCACACCCCCATGGCAGCCGCCTAAGTGGGGGAAAGGAAACGGGGGATTCGGCCTCCCCCTTCCTTCCCTCTTCCCCCTTTCCTTCCCCCCTCCAACAAATATGGCAGGGGGGCGCGGCCAAGGGCAGGAGCCCAGGTAGGATTTGGACCTACTTGGGGCGCCCCTTGGCCTCTCCCCTCTCCCTCCCACCTATATATATGTGGGAGGGGGGCGCCTAGCACACACACAACATTGTCTTAGCCGTGTGCGGCGCCCCCTCCACCATTTACACCCCGGTCATATTTTCGTACTGCTTAGGCAAAGCCCTGCGGAGGTAACTTCACCATCACCATCACTACGCCGTCGTGCTGCCGGAACTCTTCCACTACCTCACCGTCTTGCTGGATCAAGAAGGCGTGGACGTCACCGAGCTGAACATGTGCTGAACGCGGAGGTGCCGTACGTTCAATACTCGATCGGTTGGATCACGAAGAAAGTTTGACTACATCAACCGCGTTGTCAAATGCTTTCACTTATGGTTTACGAGGGTACGTAGACACACTCTCCCCTCTCGTTGCTATGCATCTCCTTGAAAGTTCTTGCGTGTGCATAGAAAAAAAAATTGTTTTCCATGCAACATTTCCCAACACACAGATCATCAAAAGGGCAGCAAGGTTGATGTAGCAGTGCTCCGTGGTTGATTCCCCCTCCGGCAGAGTACCGGAAAAGGTCCCCAGGTGGGATCTCATGAAGATAGGAACTTGCAGCGGCGAAAAAGTATTTTTGGTGTGCCCTCTGGTATACAGGGAATATTTGGGTATTTATAGAGCAAAGATTAGGGTTAGAGAGGCATCAGGGGGGGTCACAAGCCTGGGGCCACCCCCCTAGGGTGCGCCTCTCAAGCTTGTCGCCAACTGGTGGCCCCTTTGACCTTCTCCCGAAGGTTCCTGGGTGTCTACTGGTATAAGAAAAATCGTCAAAAAGTTTGGACTCGGTTTGGTATTGATTTTCTATAAAAGACAAAAACAAGGAAAAAAAATAGCAGCTAGCACTGGGCACTAGGTTAATAGGTTAGTCCCAAAAAATGATATAAAATAGCATAATAATGCATATAAAACATCCAAGATGGATAAGATAATAGCATGGAACAATAAAAAATTATAGATACGTTGGAGACGTATCAAGCATCCCCAAGCTTAATTCCTGCTTGTCCTCGAGTAGGTAAATGATAAAAACAGAATTTTTGATGTGGAATGCTACCTAACATGTTTATCATGTAATCTTTCTTAATGTGGCATGAATATTCAGATCCATAAGATTCAAAACAAAAGTTTAATATTGACATAAAAACAATAATACTTTAAGCATACTAATAAAGCAATCATGTCTTCTCAAAATATCATGGCTAAAGAAAGTTATCCCTACAAAATCATATAATCTTGTCATGCTCTATCTTCTTAACACCAAGTATTTATCATGCACAACCCCGATGACAAGCCAAGCAATTGGTTCATACTTTTAACGTGCTTCAGCTTTTTCAACTCTCATGCAATACATGAGCGTGAGCCATGGATATTGCACTATGGGTGGAACAGAATATGATGGTGGAGGTTGTGTGGAGAAGACAATAAAGGAGAAAGTTTCACATTGACGAGGCTAATCAACGGGCTATGGAGATGCCCATCAATTGATGTCAATGCAAGGAGTTATATTGAATCACTGGTAGAACCTTTGATTCCTTAGACTGAGTTATGGAACCACTATTAAGAGTAGTGTTCCAATGATACAATCATCTAGAAACCATACCAAGCTCATGAATGAACTTTTGATTCATCACCCTTCATTTTTGCTTCTAAAGCAATACTATACTTAGCCTTCTATTATAGAATTCACCACAATAACTTTTTGGACCAATTCCAACTTACCGTGCCACCATAAATCACTTTTAATTTGAAATCAAAAAATCACTTGGAGCATAGATGAAGATTTTATCGATGTACTACTTACAATGAACCTTCATTTATGTAACTCCTTACAACAATCTCTTCATTTTCTCCGTGTGTGAGAAACATGTCGTTAATCCTTAATGATGTTTTTCATTGTTGTCCTATGATCAACAATTTGACCATACTAGTAACTTTTACTTACAACTAACTTGGAGTATTGGAAATATCTGGTTGTATACATACCATGGAATACAAGTGTGGTTGAAATCATATTTCGCTCATCAGTATTTCAGGACACCGACTCCTTCCATGTGACATTGACAAGAAACTCTTCTTGACATTTTACATACTAAACTGCTTTACTATTCTGTCAATATGTATTTTGGCTAAGTCCGATTAGACACTATTATCTCCATAGATCATTATGTCTAATACCAAGACTATTCATTGCCTAAGTATTTTACTGAAAAACTAGTTTCAATAAAGTCTTAATCCGTGTCAAGAAATTTACATAAGTTCCAATCAACAATATGTCATGTACATATAGTGTTTAGAAATATTATCATGCTCCCACTTACTTTCTTGTAAATACAAGCTTCTTTGCTTTACTCGATGAAATCAATTTATTTGAACATTTCATCAGTACAAAGATTCCAACTCCACTATGCTTGCTTGAGATCATTATAGGATCTCTTGAAGTTTGCATCCTCTGGATCAACAAAATTACCTTGGATCGTATCAAACATACAACCTTGGTTCTATTTCCATCTCATGGAATCATTTTGACATCCATCTGTTTTATCTCATAATTGAAATATTTTATAATTGCTAGTTTATCCCGAACTGACTTTAAGTATTGCTATGATAAGACAATCTCGTCATAGTCAATTCTTTGATCTTGTCATAAACTATTTGTAACAAGTCAAGCATTATAAAACATTTTTATATTTGTTAGTTTATAGATCCATTACTATTCTTTAGACTCTAAGTATTTTGAAGGGTTCATCAAGTTCTAAGCTTGAATTATGTGAATGGATACTATCTCGGATTATGTTGGCATATAACCATATTTTGGAGTCAGAGCCCATCAACGCTTCTCTGTGATTTATAGGTTTATTGTTTGCCCAACAATATTTTGTCTGCATACCACAAAGGTCTGCACGAATTTTCCCAACCTATATAGTTTAGCTGCAAGTTCGACCATAGTCTTTATATCTCATGTAGAGGCTTTTGTATCAGTCGCAGTAAGAAATTCTAGAATTACTTCCAGTTTTTCTTTTCTTTGAGCTAATTACGAAGATTCTGCAATCTTGTCGAGTTGCACAGTCCTCCCACTCACTCTTTTGCAGAAAACATTTTCTTCAAAACTTCTGCACTATGTGGCAAAACACTTTGTCTCGGTGTAGTGATTGAGGAATACCCAACTATTTGGGACAACCTACAAAGTAGCACTTATTTCAATAAATTTGATGGCGCTCCTTTTTTCAGTGTAAAAGCCACAATCTCTAAGGCATCACTTTAAAGTATATTGGCAAAATAATTAATGTCATCTTTTATCTCACCATGTCATACATAGCTTGATTGCATCTACTTAAAACACCCTACTCTTAGTAGTGTTCTAGGAGTTGCAGGATATAAAATTCTTTTATAGCTCATCAGACATTCACTAAATTTGTAACTCAAATATTCTTTTCTGCAATCCAATTGTAGAAACATAATTTTTCTTGTTACAATAATTTCCACTTCATTCTGAAAACCTTTTGAAACACCTCAAAAGATCCAGATTTATGTGTCAATTAGTAAATATAAATATCTACTTGAGTCATCCTTGAAGATAGATAAATCCACTGCTTGGAACAACACTTATTGGACTACACACATCGATATGCATATTGCCAATTATTTTGTTGCTCTTTCTCTATGGCCCGGGAACGGTATTTTAGTTTACTTCACTAATTGGACAAAACTTGGAAGTGTCAGATGATTCTCAATCAAATGACTTCAAAATTCATCACTATGAAATTTCTCCATGCTAGTTTCTCCAATGTGACTAAATGCACTGCCACACAGATGTGGTGTTCTTTTAGTCTTGCGACATTTAGCGTCAGTGTTATGGATGTTCAATTTTATTATCAATATTCGTAACATACATCTTATTCATAATAAGAGTATGCCCTTTCGTTCATAACATCAAACAACTATTGTTCTGTCATGGACAACCTCCTTCATAACATCGAACAACTATTGTTCTATCATGAAGAACCTCCTTGCAACTTCTATGCAATGGGCTAGAGTGTACAAAAACTCTAAAATGAATTATGATAATGAATACAGAGGAAATACACTGATAGAAATTCTGTAACATTTTACAATCCATCAAAATATTTTAACCTCATTATTTGTTGGTCATTTAGGCCGTTTGAAGTTTCTTGCAACCATTTGCAATAATATGCAATCAAGTCGATATCCTTGTGATTAACCTTTTAACCACAATACCGAAGAATCAGTGGTCAACATATTGATCATTCTTCCCAAGAACTACACTTTACTTGGCCAACCACCTGTGCGTCTCATAAATTTCTGCCTTTTACTTCTTATAGTTTTACTTCAATATTTCTCTTACTCTCAGAAGAAACAACAACTTTAAGAGTGGCATGAGGCCTGAACTTCCCTAGGCGTGTAAGTCACATTACATCCTTTGGTTTTGTTCTATCTCTACAAGTTTTCACCGTCAACACATGACTGGCTTTCTTCCAGATCTTACGTATTTCAGTCTTAAACATAGTTTAACACTTCACTAGAATTTGCAAACAAAACTCTTCTTTAGATATTGCATATCTTTTAGCCTTTGTTTGTTTCTGAAAACAATTTTTAGTTCCAAGAATATCACATAATTATCCCAAATATTTTGAAGTTTGGGTTTCTTGGAAGCAAGAAGACCGTAATGCAATTCTAGCTTTTGGATCGAAGTACATGAGTCTCGTCATCCATAGCATCAGCAAGAGAGTATTGTAAACATGTAGTAGGACAAAATCCTTCTTGGCACTTTTAGAGGACGATCCTCTCAAACATAAAGTTTCAACCAGATAAATAACAGTCAATCAATTTCAACAACAAAGGTGGAACTATGAGCCATAATTTGATGACCCACAAGTATAGGGGATCAATCATAGTCCTTTTGACAAGTAAGAGTGTCAAACCCAATGAGGAGCAGAAGGAAATGACAAGTAGTTTTCAGCAAGGTATTTTCTGCAAGCACTGAAATAGTCGGTAACAAGTAGTTTGATAGCAAGATAATTTGTAACGACCAAGTGATACGTCCATTTTGCATCATGTTTTCCTACTGTTATATATGATGTTTTTATGCATAATAATGCTTTTTGGAGTAATTCTAATGCCTTTTCTCTCATAATATGCAAGGTTCACACAAAGAGGGAGAATTCCGACAGCTGGAAATCTGGACCTGAAAAAGCTACGCCAGGCTACCTATTCTGCACAACTCCAAATGAGTTGAAACTTCACGAGGAATTTTTATGGAATATATAAGAATTATTGGAGCCAATAAGTACCAGAGGGGGCCCACCAGGTGGGCACAACCCACCTGGGCGCGCCAGGGAGCCCAGGCGCGCCCTGGTGGGTTGTGCCCTCCTCGGCCCACCTCCGGTGCCCCTCTTCTGGTATATAAGTCATTTTGGCCTAGAAAAAATAGGGGGAGGACTTTCGGGACGAAGCGCCACCGTCTCGAGGCGGAACTTGGGCAGGAGCACTTTTGCCCTTCGGCAGAGCGATTCCGCCGGGGGAACTTCCCTCCCGGAGGGGGAAATCATCGTCATCATCATCACCAACAACTCTCCCATCTTGGGGAGGGCAATCTCCATCAACATCTTCAACAGCACCATCTCCTCTCAAACCCTAGTTCATCTCTTGTGTTCAATCTTTCTACCGGAACTATAGATTGGTACTTGTGGGTGACTAGTAGTGTTGATTACATCTTGTAGTTGATTACTATATGGTTTGTTTGGTGGAAGATTATATGTTCAGATCCATTATGCTATTTAATACCCCTATGATCTTGAGCATGATTATCATTAGTGAGTAGTTACTTTTGTTCTTGAGGTCACGGGAGAAATCTTGTTGCAAGTAATCATGTGAACTTGATATGTGTTCGATATTTTGATGATATGTATGGTGTGATTCCCTTAGTGGTGTCATGTGAACGTCGACTACATGGCACTTCACCTTATTAGGGCCTAAGGGAATGCATTGTGGAGTAGTTATTAGATGATGGGTTGTGAGAGTTACAGAAGCTTAAACCCTAGTTTATGCGCTATTCCGTAAGGGACTGATTTGGATCCAAAAGTTTAATGCTATGGTTAGATTTATTCTTAATACTTTTCTCATAGTTGCGGATGCTTGCGAGGGGGTTAATCATAAGTAGGAGGTTTGTTCAAGTTAGAACAGCACCTAAGCACCAGTCCACCCACATATCAAATTATCAAAGTAGCGAACACAAATCAAACCAACATGATGAAAGTGACTAGATGAAATTCCCGTGTACCCTCAAGAACGCTTTGCTTATCATAAGAGATCGTTTTGGCCTGTCCTTTGCCTCAAAAGGATTGGGCTACCTTGCTACACTTTTGTTACAATTACCATTACTTGCTCGTTACAAATTATCTTGCTACCAAACTACTCGTTACTTATAATTTCAGTGCTTGCAGACATTACCTTGCTGAAAACCGCTTGTCATTTACTTCTGCTCCTCGTTGGGTTTGACACTCTTACTTATCGAAAGGACTACGATTGATCCCCTATACTTGTGGGTCATCAGCAAGTAACAGTAACGGTAAATAAAGTGCAGCAAGGTTGCCCAATCCTCTTGTGGCAAAGGACAGACCAAAACGGTCTCTTATGATAAGCAAAGCGTTATTGAGGGTACACGGGAATTTCACCATGTCACTTTCATCATGTTGGTTTGATTCGTGTTCACTACTTTGATAATTTGGTATGTGGGTGGACCGGTGCTTAGGTGCTGTTCTTACTTGAACAAACCTCTTACTTATGATTAACCCCCTCGCAAGCATCTGCAACTACGAGAAAAGTATTAAGATAAAATCTAACCATAGCATTAAACTTTTGGATCCAAATCGGTCCCTTACGAAGTAGCACATAAACTAGGGTTTAAGCTTCTGTCACTCGAGCAACCCATCAATAATAACTACTCCACAATGCATTCCCTTAGGCCCAAATATGGTGAAGTGCCATGTAGTCGACGTTCACGTGACACCACTAAGGGAATCACAACATACATATCATCAAAATATCGAATACATTGGGTGCTCGATCACTAGCAGCTGATTTGTCAACTCCCTAGCCTAAGCTCTACTGTACTCACTTCCTCAACACTTTGTGTGCCACACTCCCTAGTTCCCTATGAATATGTAGCCCCCCATGTTGGTTTGGTGCCTGTAAAATTGGGTCTAGGATGGAGTGGATGTTGTAACCTTCACAAATTAATACAAAAGTTAGTAGGAGCCTTTCCTACTGTCCCTGATTGTTAAAAAAAATCGAATACTTATCAAGTTCACATGATTACTTGCAACATGACTTCTCCCGTGACCTCAAGAACAAAAGTAACTACTCACAAATGATAATCATGCTCAAGATCAGAGGGGTATTAAATAGCATAATGGATCTGAACATATAATCTTCCACCAAATAAACCATATAGTAATCAACTACAAGATGTAATCAACACTACTAGTCACCCAGAGGTACCAATCTGAGGTTCCAGTACAAAGATTGAACACAAGAGATGAACTAGGGTTTGAAAGGAGATGGTGTTGTTGAAGATGTTGATGGAGATTGCCCTCCCAAAGATGAGAGGGTTGTTGGTGATGACGATGGTGATGATTTCCCCCTTCGGGAGGGAAGTTCCCCCGGCGGAATCGCTCCACCGGAGGGCAAAAGTGCTCCTGCCCAAGTTCCGCCTCGAGACGGCGACGCTTTGTCCTGAAAGTCCCCTCCTGATTTTTTTCTAGGTTAAAATGACCTATATACCAGAAGATAGGCACCGGAGGTGGGCTGGGCTGGGCACAACCCACCAGGGCGCGCCTGGGGGGCCTGGTGCGCCCTCGTGTCTTGTGCTCACCAGGTGGCCCCCCTTCGATAGTTATTTTCTCCAGTATTTTATATATATTCCAAAATAATTCTCCTTAAATTTTCAGATCATTTGGAGATGTGCAGAATAGGTAACTCTGATGTAGCTTTTTCAGGTCCAGAATTCCAGCTACCCGCATTCCCCCTCTTTGTGTAAACCTTGCATATTATGAGAGAAAAGGCATTAGAATTACTCCAAAAAGCATTATTATGCATAAAAACATTATAAATAACAGTAGGAAAACATGATGCAAAATGGACGTATCAACTCCCCCAAGCTTAGACCTCGCTTGTCCTCAAGCGAAAAACCGAAATCGAAAAACATGCCCACATGCTTAGAGAGAGAGAGGTGTCGATAAAAACAAAATATGGACATAGAAGTATCATGCTTATTATTATAACAACAAAGAGCTTTAACATAACACTTTATCACACAACTTTTATCATATAACTTCTCATGAACAAGTAACAATTCATCACAACATTGAAGTATAAAGCATAAACCTTATTGAAAACCAACAAACTATGTTCTCAATCAACTTTGCAACTATAATTCATCATATTTTCAGGTAGGGTCACGTATTAGAGCCTTTAGGCAAGTCCATATACTCAACCATCATTTAACCTTCTATGATTGCTAACACTCACAGCATACCCATGAACAAAAAGTTTCAACCAGACACATAGAAAGATAGGGGCTTATAGTTTCGCCTCCCAACGTATTCACCTCAGGGGTGATGTCAACAATAATAACTCATGCTCACTCATATCCAACTGGATATATGTGCCTAGATCTTTCCTCACCACATGATGCTTGCAAAAAGAGAAAATAAAAAGGAATAGGGAAGAATATTTTGACTCTTCCATAAAAGTAAATACATAAAAGTAAAAGATAGGCCCTTCGCAGAGGGAAGCAGAGGTTGTCATGCGCTTTTTGTTTGTATGCCAAATCCCTCAATGCAAAAAAATGTCACGTTGTATTGCCCCTTATGATAGCAACCTTTATTATGCAGTCCGTTGCTTTTATTATTTTGCCATCACAAGTTCGTACAATGCTCAATTTTCTCTTACACTAAATGATCCGACACATTTAGAAGCAATTTTTATTGCCTTATTGCACTGATGACAACTTACTTGAAGGATCTTACTCAATCCATAGGTAGGTATGGTGGACTCTCAAAATAAGATTTTGGGTTTAAGGGTTTTTGGATGCACAAGTAGTATCTCTACTTAGTGCGGAGTTTTTGGCTAGCAAAGATATTGAGCAAGCACCACATGTTGAAGGATCTATGACAATATAACTTCAATGTGAATATGAACAAACATAAATCATTACGTTGTCTTCCTTGTCCAACGTCAACAATTTTGACATATAATATTTAATGGGGGCTCACAATCATAAAAGATGTCCAAGATAGTGTATTTGCATGTGAATCTTCTCTTCCCTTATTAATTTTTTCATGAATTGCATCATTGACCAATGTTATGTTTGTCAATCTCCAATAAATTTTACCACTTATACTTTTCCTTATGTGATGTCATTACTTACCATAAGATTAGCATATGATCCTTTTCATTTATTTTCCTTTCTTTTTATTGAAACATAAGAGTAAAGAAACAAAACTCAAACTACTCTTTATTATATATCTTGCACACGATTACATAGATGATAGATCACTAAGCAAGCACTCGAAAAGAAAGGATCGAACTAAATTTTTATTCAACTAAATCATAGGATAACTAAAGATCGAACTAAAGTAGATAAAGGCAACGATAGTGGTGGTGATACGATACCGGGGCACCTCCCCCAAGCTTGGCACAAGCCAAGGGGAGTGCCCATACCATGAACTCAAGTCTCCTTTGGTGGGAAGATGATGATGGTGGTGATGAATTATGAGTGTTCTTCTTCCTCAGCTTACGCTTGAGGATGGAATTTTCCTCCCTCAAGTCATCGATCTCCTGTTCAAGCTTTAATATCTTCTTGCATAATTCCTGCTTGTATTCCTGCAAGAGACGAAAAGGGATAAATTGGATCTTAGGTTTCTTTGCTTTATTAGGGAGACTTGACTTCTTGAATTCTACGTGCATGTCCTCAAGTTGGGGTAATGGAACTTCATCTTCATCTGAGCTTGTCTCTTCTCTCCCTTTCAGATCATAGTCTTCTTCTTCCTCTGTGGTCCAACCATAATGTTCCACATCTCCGTAAACATTGGGGTTTGTGATATAATCAGCAACATAGCTCTCACCCTCCGAGTCTTGAGACGACATGTTTTCAGATCTGCCAGAAAAACAACATGAAAGAAGAACAGAAGATTTGTCCGCGATACGGTGGTCAATACATTCGGGGGGTATATAAAGATTTTTTATCTTGGGAAACAAGAAAATGAGAGGAAAACGGAGTCGGGAAGGTTCCTGAGGTGGGCACAACCCACCTGGGCGCGCCAGGCGTGCCTTGGTGTCTTGTGCCCTCCTCGGTTGCCTTCCTGGTTGTTTCTTATTTTCTTAATTTTTAAAATATTCCAAAACTGACAAAAAATATTTTTGCGGATTTTTCGGAGTCCGTTTACTTACCGTATCACGTACCTCCTCTTTTTTAGTATTCTGGAGTGTTCCAGAAGGTTTCTTTTATGTGTTCCTCCAGTGTCATGGTTTGGATAATATTGCTTTGAACATTAATAGGCGTACCTGAGATATAGTGTTTAATTCTTTGCCCATTGACCACCTTCGGGTTATGTCGTGGAATTGTCACGGCAGATGTCCTAGCAGTAGGACTTAGTCGCGGAGCCATCGCAGCAGGGTTAGCTTAAAGGGGTTAAACGGGACAAAGGACACAAGGAGTTTATACTGGTTCAGCCCCTTGCGGTGAAGGTAAAAGCCTAGTCCAGTTGAGGTGGTATTGCTTATGTCTCGATTACCAGGGAGCGAATCCGCTTGACCTAGCTTTCGATCTCTTCTCCCCTAAGTCGCCGCCTGGTCGTCCCTTTATATACACAGGTTGACGCCCGGTGGCTCACGGAGTCCCGGCCGGCTCATAAACAACGTGTCCGGCTCGGTGACTAACTGTACATGCCTTATAATACAAGTCATACACATACGACAATTTACACTTGTTTGGGCCTTAAGTCGCCCTTGGGCTTCAGGCCCTCGATGAGTCCGCGTAATGAACTACCGTCTTAAGCATCTTCATGGGCTTTGTCTTATGAACCGCCAGGGGCTTAACCCGGCCCCTCCTGGGCGGGTTAAACCCAATAGTTATATCTCCAACATTAGGCCCCAGGTTGATTTGAACTTGTTCATATCAATCTTCAACACTTAGGAAAAAAATTCCTTCCTCATTACTCTTGTGAAACCTTGTAACTCGTCGTGGCGTCATCTTCTAGGATCATGGTAACCTGCCGTGACGTCACTTGTCATTAATACTGCACAAAACTCAAATCTTAATAAATCTTCTCTTTTAATGAATCTCCGAAAATCATGGCATCTGCGCCATCATATCCATTTTTTGGCCTCCTCGATTCCCGCGCATGTCACTTATCCTTTTATCTTATAAATAGGACCGGGTGTCCCTTTCACTTTCCCCCCTTGCCTCTTCATCTCTGTCTTCCAGCTCGTGACGCCCTAGCACTCGAGCTCTGCCACCGCCGTCGGCCTTCACCTCTGCTCCAACAACGGCCGCTGCATCGACCTGATCTGACCAGATTTCGTCCGCGCACCTCCGCTGTTCAACAGCCCTGGTTAGTTCTCCTTCTTCCTTCTCCCATAGATCCGTTAGGGTTTCGACGAGTTCGTCAGAGTTCATCTTCGCTTTCCACTGCAGTTTGCGATTTTGATTCGAACTTGGTGCTCCTCCTATACCGTGGTAACCATAGCACTCCTTTTTACTATTTAGAACACCTCCTCTGCATAAGAAAACCGATCTGGACCCATGAACTGCTTGAGTACTGGTATTTTAGGTCTGAATATTTTTTCATTATCTGAAGTGCCGCAGATCCAAAATCATAGCATCAATCTGTGAAACTTGTTTTTCTCAACACTTAGCGATTTTTCCATCCTCAGATCTGTACTTTCAATATCTGTCTAGGCGGCTTAACTCAGAAATAGTTACCCGCCAGGTATCATTAGTCCCCTCTTCAGCCGCCAATGGTTCCTTGTAACTTTGTAATGCCAATTTCCGGCTTAGCACCTGTTCATGCTTCATTATTGTTTGCTTTTTAACCATAAGCCGGCTTAACCATGTAATCTTGAACCAGCCTAATCTTTCTCTTAGATTATTGAAAAGAAATGGCTAAGACATATATGTCTTGCGATTGGGTCAAATCTCGGATTACCGAAGAAGAACTGAACAACTTTGTCGCCACTGGCGCTTTAGCCAAAAAAGAGATCATCCATTGGAGAGCTCCTGGCGAAGAAGTTCCTCCTCAACCAAAAGATGGAGAAGTGATTGTTTTTGCTGATCACTTGGGCCGAGGGTTCAGCCCACCTAGCTCAAAGTTTTTCCGTGACATGCTTCATTTCCTCCAATTGCACCCTCAAGACATCAGACCCAACTCTGTATCTAACATCTGCAACTTCCAAGTATTCTGTGAAGCTTATCTTCAAGAAGAGCCCATAGTTGACTTATTCAGGGAGTTCTATTACTTAAACCGCCAAACAGAGTTTATCGACAGGCCATGCCAAGAACTTGGTGGAGTCTCAATTCAAAAAAGGAAAGAAGTCAGCTTTCCCCATGCCAGGCTCCACAGTCACCCTAAAGATTGGAACCAAACTTGGTTCTATTGTCAAGATACATCTCCAGCCGGTGAGAATCCTCTACCGGGTTACCGTGACCACCGACTTAGCAACAAACATCCACTCCCCCAACGGCTTGATGCAAAGGAACAGTCCAAGTACGCACCAGCCTTTTCAAAGCTCAGAGCCTTTATGGCCAATGGCTTAACCGGTGTTGATTTTTTCCGGTGCTGGCTGTCTTGGAGTATCTTGCCATTAAGTCGTCGCCCCGGCTTAATGTGCGAATACACTGGTGACATAAAAGACCCTCAGCGCCATTGTGACATTCAACTGTCTTATGCAGAAATTACCGAAGCCACCAAAAAGCTGCTGAATGAGCCTGTAAAGGAGTGCAACAAAACCGGACTTAGTCCTTTTTGCACTTTCAACAAGCCGCCAGCTGTAAGATTTGCACATCTTCTGCTTAACTCATATTTTGATGCCTACTTATAATCTTTTCAATCTTAACAGGCTGACGATCCATTTTGGAAGAGGAAAACGCAGGATAAACCGGCCAAACCGGCTCGGACCAAAACCAAAGCCACCAAGAAAGCTACCAAGAAGGCCACCGACTTAAACACTGATGATGACAATGATAATGAGTCAGAGGTAGAACTTGACTCCATTGGCTCCTTTTTTGTACATCTCATTACCAATGATTGTTATCAGGACAACGCAGAGGCCAGCCGTGCAGGTGACGCAGAGGTAACTATTCTTTCCTCCGGCTCAGAACCTCTGCCAACACAGAAAACTCGACAAGCAAGCCGGAAAGTAAGCTTTTCTCACCCTCTAGCTCACTTGGATCCCAACTTTCTTTTGAAGAAACAGCAATACGAGACTCGCCGAATCACCCGGCATAGTGGTGGACAAATCACCTCCTCCGGCTTACCGAATACACCGGTTCGCAAACGCCGCCCAGAGGTCTTTCCTGTTGATATACTTTATCCCAAGGCGGGTCGTTTCCGACAACCTCTTAACCCGTCTGATTCAAACTATCAGGGGACTCCTCATTCTTCTTCTGGCGAGTCAACGGGAACACAGATCCCAGCTTTCAAGACTGTACCTGGGTAAAAATATATTCAACTATTTAAACCTTGTATCTATCATTTATACTAACCTCTTTATGTTTCTTATTCCCAGGGGCCAAGCAAAACCCAACAAGAAGGCTAAAATGAATAAGCCGGTCGACGATTCTAACCAATCTGAACCGGAAAAACAACAGTCAGAACCTGCTAGCCCAATTGCTGATGCTACCCTTAATGATCCTCCACCACAAGATCATGAAGTTTCTCCAAATGATATGGACACTGAACAGGCTCTCTCTAAGCCGCCCAGCCCAATCAAACCTGCCGAGGAGAAGACTGATGACGTTGTTGTCACCGGCTTTGGATTCACAGCTTCGGGTCAACCTACTGTCTTGTCTAAGCACAGCGCTAAAGAAGAAATTTGTGCTGAAGATAAAGGCAAGTGGAAAACAGACTTGGAGAGCTATATTCATTTCAGTCCTCAAGACCTCCACTCTGGTTACTTAAACCGTCTGTACACTAACCGTGACTTTGAAGCCGGCTTAGTGAACTTGATGACGGAGCGCTATAAGGTAAACACTGCAATTCCATGTTATATGAATCTTCTTCCCCTTAGCCGTCAAGTTTATTGGATATGATAGAATAACATGTGCTGTAAACTTCAACATCTGCATAGATCAACTCCAGTAGCCCCCAAGGGCCAGTTTATATTTGCAATATGAACTGGGACTTTATAATACCAGCACTTCAACTTTGCATCTGTAGCCCCCAAGGGCCGGCTTTAACAAATCTGTTGAGTCGAGACTAATCGTCTTGCAGGAGATTCATAATCCCATTTATAACCTTCGTAGGCCGGATCATTACCATTTGTCTGGGTCAGTGAATGAGTTCATTTTTGACAAGAGCAATATGCATTAGCCCCCAAGTGCCAAGCATAATACTTGTATTGTGCTTGGGACTTCATAGTAGTTTTAAGAAGCAATAGACATTAGCCCCCAAGTGCTAAGTATGATACCTGTATTGTGCTTAGGACTTCCAATAAATTCATTGCCTCTCATTTACTGTTTTACCTCTTGTAGACTGAGCTTAGCAGTAAAGAATCCCAAGTCACCGACCTTAAAGAAAATATCAAGTC
Organism: Thinopyrum elongatum; assembly: GCA_011799875.1. Classification (NCBI taxonomy): domain Eukaryota; kingdom Viridiplantae; phylum Streptophyta; class Magnoliopsida; order Poales; family Poaceae; genus Thinopyrum; species Thinopyrum elongatum. The sequence continues at coordinate 511,592,536 of CM022301.1, read as the reverse complement.
TCAACAAGCAGAGACCTCCAAGGCCAAGGATGAATTGACTAGTGCCTTAGCAGCGATGGAAAAATTGAAGGAAAGTTTCAAAGCTGAACAAACTGGTTGGGATACAGAGAAAGCAGCCCTGCTGAAGAGGGCTGAAGATGCTGAAGCAGCCCTGAAACCGGTAACTGTAGAGCTTGCCGGCTTAAAACAGCAAATAAATGCCATGACTGCTGCCATTTTTGGTAAATATCTCTTAATCTTTTTAACATATGCTAACCGATGTGCTCCGGCTTACAAACGTCCTTGATGAAAACAGGACCCCGGGTTACCCATCTTGGCTCAGATATGCGGAAAAAATTGAAAGCCGCCTATACGCTCATAGAACAGTTATATACTGGCACACAACGGGTTATCTGCTCAGCGACTCACAACAAACCGGCTCCAACCCTTATCAAGGATACATTGGAGAAGCTATCGATGCTGCCTGCGCGGATTGAAGAGTTGAAGAACTCAGCTGCGAGAGTCGGTGCACTGACCGCGCTAACCCGGGCCAAAGCGTGGCTAGCTGACCTTGAGCCGGCAGACTTAGCAAATGGCTGCCCGAGCATAAAAGAAGATGGGTCACCCTTCAGCGCAGATGACTTTGCCACCATTATGAGGGAAATGCGTCCTCTGGCTAGTAAACTGGCTGCAGATACTGATCTTACACATTACCAGCCGGTTTACGATGCCAATAATAAGAAGATCAAAGCACCGACTCACGATGTTCTTGGCCTGACTCCTCCGATCCGTAAGCACACTTATGCCCCTGATATTGATCCATCGACACTTATAAGTGATGAAGCTATATTCAGAGCTTTAACCGGGATCGACTGGGCAACCACTGACTTCCAGCCATTGGGTGAAGAGGGGGAAGATGAGCCGGCGCTGGACGATCCGCAATTTTCAGCTCAGCAGGGACAAGAATCATAAGCCGTTGGCCGGCTTAATGTCTACTTTTCTGCCAAAACTGCTAAGATAGTTATTCCTTTGGGGCATCAGATGCCTTTGTAATAGGCCAGTTGAAACTCTTGATCTGCCATGCCATCGTGCATATTTTGTTGTGCAAACATTGTTGATCCGCCAAAGTAAAATCTGTTATGCTTATAATACCATTACCTTGAGTCTGTTCTTGCATACAAACAGATCACAAGTGTCCTGGCGGTTTACCGCGGGACGGGTCATAATACCCTATGTAAACCACTGGTGACTGTAATATTCGATTATACTGCCGGTTTATCATACCAGTGCAGTAAGTAAAAGATTGAGCACATAATGCCCTTCTTAATTGTCATATACTGCCGTCTTACAACGCCATATGCAGCAAGGGGGAATATCCCGAAACTCGGAGCACAACGCTTCCAAGTACTTAATATCATCATATACTGGCGACTTATAGTCCAAAGCCAGGCCGGGTTAATAAACACCGGATAGTCTCATGTATAAACCATAAGGCATCATAACCCTCATAGGCTTTTAACCATCTATTAATAAGTCACAGAAAAAAGAACAAAATGCTCAAATCAAACAACAAAAAATCAAGGCTTTCATAGGCGGCCAGGCCTAAAGCGGAAGTGCTTTCAAGGGCCGCACAGCCACTGAGTTAAACCTTCATACAAACCTTATAAACCGGACCTTACACAACCAATCGTCGTTTTAACTTTGACAAGTTCAGGGTCTGTATAAGATTGACTTGTCAAAAGTACGGCGGGTCGTTCCAGGATTACCTGAGCGGAGTGGCGGACTTAAAAAGGCAGGATAACCCGGGTTTTTAGGTGAATACACTTGGCTTCCAAGCCTGGCTTTTAAGCCTGTTACAAGGGTCACAAAAACTCTTGTCCGTTGAACAAAGAGCCCCCGAGTAACATGATATTCCAAGCGTATACGCCGGATCAACAAGGGTAGTCATAGCTATGCTCGATGAGCAGGAAGCCCCCAAGTGATATATTTCTGAGCTGTGCTCACTGGGTACCTATGTTTGAGTTGTGTTGTGCAACAAACTCTCTTTGGCCCCTGTAACTCGGCATCAAGCCTTTAAATAACCATATAAAGTAGTAATAAAGACTCAATTTCTGAGAAATGAAACGACAGAGACCCTGAATTATCAGGAATGCCGGCTTTATTATGTTGATTGTAATATATACATTGTCAAAATATGTACATCAGGAGAGCCGGTGGCTCAGGTATAGTAAGGCCGAAGATGAGCAATATTCCACGGCCGGCGGGTCTCCTCCTCCGACGTGCGTGAGTCCTTACGGTCTCGAACATCGATAAGGTAGTATGATCCATTGTTCAGATTTTTGCTGACCACAAAAGGCCCTTCCCAAGGTGGGGATAGCTTGTGCATATCAGATTGATCCTGGATAAGCCGGAGTACCAAGTCACCTTCTTGAAAGGTTCTGGTTTTAACCCGACGGCTGTGATAACGGCGCAGATCTTGTTGGTAAATCGTCGAACGAGCCGCTGCAAGGTCACGCTCCTCATCTAACAGGTCAAGTGCATCCTGACGTGCTTTTTCATTGTCAGCTTCAACATAAGCCGCCACCCGGGGCGAGTCATGACGGATGTCACTAGGGAGAACCGCCTCAGCTCCGTAAACCATGAAAAAAGGCGTGTAACCCGTAGATCTATTGGGGGTAGTATTGATACTCCATATCACTGAGGGTAACTCCTCCACCCAACAACCTGGCGTCCTTTGCAAGGGAACCATAAGCCGGGGCTTGATGCCTCTCAGGAAATCTTGATTGGCTCTCTCAGCTTGACCATTAGACTGGGGGTGAGCCACTGATGATACATCAAGCCGGATATGCTCACGTTGACAAAATTCTTTCATAGCACCCTTGGATAGATTAGTGCCATTATCAGTTATAATACTGTGGGGAAAACCAAAACAGAAAATCACCTTTTTGATGAATTGAACTACCGTTGCCGCGTCACATTTACTGACCGGCTCTGCCTCAACCCACTTTGTAAACTTGTCAACCGCCACCAAGAGGTGTGTCTTTTTATCCTTGGACCTCTTGAAAGGCCCAACCATATCAAGCCCCCAGACTGCAAACGGCCAAGTAATTGGAACCATCCTCAATTCTTGAGCCGGCACATGAGCTCGTCGTGAGAATTTCTGACAGCCATCGCATTTACTGACTAGATCCTCGGCATCAGCGTGAGCCGTCAGCCAATAAAATCCATGACGGAAAGCCTTGGCTGCAAGAGATTTAGAACCGGCATGATGACCACAATCTCCTTCATGAATCTCTCGTAAAATCTCACAGCCTTCTTTAGGAGAAACACAACGTTGAAACGCCCCTGTGACACTGCGATGATGCAACTCTCCATGAACAATAGTCATTGACTTGGACCACCGGGTTATCTGCCTGGCCAAAGTTTCATCCTCAGGTAACTCGCCCCGTGTCATATAAGCCAAATATGGAACTGTCCAATCAGGAATAGCATGAAGAGCCACCACCAGTTGTGCTTTCGGGTCAGGAATAGCAAGATCCTCCTCTATAGGCAACTTGACAGAAGGGTTATGCAGGATATCCAGGAAAGTGTTAGGTGGCACCGGCTTACGCTGAGACCCTAACCGGCTTAAAGCATCAGCTGCCTCATTTTTCCTGCGATCAACATGTTCAACTTGATAAGCCTTGAAGTGACCCGCAATAGCATCAACCTCTCGGCGATAAGCCGCCATGAGTGGATCCTTAGAATCCCAAGTGCCAGAGACTTGCTGAGCCACTAAATCTGAGTCGCCAAAACACCTCACCCGGCTTAAGTTCATTTCCTTAGCCATCCGAAGACCATGGAGCAGGGCTTCATACTCAGCTGCATTGTTAGTACAAGGGAACATTAACCTTAGAACATAAGAGAATTTATCACCTCGTGGGGAAGTCAAGACGACTCCAGCCCCCGAGCCTTCCAACTGTCTGGATCCGTCAAAGTGAATAGTCTAATATGTGTTATCCGGCCTTTCCTCAGGCATCTGCAATTCTGTCCAATCGTTGATAAAATCCACAAGTGCTTGCGACTTGATAGCCGTGCGAGGCACATACTTGAAACCATGAGGCCCAAGCTCAATGGCCCACTTGGCTACCCGACCTGTGGCTTCTCTGTTTTGGATGATATCCCCTAAGGGGGCAGAACTTACCACAATGATGGGATGACCCAAAAAATATTGCTTGAGCTTTCGACTAGCCATGAATACCCCATAGACGAGCTTCTGCCAATGCGGATACCTCTGCTTGGACTCAATAAGTACCTCACTGACGTAGTAAACCGGCCGTTGAACCGGATACTCCTTGCCTGGCTCCTTCCTTTCCACCACAACGGCTACACTGATAGCTCGGCTATTAGCAGCCACATATAACAGCAAAGGCTCTTTATCAATAGGAGCAGCAAGAACGGGCGGCTCAGCCAACTGTTTCTTCAAGTCCTCAAATGCCCGATTAGCAGCATTACTCCAAACAAAGTGATCTGCCTTCCTCATCATCTGGTAAAGTGGGATGGCCTTCTCACCCAAACGGCTTATGAACCGGCTTAAGGCCGCAATACGACCCGCCAAACGCTGAACATCATTAATACACGCTGGTTTAGCCAAAGAGGTGATAGCCTTTATCTTCTCCGGGTTAGCTTCAATACCCCATTCTAAAACCAGGAAACCCAAAAGCTTGCCAGCTGGTACCCCCAAAACACACTTGGCCGGGTTAAGCATCATCTTATAAACCCGAAGATTGTCAAAAGTCTCCTTCAAATCATCAATCAGGGTCTCTTTCTTTCTGGACTTCACCACAATATCATCCACATAAGCGTGAACATTACGCCCGATCTGATCATGAAGGCAATTTTGCACACACCGTTGGTAAGTCGCCTGGGCGCTCTTGAGCCCAAAAGGCATAGACACATAACAGAAGGCCCCAAATGGAGTCATGAAAGTTGTCTTCTCCTGGTCTTTAACTGCCATCTTGATCTGATGATAATCAGAATAAGCATCCAAAAAGCTCAAACGCCCACAACCCGCCGTAGCATCAATAATCTGATCAATACGGGGGAGAACAAAAGGATCAGCCGGACAAGCTTTGTTTAAATCTGTGTAATCCACACACATACGCCAAGTGCCATTCTTCTTAAGTACTAACACCGGGTTAGCCAACCACTCAGGATGAAATACTTCAACAATGAACCCAGCCGCCAAGAGCCGGGCCACTTCTTCTCCAATGGCCTTACGCCTCTCTTCATTGAAACGACGAAGGAATTGCCTGACCGGCTTAAACTTTGGATCAATATTAAGAGTGTGCTCAGCGAGTTCCCTCGGTACACCTGGCATGTCAGAAGGTTTCCATGCAAAGATGTCCCGATTCTCACGGATGAACTCGATGAGCGCGCTTTCCTATTTCGGATCCAGATTAGCACTGATGTTGAACTGCTTGGATGAGTCGCCAGGAACAAAGTCAACCAGCTTAGTGTCATCTGCCGACTTAAACTTCAAGACCGGATCATGCTCCGTAGTTGGCTTTTTCAAAGATGTCATATCTGCCGGGCAACATTGTCTTTATAAAACTTTAATTCCTCTGTTGCGCAGACAGACTCAGCATATGCAGCGTCACCTTCTTCACACTCCAAGGCTATCTTGCGACTCCCATGCACTGTTATAGTGCCCTTGTGACCCGGCATCTTCAGCTGTAAGTAAACATAACAAGGCCTTGCCATGAACTTAGCGTAAGCCGGCCATCCAAACAGAGCATGATAAGGGCTCTGGATCTTAACCACTTCAAAGGTCAATGTCTCAGACCTGGAATCATACTCATCTCCAAAAGCCACCTCCAGAGCTATTTTACCAACTGGGTATGCCGACTTACCAGGCACTACACCGTCAAAAACAGTGTTCGACGGCTTAAGATTTTTATCAGTTAATCCCATGCGACGGAGAGTTTCATAATAAAGAATATTGATGCTGCTACCCCCGTCCATGAATACCTTGGTGAATTTGTATCCTCCGACCTGAGGTGTCACCACCAGCGCCAAGTGACCCGGATTATCAACCCGGGGCGGGTGATCCTCACGACTCCATACAATGGGCTGCTCAGACCATCGCAAGTAACGGGGAACCGCCGGCTCAACGGCGTTCACTGCCCTCTTATGTAGCTTCTGATCCCGCTTGCATAGATTTGTAGTGAAAACGTGGTACTGCCCACTATTCAACTGCTTCGGGTTACTCTGATAACCAGATTGCTGCTGCTGATTCCCCTGATTATTCTGTTGGTTGTAACCACCCTGATTTCCTTGGCCTTGAGAACCGGAATTAGAACCACCACCACCATAACCCGGACTGTGAGAGCCGGAACCTGAGCCGCCGCCCGGCCCATGATTGTCTTTAAAAAGATTGAGAATTTCTGTACTCCTTCATAATGAAGCAATCTTTCCAGAGGTGAGTGGACGGCCTCTCCCGTGTACCATGCCTCGGGCAGGGCTGATTCAGCTGCCGTTCGAGATCAAAACCTGACCCCCCAACCCATGGGGGGGGCCTACCCTTACGACGCTGACCATTATTCTGCGTGTTGGTATTAGCCACAAAATCCAAATTGTTATCAGCCTTGCGCTTACCATTGCCCCCCTGATTCACCGGGTTATGCTGCTGCCCCTTGGCGTTGCTACCCTTCTTTCCCTTTCCCGGCTTCTCATCGTCAGACTCGGGCTCCTTGGTACTATCAGAGTCGGCATATTTAACTAGAGCCGCCATTAGCTCACCCATGTCACTACAATGGCGCTTGAGTCGCCCTAGCTTCTGCTTAAGGGGGGCAAAACGGCAATTCTTCTCTAACATTAAGACTGCTGAGCCGGCATTGATACGATCCGATGAGTGCAGGATAGTCGAGACCCGACGTACCCAATGGGTTGTTGACTCGCCCTCTTCTTGGACACAGGAGTCCAGATCCACAATTGACATAGGTTGCTTGCACGTATCTTTGAAATTCTGGATAAATCGGGCTTTTAACTCGGCCCATGACCCAATGGAATTGGCTGGCAGTCCTTTCAACCAAGTACGGGCCGTCCCTTCCAGCATCATCGTAAAATACTTAGCACATGCCGCCTCGTCAACATCCAACAGCTCCATCGCCATCTCATAACTCTCAACCCATGCCTCGGGGGGTAAGTCGGCTGTGTAATTAGGCACTTTATGAGGGCCCTTGAAATCCTTAGGCAAACACACATTACGCAAAGCCGGAACCAAACACGGCACTCCCAAGGTTCTGGAGGTTACCCCTATCTCCGCCGAAGTTGCCGGATAAACCGGAAGATGCTGTTGAGCGGCTTGCTGAGCCGCCAGCTCAGCCTCTCGGCGTGCCCTGCCCTGGTCCACCAAATTCTGAGCACCATCACGCGCCGGGTCATATCCACGAGGCTGGTTACGACGCCTATCACTGCTTGAAACATCCGGTGAGTCTATGTGTCTGCTATAACTCCGGCTCGGGCGAGGGGTCGAGTGAATCCTCTCATGACTGTAATAATAAGCCTCCTGCTGTACCAGTGCCGTCTGAAGAAGTTCTCTAGCCCTCCGTGTTTCAACCACAGCTGGAGACTCGCCTTCAACTAGGAGAGCCGCCAGTCGTGTCGCCGCAGCAATCATATTATCCAAAGGGTTAGAATAATGACCCGGTGGTGTCGGCACATGTTGTGGCGGGATATTATTCGGACGAGGCGGATCCGTTGTGCGTGGCTGAGCCGGCGCTCCAGTCCTAGGTGCGGCTACCATCCGGTTTACCTCTGGCAGGTCACTGGTCCCTGCACCAGGTGTGTTGAAGAGGTTCCTTGCCTCGTAAACTGGAGGCAGACGACTCCGGTGCCTTCTCCTCATGATTTCGTTTGAAGCGTTCTGATCCAACGAGAGCCGGAAGGAATCAGCCTGGATCCGTTGTGCCTGAGCATCCAGAGCAGCCCGCTCCGCAGTCATCCTTGCGTCTTCAGCCGCCAGATCTTCCTTGGCCTGAGCGATCCCATCTCGCAGTTTCGCAACTTCCGCGTTATGCTGAGCTTGATTTTTTGGATTAACCTCTGTTGTCAACAATGTTGTCAAAGTGTACAATAAGTCAGACAAGACCTGAGCCGGTGAGCGCATAGGGCCTCCTGCCCCGGCCGCCGTTGGTACTGCTGATCCGGAAATCATTGCTGCTGCCGTCGTAGAATTCTGCCCTGGCTGTGTACCGGCCATGAAAATCGCGACCCGGTTCGGCGGCTCATGGGGGTCCGGAATACTATCGCCATCGGAATAGCCCCCAAGCCTGCCGTCTTGCAGTTGATACAATGAAGTAGTCTCGCCCGTGGACGACTCTCCATCAGAATAGATGGCCGTCTCACCGCCAGACACGGATCCTTCCTCAAATTCCGCCCCATGGATGAATCCAACGAAGGCGTGCTTCACGGCGGGTTGAACCCGGGCGGGTTGCGCACGCTGAGCCGTCTCGACGATGTCGGTGCAGATGTCCGGCTCAGGGCCCAGTTCGCCGATCTTGCCTATGAAGACGTGAATCCCGCCGAAGGGGACCCGGTACCCATACTCGATTGAGCCGGCCTCGGGGCCCCAGCCTGCGTCGTCGATGTAAAGCTTGCCGCAACGACTCTTGGTCATCCGGCCTACAGCGTATCCTTTGATCCCTTCAAAGTTTCCCTGTAAGAACTCAAAACCATCATGCGCTGGCCCCACGGTGGGCGCCAACTGTCGTGGAATTGTCACGGCAGATGTCCTAGCAGTAGGATTTAGTCGCGGAGCCATTGCAGCAGGGTTAGCTTAAAGGGGTTAAATGGGACAAAGGACACAAGGAGTTTATACTGGTTCAGCCCCTTGCGGTGAAGGTAAAAGCCTAGTCCAGCTGAGGTGGTATTGCTTATGTCTCGATTGCCAGGGAGCGAATCCGCTTGACCTAGCTTTCGATCTCTTCTCCCCTAAGTCGCCGCCGGGTCGTCCCTTTATATACACAGGTTGATGCCCGGTGGCTCACGGAGTCCCGGCCGGCTCATAAACAACGTGTCCGGCTCGGTGACAAACTGTACATGCCTTATAATACAAGTCATACACATACGGCGGTTTACACTTGTTTGGGCCTTAAGTCGCCCTTGGGCTTCAGGCCCTCGATGAGTCCGCGTAATGAACTACCGTCTTAAGCATCTTCATGGGCTTTGTCTTATGAACCGCCAGGGGCTTAACCCGGCCCCTCCTGGGCAGGTTAAACCCAATAGTTATATCCCCAACAGGTTAGTACCTTCGGCATTATTAATTTTGATGGCTCCAGAGCGATAAACCTCCTCGATAATATATGGTCCTTCCCATTTAGAGAGAAGTTTTCCTGCAAAGAATCTAAAACGAGAGTTGTACAAAAGAACATATTCTCCAACTTTGAATTCCCGCTTTTGGATTCTTTTATCATGCCATCTTTTAACTTTTTCTTTAAACAATTTGGCATTTTCATAAGCTTGGGTTCTCCATTCATCTAATGAGCTCATATCAAATAACCTCTTTTGACCGGCAAGTTTGAAATCATAGTTGAGTTCTTTAATTGCCCAATATGCTTTATGTTCTAACTCAAGAGGCAAATGACAAGCTTTTCCATAAACCATTTTATAAGGAGACATACCCATAGGATTTTTATATGCTGTTCTGTAGGCCCAAAGTGCTTCATCCAATTTCTTAGACCAATTTTTTCGTGACCTATTAACAGTTTTTTGTAATATTAGTTTTATTTCTCTATTGCTAAGTTCAACTTGACCACTAGATTGAGGATGATAGGGTGATGCAATTCTATGGTTAACATCATATTTAGCAAGCATTTTACGGAAAGCACCATGAATAAAGTTTGAACCACCATCAATCATTAAATATCTAGGGACTCCAAACCTCGGGAAAATGACTTCTTTAAGCATTTTAATGGAAGTGTTGTGATCAGCACTACTAGTTGGAATAGATTCTACCCACTTAGTAACATAATCAACAGCAACCAAAATATGTGTATACCCATTGGAGGAAGGAAAAGGTCCCATATAATCAAAACCCCAAACATCAAATGGTTCAACAGCAAGTGAATAATTCATAGGCATTTCTTGACGCTTACCGATATTACCAATTCTTTGACATTCATCACAAGATAAAACAAGCTTACGGGCATCCTTCAAGAGAGTAGGCCAATAAAACCAGATTGCAATACCTTGTGAGCAGTTCTATCTCCCGCATGATGCCCTCCATAAGCTTCGAAGTGAAATTTCCGTAGGATTTGTTCCTGTTCATGCTCGGGTACACAACGTTTAATAATACTATCTACTCCTTTATAAATATGTGGGTCATCCCAAAAGTAATGTCTTAAATCATAGAAGAATTTTTTTCTTTTGTTGGTATGTGAAACTAGGTGGTATGTATTTAGCAACAATATAATTAGCATAGTCAACATACCAAGGAGTATTACGAGAAACATTTATTGCAGCAAGTTGTTTGTCGGTGTACTAAAGATTGGGTCCTTTAGTACCCCATACTTGTGCACGAACAGTTGTAGCCATACCAGTGGCAAGGCCTGCTAGGGGACAGCTAGAAGCAAATGCAAGATTATCAAGAAGGCATTCAAACCAGTGACTAGAAGACAGAAGCTCAAAGGCCGGATCCCCGGCAAGATACTTGCCGGGATGGCTAGCGAAGACCCAGCAAGACTCGCACCCGGCAAGACTCCGCCACCCTGCCACTGCTCCAGCGCAGCGGCCAGCCTGTCATTTGGGTTTTGTCCTCCTGGATGCGTGTCATGGCACTAGTGGTGGACGGGCTTAAGCGGTGCTGATGGGACGGGCCCTTTTTCCGTCCCCAAGAAAGTAAGGGACACCTAAACGGAGCATTTAATGCGTTTGTCCTAAGACGTTAGTGATAAGCATGTAAACACTGTAGCAACTTTACACCTCTTGTATGTACTGTACGCCACTGTTGGAGACCCCTTGGACGTATAAAAGGAGGCCCAAGGCGTAGCTACAGGGGAGAGGACTCTCTGGCCCATTCTGCATGCGTAGCTGCTGCTCGAACATACTGTTCACCGCGAGCACTCCTGGAGCTTGGGCTTAATCACCCACAATAAACCAAAGCAGGAGTAGGGTATTACGCTTCTCAGCGGCCCAAACCTGGGTAAAAATCCCCTCGCGTTAATCATTGGATCTGCTCTTTGTGCATACCTCTCTCCCTGCACAACCGTAAAAGGGATCCACGCGATCCCAAAGGTGTCGTACGCTGACATCTTTGGCGCGCTAGGTAGGGGACAGGTTGTGCGAACCTGATTTAGCGATCAGCACGTCAGTCTCTTGATCATTTTCGTCACCATGGCTCCCAAGAAGAAGGGTTTCACGGCAGTTGGTCCATCCGCGTCTGGTTTGCTCATGCCTTCACGGACGGGCGACGGCGTGGACGCAGGTGGAGGAGGTGGAGGTCTTGAGCTTCCACGCTGTTCTGGCGATCAAAGCCAGGCGAGCGGCGTTGTTCGCAGCGGCGACAACAACCCGCACGCTGATACGTCTCCAACGTATCTATAATTTTTGATTGTTCCATGCTGTTATATTATCATTTTTGGATGTTTTACAATCATTTTATATCAACTTTATATCATTTTTTGGGACTAACCTATTGACATAGTGCCCAGTGCCAGTTGTTGTTTTCTACTTGTTTTTTACTTCGCTGGATCAATACCAAATGGAGTCCAAACGCAGCGAAACTTTTTGGAGATTTTTTTTGGACCAGAAGACATCCAGTGGGCCAAAGAAGTACCGAAGAGGGGGCCTGAGGTGAGCACAAGACACCAGGGCGCGCCCTTGTGGGTTGTGCCCATCCCGAGGACCTCCCGCGCCGCCTCTTTGCTCTATAAATACCCCAATATTCCAGAAACCCTAGGGGAGTCGACGAAAATCAATTCCAGCCGCCGCAAGTTCCAGAAACCACAGATCCAATCTAGACACCATCACGGAGGGGTTCATCATCCTCATTGGTGCCTCTCCGATGATGCGTGAGTAGTTCATTGTAGACCTACGGGTCCGTAGTTAGTAGCTAGATGGCTTTCTCTCTCTCGTTTGATTCTCAATACAATGGTCTCTTGGAGATCTATTTGATGTAACTCTTTTTGCGGTGTGTTTGTTGGGATCCGATGAACTTTGAGTTTATGATCAGATCTATGTTTTTATCCATGAAAGTTATTTGAGTCTTCTTTGATCTCTTATATGCATGATTGCTTATAGCCTCGTATTTCTTCTCCGATATTTGGGTTTTGTTTGGCCAACTTGATCTATTTATCTTGCAACGGGAAGAGGTGCTTTGTGATGGGTTCGATCTTACGGTGCTTGATCCCAGTGACAGAAGGGGAAACGACACGTATGTATCATTGCTATTAAGGATAACAAGATGGGGTCTATTTCTACATAAATAGATCTTGTCTACATCATGTCATCGTTCTTATTGCATTACTCCGTTTTTCCATGAACTTAATACACTAGATGCATGCTGGATAGCGGTCGATGTGTGGAGTAATAGTAGTAGATGCAGGCAGGAGTCGGTCTACTAATCTTGGACGTGATGCCTATATAATGATCATTGCTTGGATATCGTCATGATTATTTGAAGTTCTATCAATTGCCCAACAGTAATTTGTTTACCCACCATTTGCTATTTTTCTCGAGAGAAGCCATTAGTGAAACCTACGGCCCCCGGGTCTCTTCTTTAATATATTTTGCCTTCGCGATCTATTTTTATTTGCTTTTATTTTCAGATCTATTAATCCAAAAATATAAAAATACCTTGCTGCAATTTTTACTTATTTATTTTTATCTTGCGTTCCCGCGAGATCTATTTATCCAATCTACTACAATTTTACCTATCCTTTTACCCGTGAGGGATTGACAACCCCTCTCTTACGTCGGGTTGCAAGTATTTGTTCTTTGTGTGCAGGAGCTGTTTACGTGGTGTTGCGTGGTTCTCCTACTGGTTCGATAACCTTGGTCTCATCACTGAGAGAAATACCTACCATTGTTGTGCTGCATCATCCCTTCCTCTTTGGGGAAATACCGACGTAGTTCAAGCAAACATCACACGCTGCTAGATCTAAGGACGGAGCCATGCTGCCAACAGGTGGCGCAGCGAACTCCAAGGACGAGATGGCGCCTTCCAAGGCACCCACGCCGGCGCATGCGCGGCGGCCTTCTCAGGTCGTGCACGATGAACAGCGTTGTGACGTCGGTGGTTCTAGGCGTTCCCAAGGAAAGACCCCTGCGCATCATTCCCGAGACACACGGGCCAGCATGCACGCCAAGATGCCAGTGGAAGCGCGGCACGGTCGCGGGACCGTGATGGAGCTCCTTCTAACACAGTTAGGAGTCAGAGCACCTCACGTTCCTCGCACCTTTCGCTGCCGCCTACACCAGCAGAAGCATTGGCGCGAGCGCAGCTGCTCCTGGATTTCCCTCCTGCTCCGGAGAAGCTCGAAGAATGGAGAGCTGCTATTCAGAGCCTCATCGGCTTCGCCAACGAAGATGGGCCACAGCAGGCAGAGCCTTCGTGGCGGCGGTCCATCGAGCCAACGCGTGCCGATGGCGAAAAGACTGGAGGTGGAATGACTACGATGCACCCTTCTCCATGACAGGAACAGCGGTCGCTAACTCGGTGGACCGACATCTGTGATGGTGATTCCACGGCGTCGTCTGATCCGCGAACGCGTCACGATCAACGTCAAGTTCTCCGAGAGCGAAGCAAAGAAGATGATCGGACCACCATCAAGCGGCGATGGGAAGCGCGCTATCAATCTGATAGACGTGCGGGGCCCACTGTAGACAAGCCTACGCCGGGGTATTCTGGCGACTTACCTTATGATGTGGGTTGTCCAGCGTTTACCCGTGAGCTGTGGCGAGTCCAGTGGCCCAATTCCCGAATGTTCAAACCGGAGGTCCCGGAGAAATATGACAGCAAGACTCACCCGTCGGAGTTCCTGAGCATCTACACCATTGCGGTGCAAGCTGCCGGGGCTCGAGACGACAAGGTACTCGCCAACTACTTCCCGTTGGTGCTCAAGCCCAACGTCAGGTCGTGGTTGATGCATCTGCCGGAGAATTCCATTTCCTCCTGGGCAGACCTGTGTCATCAATTTGTTGGCACCTTTACCGGAGGCCACCAAGCTCCTGGCCAGGAAAGCGATTTACATCTCATCACTCAGAAAGAGGGCGAGCCCTTGCGCAAGTACATACAGAGATTCAGCCAAATACAACACAATATCCCAGACATTCATCCTGCTGCTGTTATTAGCGCGTTCCATCAGAACGTGCGCAATTGCAAGATGCGGGAAGAGCTGGCGATGAACAAGGTCAGGGATATTGCCGAGCTCTATGCTCTGGCTGACAAATGTGCTCGGGCTGAAGAGGGAAGGAGACTCCCCGGTGAGGATGCTAGCGCAGGAATCGACTCTGAAGGTGAAGATGCCGCCGCCCCGGCAAGGAAAGGTCGACGGCGTAACAAGAAGCGCAAGGGCAAGGCTGTGCTCTCCGTCGAGGAATCCGGCAACCCCGGCACCGCCAAGAAAATCAAGGTTGATGGCCCCGGCAAGGAGGTTGCCGGGTGTGCCTCCTATCAGGCCTTGGCGGCTGCCGACAAGCTGGAGGGCTCCGAGAAGCAATATTGCAAGATGCATCGCACCAAGGGCCATGATCTCCAGAATTGCCGGCAAGTTGAGCAGCTTGTCGAGAGGCAGAAGGCTGAGTATGAAAGGCGAGACAAGGAGAGAGCCTAGGATGGTGCTGAAGGGTCTGGCAAAAAACACGGTGGCCGAGGAGGTCGCCGTGGCAAGGCCAAGCTACAGAAGGAGAGGCCCGCTAGGGGCCGCGACAAGGAAGAGGGGGGCGACGATGACAACGAAGAGGACGACGAGTCCAACGAGCACGAGTTCCAAAAGGGTACAGAAGCTATGTGCGTTGACGGAGGGGCCTCGTTGCATTCTTCTCACCGCCAACTTAAACAGTGGGCACGCCAGATTAATGTGATAGAGCCTTCAGTCGATGCCCGCAAGCCTCTGAAATGGTCCAACACGCCTATCATTTTTTACGCTGAGGATCACCCTGATCGCACAACCGCGGTCGGGTGTTTGCCATTGTTGGTTTCACCAACGATTCGCAACCTCAAGGTGACAAAAATGTTAGTTGACGGTGGGGCCGGTTTGAACTTGATCTCGCCTAGTGTGATCAAGAGGTTGCAAATTCCTGATGAAGATCTCGAGGAAATGGGCACGTTTCAAGGGATCAATCCAGGAAGGAGCCAGCCGAAGGGCAAGATCACATTGCCGGTGACATTTGGCAGTGAGCTGAACTATAGAACAGAAAAAATCATTTTCAACGTCGCCAAGATTCCGTTGCCATATAACGGGATTCTTGGTCGTCCAGCGCTGGCCAAATTCATGGCGGCATCGCACTACGCTTATAATGTATTAAAGATGCCCGGGCCGATGAGCGTCATCACTATCAACTCCAACAAGAAGGATGCGCTCATCTGCGCCGACCAACTCTACCGGGAGGCAGTTGCAGCATCTGTCGCCAAGGCACTTGCTCCTGCCGCTGAAGCTCCTGGGGGGGGAGAAGAAGACCGGTAAGGCCTCTAGCACACACTCTGGCAAGCGCACCTCCTCGGAGTGCTGCGCTCCCATCAAGGATGTGTTGGAGAGCTTCATCGGCAAGAGCAAGAAATCCAAGGCAGCTCCACCAGAAACTAAGAAGGTGCCCATCAAGGAGGATGGTACGGGAGGAACTTTCACCATAAGTTCCACCCTCGATAACAAATAGGAAAGCGTGCTCGTTGCTTTCCTGCGGGCGAATATCAATGTGTTTGCATGGCAACCATCTGATATCCCCGGTGTTCCCAGGGAAGTAATTGAGCACCATCTTGCTGTCTGTCCTCATGCGCGGCCCGTCAAGCAGAAAGTTAGGAAGCAGTCTTTGGAGCGGCAAGAATTTATTGCCGAAGAAATCAGGAAGTTGGAAGCGGCAGGTTTGGTCAGAGGAGTGCTTCATCCAACATGGTTGGCCAATCCAGTTGTAGTGCGCAAGGCGAATGGAAAATGGAGGCTATGTATCGACTATACAGATATCAATAAAGCCTGTCCAAAAGATCCTTTCCCCTTGCCGCGCATCGACCAGATTGTGGACTCCACTGTCGGCTGCGATTTATTATCATTTCTCGACGCCTATTCAGGGTACCATCAGATTTTCATGGCAAAGGAAGACGAAGAGAAAACCGCATTTATCACCCCGTGTGGTACGTGTTGCTTCTTACGTATGCCTTTCGGGTTGAAAAGTGCTGGTTCAACATTTGCAAGAGCGGTCCAGATCGGTTTTGAGCCTCAGCTACATAGAAATATGGAAGCTTATATGGATGACATAGTGGTTAAAACCAAGGACAAAGCAACGCTCATACAAGATTTGGAAGAGACATTTGCAAATCTGTGCAAGATTAATTTGAAGCTCAATCCCGAGAAGTGTGTGTTTGGCGTTCCATCTGGCAAGCTTCTATGGTTCTTTGTATCTTAGTGTGGGATCGAGGCAAATCCCGACAAGATCAAGGCAATTGAGCAGATTGAAGCACCAACACGCGTCAAAGATGTGCGTCGACTTGCCGGCTGCATCGCTGCTCTGAGCAGGTTCATCTCCAAATCTGCTGAGCGCACCCTGCCCTTTTTCAAAAGCTTAAAGAAGGCGGGTACGATGAAATGGACTCTGGAAGTGGAGGCAGCGCTGCAAGATTTGAAGACGTACCTCTCTTCTCCACCGATACTAGTCGTGCCTAAACCACAAGAGCCGTTGCTGCTATATTTAGCGGCGACAAATCAAGTGGTTAGTGCTGCGTTAGTAGCGCAGAGAGAAGTTGACGAAGAAGCAGCGGCGGCGGCAAGACCATCAAATGACGAGCTGGGATCTTCCCCGGCAGGGTCTGGTGCCGACAAGGCAGAATCAGCAAGGTCAAATGAAGCAACATAGAGGAAGAAGATGGTGCAGCGCCCAGTTTATTTTGCTAGCTCCCTTTTGCAGGGAGCTAGGTCAAGATACTCTGGCGTGCAGAAGTTGCTCTTCGGCCTCCTTATGGCCTCAAGGAAGCCGCGCCATTACTTCCAAGCACATGAGATCACCGTCGTCACTCGCTTCCCATTGCAGCGGATTTTACGAAATCCAGATGCGACCGGCAGGGTTGTGGAGTGGGCGTTGGAGCTGTCAAGCTTTGATCTCAAGTTTGAAAGCACTTCGACAATTCAGAGCAGAGCCTTGGCGGAGTTCATTGCAGAATGGACCCCAACGCTAGACGAAGAAAGTCAAGAGACAACTCTCCCCGGCAAGGAAACAGATCGAGAGTGGATTATGTATTTTGACGGGGCCTTCTCGCTGCAAGGCGCCGGTGCTGGCGTGCTGCTTGTCGCACCCACAGGAGAGCACCTCAAATATGTAATTCAGATGCACTTTCCCCGGGAAAGATCAACAAACAACACTGCAGAATATGAAGGGCTGCTTGCCGGCCTCAGGATCGCGGCGGACCTTGGAATTAAGAAGCTCATCATCAGAGGTGATTCACAGCTTGTCATCAAGCAAGTGAACAAAGACTATCAGAGCCTGTTGATGGAAGAATACGTAGATGAAGTGAGAAAATTGGAGGAGCGCTTTGACGGTCTGCAGACAGAGCATGTTCCTCGAGCAGAGAATAACATTGCCGACGACCTGTCAAAACGTGCTGCCCTCAAGTTACCTGTGGAACCAGGTACTTTTGTGCTCCGATTGACTCAGCCATCCGTAACACCATCAGCGAGGCAAGATAAACGAAGGAGGTTGAATTCCGTCCAGTACTTTCCCGCAGAGCTCCCAGAAGCCGCCGGCAAGGAAGTTGCCGGGAACAACGCCGAGCTTGTTGGGGAGCAATAGGCTCCGGCAAGGCCTCAAGCCCTTGCTGTAGAGACAAATGCCCCCGTGACAGAAGACATGCCTTTAGTCCTTGCTGTTGAGCCTCAGGCTCCAGCATGGGCACATCACATCGTCCAGTTCCTCCAAATAGGGGAACTCCCCGAAGAACAGGAAGAAGCGGAGAAAGTAGCCCGTTGGTCTAGTATGTACCAATTCGTGGACAACGACCTGTACAGAAAGAGACCGAATGGCATGATATTGAAGTGCATTCCTCTGGAAGATGGACTGGAGCTGTTGGCAGAGATACATGGAGGCATATGTGGCTCCTACATAGGCTCAAGGGCTCTTGTCGATAAGGCATTCTGGCAAGGTTTCTTTTGGCCCACTGCCCTCCAGGATGCAACTGCACTAGTAACCAAGTGTGAAGCGTGCCAGTTTCATTCAAAGAAATTGCATCAGCCAGCTCAGGCTCTTCAGACAATTCCTCTTTCCTTGCCATTTTTTGTCTGGGGGCTCGACATATTGGGCCCTTTTCCCCGTGCTGCCGGGGGCTTTGAGTACTTGTACGTCGCAATCGACAAGTTCACAAAGTGGCCAAAAGTGGAAGCAGTGAGAAAGGTGACAGCACAATTAGCCATCAAGTTCTTCAAAGGACTAGTTTGCCATTTTGGTGTGCCAAACAGGATCATCACCGACAACGGCACACAGTTCACGAGCCACACCTTCATGCAATACACCCAAGACCTTGGCAGCAAAATCTGTTTTGCTTCTGTTGCTCATCCGAGAAGCAACGGCCAAGTGGAAAGGGCAAATGCCGAAGTGTTGTGAGGTCTCAAGACAAGGACTTTCGACAAGCTGAAAAAGTGCGGAAGACACTGGATTGATGAGCTGTCGGCGGTTCTTTGGTCAATCAGAACGACACCAAATCGAGTCACTGGCCAGACACCCTTCTCCCTAGTGTACGGGGTAGAAGCAGTTCTCCCCACGGAACTCATATACGGGTCACCTCGAGTGCTCGCTTATGATGAGCTTGAGAAAGAGCAGCTGCGGCAAGATGACGCTATGCTCCTTGAGGAAGATTGTCTTTAGGCTGCTGTGCGAGCTGCATGCTACCAGCAAGCCTTGCGCCGCTACCATAGCCGCAAGGTTCATGCCCGAAGTCTTGAGGAAGGCGACCTTGTTCTTCGGCGCGTTCAGTCGGCCAAGAATTCCAACAAGTTGACGCCGAAGTGGGAAGGCCCTTATCGGGTAGTACGAGTCACCAGGCCTGGCGCTGTCTGCCTAGAGACCGAGGATGGCATTCCAGTGAGCAATTCCTAGAATATCGAGCATCTTCGTAAGTTCTACCCATAAGGCACGGTTGCCGGGTCCCCCGGCAACCACCTTTTGTACGAGTTTTGCTGGCAAGGCATGTGATCCTTTGTACAAAGCCAGACGCAGACCCTGTGCATAGTTGCATAAGCTTAAGTGTTTTACAATTCCTGTCAATTTTCATGTTAATCTATATGCATGCTTATCCGAGATATTGTATTACATTTGCTTCCGGTAAGCGTTAACGAACCACCAAGGTTCCATATCCTTGTTTTCTCTTCTTTCTTTTTCTCAAAGGATAGAAGGTTCCCTCACGTGCAAGTTTGCCGGGGGGAGTGATGGTATGGATACCGACAGGCGACGTTCAAAGTTGACATCTTGCAGAAAGGAGCACAGCAACAAAAAGCTAAGTTGCAGAACTTTGAGTAAATTTTTTTTTTACTTTGAGGTTATTTTTCTTGAACGATTTCGGCCTTTGTATGGAAAACCTGCATGCGAAGGAACCTTGTCGTGATCGGTTGCGCCCTTACTCTGTTTCGAGTCCGCTCAACAGCTTAGGTGGCTGCACTGAAAACGTCAAGGTATCTTGCCGGTAGCGACACCTCCAGCAGGCTACTAAGGATCCGTTCCTCAAAGCGCTTGCGGCAAGGGTGCGCTCGCCGGCAAGTTTTCCAGTAAGCATAGGGCATGCACCATACAGAAACAAATCTGACAAGAGAAATAGCGTGCATTCATCCAAAACATAGCAAGTTATATTACATTGATAGTTGCCGCGATTCTAACCTAAGATGGAATTGTCTTTGGCATGGAATGGTGGCGGCAAAGATGAAGCAAAGTGGCTAGTCTCTGCGTTGGCCTTTGACCCTCTTGACTTGGCTCACCTTGTCGATGATGGGCGCGACAAGCTCTTTGAGTGCCTCGAGGTCGACATTCTCCGGCAGGCTGTCAAGAACGTTGGTGAGGTTGATGCTAGTGTTCTTGTGCACCACTTTGACGGGCACCTTGAGGAGGACGGCCCGACAGAGTTTGCGGGATTCGTTGGCCAGATGGGTTGCTCGTTCAGAATGGAGCAGCTTCAGGGCATCAACGACGCTCTCGAAGAAGATGGTCAGCTTGGCGCTCGGAGACACCCTATCGCCGGAAGAGTAGTTGAAGTTCTGCAGGCCCATGGTGGACAGTTCTGCTGCAAGACTTTCCGCGACGTCAACAAGGCGCTCGGTCCAGATCTTCACACCTTTCTCAAAGTCATTATAAGAGGCGGCTGCGTTCTTGAGCAGGTCCTTCTCATTCCGGAGGTCTTTGATCGAAGCCCTCTCGCGAGCCTTGCCATCCTCCAGGGACTTCTCCAGCGTGGTCAGCTTCAGTTTTAGATCAGCGATGGATTCATTGGCTGAGGTGAGCTTTTTGATCTTGTCAGACATGGAGGTTTGCATCTCCGCCAAGCTGTTGAGAGTCTTCTCTCTGTCGGCTTTGAGCATTGAGAGCTCCTTGCCATGGTCCTCGAGATCCGCCTCCAGCCTCTTTACTTTATCGCCCAGCTCAATCTTAGCGGCCTCTGCAGCTTCGGCGGCATCGATGGCCTCCTTCAACTTGCCGGTGTGGTCTATGGCCAGAGCTTCGAGTGTTTCCTTGTGTTTCTGCTCCAGCTCCTGGGTTTGCTGCGCGACAAGCCTTTCGATCTCCTCGTCCTTGCTGCGGAGCTTAGCGGCAAGCGCCTCCTCGCGAGCGGCATGGTCTTCTTCATGAGCATCAAGCCTGACGCGATGTTCCGTCAAGCGAGCTTCCTCTGCAGCGGCCCGCTGCGTGGTCTCTTCCTGTGCCTTCTCGGCGTCGGACTGCTTTAAGAGGAACCCGCTCCAACTTTGACTCAGCTGTTCCCGGCCAGCCATCAGCTCCTGGAAGGCCTCGGCGTACTATACTTGCGTTTCCTCAACGCGCTTCTGGAAATCTGCCTCTGCTGCTTCAATAACTGCTGCCCTGGAGTCCAACTTTTCCTTTTGGGTGCGGTGAAGCGCCTGGAGCTTTTGGAAGTTATCGCTCATGGCTTGGAGGAGCTGTTCTTCATTGGACTTGCTGCTGCTGGTGCGTGGCTCGTCAACGATCTCAAGCCCGGCAGCGGTGATGACGTCTTCATCGAAAATTTCCCCTTCGGTTGGCACCCCAGTGCTTGCTGACCCTGGTATGCTGACAAACATGTTGTCGCCAACCTTAAGGTATCTGCTTGACGGAGATGCTTCGGATGTTGACGGCCGGTCTTCGACAACCGCCTCGCCGGCAACAGGGGCCTCCAAGACCAGTGCAGCGCCAGGTGCTCCTGTGGCAGGAATGCCATCAGTATGGTCACCGGTCTCCTTGCCGGCCCTCTCAGCAAACCCCTTGGCGGGTTCTTCCTGTGCGACCTTGGCGGATTCGTCAGCAGGGATCCTGTCGGCCTTGGTGGCAGCATCCTTGGCGGTCTCCTCGATGACGATATCAACATCCATTTGTTCCATCGAAGGAAGATCTGAAGACCGGGGAAGGAAACAAGATGATACCAAGGTTGAAGTTCAAGAAGACAAAAATAAAGACAGACTGACAAGTACTCAGAGGCAAGTGGTTTACCTGTGTCGAGCTGTTGAGAGCTGGTTTCTCCTTTCCTGGCAACATTAGTTGCCGATGTAGGACTGCCAGTGCCCGTGCTTGCCGGCTCCTCTTCAACACGAATGGGCTCGCCAGTGGAAACTCTTGCCGGAGATTCATCTCTGGGCGGTGTGGTTGACGGAGGCGGCACGTCGGGGATGGCCTCCGATGGCTCTTCTTGTTACCGTTCTTCTCGTGCGAGCCCAGAGATGTCAGTAGCAAAGATAAACACCTCAACACCCGCCAGCAGAAAATGAGTAGTGGACTCACGTTGAGGGCTGAGTTGGGGGCTGCGTTGAGGACTGAGCTCTGGGCTGATGACGATGGGCTCCGGTGCACTTACGTGGCTTGCCGGGGGCTCGTCGCCCGTTGAAGTCTTTGCCCTCTTCACCATCCTTTGCGCCAATGTTTCTGTATCACTGTGGAGACAGGCCAAAGCAGAGACAGATGAGTTAAGAAAAATCCGAAACTCAGAAGTTAAGAGATGTGACAGGACCCTTACTCTTCTCTTTCCGGGCTAAAAGCGGAGATGTTGAAGTTGGCCTCCGTTACAGTACCCGTGCGAGGGGGTGGAGGAGGGGTCCTGGGTCGCTTGGATGTGATAGAAGCGGCGGGTTGATGTGACCCTGTTGCTCCGGCTGTTGGCGCTGTCGTATGAGATGCCCCCGCCGCTCTAGTTGTTGCCGCGGTCGTGCGTCTCGTACGTCGCTCGGGTAGTTGTTGAGCTTCTTGCCGCTGCGCAGCCTTGCCGGCCGCCTTCTTGCCGGGAACCTCACTGCTCGAGGAAGGTTGATGTGCTGGGACACCAGAGGCGGCTTTCTACAGCACGCGCTTCTTCTTCTCTGGAGCTGGGGGCTCCCCGTGTAGCTCCTCCTCGGTTGTGTCTTCCCCAGAAGAGCTCCCGGCAGCTGTGCCGCTCTGTTCCCCGGCAGTCTCACCCTGCCCGGCAAGGTTTTCCTCTGACATTACTTCTTCTTCTCTAGCTTCCCCTTCCATGAAGCCAGCGCTGCCGGCCTCCGCGGCAAGATTCGCCTCTTCCGCCCTGCTGGCGATATACGCCACTTCTTCGTCAGTAGTGGGACAGATCAGATTTGTCTCTTCCCGGATGGCTCTTTCCGACAGAATGTCAAAGAACCCCTGTGCTTGCTCTGCGGATGGCTCGACCCATGTTCCATCAAGGCCGTGAGCATTACACACTGGCATCATGGCGATGACTGAGGTCAGAGCGGAGTTGTTGCACAGAGGAATTACGCTCGCCGGCAACTTATATTTTCCACCGGGCCTGAACAGTTTGTGGCAGAGAGCTGTGTGCTGCATGACCGTCAAGTTGTTGTTCAAACCAGGATGCAGCCTCATGATATCTGCCGCATTCTGATACTCCTAGGCTGGTCTCCCTTTGGTATGCAGAGGGGCGATGCGGCGGTGAAGGAAATCAGCGCCAACCATTTCTATTGTGAGCCTGGCAACCCTGAGACGGTGGATCCTGGTAATTGCGATTGTGAGCTTCTCATCTTTGGGATCGAGAGCGCTCCAATCATTGCCGCGGACCACTTTCGTTTGTCGGGGCAAATAGAAAGGCTGGGGATCTTTCTCCTTAATCCAGCACCATTCGCCCCGCCATTCTTCCCACTTCGTACGGTAGAGCCCTTCTGGGTATATCTCTTTATTCCATGCCCTTGGAATCCAGGCGATAGAACCGGAAAGGGCGTCTCCTTTTTCGATTAGGGGAATGAAATAGTGGCGAAAGAGGGATGTGTTGGGGATTACTCCGGCAAAATTTTCACAGAGATGGGCGAAGACTGACATGCATGTCACGGCATTCGGCGTGAAATCCAAGAGACGGAAGCCGTATTTGTACATGATGTCGATGAAGAAATCAGAAAATGGGGGGTAGAGCCCGCAATAAAAGTAGGCGGCAAAGAAAGGGAATTTATCTGGGCCACCCTTGGAGGAAGCAGGATTCACGCGAGTAGCAGGGTGAGCCTTCGTCTCCCTCCCTCACATGCACAGATACCGATCCTTCAGGGCACTCGCGTCGAGCGTTGGGGCGAAGACGACGTGCTCCTTCCGCATCTTCACCAGCTCGCTCTCCTCCGGCTGCGCACCCGAATCGACGGCTTTCACCTCTTTGCCCTTGCTCACTTTGGGCGGCATGGTGACTGAGGAAGCAGGGGCCGAGGGCGATGAGAGAGTGGAGGCGGCGGATGGATGGGAGAGGCTCTACTTTGAGTTTGAGGAAGAAGGCGATGGCGGTTTCCAGATTGGAAAGAATGGGGGGTAAATGAACGGCGCCTCTGCAGATTCCTTTTTATGGGGAAGGCACGGAACTGCCTCCTTTCTAATCAGTGTGAATGCGCTTTCGTGAGCGCGCCGCTACAGCGGTCGTTCCGCGCACATATCCCGCGTCGTGCATTCAATACGCGCCAAGGGGAAGCGCGGTAAATGAGGTAATTGCAACAGCTAACTCTCGCCACGCGTGCCCGTGCACTGTTTGGGCCTAGCCCAACAATGCCTTGCACCCGTGAATGGCCTAGGCCCGAAGGCTCCTGTCGGTGTACTAAAGATTGGGTCCTTTAGTACCCCATACTTGTGCACGGTCAGTTGTAGCCATACCAGCGGCAAGGCCTGCCGGGGGACAGCTGGAAGCAAATGCAAGACTATCAAGAAGGCATTCAAACCAGTGACTAGAAGACAGAAGCCCAAAGGCCGGATCCCTGGCAAGATACTTGCCGGGATGGCTAGCGAAGACCCGGCAAGACTCCGCCACCCTGCCACTGCTCCAGCGTAGCGGCCAGCCTGTCATTTGGGTTTTGTCCTCCTGGATGCGTGTCATGGCACTAGTGGTGGACAGGCTTAAGCGGTGCTGATGGGACGGGCCCTTTTTCCGTCCCCAAGAAAGTAAGGGACACCTAAATGGAGCATTTAATGCGTTTGTCCTAAGACATCAGTGATAAGCATGTAAACACTGTAGCAACTTTACACCTCTTGTATGTATTGTACGCCATTGTTGGTGACCCCTTGGACGTATAAAAGGAGGCCCAAGGCATAGCTACAGGGGAGAGGACTCTCTGGCTCATTCTGCATGCGTAGCTGCTGCTCGAACATACTGTTCACCGCGAGCACTCCTGGAGCTTGGGCTTAATCACCCACAATAAACCAAAGCAGGAGTAGGGTATTATGCTTCTCGGCGGCCCGAACCTGGGTAAAAATCCCCTCGCGTTGATCGTTGGATCTGCTCTTTGTGCATACCTCTCTCCCTGCCGAACGGTAAAAGGGATCCACGCGATCCCATAGGTGTCGTACGCCGACATTGTTCATCAGGAAAGCTATCATCAATAGGTAGTGGGCCATCAAGAATATTTTCTAACCTAGACAAGTTATCAGCTACGGGGTTCTCAGCTCCTTTTCTATTAGTGATATGTAAATCAAATTCTTGCAGCAAAAGAACCCACCTAATGAGTCTAGGTTTGGCATATTTCTTTTCCATAAGATATTTTATAGCAGCATGATCAGTGTGAACAATTACTTTGGAATCAACAATGTAAGATCTGAATTTGTCACAAGCAAACACAACTGCTAAAAATTCTTTTTCAGTAGTAGCATAATTTCTTTGGGCACCGTCTAGAGTTTTGCTAGCATAATGAATGACATTCAATTTCTTATCAACTCTTTGTCCTAGAACAGCACCAATAGCATAATCACTAGCATCACACATAATTTCAAAAGGCAAGTTCCAATTAGGTGGTTGAACAATAGGTGCAGAAGTTAAGGGTTTCTTAAGTGTTTCAAAGGCTTCTACACAATCATCATCAAAAACAAATGGAACATCCTTTTGTAAAAGATTTGTAAGAGGCTTAGAAATTTTAGATAAGTCTTTAATAAACCTCCTATAGAAACCAGCATGACCAAGGAAACTACGGATACCTTTAATATCTTTAGGACATGGCATTTTCTCAATTGCATCAACTTTAGCTTTATCCACCTCAATACCTTGTTCAGAAATTTTATGCCCCAAGACAATACCTTCATTAACCATAAAGTGGCACTTCTCCCAATTCAAGACAAGATTAGTTTGCTCACATCTCTGCAAAACTCGATCAAGGTTGCTCAAGCAATCATAAAAAGAAGTTCCATAAACAAAAAAATCGTCCATGAAAACCTCAACAATCTTTTCACAAAAATCAGAGAATATAGCAGTCATACATGTTTGAAAGGTAGCAGGTGCATTGCATAAACCAAAAGGCATACGTCTATAAGCATAAGTTCCAAAAGGGCAAGTAAAAGTGGTTTTCTCTTGATCAGGTTGTGAAACAGGTATTTGAGAAAAACCAGAATATCCATCCAAAAAACAAAAGTGTGTGTGCTTAGATAATCTTTCCAACATTTGATCAATAAAAGGCAAAGGGTAATGATCTTTTCTAGTTGCTTTATTTAATTTTCTAAAATCAATTACCATTCTATAGCCAGTAACAATTCTTTGTGGAATAAGTTCATTTTTATCATTAGGAACAATAGTAATACCTCCCTTCTTAGGGACATAATGAATGGGACTTACCCATCTACTATCAGCTATGGGATAGATTATACCTGCTTCCAGAAGCTTTAATATTTCAGCTCTTACAACTTCTTTCATCCTAGGATTCAAACGTCGTTGATGATCAACAACGGGTTTAGCATCAGGTTCCATATTAATCTTGTGTTGACAGAGAGTGGGACTAATCTCCCTTAAGATCATCAAGAGTATATCCAATGGCAGCACGGTGCTTCTTCAGAATTTTCAATAATCTTTCTTCTTCATGTTCTGAAAGGTTAGCACTAATAATAACAGGATATACCTTTTTCTCATTGAGATAAGCATATTTCAAAGTGTCAGGCAATTGTTTTAATTCAAACACAGGTTCACCTTTAGGTGGAGGAGGACCTCCTAGAGTTTCAATAGGCAAATTGTGTTTGAGCAGAGGTCGTTGTTCAAAGAAATTTTTATCTATTTCATTTCTTTCATGCGTATGCATATCATTTTCATGGTCTAGCAAATATTGTTCTAGTGGATCAGTAGGGGGCGCGGCAATAGAAGCAGGACCAGTTATTTCATCCTAACTAGGTAATTCTTTCTTATGAGGTTGTCCACTAAACTTGGAAAAATTAAACTCATGAGACTCATCACCAAAGCTAACACCGACAGTTTGTTTTTCACAGTCTATTTTAGCATTAACGGTGTTCAAGAAAGGTCTACCAAAGATAATGGGACAAAAGTCATCTTGTGGGGAACCAAGAACTAGAAAATCAGTAAGGTATTTTATTTTCCCACACAAGACTTCAACATCTCTAACAATCCCAAGTGGTGTGATGGTGTTTCTATTAGCAAGTTTAAAAGTAACATCTATGTCTTCTATTTTAGCGGGTGCTATGTCATTCATAATTTCTTGGTATAAGGTAAAAGGAATAGCACTCACGCTAGCACCTAAGTCACATAAACCATGATAACAATGATCTCCTATTTTAACTAAGACAATAGGCATGCCAACAACAGGTCTATGTTTATCTTTTTCATCCAGTATGGCAATTCTAGCAGCATCATCGCAGAAGTAAATAACATGCCCATCAATATTTTCTACCAAGAGATCTTTAACCATATCAACACTAGGTTCTACTTTAATTTGTTCAGCAGGTTTAGGTGCTCTAATATTACTTTTGCGAACCACAGTTGAAACCTTAGCATGTTCCTTTATCCTAACAGGGAAAGGTGGTTTTTCAATATAAGCAGTAGGCACAACTGGATCAACATTGTAAATAATAGTTTCATCTTTAACTATGACCGGTTCTTTGATTTCTTCCTTAATAGGGGGATGATATTTGAACCATTTCTCCTTAGGGAGATCAACATGAGTAGAAAAAGGTTCACAAAAAGAGGCTACTATCTCAGAGTCAAGTCCATATTTAGTGCTAAACTTGTGAAAAGCATCGGTGTTCATAAAAGATTTAACACAATCAAATTCAAGCTTAATACCTGACTCTTTACCTTCATTGAGTTCCCAATCTTTCAAAGTTGCATTTAATTCTTTCTAAAAGATCCCACCTGAATTCAATAGTTTTCTTCATAAAAGAACCAGTACAAGAAGTATCAAGCATGGATCGATCATCATGAGAAAGCCGGGCATAAAAATTCTGAATAATAATTTCTCTAGAGAGCTCACGATTGGGGCATGAATATAACATTGACTTAAGCCTCCCCCAAGCTAGAGCGATACTTTCTCCTTCACGAGGCCAAAAATTATATATATAATTCCGATCACGATGAACTAGATGCATAGGATATTTTTTTTGGTGAAATTCCAATTTCAATCGATTCCAGTTCCAAGATCCAATATAATCGCATAGCCTATACCATGTCAATGCTTTTCCCTTCAAAGATAAAGGGGAAACATACTTCTTAGCTTCATCTCCGGATAAACTTGCAAGCTTAAATAATCCACAAATTTCATCCACATATATCAAGTGCATATCAGGATGTTCAGTTCCATCTCCTGCATAAGCATTAGCTAGCAGTTGTTCTATCATACCCAAAGGAATTTCATAACCAATATTTTCAGTAGGTGTAGTAGGTTGAGGGGAAACTAATTGTGCTTCCGTTCGAGGTGAAGATACCCTGGACAAACCCCTCAAAGGATGGTTCTCCATAGTAACAAGTGACAATAAATTTTAGCACGTAGAAATATTTTTCCTTACCAATTTCCACTTACCAAGAGCGCTTCACTCCCCGGCAAAGCACCAGAAAAGAGTCTTGATGACCCACAAGTATAGGGGATCAATCGTAGTCCTTACGTAAAGTAAGAGTGTCGAACCCAACGAGGAGCAGAAGGAAATGACAAGTGGTTTTTAGCAAGGTATTTTCTGCAAGCACTGAAATAGTCGGTAACAAGTAGTTTTATAGCAAGATAATTTGTAACGAGCAAGTAACGGTAACGGTAAATAAAGTGCAGCAAGGTAGCCTAATCTTCTTGTGGTAAAGGATAGTCCAAAACAGTCTCTTATGATAAGCAAAGCGTTCTTGAGGGTACACGGGAATTTCACCATGTCACTTTCATCATGTTGGTTTGATTCGTGTTCGCTACTTTGATAATTTGATATGTGGGTGGACCGGTGCTTAGGTGTTGTTCTTAATTGAACAAACCTCCTACTTATGATTAACCCCCTCGCAAGCATCAGCAACTACGAGAAAAGTATTAAGATAAAATCTAACCATAGCATTAAACTTTTGGATCCAAATCGGTCCCTTACAAAGTAGCACATAAAGTAGGGTTTAAGATTCTGTCACTCTAGCAACCCATCATCTAATAACTACTCCACAATGCATTCCCTTAGGACCAAATATGGTGAAGTGCCATGTAGTCGATGTTCACATGAAACCAATAAGGGAATCACAACATACATATCATCAAAATATCGAACACATATCAAGTTCACATGATTACTTGCAACATGACTTCTCCCGTGACCTCAAGAACAAAAGTAACTACTCACAAATGATAATCATGCTCAAGATCAGAGGGGTATTAAATAGCATAATGGATCTGAACATATAATCTTCCACCAAATAAACCATATAGTAATCAACTACAAGATGTAATCAACACTACTAGTCACCCACAGGTACCAATCTGAGGTTCCGGTATAAAGATTGAACACAAGAGATGAACTAGGGTTTGAGAGGATATGGTGCTGTTGAAGATGTTGATGGAGATTGCCCTCCTAAAGATGAGAGGGTTGTTGGTGATGACGATGGCGATGATTTCCCCCTCCGGGAGGGAAGTTCCCCCGGTGGAATCGCTCCGCCGGAGGGCAAAAGTGCTCCTGCCCAAGTTCCACCTCGAGACGGCGGCGCTTCATCCCGAAAGTCCCCTCCTGATTTTTTTCTTTGTCAAAATGACCTATATACCAGAAGATGGGCATCAGAGGTGGGCTGGGCTGAGCACAACCCACCAGGGCGTGCCTGGGGGGGCTGGCGCGCCCTGGTGTCTTGTGCTCACCAGGTGGCCTCCCTCTGGTAGTTATTTGCTCCAATATTTTTTTATATATTCCAAAACAATTCTCCGTAAATTTTCAGCTCATTTGGAGATGTGCAGAATAGGTAACTCTGACGTAGCTTTTTCAGGTCCAGAATTCCAGGTGCCGGCATTCCCCCTCTTTGTGTAAACCTTGCATATTATGAGAGAAAAGGCATTAGAATTACTCCAAAAAGCATTATTATGCATAAAAACATTATCAATAACAGTAGGAAAACATGATGCAAAATGGACGTATCAGAATTTCACAACTATAATGCAAACTACATCATTGTGCTCCCATAATTAATTTTGCACTAGTTATTAAACTTAAGTAATACATAATTGTGCTCCCACTCAAATCAATATCTCTCATAATTGATAGTGAGTAATTCAAGATCCAAGTCTAGTTCTCAGCCATTGATGTGGGCATCACTGATGATGAGAATTTTTGACCAGTGGGCAAACTTTTGCCGATCATATCTCCATATGACTCTTGTTCATCTTTCAATGCTTTGTGCTCAAAGCTTAGAACGATTCTGCTAGAACTTCAAGACAACCAAGTGTTATCTGCATACATGGTCTGATGTCGATTGAACTACGTCGGTATTTCCCCAAAGAGGAAGGGATGATGCAGTACAGCTACGGTAGGTATTTCCCTCAGTTATGAAACCAAGGTATCAATCCAGTAGGAGAACCAAGCAACACTATGTAAACGGTACATGGACACAAAGAACAAATACTTGGAACCCGACGCTTATGAGGGGTTGTCAATCCCTCTACGGGTAACGGCGCCAGAAATTGTCAAGTAGACTGGATAAAATTGGTGTAGATTGGATAAATAGATCTCGATAAAATGCGAAATAAAATAAGTAACAAAAAAGTGCAGCAAGGTATTTTTGGGTTTTTGGAATAATAGATCTGAAAATAAAATTGAATAAAAATAGATCTCAAAGCAAATATGATAAAGAATAGACCCGGGGGCCGTAGATTTCACTAGTGGCTTCTCTCGAGAAAATAGCACACGGTGGGTAAACAAATTATTGTTGGGCAATTGATAGAAGATCGAATAATTATGACGATATCCAAGGAAATGATCAATATATAGGCATCACGTCCAAGATTAGTAGACCGACTCCTGCCTGCATCTACTACTATTACTCCACACATCGACCGTTATCCAGCATGCATCTAGTGTATTAAGTTCATGGAGAAATGGAGTAATGCAATAAGAACGATGACATGATGTGGACGAGATCTATTCATGTAGGAATAGCCCCCATCTTGTTATCCTTAATAGCAACGATACATGCGTGTCTTGCTGCCCCTTCTGTCACTAGGAAAGAACACCGCAAGATCGAACATCACAAAGCACCTCTTCCCATGGCAAGAAAAATCGATCTAGTTGGCCTAACTAAACCAAAGATTCGAAGAAGAAATACGAGGCTATAAATAATCATGCATATAAGAGATCAAATAAAAATCAAATAATATTCATGGATATAGATCTGATCATAAACTCAAAGTCATCGGATCCCAACAAACACACCGCAAAAAAGAGTTACATCAAATAGATCTCCAACAGACCATTGTATTGAGAATCAAAAGAGAGAGAGAGAGAGAGAGAGAGAGGAAGCCATCTAGCTACTGCCTACGGACCCGTAGGTCTATGATGAACTACTCACGCATTATCGGAGAGGCACCAATGAGGATGATGAACCCCTCCGTGATGGTGTCTAGATTGGATCTCGTGGTTCTGGAACTTGCGGCGGCTGGAATTGTGTTTCGTCGACTCCCGTAGGGTTTCTGGAATATTTGGGGATTTATAGGGCGAAGAGGCGGTGCGGGAGGACACCGAGGGGGGCACAACCCCCCTGGGCGCGCCCTGGTGGGTTGTGCCCACCTCGGGCCTCCCCTCTGGTACTTCTTTGGCCCATGTGGTGTCTTCTGGTCCAAAAAAATCTCCAAAAATTTCGTTGCGTTTGAACTCCGTTTGGTACTGATATTCTGCGAAGTAAAAAACAAGCAAAAAACAGCAACTGGCACTAGGCACTATGTCAATAGGTTAGTCCCAAAAAATGATATAAAGTTGCTATAAAATGATTGTAAAATATCCAAGAATGATAATATAACAGCATGGAACAAGAAAAAATTATATATACGTTGGAGACGTATCAGCATCCCCAAGCTTAATTCCTACTCGTCCTCGAGTAGGTAAATGATAAAAACAGAATTTTTGATGTGGAATGCTGCCTAACATGTTCATCACATATTCTTTTCTTTTGTAGCATGAACATTTGGACTTTTATATGGTTCAAAGCAATAGTCTAGTTTTGACATGAAGATTTCAATACTCAAGCATATCAACAAGCAACCATGTCTTTCAAAATATCAACACTAAAGAAAGTTATCCCTATCTCATCATGCTCAATCATTGATCCATTCATGAAACACACTCGCATATTAGCTACATCCAATGCTCAAGTACGATCATAGTGCCCCTTAGTTGGTGCTTTATAAGAGAAGATGAAGACTCAAATAAAAATAAAAATTGCATAAAGTAAATAGATAGGCCCTTCGCAGAGGGAAGTAGGGATTTGTAGAGGTGCCCGAGCTCAAAGCTTAAATTGAGAGATATTTTTTTGAGAGGCATACTTTTCCCGTCAATGAAAACGACCGAGTAATTCCCAAAACTTTCCATGCTAGATATATCATAGGTGGTTCCCAAACAGAAAATAAAGTTTGTTCCTTTTTTCACCATACTTTCACATTCCACGGCTGGCCGTATCCACGGGTACCGTCCATACCAACATTTTCCAAGGAATTTATTATTTAACAACATAAAGTAAATTTCTTTTTCATTTTGGGATTGGGCATCCCTATTACCGCCGTACTCTCATGCAATGACAAGTGAATAAACACTCATCTTGAGAATAACACATCTAGCATGGAAAATATTGGCCACCCCCTGCCGCTTCATGAGCGGTACGGGCACACAAAAAGGAAATTCATTTTGAAAATTAGAGATGGCACATACAAATTTGCTTGGAACGGCATGGAAATACCGCATGTAGGTAGGTATGGTGGACTCATATGGCAAAACTGGGTTTAAAGATTTTGGATGCACTAGTATTTCTACTTAGTACAAGTGGAGGCTAGCAAAAAGATTGAGAAGCAACCAACCAAGAAACGAAAAATCAGATAAGCGAGCATTAAGCATAACTAACACCGAATAATGCACCACAAGTAGGATGTAATTTCATTGCATAACTATTGACTTTCGTGCTTGCATAGGGAATCACAAACCTGAACACCAATATTCTTACAAAAGCATAATTACTCACCAACATGACTCACATATCACTATCATCATATCTCAAAACTATTACAAAGAATCAAGTTAATTTTGTTCAATGATCTTCATGAAAGTTTGTATTATATCCCTCTTGAATATCTATCACTTTGGGACTAATTTCATATATTGCAATTGCTTTTGACAAGCTCAAACAAATCTAAGTGAAGAACATGAGCATAAAATTTTTCGTCTCTCAAAATAATATAAGTGAAGTATGAGAGAATTTCTTCAAAAAAATTCTAACTCTCAAATAAATCTAAGTGAAGCATGAGAGCATTTCTTCAAAAATATTAAAGCACATCATGCTCAAAAAGATATAAGTGAAGCACTAGAGCAATTTCATAGCTCAAAAAAATTTAAGTGAAGCATAAAGAGCAATTCTAACAAATCATAGCATAATTTTGGCTCTCTCAAATAGGTGTGTCCAGCAAGGATACTTGTGACAAACAAAAAAGCAAATCAAGAAAAGACTCATATAATACAAGACGCTCCAAGCAAAACTCATGATATGTGACGAATAAAAGTATAGCTCCAAGTAAAATATCGATGGTCGTTAGAAGAAAGAGGGGATGCCTTCCGGGGCATCCCCAAGCTTAGTTGTTTGGTTCTCCTTGAATATTAACTTGGGGTGCCATGGGGCATCCCCAAGCTTAGGATCTTTTCACTCCTTATTCCTTCATCCACCGCGATCTCACCCAAAACTTGAAAACTTCAATCACACAAAACTTAACAAAACCTTCGTGAGATCCGTTAGTATAAGAAAACCAATCTTTACTTTAAGTACTATTGAAAACCCATTCAAATTTAGTTAGTGCATTATATCTACTGTATTCTAACCTTTCCATGGCTTATACCCCCCGATACAATCCATAGATTCATCAAAATAAGCACACAATGAAAAGAAAACAGAATTTGTCAAAAACAGAACAGTCTGTAAGGATGTGAATTGTTACCATACTTATTTAACTCCAAAAATTATGAAATATAAGGAAAACAGAGAAAATTTGTATATCAATATTTTCTAAAAAATTCAGAATTTTTAATCTCTTCTGTGAATTTTAAAAATTCTGCTACTTGACGCAAAAGTTTCTGTTTTTCAACAGGATCGAATCAACTATCACCAAAGCTATCCCAAAGGCTTTACTTGGCGCAAACACTAATTAAAACGTAAAAACACAATCATAACATACGAATAATTTTGCAAACACTCAATAACAGAAATAAAAAGGAAAAAAATAAATTTTATTCATTGGGTTGCCTCCCAACAAGCGCTGTCGTTTTATGCCCCTAGCTAGGCATAATAATTTTAATGATGCTCACATGGAAGATAAGAATTGAAGCACAAAGAGAGCATCATCTAGCATATGATAAACACATTTAAGTCTAACATACTTCCTATGCATAGGAATTTTATAAGCAAACAAATTATCATGACAAGAAATATCTAACATATGCAAAGGAAAGGAATAAAACATTGACAATATCAACATAACGAGAGGAAATTTAATAACATGAAAATTTCTACAACCATATTTCCCTCTCTCATAATAATTACATGTGGGATCATATTCAAATTCAACAATATAACTATCACATAAAATATTATCTTCATGATCCACATGCATGCAAAGTTGACACTCTTCCAAAATAGTGGGATTATCATCAAATAACGTCATGACCTCTCCAAGCCCACTTTTATCAAAAATTTCATAAGATTGATCATTCTCCAAAGTAGTGGGATCATTATTACCTAGAGTTGACACTCTTCCAAACCCACTTTCAATATTATTGCAAACACTATTATCAATATCATATTCATCATGAGGCTTAAATAAATTTTCAAGATCATAAGAAGAATCACCCCAACCATTTGTACTCATGTGGACATGACGCACTTCGGAATGCTACGTGTTATAGACGGTTGCAACACTGGTAAGAGCACCTTTTATCTTGATATTTATTGTGAGAGATCACCCTAATAATTGACTACTGTGCAATCAGAGGGTGCAAACAATAAAGGGATAAACATCTCATGCAATTCATAAAAGCATGACATGGTATAGCCCTGGGCGCCGGGAGTACTCCATGATCATCTTCAATCTTAGTTGAAGCAACATGACGCCCAATATTTCATTGCCGTGGCAACCATTTCAAAAACGTCACTGTGGTGGCAATCTCAGAAAACATTGCCATGGCAACCGTTTCAAAAACCTTGTCGTGGCACCAAAATATGAAATTCCACCGTGGCACGAAATTATAGCTCCTCATCCCGCGCCTAGGTACACCTTCTCCTTGACAGGGTTTTCCGTGTACGTCTTGCCACCATCACCTGTAACCTATCTCTATGATATTTACATTAAGGTGGCAATCTCGTGGCTCCAGCCATCATGTCGTGACTCGCAGGCCACTTAACATTACAACATATAACCATCTCATACATAAACTTATTATCATGACGAAGGCTATACCACATCATATGCAAACCCTGCAAAACCAAGTTAGACATCCTCTAATCAGTTTGGCAAATTTTAATTACGTGGCTTCTAGGGTTTACGGATAAACCTAGCTACCTACATGCACATCATAAAGTGACAATCCTTGTTGCTAGATTAACTTTCGGGGTGTGTGAAAGAAGAGAATTAATTAAAAATTTCATCCTCCCCACACTAAACTTCGTCTAATACGCGTGACCCCCTAGAAGATCATCCATCTTCATCGCCCAAGGAACTGTTAGCAGATCATCGACAGTCAGACCCTTGTACAAAGCGACACCATGCCGTCAATGAACTGAACCGAAGCAACACTCGAGGGAAGCATAGCAAGAACATCACTATCACATCCACATGTGATCTTGATTGCAAACTGCATCTACTCATAGAACCGCTCATGATGCCACTGTTGGGAAACGTAGTAGAAAACAAAAAATTTCTCCCTACGATCACCCAGGAACAATATGAAGATGCATAATGGGTTGTAATCAACGATAGTTACTAACTCCGGGAGTGTAGCGAAAGTAGACGAGTCGGTGTAGATCGTACTTGAAGTCCCTCGAACATCGGCGACGATCCTACAAACCACCCATGAATGATCCCTCGAACGGACGACCGAAAGCATGGCCTCTCTACTTGGTTGCAAGCGTACGGTATTCACGATCCAGCAGCGCTTCGCCGTCCAGGGCTAATCGTTGTTGGAGAATTAGAGGGAGGAGATTAGAACCACACAGGGCTTCTAATTATGAGGATTAGAGGTGGCTAGGGCTTGCTCTAATTAGTCAACTAGGACCAACTAGAACATGCACTAGATCAACTAGAGGAGGCTCCCAAACTTGTGTTACAAAAGGGTGGAAATCCTCTACTATATGTTGGGAGGGGAGGAGGGGGCGCCACACAAGGGGGGAAAGTCTCCCCTTTGTGGCCGGCCAAGGGGAGGGGAAACTCCCTCCAATTCAGCCTCCATCTCCCCTTTCCATGGGGAGAAGGGGGCGCCACCCCTATTGGGCCTTTATGGCCCAAGTGGTCTTCCACCACTTGGCCTTATTAGGCCCGTTGATATTAAATTAAATATATATTTGTTCTAAAAAAATTCAGATCATTTATATATATAATTTAACATCCCTGGAAACATTTTCCACCTATATATATTAATCGGTAATACCCGGTATTACCCGATATTCACCGAAAACCTTCCGGTGATCCCGAAACGCTTCCGAAACCTCTCGGAACTATTCCGGATATTAATGAAACAATTCCACAAATATATTCTTATTACTCCCGTCCTACAAACACTCAACAGACCATGATTACCTTAAGCTTGTGATCCCGTAGGTTCGGTAACCATAAACATGAATGAAACCCCTTCGTTCAATGACCGATAGCGGAACCGTGGACATCCATATCGGTCCCTATGATTACACGAATGATATTCGAGTGAACCTTTGGTTATTATGTGATGTTCCCTTTGCTTCGCGATACTTTACAAAACCTGGTGTGCATCGGTATCCTCTTGAGTCATCACCATGCTTACTATACCGTTGTTCCCGTTACCGGTTTTGTTCTTCTTTCTCGTTGATGTGTTCCGGCATCCCCGTTACGTAGTCACCTATGTTTGGCCAGACGATGATGGATGCCATCACACTGAGAGGGCCCTAAGAATCTCTCTCCATCGTCGGAGGAGCAAATCCCAATCTCGAGTTGTCCGGCCACTTGTCAAACTTTCCGGTGAGCCTGAAAGTTGTCGTAATGATCACCTTGTTACAGATGATGTTTGAGCAACCCCAAAGCCCACCGTCTGGTATGAAGTGACCAAGGCATTCTCATGGTCTAAGGAAATAAAACAGATGCTAACACTCCATGTTATAATAGATGGTTTCAGACGATATGATCACATAGTATAACAGACAAGCATTGGGTCGATTCAATATGACCGTTCTTTTAACGTCATACCCTCAAGTTGTTTTAGGACTATCGTTACACTTAACGATATCCTAAGATCCGTAAAACGTGATCACCAAAAACACTTGATTCGGTCTTAGAGGCGAGACCGGGAACCTATTTTATTCCGTTTATCATTCCACACATGCATATGAGTTTTCCACTGAATCGCATACTTCAGGATCATACCATTTATAGCATGGAATATAAACTCTTAACTATGAATACGGAAATATAATAATACAATATTATTGCCTCTAGGGCATATTTCCAACATAGGGGTGGTCATCTCATGATGGTACTTCACAACTTTCTTCCACAAATAAAATTTTGGATTTTCCGAATGACTCTGGAACCCATTACGAGACACCCCCCCCCAATTTTTTATTCCATATATAGATTCACACTTTTCAAAATCATGTTGTACCTTTTCAAAACTCTCCGAAACTCTTTGGATGCTCATTTACTCATTTCTTTGGTGATCATGACTAATACTCATCAAGTGTGTGAACCTACAAGTTCGAAAATAAGCGGACAAGACCCGGAACACCTTCCAGTCAATAGTTAACAGCGGGATTTGGACACCCTTATTAACTCCCGCATATTCGCGATGATCTCAAGCGAACCTTTATTTACGAATACCATTCCCTTTGTTTCATGATATGTTTACAAAACCCGAGGTGAGATTATCGGTATCCTCGTGATCAACTCCTTGATCACTATACCTGTTATACTCGTTACTGGTTTTGTTCTTTTTACTCGTGTCGTGTTCCAGTACCCATGATCATAATCACAAGTGTCTGGCCAGATGATAATGATATCGTAACATCAAGTGGGACCGAAGAGTATCTCTCTATTGTGAGAGGAGCAAATCCCAGTCTTAAACTATCGATACCGAGACATATATGTTTCTGGTATACCCGTAAGTCACCTTTATTCACATCCAGTTA
This sequence comes from Thinopyrum elongatum, assembly GCA_011799875.1. Lineage (NCBI taxonomy): Eukaryota > Viridiplantae > Streptophyta > Magnoliopsida > Poales > Poaceae > Thinopyrum > Thinopyrum elongatum. The sequence goes on along the minus strand of CM022301.1, from coordinate 511,553,895 downwards.
TGGAGTATCATTCGGTAACCCCAAAGTAACCATTTAGTATGTTAGTATATGATATTCTCATGATATAAGGAATGAAGTAATCATGAGCAAGTTATATGAAAATACTGACAACATAACAATGATATCATCTCTCAGTAATTCATAAGTTGGGTGTATCAAACACCATTGTTCGAGTAATAATGTGTGCACCCACCATCTCAATGCATGCACCCATATGTTGTCCTCGGCGCTTGCCTCATCCTGATTCCATGGAAAGGCTGATTCGAGAGTTACTAGCGAGCCAGGCTCTGGGATACTTTAAGTTTTGAGCGTGTATGTGCCATCACCTCGTGTGAGCAACCTAACTGGCTTTTCTTACATCCACTCGCCCTGTTTGGAGGGGCTAAAGGATACCAAACACATCTTATCAACCATAGCTAGTGATACATCTCCAATGTATCTATAATTTTTTATTGTTCCACGCTATTAAAGTATCATTCTTGGATGTTTTATACTCATTTACTAGCAACTTTATATCATTTTTTGGGACTAACCTATTGACATAGTCCCCAGTGTCGGTTGTTGTTGTTTGCTTGTTTTTTACTTCACAGAAAGTCAATACCAAATGAAATCCAAATGCCATGAAACTTTTTGGAGATTTTTTTCTAGACAGAAGACATCCAGGGAGCCAAAGAAGTGCATGAGAGGAGGCCCGTGGGGCCCACTAGGCACCAGGGCGGGCCAGAGGCCCCTGACGCGCCCTGGTGGGTAGTGTAGCCCACGGGAGGCTTCTCCACTGACTATCAGCTCTATAAATACTCTAAAATCCCCAAAACCTTAAGGGAGTCGAGAGAAAATAGTTTCCACCGCTGCAAGTTCCAGAACCACGAGATCCAATCTAGAGGCCTTTTCCGGCACTCTGCCGGAGGGGTCAACGATCACGGAGGGGTTCTTCATCATCACCCTTGCCCCTCCGATGATGCGTGAGTCACCACAGACCTACGGGTCCGTAGTTAGTAGCTAGATGGCTTCTTCTCTCTTTTTGATCTTCAATACAATGTTCTCCTCGATGTTCTTGGAGATCTATTTGATGTATTGACTTTTTGCGGTGTGTTTGTTGGGATATGATGAATTGTGAGTTTATGATCAGTTCTATCTGTGAATATTATTTGAGTCTTCTCTGAACTCTTTTATGCATGATCTTTATAGCCTCGTATTTCTTCTCCGAAACTTTGGTTTGGTTTGGCCAAGTAGATTGATTTTTCTTGCCATGGGAGGAGGTGCTTTGTGATGGGTTCGATCTTGTGGTGCTCAATCTCAGTGACAGAAGGAGACATGACACGCATGTATCGTTGCCATTAAGGATAAAAATATGGGGTCTATTCCTACATGAATAGATCTTGTCTACATCATGTCATCATTCTTATTGCATTACTCCGTTTTTCCATGAACTTAATACACTAGATGCATGCTGGATAGCAGTCGATGTGTGGAGTAATAGTAGTAGATGCAGGCAAGAGTCGGTCTACTAATCTTAGATGTGATGCCTATATACATGATCATTGCCTTGGATATCGTCATGATTATTCACTTTTCTATCAATTGCCCAGTAGTAATTTGTTTACCCACCGTATGCTATTTTCTCAAGCGAAGCCTCTAGTGAAATCTACGGCCCCCAGGTCTATTTCCTATCATATTATTTTCAGATCTATTAATCCAAAAATACCTTGCTGCACTTTTTGTGTGTGTTTTTGCTAGATCTATTTATCCAATCTCATACAATTTAATCTATCTCAATACCGAGGAGGGATTGACAACCCCTCTTACGCATTGGGTTGCAAGTTTTTGTGGTTTGTGTGTAGGTGTTGTTTACATAGTGTTGCTTGGTTCTCCTACTGGATTGATAACCTTGGTTTCATAACTAAGGGAAATACTTACCGTTGATGTGCTGCATCATCCTCTCTTCTTCGGGGAAATACCAACGCGGATACAAGCAATCAGGAAGAATTTTTGGCGCCGTTGCCGGGGAGGATCAAGTCAAGATAGTCTCCCGTCAACTTGCCAATTTCTGGCGCCGTTGTCGGGGAGACATCATCAACATCTATCAGGTTCCCACGCACAAACTCTCATCTCCTTGCAATTAATGTATTTGCCATTTGCCTCTCATTTTCATCTCCCCCACTTCTAAAACATTTTCAGAAAATCACAAAAATATTTGCCTTTTTATTTGCCCTTTTTTCGTTTGCCTTTTTCTTCTTCGATCTTTTGTTTGCGTGTGATCTTGTTTGCGTAGTCACGATGTCTCAAGAAAATACCAAGTTGTGTGATTTTCCCAACACTAATAATAATGATTATATTAGTACTCCGATTGCTCCTCCCGCCACTAGTGCGGAGTCTTATAATATTAATGCCGCTTTGTTGAATCTTGTTATGAAAGAGCAATTTTCCGGTAATACTAATGAGGATGCCGCATCCCATCTAAACACTTTCGTAGAATTGTGTGATATGCAAAAGAAAAAAGATTTGACAATGATATTGTGAAATTAAAGTTATTTCCTTTCTCTTTGCGGGATCGTGCAAAAATTTGGTTTTCATCTTTGCCTCGTAATAGTATTGATTCGTGGGATAAGTGCAAGGATGATTTTATTACTAAGTATTTTCGCTCGCGAAAATTATTTCCCTTAGAAATCAAACCATGAATTTTAAGCAACTTGAGCATGAACATGTTGCACAATTTTGGGAAAGAATGAAATTAATGCTAAGAAATTGTCCTACTCATGGTTTAAATTTATGGATGATTATACAAAAAATTTATGCGGGATTGAATTTTGTTTCTAGAAATCTTTTAGATTCCGCCACGGGTGGTACTTTTATGGAAATTACTTTGGGTGAAGCTACTAAATTGCTTGATAATATCATGGCAAATTATTCACAATGGCATACCGAAAGAGCACCTACTAGTAAAAAAGTTAATTCGGTTGAAGAAATTAGTACTTTGAGTGAAAAAGTTGATGCTCTTATGAAGTTGGTTGCTAGTAAAAATGCTCCTATTAATCTTAATGATGTGCCTTTGTCTACTTTTATTGAGCAAAATAGTGATCCCGTAGATGTGAATTTTGTCTCGCGAAACAATTTTAATAACAATGCTTATAGAGGTAATTTTAATCCTAGGCCTTTTCCTGGAAATTCCTCTAATAATTATGGCAATTCCTATGGTAATTCTTCTTATAATAATAATCGGACGCCCTCTGATCTTGAGAGTAATATTAAAGAATTTATCAATGCGCAAAAAGTTTTCAACACTACGATAGAAGAAAAATTGAATAAGATTGATGATATGTCTAGAAGCATTGATAAAATTACGCATGATGTAGAAAATCTCAAGATTAATTTTTTTCCACCCAAGGTTGATATGAATGATTCAATTAAAGCTTTATATGCTTCCATGGATGAAAGTAAGAAAAGAACCGCTATGCTTAGAGCTAAAAGAGAATTTTTAGAAAGAGCGTTTTCGTCCCATTGCTTTCACCATAATGATGAAGATCTTAAAATGATTGGTGTTTCTTCTATTGAGTCCTTGTTTGGTAATATTAAAATTGATGATAAGAGGACTGAAGAAGAGTCAACTTTAGCTACTTGTGGTGCATTATTTGGTGTTAGCTATGTTAAATACTCGTTCATGATCATTTTTGTTTTTTGGTTGGTTGCTTCTCAATCTATTTGCTAGCCTTCCCTTGTACTAAGTCGGAATACTACTTGTGCATCCAAACTCCTTATACCCAGTTGTGCCACATGAGTCCACCATACCTACCTATATGCGGTATTTCCATGCCGTTCCAAGTAAATTTGTATGTGCCAACTCTAATTTTCAAAATGAATTTCCTTTTTGTGTGCCCGTACCGCTCATGAAGCGGCAGGGGGTGGCCAATATTTTTCCATGCTAGATGTGTTATTCTCAAGATGAGTGTTTATTCACTTGTCATTGCATGAGAGTGCGGCCGGTAATAGGGATTCCCAGTCCCGAATTGAAAAAGAAATTTACTTTATGTTATCAATAATAAATTCCTTGGAAAGTGTTGGCATGGAAGGCACCCGTGGATACGGCTAGCCATGGATTGTGAAAGAATGATGGAAAAAAGGAATAAATTTTATTTTATGTTTGGGAACCGCCTATGATGTATCTAGCATGGAAAGTATTGGGAATTCTCGGTCGTTTTCGTTGACAGGAAAAGCATGCCTCTCAAAACAATTTTATCTCTCAATTCAAGCTTTGAGCTCTGGCACCTCTACAAATCTCTGCTTCTCTCTGCGAAGGGTGTATCTATTTACTTTTATGCAATTTTATTTTTATTGAGTCTCCATCTTCTCTTATAAAGCACCAACTAGGGAGCACTATTATCATGCTTGAGCATTGGATGTAGCTAATATTTGAGTGTGTTTCGTGAATGGATCAATGATTGAGCATAATGGGCTAGGGATAGCTTTCTTTAGTGTTGATATTATGAAAGACATGGTTGCTTGTTGATATGCTTAAGTATTGAGGTCTTCATGTCAAATTATAGACTATTGATTTGAATCATCTAAAGTCCAAATGTCCATGCTACAAAAGAAAATAATATGTGATAAATATGATGGGTAGCATTCCACATCAAAAATTCTGTTTTTATCATTTACCTACTCGAGGACGAGCAGGAATTAAGCTTGGTGATGTCGATACGTCGCCAACGTATCTATAATTTTTTATTGTTCCATGCTATTAAAGTATCATTCTTGGATGTTTTATACTCATTTACTAGCAACTTTATATCATTTTTTGGGACTAACCTATTGACATAGTGCCCAGTGCCAGTTGCTGTTTTTGCTTGTTTTTTACTTCGCAGAAAATCAATACCAAACGAAGTCCAAATGCCACGAAACTTTTTGGAGATATTTTTCTGGACATAAGACACCCAGGGAGCCAAAGAAGTGCACGGGAGGAGGCATGTGGGGCCCACTAGGCACTAGGGCGCGCTAGAGGCCCCTGGTGTGCCCTGGTGGGTAGTGGAGCCCACAGGAGGCTTCTCCACCGACTATCACCTCTATAGATACTCTAAAATCCCAAAACCCCTAAGGGAGTCGAGAGAAAATAGTTTCCGCCGCCGCAAGTTCTAGAAACACAAGATCCAATCTAGAGACCTTCTCCGGCACTCTGCTGGAGGGGTCAATGATCACGGAGGCGTTCTTCATCATCACCCTTTCCCCTCCGATGATGCGTGAGTAGTTCACCACAGACCTATGGGTCCGTAGGCAGTAGCTAGATGGCTTCTTCTCTCTTTTTGATCTTCAGTACCATGTTCTCCTCGATGTTCTTGGAGATCTATTTGATGTAATGACTTTTTGCGGTGTGTTTGTTGGGATCCGATGAATTGTGAGTTTATGATCAGTTCTATCTATGAATATTATTTGAGTCTTCTCTGAACTCTTTGATACGTCCATTTTGCATCATACTTTTATGTTGATATTTATTGCATTATGGGTTGTTATTTCACATTATGGTACAATACTTATGCCTTTTCTCTCTTATTTTACAAGATTTACATGAAGAGGGAGAATGTCGGCAGCTGGAATTCTGGACCGGAAAGGAGCAAATCTGAAATATCTATTCTGCACAACTCCAAATGTCCTGAAACTTTACGGAGAGTTATTTTGGAATATATAAAAAATATTGGGCGAAGAAACAACATCAGGGGACCCACCACGTGGCCACAAGCCTGGGGGGCGCACCCTACCCCCAAGGGCAGGAGCAATCTAGGGCTCCGGCAGAGCGATTCTGTCGGGGAAACTTTCCTCCGGGAGGGGGAAATTGAAGCTATCGTCATCACCAATGATCCTCTCATCGAGGGAGGGTCAATCTTCATCAACCAGCACCATCTCCTCTCAAACCCTAGTTCATCTCTTGTATTCAATCTTTGTCCCAAAACCTCAGATTGGTACATGTGGGTTGCTAGTAGTGTTGATTACTCTTCATAGTTGATGCTAGTTGGTTTATTTGGTGGAAGATCGTATGTTCAGATCCTTAATGATATTCAATACCCCTATGATCTTGAACATGAACAAGCTTTGTGAGTAGTTATGTTTGTTCCTGAGGGCATGGGAGAAGTCTTGTTATTAGTAATCATGTGAATTTGGTATTCGTTCGATATTTTGATGAGATGTATGTTGTCTTTCCTCTAGTAGTGTTATGTGAATGTTGACTACATGACACTTCACCATGATTTGGGCCTAGGGGAAGGCATTGGGAAGTAATAAGTAGATGATGGGTTGCTAGAGTGAGAGAAGCTTAAACCCTAGTTTATGCGTTGCTTCATAAGGGGCTGATTTGGATCCACATGTTTCATGCTATGGTTAGATTTATCTTAATTCTTCTTTCGTAGTTGCGGATGCTTGCGAGAGGGGTTAATTATAAATGGGAGTCTTGTCCAAATAAGGACATCAGCCAAGCACAGGTCCACCCACATATCAAATTATCAAAGTAACGAACGCGAATCATATGAGCATGATGAAAACTAACTTGACAGTAATTCCCATGTGTCCTCGGGAGCGCTTTGCTTTATATAAGAGTTCGTCCAGGCTTACCCTTTGCTACAAAAAGGATTGGGACACCTTGCTGCACCTTTTCTACACTTGTTACTTGTTACCCGTTATGAATTATCTTACTACCAAACTATCTGTTACCGATAATTTCAGTGCCTGCAGAAAATTATTTGCGGAAACCGCTTGTCATTTCCTTCTGCTCCTCGTTGGGTTCGACACTCTTACTTATCAAAAGGACTACGATTGATCCCCTGTACTTGTGGGTCAACACTCTTTCATGCATGATCTTTATAGCCTCGTATTTCTTCTCTGAAACTTTGGTTTGGTTTGGCCAACTAGATTGATTTTTTCTTGCCATGGGAAGAGGTGCTTTGTGATGGGTTCGATCTTGTGATGCTCAATCTCAGTGACAGAAGGAGACATGACACACATGTATCGTTGCCATTAACGATGAAAAGATGGGGTCTATTCCTTCATGAATAGATCTTGTCCATCATGTCATCGTTCTTATTGCATTACTCCGTTTTCCACGAACTTAATACACTAGATGCATGCTGGATAGCGGTCGATGTGTGGAGTAATAGTAGTAGATGCAGGCAGGAGTCAGTCTACTAATCTTGGACGTGATGCCTATATACATGATCATTGCCTTGAATATCGTCATGATTATTCGCTTTTCTATCAATTGCCCAACAGTAATTTGTTTACCCACTGTATGCTATTTTCTCGAGAGAAGCCTCTAGTGAAATCTACGGCCCCCGGGTCTATTTCCTATCATATTATTTTCAGATCTATTAATCCAAAAATCCAAAAATACCTTGCTGCACTTTTTATTTATTTATTTTATTTTGTGTTTTTGCTCCAATCTCATACAATTTAATCTATCTCAATACCGAGGAGGGATTGACAACCCCTCTTACGTGTTGGGTTGCAAGTTTTTGTGGTTCATGTGTAGGTGTTGTTTACATAGTGTTGCTTGGTTCTCCTACTGGATTGATAACCATGGTTTCATAACTGAGGGAAATACTTACCGTTGTTGTGCTGCATCATCCACTCCTCTTCGGGGAAATACCAACGCAAATACAAGAAATCAGCTAGCACCCATTCTTTCCCAACAATGTTCATCTCGTTTAAATTTGGGAGTTCATATACCTCTCGCAGACCATGGAAAGGGGCTCTAGAAAACATGCATTGTGTTCACATGGTGGCCATCTTCTCGATGGGGGGCACAAATATGACAGATTGGAGCAAGATTTGGGAGGTGCCTACTTCTATTAGTATGAACTCCAAGCGATTTAGTCACTAATTTCCACGTAAAGACATGAACTTTGGACAGGACTTGTGCTATCAAGATGATGATATTCCATATGTTGTCATCGCCATTTCTGATAATGTTGGTACCTGCAACTTTCTCTTCACGAACAACATCAACCGCCAATCGGTATGGAGAGAACATGTCGTTTCTCTCCAATATCCAAGTGATTTAGTTATGTTCTTCACGCTTGTGCAGAGGAATCCTAATCACATCTTCAACATTTTATGGTGTGCACAAGGTTCTCATTCTAGCAGTGGTTATCTTGGTCAATTAGCTTAGAATTCCATCGAATCCGGGATCTAGTAGGGTTGTTGGTGATCTTCGGTTATTCCTCAGATCCAATTGTCCATCCAGATACAAACTTTTCGACCATTTCAAAAATCCGCCAAACACTTCTTTTTGCGATGAGATCCAGTCCATGCATAATTCTTTGCCATCTGAGGATGCATTTTTTATTAAATGTCATCTCTGTTAGCTCTGCATTTGGATAATACTTTGCTTTTAAAACATTTGCACAAGCTGTCTGGGTATGTGATCAAGTGACACACCCTTTTCGATCTTTGTGTTGGAAATATTCCCTAGAGGAAATAATAAAATGGTTATTATCATATTTCCCGTTCATGATAAATGTTTATTATTCATGCTAGAATTGTATTGACCGGAAACTTAAATACATGTGTGGATACATAAACAACACTGTGTCCCTAGTGAGCCTCTACTAGACTAGCTCGTTGATCAAGGATGGTTACGGTTTCCTAACCATAGACATGAGTTGTCGTTTGATAACGGGGTCATCATTAGGAGAATGATGTGATGGACAAGACCCAACAGTAAGCTTAGCATATGATCGTATCACTTAAATTTATTGCTATAGCTTTCTTCATGTCAAGTATCTATTCCTAAGACCATGAGATCATGCAACTCTCGTATACTGGAGGAATACCTTGTGTGCTATCAAACGTCACTTCATAACTGGGTGATCATAAAGATGCTCTACAGGTATATCCGAAGGTGTCTGTTGGGTTGGCATGGACCGAGACTGGGATTTGTGACTCCATATGACGGAAAGATATCTTTGGGCCCTCTCGGTAATACAACATCGTAAAGAGCTTGGAAGCAATATGGCTAATGATTTAGTCACGGGATCTTGTATTACGGAACGAGTAAAGAGACTTGCTGGTAACGAGATTGAACCATGTATGGAGATACCAACGATCGAATCTCGGGTAAGTAACATATCGCTGGACAAAGGGAATTGCATACGGGATTAACTGAATCCTTGACATCGTGGTTCAACGACAAAAGATCTTCGTGGAATATGTAGGAACCAATATGGGCATCCAGGTTCCGCTATTGCTTATTGACCGGAGAGGTGTCTCGGTCATGTCTACATGATTCTCGAACCCGTAGGGTCCGCACGCTTAAATTTCGATGACACTAGAGTAGTATTGGGATATGTGCGTTGGTAACCGAATGTTGTTTGGAGTCCCGGATGAGATCCTGGACGTCACGAGGAGCTTCGGAATGGTTTGGAGGTAAATATTTATATATGGGAAGTTCTATTTTGGTCGCCGAAAAGGTTTCGGGCATTACCGGCAGTGTACCGGGAGTGCCGACAGGGGTCCGGGGGTCCACCTGCCCCGGGGGCCCACATGGGTTGTAGGGGAGCACCCTGGTCTATATGGGCCAGGGGCACCAGCCCCAAGAGGCCCATGTGCCAAGAGCAAGGTGGGAGGAAGAGTCCTAAGGGGGGAAGGCACCTGCTACTTTTTGAGCTTGCGTTGGTTTTTCCCTTGAAAAGGAAAGGGTGATGCAGCAAAGTAGAGATAAGTATTTCCCTCAGTTTGAGAACCAAGGTATCAATCCAGTAGGAGGAACACACAAGTTACCAATGGTTGCACCTACACAAACAAACAAATACTTGCACCCAACGCGATAAAGGGGTTGTCAATCCCTTCACAGTTACTTGCAAGGATGAGATCTGATGGAGATAGGTATAAAAGATAAATAAAAGTGCAAAATAAAATAAAGGTAAATAAATTGTAGCAAGGTATTTTTGGGTTTTTGGTTTTATAGATCTGAAAATAATATGATAAAAATAGACCCCGGGGCCATAGTTTTCACCAGATGCTTCTCTCTTGAAAGAACGCATACGATGGGTAAACAAATTACTGTTGAGCAATTGATAGAAAATCGCAAAGTTAGTATGATATCTAAGGCAATGATCATGAATATAGGCATCACGTCCGTGACAAGTAGACCGACTCCTGCCTGCATCTATTACTATTACTCCACACATCGACCGCTATCCAGCATGCATCTAGTGTATTAAGTTAACAAGAACGGAGTAACGCCTTAAGCAAGATGATATGATGCAGAGGGATAGATCCAATCAATATGAAATAAACCCCACCATTTTATCCTTAATGGCAACAATACAAATACGTGCCTCGCTACCCCTTCTGTCACTAGGTGAGGACACCGCAAGATTTAACCCATTACAAAGCACCTCTCCCATTGCAAGAAAAATCAATCTAGTTAGCCAAACGAAATCAATAGACCGGAGAGAAATACAAAGCTATCTTAATCATGCATAAAAGAGTTCAGAGAAGACTCAAATAATATTCATAGATAATCTGATCATAAATCCACAATTCATCGGATCTCAACAATCGCACCGCAAAAGAAGATTACATCGAATAGATCTCCAAAAACATCAAGAAGAAGCCATCTACCTACTAACTATGGACCCGTAGGTCTGTGGTAAACTACTCACACGTCATCGGAAGGGCAGGAAGGTTGATGTAGAGGCCCTCCCTGATCGAAGCCCCCTCCGGCGGAGTACTGGAATAGGTCTGCAGATGGGATCTCACGAGGACAGAAACTTGCGGTGGCGGAAAAGTATTTTTGGTGTGCCCTCTGGTAAACGGGGAATATTTGGGTATTTATGGAGCAAAGATTAGGGTTAAAGGAGCCATAGGGGGGCCACAAGCTCGGGAGGCGCCCCCATAGGGCACGGCCTCCGAGCTTGTCGTGGCCTCGTCGCTCTTCTGGCCTCCTCCCGAAGCTTCCTAGGTGTCTTCCGGTCCAAGAAAATCGTCAAAAAGTTTCGTTCCGTTTGGTATTGATTTTCTGTAAAAGACAAAAACATGAAAAAAAACAGCAACTGGCACTGGGCACTAGGTTAATAGGTTAGTCTTAAAAATGATATAAAATAGCATAATAATGCATATAAAACATCCAAGATGGATAATATAATAGCATGGAATAATAAAAAATTATAGATACGTTGGAGACGTATCAGCACCCCCGTAGGTGCCTTGGGGAGGGAGGAAACCTCCCTAGGCCGGCGCCCCCTCCCTTGGAGGAGGGGCCAAGGCTGGCGCACCTCTCCCCCTTACCTCCTATATATAGTGGGGGCAGAGGAGGGGCTGGACACACCAATCCCTACGCCCCGGCGGCAGCCCTACCTCTCCCATTACTCTAGTTTCTCCTCAAATCGGTTCCGATAGCGTTTGGCGAAGCCCTGCCGGCATTGTACCACCCCCATCTCCACCACACCGTCGTGCTGGTTGAGATCCCATCTACTTCTCCTCCCTCGTTTTGCTGGATCAAGAAGGAGGAGACGTCATCGAGTCGCACGTGTGCTGAACGCGGAGGTGTCGTTCGTTTGGCGCTAGATTGGATTGGATCGTGAAGAGTACAACTACATCAACCGTGTAATATACGCTTTCGCTTCGCGGTCTATGAGGGTATGTAGACGCACTCACCCCTCTCGTTGCTATACTTCTCATAGATAGATCTTGGGTGATTCGTAGGAATTTTTTTGATTTTCATGCAACGTTCCCCCTCACTTTGAAGCCCATCCCTCCTTGTCCTTTGCGGCGGGTGAGGTTTCCCAACTTTTCAAATGCATATGTCATTGGTCCGCTTCATCCCATACTATAGATTGGGTGAGATCTTCACACAGGGTTGTGGAGAATTTAAAAACGTTCATGGCATAGCAGGGGATCATTTGAGCCACAAACTTTATGAGAACTTCTTTGGCCGCACTCGACAAGTACTTCTCTAACTAGTCTATTAGCCTCTTCCTCATTTTATCCTTAATTTGTTGGAGCTTCCCTTCTTCATGCGACCACGAGGCCCAAGTATTTCTCCTCGAAACATGACACTAGCAATGTTCGTAATATTGGCCATATGTTGTCCGTCAATATCTAAGCACTTGTGACCCAACCTGAGAGAGCATTTTGAGGGGCTAAGAAGCTGAGAAATGGCTTTATCATATTTGTTGAGTGTCGTCTTAGTCTTGTTAGTTTACTTGGCACTTTCTTTTAAAACAAAAGATTGTCATCGACGAAAAGGAGGTGTGAGACACCTGAGCTTTGATGGCAGACCTTTAGCCCATGCAGTTGATTAAAATCAACATTTGTCTATAACAAATGAGACAAAGCATGGTAACCAACTAATCATGCTTGTCCACGACAACAATGAGCCCAAGCAGACAAGGGGTTCATCATCGCGTAAATGGAGTCTAGGACACATTGGCTCGATGTGGCTACGGTAATAGCTCAAAGGCCAACTAATGTTGTGGAGGTGAAGGCGAGAGAGAAGATGTAGGTGCAAGGAGTTTAGTGTTGGAAGACCCAGGAGAAGATAGATGGTAATTAGGTGGAGAAAGAGAAGGAGCGAATTGTAGCGAGGGGGTTAGACTCATTTCGTGAAGTTCCTTTTTATTGATTTTACTTTCTTACAAAAATAGTTTAAAATGATAATTCAAGTGCATAAGTGGAGAGCGTCTTCTACACAAATAAGCATACCACGTATCCTTTGTTGTCGCACCTAGTCCTGTCCTTTGATTCTCTTTTGTTCCTCCACCAACGCCATCGTAGCATCTAGCGACCTCAAGCCTTTCTTATCTACACTACTCTCTGCTCTATCGACTGTCATGATTCTTGTCGCCTCTGACCACAAAAGACAGCACCAAGTGGTGGCTCATGTAAGTTATTGTTGTAGGTGGCAGCGGTCAACATTAAATGTGCAGGCGCCATAATATCTAAGCACTTGAGACCCAACATGAAATAACATTTTGGGGGCCTAAGAAGCTGAGAAATAGCTTTATCATATTTGTTGATTGTGGTCTTAGTCTTGTTAGTTTGCTTGACACTTTCTTTTAAAAACAAAAGATTTTCATTGAGGAAAAGGAGGTGCGAGGCACCTGAGCTTTGACGATAGACCTTTAGCTCATGCAGCTGGCCAAAATCAACATTTCTCTGTAACAAATAAGACAAACCATGGTAACCAACTAATCATGCTTGTCCACGATAACAATGAGCCCAAGCGGACGAGGGGTTCATCATCACGCAAATGGAGTCTAGGACACATTGGTTGATGTGGCTATGGTGACAGCTTAAAGGCCAGCTACTGTTGTGGAGGTGAAGGCAAGAGAGAAGATTTAGGTTCAAGGATTTTAGTGTTGGAAAACCCACGAGAAGATACATGGTAATTAGGTGGAGAAAGAGAAGGATCAAATTGTAGGAGGCGAGGGGATTAGACTCATTTCAAGAAGTTCCTTTTTTAGCATTGATTTTTTTTTACAAAAGTAGTATAAAATAAAATTTTAAGGGCATAAATGGAGAGTGGCTTCCACGCAATGAAAAAAAATCGATATCCTGATACACAAAACATTTGACATCCGCCACTTGTCAAGCATAACATGTATCCCTTGTCGTTGCACCTGGTCCTCTGTCCTTTGATTCTCTTTTGTTCCTCCACCAACGCCACCGTAGCATCTAGTGACCTCAGGCCTCTCTTATTTAGGGCATCACTTTGACACGCTACTCTCTGCTCTGTCGACTATCGTGATTCTTGTCGCCTCTGACCACAACAGACAGAGCACTAAGTGGTGGCTCATGTAAGTCATTGTCGTAGGTGGCAGTGGTCAACGCTAACGATGCATCATTGCTGGGATGGTGCCACTCTCGTGACATCAACCTTTTTTTTCTGTTGTGCCTCCATCAAAGCATGACACCAAGCCTTGTCAGGAATGCCTTTAGTCGCTTCCTTGTATGTTTTTCCAAAGCTCGCGGAAAAGAGGAAAACAGAAACATGAAGAATGGGGAAGTCTAGTAACGCTCGAGAGAGAAACATGATCGTCTCGTGTCATCGTGTGAACATGTGGATCACGAGGGGGAGGGGGAGGTTGTTCCTCACCAACATGTAACGGCTAATCGTCTTTTCTTCCTCTATAATATCAAACATAATATGAAGAGATTCAGTGTTTCACAAGACGCGCATGAAGTGGGCCCAATATCCATAGCCACCGCACCATGAAACACACGAGTGGTTCTAGGCGACCGGTTGCAAGGTGTAAACCCCCCTAATGTGATTTTTTCACCCTGAGATTTCAAACATAATCTAAAGAGATTCGGTGTTTCATGAGATGCGCATGGAGCGGGTCCCAATGAACCTTTTTCGATCTTCATAGATGTCGTGATCTTCTATATTTAACCCCCCAATTGAATCCCCCCACCCCCCACCCCAAAAAAAAAATCTCAAACATAATCTAAGGAGAATTCGTGTTCTATAAGATGCACGTGGCAGGGCCCTAATGGACCATTTAGACCTCTAATCTTCACATCTGGCATGACCCATCGATCTTTCTAGTTGCGCGTGGTGAAACACCCGAGGGTCTGCAGGCCAATGGTTGCGAAGTTGTAACCCCTAATTGGAATTTCCAAGATTCAAAACATAATAACCCACAGAGTCCCGATGTTTCACAAATGTGCGGGGGCACGCAGGGGGGTTTTGGGCTGTACATCTCGCGCAAGATATAACCTTCGAAATTCCGAACACAATTTTTTTTCGGACATAATTTTGTGGATGGAAGAGATGCACACTATTATTATTTTTGACAGTAACTATCAAACACAGTGTTGAAAACGAAATGACAATTGCGTGGCTGTCATAAATTAATAGAAAAAATTGAATTAAATAAAACCTGGCGAGAGGAGAACCCGTCTTCCTGGGACAGCGACTCCAGTGTGGTGGCAATAGATTATCCCCCTCTTCCACCGGGAGGAAAAAAGGCAAGCGCCACCATAAATTCCCCGTCTCCGCAGACCAGTCCGCATGCACCAGGCGCTACCAGTAGTAATCCAATCTATCATTGGCTCCAGCCGATTCACGCACACTCGCCGGGCCGATTTCTTTCTTTTATCCACGTATAAGATGGCGCAATTATCTCCCTCTCATGTGCTTGTTGCCTTGCAAGTTGGATGCATTTGATCCCCTCCTCTGTCCCTATGCCTGTGGGGTAGCAACAACAAGAAGAAGAAGAAGAGAAGAGGCTGCCGCTGGCCGCTGCCACCATCTTTATCGGCTGGATTCCTCATCTTCTCGCTTCCTTTCCTTCGGGCTTCTCCGAGAGAGACCCACCTCGCGTCCTCCTCCTCTCTCTGGTCCCCGCTCCCGGGGAGCAACCCTTTTAGTGCAAGATTCAATCTGCTCCTCCTCCTGCTCGCTCTGCCCCTCCCTTACTCCTCCTCGCCCCGCACACCCACGCCCGCAGATTCGCCTCCTTCCTCCTCCTCTCGCGCCGTGCGGCGATTCTTGATCCGGTTTCCGCCTGCTGCGTTGGCTGCGTTGGCTGCGCGTGCGCGCTCGGCGCTGCTGCTCCGGGGCAAAGACTGCTGCTTGCGGGAGGCGGCGGCGGCGGCTCGATCTGCGCCGGGGCTCAGATTTGATCGGCGTGGCGCGCTCCTGGAGCCCGGGGTTCCGATTCGGCCGCGCTCCCGGTGTGCCGCTGCTGCTGCCCCAATTCCCCGACATTGATGAGGCTCTCGCACTGTGAGACCTACTGCGCCGACCCCCTCTGCTACATCCCCTGCCTCCCCAAATCCAAAGATGCACCACCAGCCGACGCCGCCGACGCCGACGCCGTCTCCGCGACCCCCTGCCCGGCCTCCGTCCCCGCCACCGAGGACAAGCCGCCTCAGGTCCAGAAGATTGAGGCCGTCGCGCCGGCGGCGGCGGCGGCCGACAAGGACGACGAGGACCACAAGGAGCACGAGGACGGCGAGAAGAAGACGGCGGTGCCACTACCCAAGAGCAACCTCAAGAAGGCCAACTTCGGCGACGACGGCGTCTGCGCCCCCAAGGGCAATGTGAAGTGGCTTGATTTGCTGGGGAAGGATCTCACCGAGGTCAAGGAGTTCGAGCCAAGGTATACATACCATGCCACCATCTTCCTCCATGAACTTTTCCAACTGAATTGGGTTGGCTTGCTGCTGTTGCCTGTTCACCAGGATGAATTATTGTCTTGTGACGTGTATGCAATTAACTAGGCGAATGTTTTGCATGCTCCGATTTTAGTAACCCAAGGTTCGCACCAAAGACCTGATCCTCCCGGATATTAAATCATATTGCGCGTTGTGCGAGCGTTGACATGCGTGAATGAAACCAATCCCGGGTGCGAGATGCCCCTCTGTTTTCCTTAATCTATCTTGAATGATGTCTCACATTGTTTTGTTCTTCCTAGAAATCTGCTTCTTGATACGGGGAGGGGACAGGTCACCCAGTATTGTACTACAACTTGGGATGACTCAGTCATAATATTTACTTTGTATAGATAGGTCTTACTGCCCCGGCCATCCGAGAGACATCCTTCTGATGCACTGCATTTCTATATGCTTGGTTTTGGTGGGGAGTAGATGACAAGATCAACTTTATACATGTGTTGGACTTGGTATTTTAACGAGTTTTGTTTATTCCGAAAATTTAGCTATGACTTCTGAAAATGCTGTCAGCTAGTTATGTAGATTGTGTTGGCATCAGTAATCTTCTAGATTCTTAAGCCCACCATCTAAACTTTAGCAAAGTGGTCTCAGGGCATGCTTTCCACCTGTGTAACATAGTGTAAATTGTATGGTCAATAATTTTGGAGTCTCCCATACAGTTTTCTTATCAAAAAGTAATTCCGGGGCCATACCTATTTTATTTATACTCTTAATTTTAGACCATATTCATGATATTGACTTTTCGAGCCACATGATTTCAGTAGTCTTTTTCTGTTTTAAGACTATTGAAATGACAGCAGCTCTCCGCAGAAACTTGTAGTGTAGCATTGTCATAGTCTCATAGACTCCTTGTCAACAGTGGTTTACCAACCAAACTGTAAAATCACTGATCATCACTACTACTACTATACTTAGCAACAAGAAAATTCCTCATTGCCTCGTTATTTCGCTATCACCTATTCGCCAAGTGACAACTTTTGTTACAGTTTAATTCTAATAAAAAAAAAATGCTTCATGGAACTATATCATGATGATTCACAATTGAGTGGCATGTTCCTATTCCACCGGTCTTATCTTGAAGCAAGCAATAAAACAACAAAGCAAACCTCCTTTTGTGCTCCTTCATCGCGATAGACGGACCTTGGCGTGTACGGAAATGAATTCTCGGGCGACTTTACCTTGTAGAGATATTATGCTTGCTCTCATGTCTGGCTGATCGTTGACTTCCTTGACTGCTTATTAAACTCACAGTGTGTCTCCTATGATGATTTCAGCGAATCGGGAGACTCGATGGACGACGAAGGCATCTCGACGTGCGTGTGCGTCATCCAATGAACCCAAGAAGGAAGGCTCATGTACATTTGTGTGAAAATTAAGGGGCGCCCAGCATTCGTTGCCTGTACCAGTTTCATCGGTGCATGCCGCGCCATAGCTGCTTAGTAGATGTAATAGAGGGGTGGGGTGGGGGTTTTCTGCTGTTTTTATCAGTCTCAGATCCGTCGTGGGTGCGTGTTCTTCGGTGTGGGGTGGAGCTTTGTCTGCTGGAGTTGATACAGTACGTTTGATGCTCCTCTCGGTCGGGTGGTGCTGTAGTTCAGGGTTGAGACTTGAGAGTATTGCTTCTGTAAAGTTCCCAATACAAAAGATGATATTCATCAGAGTCGGAAGACATAGAGATGATGCTGTGCTGCTGGTTACATGGATGGAAGAAGAGAACAAAGGTGCACATGCTTATATGTGCTGGGAACATGGGGTTGTAGTGACCTTTTGCACATGGGTGTGCCCACTCCCTAGTGCAAAAAAAAAAAAATTGTTCTAAAAGAATACTATGCACATTCTGGGAAAAAATGACTCCCTCTGGTCCGTATTACTTGTTCCAGATTTGTGTAGATACGGATATATCTAAATGTGTCTAGATACATCTGTATCTAGATAAAAGGAATCACCGGTAAAATTGGAAGGAGGGTATGTTTGTGGTTTGTATCCAAAACCAAGCTTAACAATTTGTAAAGTTCCATTTTGTATAGGAAGGAGGGTATGCTTGGTTTATAGCCAAAATTTTCTTCCTTGTTTGGATGGTTGGCAAAAAAATTGCCATGCCAACCTTGCTCTCTCAAATTCAATTTTTCCTGCAGACATTGGCCGAATGACAGAAAAGCAGAACCTTATCCAGAGTTTAGGCCAGCCGAATATTTGGTGGTGCGAACTTTGGCTCAAAGCAAAAGTACCCACGCCCACTCACGCCACCACATCATGCCAGGTGCTGTACAAGAGTAACCACACCCAGGTACTCATATTACAACGGGGAAAACAGTGAACACGCGTCACAGGGGATCACGCGGTCTTCTATCCTGATAGCCATGACGGCCTTCCCTAAAAAAAAAAGGGGGAATGTTATCTGGCGACCGTTCCCGGGAAGGAAATCCCCAGCAAACCCCCCCTCAGATTCAAGATCTGACGGTGGTAGTTTTCAGATGGAAAATGCAGTAAAATAAACAAAATGCACTTTTTTGGCAAAAAAAATACCATCCCCAAAACACTAAAACTGCCAGCCGCTGTTCGCAAATGCCATCCTGGCCAGCGAACGGTCGCTGGCTATTGCAGTCCCAGTCCCAAAAAAAGGTCTTCTATCCCTGAAAACAGGATATATTCCTAGTTTTCCATAAAGCCCCAAAAGTAGCCACAGCACCTACCTACCATAACTAAATTCTCTGTCTCTACCAGAAAAGGCAACAAGGCCAACAAGACCCCCGGCGAAACGGGTTACGCACCGCACATATTTCGCCCAAGGAGAGGTGAAGAACAAATATGCTCGAGGCTCCAGAGCCCCATGCCCTTTCCACCGAGCTCCACACATATTTTGCCAATGGAAAGGCAAAGAACAAATGCTCTGGACTCTACAGCCTCATGCTCTCCCCACAAAAAATCAGTGATCATCCCCTTTCCAGCCCATCCTTTTCAAATTATCATTAGGAAGGGTACAATTCCTAACCACAAGCCAACAGAAAACCTTAGTCTTTCAAAGTAAATGCAACTATCACAAATGCTTAATCCTGCGGGCGATCAAGTATGCATACAGTGAACTAACTGTTAAAACCCCAGAGCTGGTGAGTGCCCACTTAACCCTTTCAGGTTCCTCTGACAGGCCAACCTGACGACAAGCTGTCTCCAGGTTCTACCACGTTGCCAAAAGTCTCCACCTTCAAAAAACCTCCCGACTACGCCACACATGGAGAGTTCTTCTTATCACAACTGGACAAATCTTGCACGGGCAAGATCTACATCGCAGCAGCAGCAATCTGGGAGCGCCTGTTCTCAACAAACTGCTTCCAGAAGATATCAAACTCTCCGGCCTTGATCGCCTCTCGTATCGACCGGAAGAACCGGAGATAGTGATGGGTGTTATGTCTGCAAAAAATTGGTAAAAACAGATGTCATTCAGTCGTAACATCTTGTTGCTCTGTGGAAAGGCATGGCTGGGTTTTGACTCGGCTTACATCTCCAGTAGAATCTGAGCCAGCATCTCATGGACATTGATCAGATGATTGAGGTAAGCACGGGTGTGATTCTGGCACGTGAAACAGGTACAGCCATCGACTATCCGTGACGTGTCTTTCCTGAAGGAACATACCCAAAATTCTGAGTCACTTTACAAGGATCAACAGATTTTACATTCAGACGTAAAGTTTATTCAACAACTGTGATGCACTGAGAATTATAATTGGGATCAATACCCCTGCCTTTTTTTCACTTCAGGGCACATCAATAGTAGTTTGCATCATTGCATTTTATAAAGAAGATACTACACATTTATATTTACATGTGTAGTAGGAGAATCCGGTAGTTTTCTGAACCTTGTCTGAGCTTCTACTTTTCAAGTGAAATTTAACTAACTAGTAAACTCACATATATCTTTTGAAACATATTGTACGCTGCAGTAGTCATTAGTCAACATCCATGAACAAAAATTCAAATAGAACTTCAATAAGCAAGTGAAGATGCACAAAATATACTTAAATGAAAATAACATGCTGTGCTATTTCAGCACAACAGGTACCTACCGATATGTTGTTGCACGCAGGTTAATCTTTGCAGAATCTCCAGCACTACTGTCGAATACACCATTCTGCATCTCTCTTTCAACCATGTCAATGGGGAAGATCAGTGCAAAACCACCCATAGTAAGTTGGTAAATGTACCTGTCATTTCAGAAGTATGAAAAAAAAAGAGCATTTGATCAACAAGCTAATGGAACTATAAATGCTACAGGACAAGATGAATTTGCATACGTGGAGTCGAAAAGGTCGATGCCAGAAGCTACACCCTCCAAGACCTCCTCTGGAAGACATACAAAGTACTGAAACTGTCAAACTTGTTACAGACAAAACAATGCAACAATATTGTTCCAATTACAAACAAAACTCAGAAAGGGCTAGGAGAAGCTTAACATATTTGAAAACAAACATGAGACAATATACTTAAATTCTAAAAACAACCATTACTTACTAACATGCTGTGCAGAATACAACTAACATTATAAGATAAGATTATACATTAGTGTAACTTTACCAGCTCTAGTTTGTAGCTTATGAATTGTGATGATGTCATGATAATTATACAAATGTACTAACTTACTATGGGTGAGATAAAAAATAAAGCAAAACTTCCAGACATGACCCAGTTGAGCAGAGAAGACAACAAAATAACTAATGGTCTCTCGATGAGAGCCATAGGAATTAACTTAAATAATTAAACACATCAAAGATGTATCACAAGCCGACTGAAAAAAGAAAAGAAAGGATGCATCACAGGCACCTGGAAGCCCAAGCCTAGAGACAATACGAGGTTTCTCCAATGGCAAACAATCCTGAAACAGAAATGAAATGGCTAAAACAGCATGAACACAAGACAGAGGACACTTCTCAACAAATTTAAAGAATACTTCTGGAAGTATGAAAAACAGCTTCAGCTTGTAACCACAACCAAAGGCTAGAGAGAGGTGGGCCACAGGGGCAATCCTAGACCAAATAATTGCTTGAAGTCTTCATGGTGCTATAACGTTATAACACAATACAGGTTGATGTAACTGTTCCCACATGATAGTATACATTCAACGCTACCTTAAAAGAAATCAGAACTCATAAAATAGCCTGATGCTCTAACATGCAACGTCAACAGGTTGTCTGACTTATTTCAGCAAGGTCAATCAAAGAATATTTAGCATGAAACATTATTAGACTAGAAGTCAGCCAAGCAACTTATGTTGACAGATTTGAAATGCAATATTAGTTTTTAAAATATGCTTGTCTTCAGTTTTGCAGGTTTTCATTTGAAACATG
Organism: Thinopyrum elongatum; assembly: GCA_011799875.1. Taxonomy (NCBI): domain Eukaryota; kingdom Viridiplantae; phylum Streptophyta; class Magnoliopsida; order Poales; family Poaceae; genus Thinopyrum; species Thinopyrum elongatum. Next base: position 511,532,395 of record CM022301.1, on the reverse strand, counting down.
TTTTTTAACAAGTTGAATTAATTTTACACTTGAGAAATTAGCAAATGCAGGAGAGGTAAGTGGGCAGCAACTTTGCACAAAGATCATCTACAGTTGATGCACTTACACTAATTACATAAGGGCATTATATTATCATCCTTGCAGTAATAATTTATAGATAAAGAACATGATTCTCACTGTTACTGCATTGAGTAAACTGCAACGTTCGTCCACACTCTCTCCAAGGCCAAACCCTCCAATCCAAAAACCTGTATCCAATGTTGCCACAAAGATCAGTAGAAGCAGCATGCGTTGGGCTTTTCAGAGTAAATAGGCATCAAACTGTTTTCTGGATTAATAATGTAAAAAATTTGAGCAAAAGGTTAGGCTTCATTCTCATCTAAGGGAATGAGTAAATAAGCAGTAAACTACTGAAGGTTAGCAGTAGGAGTTGATAAATAAAACTATACCTGATACATTCCTCTTCGATACTTCAGTGGCACACAGTTTTCGTTGTTCTATACTAGACCCCCCAACAACTACACCTAAAGAGTTTTTCCCAGAAGCCTGAAATCATGAGGAACACAAAATAAAATAAATAAAACCTGTATAAGACCAAAAGAAATATTTCCATCCATATATAGAAAAAGCAACAATGGGTCCTAAAGCGGTATTACAAGAGAAAATTACATCTAATGTAGCAGTTTTCCTGGTGTGAAGCTTGCTACAGAGGCAACTAGTAGTGCAGTCAAGTGTCACATGGGCTTACTGAGCTTGAAAAATTATTTGTAAGTGTCAGTTAGGCATCAATTTATTTTTACCTGTGCTCTAAGGAATTCAAATGGAATTTGCAAACCTTCCAATATAGCAAAAGAAACATATAAACAAAATTCAGGGGGAAAAAGTTCAGGTGCAAAAACCTTAACATCATACCGCATCCAAAGCAATACATGCGTCAAGCCAGCGTAGTGTTCGCTCAACAGATGTTCTGTTCCTTTTCTCATTAACCCAGGCTGGAACCTCATCTGCCAAGCTTGCCCACAAATTAGGTTGCAAGCAGGAAATCAACTCCATATAGTCTGATGGTTTGACCTAAAATGTTTTAGGAAAATGAATTCAGATGCACGTATCAAAATATGTATTCTTCAAAGTTGAAGAAAGGACTACATCCACCGACCAGTTTTCGACCCGCAGGTGTTTCAAAAGATGCACCGAATTTATTGGTGGCGTCGCTTGATGGTAAACACTCGGTAGACTCACCAGCCGCGGCTACGAGGATATGATCAGGCAGACCCAGCATACGATGCAAACCACCAATATTAGATATGGTTTTTGATGTAGGAACCTCTATACTGGTGAAACCAAAAAGAAACTCATTTAGTCAAATACTCAGAAGAAAGGGAGCCATCCTATCCCAGGAGAGAGGTTTTAGCACTTTTATGCTATTTTGTCAAGCAGAATACATGGCCAGCACAGAAAAGAAACGGAGGGGGGTGGGGGGCTTACAAGTGGGTTGGGCAGACATTGAGGAGGAGGGAGTCTGGAAGGGGGAGGGAGGAAAGCAGGTCAGGAGACATAAACGCCGGCAGCCCCTTGCGTGTGGACAAAAGCAGCGCTGGCGTCTCAACACCGCTGCTTCCAATCTGGAGCAATCCCGTGCGAGCCTTTGCTCCACTAGCGCACACTTTTGTCACCGCAAACCGCATCCTGACCTTCACTTCACTACACAACCTGGAGTATAATGCCCTGCTAGGTGCAAACCGGAACGTGCACTATCCTTGAACTGTGCTACTCTTCTGAATTTGCTGACGACGATAATGGATCTGCACATTTAGAATTCCGCACTTAGTACAAAACACTGACATCACTCTAGTTAGTACGACCAAGTGACGATAATGAAGGCACACATTCCAAACATAAACGAGATGTTGTGACTTTATCACAGTTTATTTAGACACGACCCTTAATCAAACAGTCAACTTGTCATGTTACAAAATCTGTTCCAAAGAGTCGACAAAAAATTGTCTAGTTTCCTCTTACACCCAACACGACGTCTTCCGGAGGATTTGTTAGTTAAAGGCTTAACTGATGCTAAGGGCCTGCAACCAAGCATGTTCTTGTACAAGACAGAGTTTGAAAAGACAAATTACACACTAGGCTTCATCATTTGCTTGGTCAAAAACTCATTCCAACATACATATGGGTTAAGAGATATTCCAGCTGAAAATTGATAACCAATTGGCCATTTATTTAGCTATAAAACTGCGCTTGCAGACGTGCTCAGATACAGATACAGATACAGGGGCGGCCTTAACGTTGGGGAATGGGGGTTTAGATAAACCCAGACTTGTTGTAAAATAAACTTGTATGGTTCTACCAGTACTGCGCCAGGAAGCAGGCGAATCCGCGAGAAACTAGGTAATACTCGAAATAGATTGGTCAAAGCAGAGCAGATAACAGGAAAAAGAAGTCTCGGAACAATCCAAGTGGGCTAGGATTTGTCACCGGCAAAGCAAGCGAATGCGGGTCCGGACGAATCTCCGCTCCTCGCCGGTCTGGTAGAGCCGAGGAGGAGGAGGACTCCGTCTTCGAGGTGGCGCGCCGTGGAAAGACACCCGGAGGGCGCCGCCGCGAGCGAGGGGGAGAGCCCAAAGAGGGAAAGGAAGAAACAGAAGGCTGAGGTGAGGTCTTGTTTTTTCTACTATTCTTTTTTACCAAAAAAAAAAGTGCTCGCGGGAGCTCCCGGGCCGATGGGCGATGGGGCACGGCGGGGCGATGGGGCACGGCGGGGTGCCGGGGCTGTTGTGGTGGATGGATTGGGCCTTGGGGAGTGCTTTGCCAACAGCCGGCGGATCTTTTTAAAACATCCACCGCCTATGTCAAATCTAGGGCGGCTGCTAGGAATCCTTCGGCTGATGCGAGGGAAAGTTAAACCGCCTCATGGACCGTTTGATTAGGTTGTGTTTGGTCGTTGGATTAAAACTTCGGGTCGTCTCTTTTCCTTTTGCACATGCACGTACAAACTCGCATCACTACGCCAAAGCCAGCATGTTGACTCGCAACGCACTCACACCAGATTGCAACGACACTCGTCAGCGCTCCCGCAGCACTGCCGTAGTTGTGGCGCCGTCGTCATTGCAACAACGTACGCCGCTGTTGCAGAAGTCTCGTTGTCGTCGCAGGGCGCCAGGGCCCCCGTTGCAGGAGCATTGTGGTTGCCGTAGCAAACACTGCCGTCGACTTGTCGTCACAGCAGCCTGCCATTACAGAAGCGTTGCCGTTGTCGCAATAACAACATTGTCATTGCAGAAGGACCGCTAGAGAGCCTGCTTGGCTGCCTGGCCACATCATCCATTAATGTTGTTATGGTCATTGAAGCATCCCCACGACCATTGAAGCATACCTCGTTGCATGGCCATGGTCATCGACGCCGTAACGGCACGCCTCATCGCCGTTGTCGTCGACGCATTGCCGCGGCTGTTGACGTCATCATGGTCATCGAAGCATTGTCACGATCACTGAAGCACGCCTCGCAGCATGCATGGTCGTGGTCGTTGACGCCGTTATGGCATGCTTCGTTGCTGTGGTTGTCAAAGCATTGCCACAGCCGTCGACATTATCGTGGTTGTCGAAGCATCGCCATGACCATTGAAGCACACCTCGCAGCATGGCCGGTTCGTCGACGCCGTCACGGCATGCCTCATTGCCATTGTCGTCGAAGCATTGCCACGGTCATCAACGTCATTGTGGTCGTCGAAGCATTGCCACGATCACTGAAGCACGCCTCGCAGCATGGCCGTGGTTGTCGACGACGTCACATCAAACCCCATCATCGTGGTCGTCAAAGCATTGCTGCGGTCGTCGACGTCGTCGTGGTCGTTGAAGCATTGCAACGATCAATGAAGCACGCCTCGCAGCATGGGCGTGGTCGGTTACGCGATGCCTCGTCGACAATGTGACGACACACCTCATCGTGGTGGTCGTCGAAGCATTGCCATGATCATTGAAGCATGCCTCGCAGCATGGCCGCGGTCGTCGACGGCGTCATACCATGCCTTGTCAACAATGTGACGGCACGCCTCATCGTCATGGTCGCCCGTAGTAGCACCCGCTTGAAATAGTTGCGCCGACAAGCTCGCCGCGACCAAGCATGCTCCAACACAGCATACACTTGACTCCGACGAGCAGCCGTGCCAAGCCAGCTAGCAACAACACTGCAGTGTCTATCCTCCGCAACATCTGGGGCGGCTGTCGCTGACCTTGCAGCTTGCAGCACAACGGTGGTCGGAGAGCCGATGATGCTCCATTGTAGCGGCGGCGGCCATGCAACATCACCGGAGTTGCAATGCCATGCCAGCCCCATCGCGGTCGTCGTAGCAGCACGATGTCGTCGCAGAGCCTACGAAGCTCCATTGCAGTACCTGCGACCACACACCGCACACAATGCTTCATCATGGCGTCGGCGACCACACGTGAAAGCTCCATCACAGCACAAGCCACCCGCGCTCGTAGTACGCCGGGTTGGTACAGACGATGCTCACGGACACGGGTGGATCAATCTTGCCTTGAGCTAACTCACGCACGTAGGGAGGCATAATCCGCCGGCTTCTAAGCACACAACAAGAAGACACGTGCGAGTTACACCGAGCTGATCGCAACAGGATCACGCGGCACACACGACGCCGGTGTGTCCGGCAAGCTCACAATAGCAAAAAACGAAGCCGGTGTCGACCTTGCAGTATGACAGCCGCTGGTCTCGCAGCACCGGTGCAGTAGCACGTGGAGACCGGCGCCACTCCTTGGCAGCGTCGGACTGACGAGATTCAGGTTTATTGACAGCTTCACCTTGCAAGCTTGCAGAGGAAAAGAAAGGGAAGAAGAGACATGAGGTCGGGAGGTGGGAGACGACGGAGAGAAAAGAGACGTTTGTGCGAGAAAGCGGTGGGTGGTCCACAAAGCCACGTGGCGAGCGTGCAAAGCGGTTTATTTGAGAGCGTCATCAGTCGGTTGATAGCAAGGCTTTTCCCAAATCTAGCCACACTCTACCATTGCAATAAAGGTCCACGTTGCAGTAATTTTCTACAACACATGTCATGTTATAGAAATTTTTGCAAAACATAGTTCAGGTTGCAGATTATTTTTTGCATCATAGGTCTTGTTACAGTTTTTTTCAACGGAGGTCACATTACAATTTCTTCTTTTGCAATAGGTCTTACATTTTTTTTTGCAACAAAGGCCTTTTTGTAATTTAATTATTTTTTAACAGATGTCTTGTTACAGTTTTTTTTGATGACAGAGGCCTTGTTACAGAAAGAAGAGATCGTGGGGAGCCGTGTCCACCATGTCACGTTGGAGGCGTGAAGTTAACCAAGGCGACGGATTTGAGCGTGAAAATACGTCGGCTGAACCACATCGTTTCCCAAAGAAAATTGGGTAGACCGAGTTGATTTTCAATAGTTTTGGGACGTGGATTGGATCGGGTAGATTTTGGTCCTTGCCAATAGTGGGTTCACGGAAGCATTTAACGTTGGTAGCTAGGGCCTTACGAAAATTCAAATCCCAATTCAAAATAAATGGAAAGAAAAAAGATGAACCCGACATGAATAATGTCAAAACTGATAAAGCAAAAATGACACTTTTCGCATCTGTGTTCTTTCTCCATTTGTATACCAAATTTGATTTGAAATATCTAGGGATTGTAGACCCATATCTTGTGCACAATTAAAAATAGCACAATTTTTTATTCATTTTTGTAACGGACCTTGTAAAGTGTGTATCATTACCCTTGCAAGGTAGTAGAAACTGTTGCTTCATCGCCATACTTTGACAAAAGAAGACGAGAGTACAAAAGAACAAACCATGCAAGAGACTAGTGATCAAGAGAGTTAATTGCATCAATGGTATATAAACTTGTCCCCGATGCTCATTTTAGTCCACATTCTCGCAGAACCGAAAAACTCATACATCAACTTTTTAATCGCGCTCAGTTTAGTACAAAAACAGCTTAGAGGACGGCAGGAGTTGCCACGTGGCAAGCTGAGTCAGCTCATAACACTGTTCATTTTTTTTTTTTGGAGAAAATGAAAAAGTGTCTCAAAAAGAGAGAGAGAGAAGGTGAGACTTGTGAGCGTGTCTAAAAAAAAAAAACTCAAAAGTGTCTAAAAAAAAAGGTGGGACTTGTGAGCTTGGCGCGGTGGAAGGAACGGGAGGAGGGAGAGAGAGAGAAAGAGAGGACTCCGCAAGCATGCAGATGGCCTTCAGCAGCTTCTTGCTCCCCCCGCCGTCGCCTCCGCTGCCCAGCTCCACCGCGGCCGCCGCCTCCGCCTCCACCTCGTATTCCTCGTACCTAGTGGCGGCGCACCGCGGTCGCCGCCGGCCGGAGCCTCGCTGCCGCTGCGGCCGCTCGCCGGAGATAACCCCCGCCACCACCACCAGCAGCGGTTCCGGCCGCGGCTCGTGCGAAGAGGAGGACGCCTCCGCCTCGCCTCCCCTCCCCGTCGAGCTCGTCGGCGGCGCCGCCTCCGCGGACAGCCTAACCGGTGAGCCACTCGCGCTTAACTGACGGCAGAAGTTATCTGTAAGACATTTCGCGCGTGGTTGTGTGGTTGAGGAAATTTCTTAGGATTGTGGTTGTACTGGAACAAGGGGGAAGAGAAAAACCAAGCTAAATCAATTACTGGAGTGCCACAACTGTGAATTCGACTAATTAGCTTGCTGAATGTTTGGGATTTATGCATACATCGGTAGATCCCCTCTGGTTTTCTTAGATGCTGTATTTTATGCAGGGGAACTTTTTTTTTGCTCCTGCTTGAATGTATAGTAGAATTGTTATCTAGGTGCCTTCAGTTGTGTTATATTGAGCCATCAAACGATTGGGGATTGTTGCTCTTTGCCTTGCCTGCTTAATGGTCCTTGTACTTGAAGCATAAACTAGAACGATTGTTGCCGTGTTTCCTCGTGGGTGGGGTGCCGCATAGCAAAATGGTCATTACAACATGGTGGCCATGCTCTTAATTTTTCCAAATCTTGTGTGCCTACTGACCTAGTGACTCTGTAGTTTATCATTGGACCTGTTGTGTTTGTTGGGTGGTTCTTAGGCAAAGCTACTTGTAGTATTTAGTTTTTGACACTGTTGTGAGATGCGCTATCATTACTATCATATTACCTACTGTAGGAAATGCGTCACCAAGTTATCAGGCAATTTCAACCGAAGGGGACAGCGGGAAGGGAGATTTGGGGGGATGGCAAACGAATCAAGGCAGCACAGATGGTTTATCTGGTAGCAAGTCTATGTCAGGTTATTCCAAAGCATTTGGGGTGGATTTGTCCCCAGATAACGTGGCTGTTGCCACTGTTTATTTTGTGCAAGGAGTTTTGGGTCTTTCCAGACTTGCTGTCAGCTTTTACTTGAAAGATGATCTTCAGCTTGATCCAGCAGAGGTATGGCTGTCACTATCTTTGTTTTCTTGCTGTAGTTATAACTTTTTTCTTTATATAGTTACTCCCTCCGTAAACTAATATAAGAGCGTTTAGATCACTATTTTAGTAATCTAAACGCTCTTATATTAGTTTACAGAGGGAGTATCTTTTTCAAGTTTCTCTAGGCATGCATGGTTTTGTTCTAGTTGAGCAAAAACATAGTATGAGTGTATGTTAGAAGTTCTTTGTTTCTTGTAACAATTTAAACCTTGGGCGATACCTGCTGTCACAGAGATTAATTTGGTTCATGTTATCTAGACTGCAGTTATAACTGGTTTCTCAGCCTTGCCATGGTTGGTCAAGCCTCTTTATGGTTTTATCAGGTCTCACCGAAATATCAAATCTCATTCCTACTGCTCTTTTATGTTGCACGTAAATCATGACACTATATTGTTGTGATTTATGATGCAGTGATTCCGTTCCTCTCTTTGGATATCGAAGAAGGTCGTACCTCATTCTATCAGGACTCCTTGGAGCAATTTCTTGGAGTTTGATGGCAACAATTGTGGATGATAAGTACAGTGCAGCGCTCTCTATTATTCTTGGATCTCTTGCGGTTGCCTTCTCTGATGTTGTAAGTGAGAGCAGAAAATGTATCATGATATTTATTTTTCCTTTGAATTGATCATCAATGATGCTGGTATAGTAGTTAGTTTTTTTTAATCCTTGACATTCAGAAAATCATAGCCCCCTTTAATACAGCTTGAGTTGGTCCACAAAGGGATGGTCGGATCCAGTGCTTTTACTGTTTCAAATGAAACATAGCTTGCTAGCATTTCCATTAGGTTTAGGTCATCCCCTGGAGCAGCAGTCATTAGACAAGGTTTGGATGACATATCATATGTGCATGCTATCATGACACGTAGCCTGATAATAGGAGGATTATGTAATTCACGATGCTCTGAATAGATTTTGAACTTATTTTTAAATTATAAGGAACTCAATATAGATCGTATATGCAATTTTTTTTATGTTGACACTTGATACGCTGTTCAAAGAACTGAACCCAGTATGGGCCTCACTTGTCAAAAGTTCAGAAAAATATATTCTAAAAACAGAAATATATCCTTCTGTACCTAATGATCTTATCTTTGTGTTTGACCCATGTGAGGATAGTAGTGTTAGTACTCATGTTCGTTTTGTAACTGAAAATACTGCAGGTTGTTGATTCTATGGTTGTTGAGAGAGCTCGAGGTGAGTCACAGAGCACATCTGGATCTCTCCAGTCACTATGTTGGGGATCCTCAGCCTTTGGGGCAATTGTGAGCGCTTACTTCAGTGGTTCTCTAGTGGATACTTATGGTGTAAGGTTTGCTCCTTGGCGCAAAGGAACTTTGTAAAAACTAATGACACCCCTGCATATTACAGTTCACTGATCAGGTGTTTCACTAAATGCAGATTTGTTTTTGGTGTTACGGCATTTTTACCCCTGATGACATCTGCTGTTGCAGTTCTTGTAAATGAACAGCGTTTGCGTTCTGAGGAACGTTCCATCTCACTTTCAAGTTCAGGATTGATTGAAAGCTCTAAGCAGCAGATCAGGCAGATTTGGACTTCTGTAAAGCAACCGAACATTTTCTTGCCTACTTTGTTCATATTCCTTTGGCAAGCAACACCACAGTCGGATTCTGCCATGTTTTACTTTGTGTATGTTTCACGGACTCGATGGTTTGATCTACTTGATTTCTATACATTGTTCTGTTATACCTGGTTTTTATATTCTGCAAACACAGTTGTGGATTCTGAAGAAAAACATAAAGTTTCTAAGATGCTAGTGTATAAAGCTCTAAATACAAAAGGGAACAGGACTGTAAACTGCTACTTGGTTGTACATATGTACTACCTTAGTATTTTGTGTGATCGTCATCTTTTAAAATGACTGATTATGTTACTTTCTATTGAATTTCAGCACAAACAAGATTGGATTCACTCCAGAGTTTCTAGGGCGTGTCACACTCGTTACATCTGTTGCATCCTTGCTGGGCGTCGGAATATATAATTCGTTCCTGAAGGCAGTTCCACTAAGAAAAATCTTTTTTGTGACAACAATTTTAGGTTCTGTCCTTGGAATGACACAGGTCCTCTTCTCTGCTTACTTATTCTAGCAGTCCTACAATTTTTTGTTGGCCAATCATGCTTAGCAGTAAGTAGTGTCTTTCCACTTCCAGGTTCTGCTTGTCACTGGGCTCAATAGGAAGCTGGGGATAAGTGATGAATGGTTCTCAATTGGGGATTCCTTGATCCTCACAGTCCTTGGTCAGGTATGAAACACTATGCAATGACTAGTTAACTCGAGGGCTAACTGTTTGCATAATGTCGGTACTTGATATTAATATTATGTGCCTGGTCTTGAAGCATGCTGTTCGGCTCTTTTTCACGTTTATAATTACACTCTTCTGACATAAACACTTTTGATGTTCAAAATTGTTCTGTAGGCTTCCTTCATGCCCGTGTTGGTGTTGGCCGCAAGATTGTGTCCTTTGGGAGTGGAAGCGACGTTGTTCGCCACTCTGATGTCAATTTCGAACGCGGGAAGTGTTGCCGGTGGTCTGGTGGGTGCGGGCCTAACTCAGTATCTGGGTGTCACCAGGGACAACTTTGAAAATCTGGCTCTGCTAATCATCATCTGCAACCTCAGCTCCCTGCTCCCTCTGCCTCTCCTGGGCCTCCTTCCAGATGGATCACCGGATGCCGATAATGGGCAAACTAAAGTCGATTGAAATACTTGAGCTTCTCTTAGAGATTATAGATTCGGAGATGGTCAGATCCTGGCGCGAACTCGATCACCAGGGCGAGATGAGATGAGAACTGCAGAGATAGTCAGATCCTGGCGTGAACTCTGATCACCAGGGCAGACGAGATGACAACTGCAGCTAACTTTGGGCATTTGCTGGCGTGGTGCATGGTTGATTGTTGAGAAGAGCGCACCCCCAGCAGAAGGTGAAGTTCCAGATGACCGCACACCATGCTGCTCTTTCCTGTAATAAAACTCTGGACCATCGCAGTCAAGATGCATGGTGTATTCTGCATGCATTTCAGACGAGGTTAGCTCAGCTGGGAAGATGGTGTTGTCTTGCATCGCCGTTGATGCTCTGACCTCTTTCTTAGGTGAATTAAACGAGGCAGATGAACGCGGAGACTAGCTGCACCATATGACTGCATCTATATACATTATCTCACTTTGCTATGCATGTATACACAGATATCCTTTCGTAAAGAAAGGAAACAAATGTGGAATGTGGTGCGAGTTTCGTACTGCTACATAATATGCCATTGCAGTCGATGTCGAAACCGACTGTGTAAAGGGTTATCCCAGGTAGCTTTTGTTGGGACTGACCGTAAAAGTTATAAGTTATGAGCCGACTTTGAGTGTGGCACCGTCGTGGGCTGTTTGTGTGGACAGCTGACTGCTTTTGTCTGAACATTGAAATATTGAAGGAAGCTCTTTTAGTAATGATAGGAAGTTTAACTATTACAATCTACAATGTTTGAACAATTTACAATATGATCAATGCACAACTGGATGAAATCGTCGAAAGTCAATCCCGGAGTCTCGGCAATCTACAACATTTGTCGGTGGCAATCTACTGTGTTCCTGTGGACAACATGAGGGTTGGCCTACGGGCATGCACCTTTTCCTTAATTTTTCTTTCTTTCTTCCTTGATCTCCGGATCTCCACCTTTGTAACGCTTTTATCGCTGCTCTCTGCTATCTTTCAAAAAATACTGGGTTCCCGTGGACGACATCAGGATATGCATGCGGTGGTGAGCTCCGAGGAATGAAAGGAACAGTGTGCCGCCAATGACGAAACGACATTTATTGGCAACATCATGCAGCAAAATTGTCACATTCTCTACGACCTGGCCAGCGGCATCATATCTTCCAGCTGGAGGAGTGCACCTCCCTCTGATGGAGATAAGGTTTGTAGACATGCCGCTACCCGCTAGATTTGAATGAGGCTTTGCATAAATATACAAACTATAGACAAGTGTATGTGTATCGCTCTGTTGCTAGACTTAAATAAGGCTCAAGGCATCAGAATGTAACGATGTCACATTGGCTTTGGTTTGCTCCACTATCTCAGATACAAATTCAAAGTTTCTCTCCAGGAGATTCATGGCAAGAACCGGAGTAAGATACAAGGTGGGATTATATAGATGGAGCATGCAAGCATAAAATTCATGAGCGCAAGTTCCTTCACACATCTACTAAACTGTTCATCCTAATGCCATGATTAACCGGTGTTCAATCTTGTTCATGGTAAACACACGCATTGGTGAATCAGTTACACACTCATGCTTGAAGCATGAGAGGCATTAATCTGTGTAATAGACCTTGCTTAACTTACGTGTTATCTCTAGAAATGTTATATTTGGTGTGAGCATGAGCAATATATTTAGGTGGGGGAGCTCCCCCATTCCACATAAAGCATCTAAAACTCCCTCAAAATTTTACTCACAACGATGCCAATATATGTATGAGGTGTGCGCTATTGTATGCAGTGCGCTCGCTACCCATGTGCACTACTAAAATGTGTCGTCTTAAATTTATGTCACATGGCTGCAAAACTATCTTTTGACGGGCATAGTAGTTTTTTGATGGGCAATGGTTGCAAAACTATTGTGGATCTGTTTGCAGGTCTGTGGTAGCTGGAATATGTCGTATTAAATTTGTTTTTACTCAATGAGAAAACTATTTTAAAACAAACAATTAGCCAAATGATAAAACAGACAATAGGCAGGTAGGTGGATAAACACTACACTTCTTTTCCGGTACAACCCCCATAGACACAGCAACGACGAAGATCTCCCTATACCCCGTACAATTTAAAAGAGTAGGATGGTCTTCCTCAAGAATACGTCACCTGCCGATAAGAAGCCTTCGCGTAAAGTAATGACAGGCCCAATTGGACACGCACAATTTAAAGAGAAAGGAAGAAAAAGGAAGAGTACCCAAGGATCGAACCTAGGTCTTCAAGATGATGCGCAAGAGTAATAGCCAGTAGGCCTCACAACAGGTTCATGAAGAGTAGCAGGGCGCAACTAACTGAGGCGAAACGACCTACTTTCCCATTCGTATTTCCGGATTTTTTCGTCTTTATTTTTTCAAACTGGCTTTTGTTCCTTTTTATTCTTATTTATTTTACTTTTATTTTTATTTTCATTAATTTTTTCCTTTCATATTTTATTTTCCATTTTCCATTTTTATTATTTTTTATCATATGCGTGAACTTTTTTAAAATAAAACAAATCAAGTTCGTCATTTTTCGAACTTTATAAATATTTTTCAACTTCTCGAACTTTTTCTGCAACCTTTTTAGTTAACTTTGTTTACAGAACCTACAAAAAATTCAAAATTTATGAATTTTTTTCAAATCTGCGAATGCTCGGGCGGGCCCAACAGGCGCCCGACAAGAGCGATGCCATCATACTTGAGCCAAGGTCTAAGCGTTATTTTTTCTTTTCTACTTTTTCATTTTTATTTTATTTTTCCGTTGATTCATTTTCTCCTTTTTGAAATTTATTATTCTTTTTGAAACCTGTTAAAAAACATAAAATATTGTTCAGAACACCCAAAAATGTTCTTGTTTTCAAATATTGTTTGTAACTTTAAAAAATATTCTAGAATTTCAAAAAATGTCCCTGTTTTCAAATTTTATACTCCCAAATTTAAGAAATTTTTGTATTTCATAAAAAGTTGATAATGTTTTTAAAAAGTATGTGGTTTAAATTTGGGTTCAATTTTTTTTCATCTATTATTGGGAATTTTTTAACAATTTTTTAAAAAGTGATCAAGTTTGTAAAATTTCATACACAATTTAAATTCCAAAATTGTTGATAAATTTCAAGAAATGGTTAGGACATAAGAAAATGTTCATTGATAACGACAGAAATTGTAAATAACAAAAGCATTCAAATTAGGAAAAACTACATGCTCACGGATGCGCCCATCTGTCCTTGTCTGCCACACTCCTCTCAACTGGTGTTTTTTTGAACTATGGATAAATGACCCCAACTTGTTGCAAGAGGTGGGCATGCTCATGATAGGCATTCATGCCAGGTTTGAACAAATTCTGACACCGTTTGCACGTTGCGACACGTCCGACCATTTGTCGGCCTTTTTCACATTGAAAACTCTAGAAAATGAACTTTTTGAAAACCCAGACAACTTGTCATGGCGCTTTGAATTGGTCATACAAAGTCATTCCCATGGTTTGCATTCATGCTTGGTTTGAACGATTTCCGACACCGTATGCAAGGTACAAATATTTGTATTTAATGAACAAAATAAAAAACGCAAAGATTTTTTTGAAACTCGGAACATATTTTTAAAAGCGCAGTTTCTTTGAAAAATAAAAGAGAAACGAAAAAGAAAAAAAAATGGAAAAGAAACAAAAAAACATACAAAAAAAAAGAAATGGTGGGAAAAGACAGGTTTGCTACAGTAAACTGATCGTTGAGGGACAATGGGCCGGCCCAGTGACGCCGTCTTTGCCGCTCGCTGGGGCAAATTGTCGGGGATTTGCATAGACCTCGATGTGAGCCATGATACATTGGCCAACCCACTTTCAGCTTTTCACAGTGCAACCAACCGGTTTTGGGAACCTTTATCGGCTTTTTCCTTTGTTGTTTCTTTTCTAATATTTTGGTTTTATTTTTTTTTTCTTCATTTTTTCTTCTTCTTTTTTGATTTTTCTCTGTCTTTGTTGTTTCTTTCGCACTTTTTTTACTTTGTTTGTCTGTTTGTTTGTTGTTTCTTTTGCGCTTTTTATTTGTGTTTATTTAAAACAAGGACATTTTTTTAGAATTTCCTGAATTTTTTTAAATTCCTGAACAAATTTTCAAACATGAATGTTTTTTTAATTTGTGTACAAATTTTGAAAACAAGGATATTTTTTGAAATTCTCAAATATTTTTTTAAAACTTTGCGAAACATTCTTGGAATTTGCAAACAAATTTTAAACATGAATAATTTTTTAATTTTTGAACAAATTTGGAAACTAGAACATTTTTTGAAATATTCGAGCATTTATTTTAATTTGTGAGCTTTTTTTTGTTTCTGGATATTTTTATATAAGCGAACAATTTTAACATATCCGCAAAAAAATTCTACTATTACTAGAACACAAACAAATGAAAACACTTTCTTTCTTACCCGCAAAAAAGAGAAAAAACACTTTCTTTCTCGGTGGCGGCCGAGCTTGTTCTTAGAACCCGTTGTTCAATGCGCTCCATGTGGTGGTGTAAGTCGGGCTCGCTCAGTGGGCTCAGTAGATGACCACTCCAAACTCCAACAAAGTGTGGGCTGAGTCAAAGGAGAAGATGGAACATCTTTCACGCACGGAGACATCGACTAAGAGAACCTTGGCATTTCCGTCGCCCTCGTCGCCGTCTCCGGGAACAGACTACAACCATGTCGGCGTTGACACCAGTGGCTTCGCTGACGTGAGAACGACCAAATACAACTTAGTGAACGCACACACTATACGCATTGCTAATTGTATTAACCAGTTTTCGTGGACAACTTATTGCGCATGCAGATCATGGCTTTTATGGAGAACGTGACGACCGAGATCCAGAGCAACGTGGGATCTACTCCCTCCGTGAATAAAAATAAGAGCGTTTAGATTTAAACGCTCTATATTTCGTTACAGAGGAAGTACTAGCGTTCAGAAGGAAGGTGCTCGTCAATAACCATGCTTTTGTTTAATTGGTTATCACTCCCTGTGTGCGTCCTATAATATAAGAGCGTTGTAGTGTAAAAAACGTTCTTACTTTCTATGTTTCTAAAATATAGGTCTTTTTTAAGATTTGAATATGGACTATATACATACGTATTTTAGAGTGTAGATTTACTCATTTAGCTTCGTATGTAGTCCATATCAGAATCTCTAAAAAGACTTGTTGTATATTTAGGAAACGGAGGAGGGCGTATAAGTAGTTAAGATTTTATTGTTGTGTAACTTGTGTTCTGGAACTGGATATCCAGTTAGTAGTTTATATGTCGTTAACAAATTCCATCGGTGACAAGGAACCAGAAGCTAACTAGCTATTCCATCCATTAGACGAGGGCCCACCAATAAGGTATCTCCGGCCAAACCACGAGTCACCACCATGGCACGGGCAGGTGGGCAACTTTATTAGAGCAACTCCAGTCACGTCCCCAACAGGCCCCCCCCCCCCCCCAAGGCGATTTTTTAGCGCCGGCGCCCGAAAATCGGCCCAGTCGCGTCCCCAGGATCTCGTTTAGCGCCGATTTGGGCCGAAATAGCAGCCGGCGAACCCAAGCCCCCGAGGGTCGCCTGGGGGCGCCGGCCGAAGCGAAAAGGGGCGTGGGTCCGCTCTGTCGGCGAGAGAAGGCCCTTTTCCCGCAGTTTCCCCCCGCTTTTCTCCCCACCGTTTCCCTCCATTCCCCATTCCTCCCGCCATTCTCCTCCTCCTCCCCTCCATCCGGCCGCCATGCCGCCGAAGAAGTACGTCGCCCCCCGCGCTGCTACGGATGCCACCGCCACCGCCACCACCCAGCCGAAGCAGAGGAAGCAGAGGGCGCCGCCGTCCAAGCCCCCGGGCATGTCTAACGCCGACTGGAAGGCGGAAGTTCAGCGCCGGGAGGCTGTCACCACCGACCGGCGGAACAGGGCCAACGCCAAGAAGGCCCGGGACAGGGCGGCGCTCGCGGCGGCGGCGGCTGCGGCCGTGGCGGAGCAGGCAGATCGCGCGGCTGAACAAGCCGAGGCGTCTCGCGCGGGGATGATGAATCCACCCGGCGGCCACGGCCACGGCCCGTACGCGTCCTGGAGCCAGCAAAGCGTCGGGTCTCCGGCCGGCTTCTCGGCGTCTCCACAACCCTGGGGCTGCACGCCCTCGCCGGGCTACGCCGACGGCGACGCGCACGACAGGTTCAACCCCAACATCACCTTTCCACATGGTCACCCTGCCCAGCGCACGCCCTCGCCCGCTTTCGCCGGCGTCCAGTACCCCTCGTACACCTACTCGCCGCCGGCCTACGCATCCTCCCCGACGCCACCTCTGCGCCGTGGCGCGCTGCTCTTCTCACAAGCCTCCTCGTCGCATCTCAGCGACACCGACGCGACGGAGGCCGACATGCACGACATCATCACGACCGGCTCGGCCACTGCCGCCGCCTCCCCCGGGTTCACTGCCCAAGATGATACAATGGACCTCAACGGCGACATAGACGACGAGCTCGACTACGGCGAGGAGGAGCCAGAGGAGGAGGAGGAGGAGCCGGCGCCTGCTCCGGCGAGGAAAGGGAAAAAGAAGAAGAAGCGGGCGGCCAGGACCGGCGAGCCACGCGTCAAGTGGGCGTCCAAAGAGGACGAGTGCCTCGCCGAAGCGTGGAAAATCGTCTGCCTCGACCCGATCACCGGCATGAACCAGAACGTCGACACGTATTGGGAGCGCATCAAGTCCGAGTTCGACGAGCGCAAGCTCGTTGACCCCTACTTCAAGGGCGTCTACATGCAGCGCGGCTCGAAGGCCATGGCGAATCATTGGGCGCTCATCCAAACGGCGTGCAACAAATGGCATGGGATCGTCGAGGAGATCGCGGCTCGGCCGGAGAGCGGCGCCAACATCGAGGGTCAGGTATGACACGCCGTTCTCTCGCTCATTCTTTCGCCGTGGTGCGCTGCCGACTGTTGTTCCTCGGCGCAGATGTTCGCCATGTATCGCCAGGACAGCAGCTCCGACCAAGATTTCAAGTACCTCCACGTGTTCTCCCGGATCGAGAAGTGCGAGAAGTGGGCGGAAGTCCGGCGCACCCTCGCCAAGGCCAAGGAGACGTACAAGCCGGACGCACTGACGCCGGGCGCGTCCGATGGGCGCCCGGACGGGAACAAGCGAGCCAAGTCGGCGAAAGACGCCGCGCCGGCTACCGCGCGCCTACAAGAGTCCATCGAACACTGCATCGCCGACGCCCAGACCCGCGCCGCCCAGAGGGAATAGAAAACAGAGGCGCGATGGTCGGCGTTGATGACGAACAGCGCCGTCAAGCTCGACCTGCTCCGGACCAACGTCACCACGAAGAAGAGGAACACCGACCTGGCTTTCTTGATGGGGGGGGGGGGGCAGACATGCTCCGGAGCGACGACGAGCAGCTCAAGGCGTGGTACCTGGCGGAGCGTGGCCTCATCCTGAACCAGATACCGTCGACGGCCGCGCCAACTCCCACGCCGACCCCAACGCCGCTGCCAAGCCCGAGCGATGATGCCTCCACGACGCCCAGCACAGAAGCCGCGCCGACCAGCCCACGCACGCCGACTCCTTTGACGCCGGAGGCCGACGCCGCCGTTTGATGCATTGCCCTACGCGTCCTTTTGCACGCCGAACTTTTTATTGATCGCCGAACTGTGGCAAGGTAATCGCCGATCGCCGGGACTTTTGTGGCGTTGATCGCCGGACTTGTGACGTTTTTTTGGGTAGCGGGAATGGACATGTTTGAAATTACGACGCCTTGGGGGCGGCACCTGGGGGCGTGGCTGGGACCTAGATCGCCCCCAGGGCCTAAAAATCGCCGGGCGAGCGCCCGAAATAGCGCCGGCCTATGCGCTGGGGGGCCGAACGAGTGGAGTTGCTCTTACATCACTGAACATGATTGAAATTGGGACGCATAAAGTTCTTGGCATCTCTCACCAAGTCACCATCTCGTACTCATCGCTCGGGGTTGAACATAAAAAATGCCCTAGGGCGCATCTGCGTGAAGGCCGGCCTTTAATTCTTTCCCCCTCTTGCATATACTACTAGGTTGGTTTGTCTCAAAAAAAAAAAAAATACTAGGTTGGTGTGCGCGCAATCGAGAAAGCATATGCATGGCTTGGTAAATTTATGAATTGTGGGGTGTGCCATCTGTCCAACGATTCCAACCTGCGGTGTTTGGGACAGCTAATCTAAGCCAGATGCATTAGATCATTTTAGACTGGACCAAAAAATAAGCCTAATCGTTTAATCGTGCAGCTGCACGATTCGGCGCGCGCGAGCGCGCCGCTCGACCGTGCGATGCGCGAGATCGCGACCGTGCGTTTCTAACGGTTCCGACCAGGGCGTAGTGGTGGGCCCCGCCCATTAATTCAGGCGAAACCGCTGCTCGCACGCCCTCCCCCTTCCCTTTCCATTCGAAATCCTCCGCCCTCTCCTCCATTTTCGAAACGGCCTCTGCCTCTTCCTCTCGCAACGACGACCTGCGCGGGACTGCGGTCGTGGATTCGCCGGGGATTCGCCGGCGTGGGAGGCCGTTCGTCGACGCGGGGCGGTCGCTGCTACAGGCGGAGGTAATCCCGCATCTCGTCCTTGCTTTTTCCCCTGGAGTTGGCTTGGTGAGGGTGAGGGCTAGGGTTTGGGTGAGGTGTTGGGGCGAGCACGGAGGGCGAGGAGGGCGAGCACGGGTTGTCCATGGCATCCGCAGGGCCTGTGCTTTTGCACGGGTTTTCTGTAGGGGGGTCGGGGAGGGGGAGGGGGTCGAGATCTGAATTTGGGGTTGGCGATACGGTGAGGGAGGTTGGGGTTGAGATCCCATGGTGTTTTTCGGGTGCTGTTTGAGCGCGTGGATCTACGAGGGGATCCCTATTTTTGTCATATAGTTGCCCTGTTTTTGCGAAGCAGTTGCTGATTTTGTCTCAGCCATCGGCGCTGTTGAGTTGCCTGGATCTAATGTGGGGCATTGTGTAGCCAGGTGACAGTAGTTGCTCATTTTTTCTCACACAGTCGCCATGAAATTGCGCAGCAGTTGCTGTATTTTTTTCTCACACACCATCGGGTGCTGTTTTTGTTTTGAGTGCCTAGATCTAACCTAATGGGGGCATTGTGTAGCCAGGCGACAGTAGTTGCTCATTTTTTTCATACAGTTGCCATTAATTTTTTGCGCAACAGTTGCTGTTTTTTTTCTCACCCCATCGGGCGCTGTTTTTTGAGTCGCCTGAATCTGTTGGGGGCATTGTGTAGCCATGTGACAGTAGTTGCTCAATCTTTGTTGTTAAAATAGTTGGTTACAATATTTTTTTTAAAGTTGCTTATCAGTTTTTGGCTGCTTTTTGGGGTTGCTTGGATCTGCAGGGGTAGTTGTATATGTATATGACAGTAGTTGCTCAATTTTACTACTCATTTCGCAAGGAAATATAACATTAGTTGCTATTTTTGGGTATTTAGTTATTTTATTGTCCTTTATTTGTCTTGTTGCTACAAGTTGCTTACCCAACATCCTGCAGTTGCCTAGATTCACCACCTAGTTGGCCCGTATAGCAGACGAGATGTCATTAGGAATAATAGGCGTTTTTTTCGCAGTAGTCATGGTGAATGAAGTTAGGAGATGTTAAACAGAGACACATTTTTTCTGTACTCACCAGTGATAGTGAATTCACTCATTTTTTTATCTGCAAGTATAATTGTGCTTATAGGTATTTGTTTTTTTCTCCCACCCAAATGATTTTTTTTTCTTTTTTTGGTGTTGCATTTTTTGTTTTACAGAATGGCCCGAAAAAGCAAGAGGATTGCGGGGAGGACTGATGGCGAAGGTGGAAATGAGGGAAACGAGGAGCTGGTCCAAACGGCAAGCAATGTTCGACGCAAGCGCGGGCGAACGAATGATAATCCTGTCCGGGGTGGACGGGCTGGGAAACGGGCCACCGATTCCGCTCCTCGTGATGAAGAAGGGAGGCAGCCGAAACGTGTGAAGAAAAGCAGAGACGAGGTATTTTTAAAAAAAACTTGAAATCGGTAGAGGGGGGGGGGGGGGGGGGCTAGGGGGAGATGTTTTTGTTGTAGTTTATCTCAAGGCAGGGACATTAGGTATGCCTTTCCCTTGAATATGCATTGCTCAACGCTTGCTAGGGTTTTTGAATACTGGGTTTGCTGTTTTTTGTTCTTTTGTTGTTATTTCTTCTTTATATCAAAAAACAATCATTTTTTCATGTTTTTTTTCATCACCAGATGCATAGTATAGTAGTACTAGTTGCCTAGTATAGTAGTACCAGTTGCCTAGTATAGTAGTACCAGTTGCTTTTTAATGTAGATGTAGTATAGTAGTACCAGTTGCCTAGTATAGTAGTACCAGATGCATAGTATAGTAGTACCAGTTGCTTAGTATAGCAGTACCAGATGCATAGTATAGTAGTACTAGTTGCCTAGTATACTAGTACTAGTTGCTTTTCAATGTAGATGTAGTTGCTCAGTTTTCCAGGCACAGCAGCCTTGCCTTATTTTATTTTTGAATTTCTTCTATTTTTTTCCTCCACAGATTGGTACTAGTGCTCCGCCACCAAGGAACAGGGCATCACCTTCAAGGCTATTCATTCTAAATGCTTCCCTTGAAGACCTGCAAAGGGGAGCCATTTGTGATATAATTAAGTTTTAGCGGCGTACTTGATATCGGCACGAGAACAATGAAAGGAGATATCGTGAAGTTTGTCATGGATTGTTATGACCCGGAGTTGTCCCAGCTTGTTATACCTGAGAGGGGTAAGATCCCGGTCGACGCAGACAACGTTGAAAGGATATGGGGTCTGCCAAGGGGGCGAAACAAGGTTGCATATGAAATCGATCCAGACATAGTAAAGTTTTTCAATGGGATGTTCAACATTCCTTCAGGGCCTGCGCCAACAGTGACCAAGTGGGTGGAGATGATAAAGGAGATGGGAGTTGCTCATGATGACACGTTCTTAAGCGCCTGGCTTGTCATTGTTTTTAGCTGTTTTCTTGTACCGACCACCAGCTTGAAGGTGTCGCCGCATGCCTATTCAGCTGCGTTGAACCCACGCGACATTGTGAATTCAGATGTTTGCCAGTTCGTTGTTGACCAGCTTAGGATTTCTTTCATGGGGTTTGGAGACAAGAATAATACCATATGTTGTTGCCTATTCCACCTAGTGGTAAAATGATCTAGATCCCTTTTTTTTTCTGGTTCATTGTCTTTCTTTTCATTGTTTTTATTTTTCAATAGTTTTCAGGAAACTAACACGTGTCTTCTCTTTTCTTTGTTTGTGTTTTGGTCTGTGAGACAACTCGTTTACCTCGACTCGCTAGATGTGGACTACAGGTCCATTTCCAAGGACTTTGTGGATGAGAGCACGCCGAATATTCGTCCAAGGGTTAAAGCATGGAACGAGGGTCTCATCAGGGCAGTCATGAAGAAGGACAGGATCAGAAAGGGTGTATATGGAAAGCTGCGAGTAAGTTTTTCCCTTTTTTTCCCATGCACATCTTTTTTCATGGTTGTTCAGCATGTAGAGCCTCGTGTTTATCAAGTAGGCATGTAGTTTTGGAGGTGGACTTGCTCACCAGTAGGTTTTGTAGTTGCCCATAATCAGAGGTGGACTTGCTCTAATTACAGTTGGAGTTGTCCATGTGCATAGTTGTAGTTGCCCTATTTTTTTGTAGTTGCTCATCAGCAGGATACATTTTTGGAGTTGTATGTTGTTCAGTCCAAAGAGTTATGTATGGGTTTTTCCAGTTTGTTAGTGTCCTTGTCCATGTACCAAGTTTTTGTGGAGTTGCCCAACAATATGCATGCCATTGCCCTAATTTTAGTCAGGCAGTTGCTAAACCTCACAATAAATATCATTTTTTTGTTGCCTGTTTGATTTTAATTTTTTCCACTTTTTTTCCTGACTGTTGATTTCTCACACCTGCCCATCAACATAAACAGTTGAAATCTGACTTCTCAAGGTGTGCTGAAGACAGCCTGTTTGGGAGCATGTATCATATCCAGAAGTTTGTTGCTGCCAAGCTGCCCGAGAATTACGACATCAATGCAAATTGATAATGAAATGTATGTTTTTCCTACGTACTCATCATTTCTACCGCTTTTTTGTTTTGTTGTTTTTGCAGAAATAGAAGAAGTTGACGGTGCTTGTACACAACATGTGCTATGAAATATCTTCCCAAGTGGGGAAGTTTGTGCTAGGTGTTGGCAAGCTGGATGAGGAGGATGATGTGCCAGCCACGAGTGCTTCCAGGGACCCAGATCCATGTGAACCATTGATGAAGGAAAGGCATAGAAGAGTAGCGACAACTCCTAAAGTGAAAAATGTTGAAAGGAAGAAGAAAGGAAAGGGCAGTAGAACTCGTGATGAGGAGAGGCTTTTGTTGTCTGATGATGATGAGGAGGAAATGGAGGACGAGGAACTGGGACTTTCGGATGAAGAGGAAGAGGAGGAAGGAGATTTCGACGATGAATCTGGAGATGAGGACGCATTCGATGGGGAAGGTTATGACGACGATGACGATGAAGATGATGATGATGACGATGCCGGTTTAGAGAGCAGCCCGCCAACAGCAACAGAACCTGGTGACAATGAGCGCATGGATGTCGACGGGGATGAAGACAGGGATGAAAAGAAGGAAGAGGGGGTTGAGGAGGAGGGGGAAGAGGGGGTTGATGAGGAGGGGGAAGAAAAGGATTTATGAGGAGGGGTAAGAGGAGGATGTTGAGGGGGAGGAAGAGGAGGATGATGAGGAGGGGGAGGAGGAAGAGGCAAATAATGAAGACGAGGACAAAAATTAGGAACACAATAAGGGAAATGAGGAACATGAAAAAGAAGAGGCTGAAAAAGAGGAGAAACAGGAGGATGAAAAGAAGGAAGACGAGAAGGAAGAGAAGGATGAACTCGGAAAGGATGAAGGTGAAGACGAAGAAGAGAAGGATGAGGAGGAATAAGGTGGTGTGGGAGGGAAGAAGGGGGAAGACGATAAGGATGATGGCTGGATGGGCGGCAATGCTAGCGCTGACAACACCACTGGGAGGAGCGGCCACGATGGAGGTGCAGAAACCCCGGGGTGGCGCATGGGCAGTATTGATGATGAGGTCCCGCTGAGCACTATCATGGAGAAGCTGAAGCGTGGTGATACGTCCATTTTGCATCATGCTTTTATATCAATATTTATTGCATTATGGGCTGTTATTACACATTATGGCACAATACTTATGCCTTTTCTCTCTTATTTTACAAGGTTTACATGAAGAGGGAGAATGCCGGCAGCTGGAATTCTGGGCTGGAAAAGGAGCAAATATTAGAGACCTATTCTGCACAACTCCAAAAGTCCTAAAACTTCACGGAGAGTCATTTTGGATTTAATAAAAAATATTGGGCGAAGAAAGTACCAGAGGGGGGCCACCTGCTATCCACAAGGGTGGAGGGCGTGCCCTACCCCCCTGGGCACGTCCCCCATCCTTGTGGGCCACCTGGCAGGCCCCCGACGCCCATCTTCTGCTATATGGTGTGTTTTGACCTGGAAAAAATAAGAAGGAAGCTTTCGGGACGAAGCGCCGCCGTCTCGAGGCGGAACCTAGGCAGAACCAATCTAGGGCTCCGGCGGAGCTGTTCTGCCGGGGAAACATCCCTCTGGGAGGGGGAAATCATCGCCATCGTCATCACCATTGATCCTCTCATCGAGAGGGGGTCAATCTCCATCAACATCTTCACCAGCACCATCTCCTCTCAAACCCTAGTTCATCTCTTGTATCCGATCTTTGTCTCAAAACCTCAGATTGGTACCTATGGGTTGCTAGTAGTGTTGATTACTCCTTGTAGTTGATGCTAGTTGGTTTATTCGGTGGAAGATCATTTGTTTAGATTCAAAATGATAATTAATACTCCTCTGATTATGAACATGAATATGCTTTGTGAGTAGTTACGTTTGTTCCTGAGGACATGGGAGAAGTCTTGTTATAAGTAATCATGTGAATTTGGTATTCATTCGATATTTTGATGAGATGTATGTTGTCTTTCCTCTAGTGGTGTTATGTGAACGTCGACTACATGACACTTCACTATGATTTGGGCCTAGGGGAAGGCATTGGGAAGTAATAAGTAGATGATGGGTTGCTAGAGTGACAGAAGCTTAAGCCCTAGTTTATGCGTTGCTTCGTAAGGGGCTGATTTGGATCCATATATTTCATGCTATGGTTAGATTTATCTTAATTCTTCTTTCGTAGTTGTGGATGCTTGCGAGAGGGGTTAATCATAAGTGGGAGGCTTTTCCAAGGAAGGGCAGCACCCAAGCACCGGTCCACCCACATATCAAATTATCAAAGTAACGAACGCAAATCATATGAGCATGATGAAAACTAACTTGACAACAATTCCCATGTGTCCTCGGGAGCGCTTTGCTTTATATAAGAGTTCGTCCAGGCTTGTCCTTTGCTACAAAAAGGATTGGGCCACCTTGCTGCACCTTGTTTACTTTTGTTACTTATTACCCGTTACGGATTATCTTATCACACAACTATCTGTTACCGATAATTTCGGTGCTTGCAGAGAATACCTTGCTGAAAACCGCTTGTCATTTCCTTCTGCTCCTCGTTGGGTTCGACACTCTTACTTATCGAAAGGACTATGATAGATCCCCTATACTTGTGGGTCATTAAGACTCTTTTCTGGCGCCATTGCCGGGGAGTGAAGCGCCTTTGGTGAGTGGAATTTGGTAAGGAAACATTTATATAGTGTGCTGAAATTTACTGTCAGTTGTTACTATGGAAAGTAATCCTTTGAGGGGCTTGTTCGGGGTATCTTCACCTCGACCGGAAGAGCAAAGAGTTGCCCCTCAACCTACTGCACCTACTGAAAATATTTATTATGAAATTCCTTTGGGTATGATAGAGAAACTGCTAGCTCATCCTTACACAGGAGATGGAACATTACATCCTCATAAGCATCTAATCTATGTGGATGAAGTTTGTGGATTATTTAAGCTTGCAGGTTTGCCCGAGGATGAAGTCAAGAAGAAGGTCTTCCCTTTATCTTTGAAGGAGAAGGCATTGACATGGTATAGGCTATGTGATGATATTGGATCATGGAACTACAACCGATTGAAATTGGAATTTCATTAGAAGTTTTATCCTATGCATCTGGTTAATCGTGATCGGAATTATATATGTAATTTTTGGCCTTGTGAAGGAGAAAGTATCGCTCAAGCTTGGGGGAGGCTTAAGTCAATGTTATATTCATGCCCCAATCATGAGCTCCCAAGAGAAATTATTATTCAAAATTTTTATGCTCGGCTTTCTCATAATGATCGATCCATGCTCGATACTTCTTGTACTGGTTCTTTTATGAAGAAGACTATTGAATTCAAATGGGATTTATTGGAAATAATTAAACGCAACTCTGAAGATTGGGAACTCTACAAAGGTAATGAGTCAGGTATAAACCTTAAGTTTGATTGTGCTAAATCTTTTATGGATACCGATGCTTTTCGTGATTTTAGCACTAAATATGGACTTGACTCTGAGATAGTAGCTTCTTTCTGTGAATCTTTTGCTACTCATGTTGATCTCCCTAAGGAGAAGTGGTTTAAATATCATCCTCCCATTGAAGTTAAAGTAGTAGAACCTATTAAAGTTGAAGAAGAAACTATTACTTATAATGTTGATCCTATTGTTCCTACTGCTTATATTGAGAAACCACCTTTTCCTGTTAGAATAAAGGATCATGCTAAAGCTTCAACTGTGGTTCTAAGAGTTATACTAGAACACTTACACCCCCTGAGCAAATTAAAGTTGAACCTAGTATTGCTATGGTTAAAGATCTCTTGGTTGATAATATTGATGGGCATGTTATTTATTTCTGTGATGAAGCTGCTAGAATTGCTAAACCCGATAGTAAAGATAAACATAGACCCGTTGTTGGCATGCCTGTTGTTTCAGTTAAAATAGGAGATCATTGTTATCATGGCTTATGTGATATGGGTGCTAGTGTGAGTGCAATTCCTTTTTCCTTATATGAAGAAATTATGAATGATATTGCACCTGCTGAGATAGAAGATATTGATGTTACTATTAAGCTTGCCAATAGAGATACTATTTCACCAATTGGGATTGTTAGAGATGTTGAAGTCTTGTGTGGGAAAATAAAATACCCTACTGATTTTCTTGTTCTTGCTTCCCCACAAGATGATTTTTGTCCCATTATATTTGGTAGACCTTTCTTGAATAGTATTAATGCTAAGATAGATTGCGTGAAAGATATTGTTACTGTCGGTTTAGGGGATATGTCTCATGATTTTAATTTCTCTAAATTTCGTAGACAACCCCATGATAAAGAATTGCCTAGTAAGGATGAAATTATTGGTCTTGCTTCTATTGCCGTGCCTCCTACTGATCCCTTAGAACAATATTTGCTAGACCATGAGAATGATATGTTTATGAATGAAAGAAGGGAAATAGACGAGATATTATTTAATCAAGGGCCTATTTTGAAACACAATTTGCCTGTTGAAATCCTTGGGGATCCTCCTCCACCCAAGGGTGATCCCGTGTTTGAGCTTAAACAATTACCGGATACTTTGAAATATGCTTATCTCGATGAAAAGAAGATATATCCTGTTATTATTAGTGCTAACCTTTCAGAGCATGAAGAAAAGAAATTATTGAAAACTCTGAAGAAGCACCGTGCCGCTATTGGATATACTCTTGATGATCTTAAGGGCATTAGTCCCACTCTATGTCAGCACAAAATTAATTTGGAGAATGATGCTAAACCAGTTGTTGATCACCAACGATGGTTAAATCCTAAGATGAAAGAAGTGGTAAGAAATGAAATACTAAAGCTTCTGGAGGCAGGTATAATTTATCCTATTGCTGATAGTAAGTGGGTAAGTCCTGTTCATTGTGTCCCTAAGAAGGGAGGTATTACTGTTGTTCCTAATGATAAGAATGAATTGATCCCACAAAGAATTGTTACAGGTTATAGAATGGTAATTGATTTTCGCAAATTAAATAAAGCTACTAGAAAAGATCATTACCCTCTACTTTTATTGATCAAATGCTAGAAAGACTATCCAAACATACACATTTTTGCTTCCTAGATGGTTATTCTGGTTTCTCTCAAATGCCTGTGTTAAAAGATGATCAGGAAAAGACAACTTTTACGTGCCCTTTCGGTACCTTTGCTTACAGACGTATGCCTTTTGGTTTATGCAATGCACCTACTACCTTTCAAAGATGTATGACTGCTATATTCTCAGATTTTTGTGAAAAGATTGTTGAGGTTTTCATGGATGATTTCTCCGTTTACGGAACTTCTTTTGATGATTGCTTAAGCAACCTTGATCGAGTTTTGCAGAGATGTGAAGAAACTAATCTTGTCTTGAATTAGGAGAAGTGCCACTTTATGGTTAATGAAGGTATTGTCTTCGGGCATAAAATTTCTGAAAGAGGTATTGAAGTTGATAAAGCTAAAGTAGATGCTATTGAAAAGATGCCGTGTTCTAAAGATATCAAAGGTATAAGAAGTTTCCTTGGTCATGCTGGTTTCTATAGGAGGTTTATTAAAGACTTCTCTAAACTTTCTAGGCCTCTCACCAATCTCTTGCAAAAAGATGTTCCTTTTGTTTTTTATGATGATTGTGTAGAAGCATTTGAAATACTTAAGAAAGCCTTGATTTCAGCACCTATTGTTCAACCACCTGATTGGAATTTACCCTTTGAAATTATGTGTGATGCTAGTGATTATGCTGTTGGTGCTGTTCTAGGGCAAAGAGTTGATAAGAAATTAAATGTTATTCATTATGCTAGTAAAACTCTAGACAGTGCACAGAGAAATTATGCTACTACTGAAAAAGAATTTTTAGTAGTTGTCTTTGCTTGTGATAAGTTCAGATCCTATATTGTTGATTCCAAAGTAACTGTTCACACCGATCATGCTGCTATTAAATATCTTATGGAAAAGAAAGATGCTAAACCTAGACTTATTAGATGGGTTCTCTTGCTACAAGAATTTGATTTGCATATTATTAATAGAAAGGGAGCTGAGAACCCCGTTGCAGACAACTTGTCTAGGTTAGAAAATGTTCTTGATGGCCCACTGCCTATTGATGATAGCTTTCCTGATGAACAATTAGCTATCATAAATGCTGCTCGTAATACTCCATGGTATGCTGATTATGCTAATTACATTGTTGCTAAATTTATACCACCTAGTTTCACATACCAGCAAAAGAAAAAGTTTTTCTATGATTTAAGACATTACTTTTGGGATGACCCACACCTTTATAAAGAAGGAGTAGATGGTGTTATTAGACGTTGTGTACCTGAGCATGAACAGGAACAGATCCTACGCAAGTGCCACTCCGAGTCTTGCGGAGGACACCACGCTGGGGATAGAACTGCACATAAGGTATTGCAATCTGGTTTTTATTGGCCTACTCTCTTCAAGGATGCTCGTAAGTTTGTCTTGTCTTGTGATGAATGCCAGAGAATTGGTAATATTAGTAGACGTCAGGAAATGCCTATGAATTATTCACTTATTATTGAACCATTCGATGTTTGGGGCTTTGATTATATGTGACCTTTTCCTTCCTCTAATGGGTATACACATATTTTAGTTGCTGTTGATTACGTTACTAAGTAGGTAGAAGCTATTCCAACTAGTAGTGCTGATCATAACACTTCTATTAAGATGCTTAAAGAAGTTATTTTTCCGAGGTTTGGAGTCCCTAGATATTTAATGACTGATGGTGGTTCACATTTTATTCATGGTGCTTTCCGTAAAATGCTTGCTAAGTATGATGTTAACCATAGAATTGCATGTCCATATCATCCTCAGTGTAGTGGTCAAGTAGAATTGAGCAATAGAGAGATTAAATTGATTTTGCAAAAGACTATTAATAGATCTAGAAAGAATTGGTCTAAGAAACTTGATGATGCATTATGGGCTTATAGAACTGCTTATAAAAACCCTATGGGTATGTCTCCATATAAAATGGTTTATGGAAAGGCTTGTCACTTACCTCTTGAACTAGAACATAAAGCTTATTGGGCAATTAAAGAGCTCAACTATGATTTCAAACTTGCAGGTGAGAAGAGGTTATTTGACATAAGCTCACTTGATGAATGGAGAACCCAAGCCTATGAGAATGCCAAGTTGTTTAAAGAAAAAGTTAAAAGATGGCATGATAAAAGGATACAAAAGCGTGAGTTTAATATAGGTGATCATGTTTTGCTATACAACTCTCGTTTAAGATTTTTTGCAGGAAAGCTTCTCTCTAAATGGGAAGGTCCTTACATTATCGAGGAGGTCTATTGTTCCAGGGCCATAAAAATCAACAACGCCGAAGGCACAAATCCGAAGGTGGTAAACGGTCAAAGAATCAAACATTATATCTCAGGTACTCCCATAAATGTTGAGACCAATATAATTGACACCGTAACACCGGAGGAGTACAAAAGGGACATTTTCCAGAACGTTTCAGACTCTGAAAAGGAATAGGTATGTGGTGCGGTAAGTAAACCGACTCCAAAACGTTTCCAATGATAATTTTTCTCCGTTTTGGAATATTTAAAAATTAGGAAAATTAAAAGTAGTCCGAAAGAGACACGAGGCGACCACAAGGGTGGAGGGCGCGCCCTACCCCCCTGGGCGCGCCCCCCGACCTTGTGGCCACCTCGTGTGCCCTCTGGACTCCGTTTTCTTGCACAATACTTCTTTTGGTTGGTAAAAATTTATTATATAATCTCCCGAAGGTTTTGACCACCGTAGCACGACAAATCCTCTGTTTTTGTTTCGAGCTGTTTTTTCTGACAGATCTAGATCACCATGACGTCTCCAAGCACCCCCAAGGACAAGTTTTTTGAGAAGGTCATCAACCCCTACCTTGTGGAGGTGCTTCGCCACCCTCAAGCCATTGAGATGCGTGAGGGGGTGCTGCACATCCGCGATGTTAAGGGGACGAAGAAGACCGAAAGCGTGGAGACAAGACTCAAAGCAATGGAGCAGCAAGTTTTCAAGTGCCAAGGGATGGTGGAACATGGACTCAACGCCAATCACATGATGATCGCAGAGTTCACCAACAATCACAAGCTGGATGCCAAGAACATTGAGGAGGCCATCTTCAAGCTTCATGAGAAAATCGAGCATCTCCAAGCCCAGATCTATGACCTGCAAAACCAGAACTGTGAGTATGAATACAGATTTAAGACGATGAGTTTGGCTGCAGATTTGAGGATCCCGGAGACTCGTTCATCTTTTTATGATGGTGAGCCTATGCCTTGGAAGATGGATGACAAGCCTACTTCATCAACAACTCCATCATCACCACCTCCGAAGAAAGAGACGTAAATACATGGGTATGGGCACTCCCCTTGGCAACTGCCAAGCTTGGGGAGGTGCCCCGGTATCGTATCACCATCACACCTTTACTTTTATCTTTTTTCTTAGTTCGATCCTTTTGGTTATATCTTGATCTAGTAGAATAAAGTTTTAGTATGATCTAGCTTTGAGTTTTGATTTGATCTTTATCTATGTAATCGAGTCCTTGAGTTATGTAATAAAGAGTAGTTTTGAGTTGAGGGCTTTGTTTTCTTGCTATGATCTTGAGGGAATAAAATAATAAAAAGAAATAAAAAGATCATATATTGATCTTATGGAGAGTAATGACTTCACATATAAAGAGTATGATGAATAAAATTTGTTGGGAGTTGACAAACATAGTTTTGGTCATTGTTGCAATTAATAGGAAGTAATAAAGAAAGAGAGGCTTCACATATAAATATACTATCTTGGACATCTTTTGTAATTGTGAGCACTCATTAAAATATGACATGCCAAAAAGTTGATGTTGGACAAGGAAGACAACATAATGGGTTATGTTTTCTTATATCCGAATAGAAGTTATATTGTCATGGATCCTCCAACATGTTGAGCTTGCCTTATCCTCTCATGCTAGCCAAATTCTTTGGACCAAGTAGAGATACTACTTGTGCTTCCAAACATCCCTAAACCCAGTTTTGCCATGAGAGTCCACCATACCTACCTATGGATTGAGTAAGACCCTTCAAGTAAGTTGTCATCGGTGCAAGCAATAAAAATTGCTCTCTAAATATGTATGATCTATTAGTGTGAAGAAAATAAGCTTTATACGAACTTGTGATATGGAAGAAATAAAAGCGACGGACTGCATAATAAAGTTCTTTATCACAAGAGGCAATATAAAGTGACGTTCTTTTGCATTAAGATTTTGTGCATCCAACCATAAAAGCGCATGAAAACCTCTGCTTCCCTCTGCGAAGGGCCTATCTTTTTTACTTTTATCTTCTACCCTCATACAAGAGTCATGGTGATCTTCACCTTTCCTTTTTACACTTTTTCCTTTTGGCAAGCACTATGTGTTGGAGAAAGATCTAGGTATATATATCCACTCGGATGTAGGTTATCATAAAGTATTATTGTTGACATTACCCTTGAGGTAAAAGGTTGGGAGGCGAAACTATAAGCCCCTATCTTTCTCTGTGTCCGATGGAAACTTTGAACCCAAAAGTATCGCGTGAGTGTTAGCAATTGTGAAAGACTAAATGATAGTTGAGTATGTGGACTTGCTGAAAAGCTCTTATATTGACTCTTTCCGATGTTATGATAAATTGCAATTGCTTCAATGACTGAGATCATAGTTTGTTAGTTTTCAATGAAGTTTTTGATTCATACTTTACCTTGTGAACAAATTGTCACTTTAGCATAAGAAATTGTATGACAATATATGTTGCTATTCTAAAGATGATCATGATGCCCTCATGTCCGTATTTTATTTTATCAACACCTCTATCTCTAAACATGTGGACATATTTTTTGATATCGGCTTTCGCTTGAGGACAAGCGAGGTCTAAGCTTGGGGGAGTTGATACGTCCATTTTGCATCATGCTTTTATATCAATATTTATTGCATTATGGGCTGTTATTACACATTATGGCACAATACTTATGCCTTTTCTCTCTTATTTTACAAGGTTTACATGATGAGGGAGAATGCCAGCAGCTGGAATTCTGGGCTGGAAAAGGAGCAAATATTAGAGACCTATTCTGCACAACTCCAAAAGTCCTGAAACTTCACGGAGAGTCATTTTGGATTTAATAAAAAATATTGGGCGAAGAAAGTACCAGAGGGGGGCACCTGCCATCCACAAGGGTGGAGGGCGCGCCCCCCGTCCTTGTGGGCCACCTGGCAGGCCCCTGATGCCCATCTTCTGCTATATGGTGTGTTTTGACCTAGAAAAAATAACAAGGAAGCTTTCGGGACGAAGCGCCGCCGTCTCGAGGCGGAACCTGGGCAGAACCAATCTAGGGCTCCGGCGGAGCTGTTCTGCCGGGGAAACATCCCTCCGGGAGGGGGAAATCATCGCCATCGTCATCACCATCGATCCTCTCATCGAGAGGGGGTCAATCTCCATCAACATCTTCACCAGCACCATCTCCTCTCAAACCCTAGTTCATCTCTTGTATCCGATCTTTGTCTCAAAACCTCAGATTGGTACCTGTGGGTTGCTAGTAGTGTTGATTACTCCTTGTAGTTGACGCTAGTTGGTTTATTTAGTGGAAGATCATTTGTTCCGATCCTTAATGATAATTAATACTCCTCTGATTATGATCATGAATATGCTTTGTGAGTAGTTACGTTTGTTCCCGAGGACATGGGAGAAGTCTTGTTATAAGTAATCATGTGAATTTGGTATTCGTTCGATATTTTGATGAGATGTATGTTGTCTTTCCTCTAGTGGTGTTATGTGAACGTCGACTACATGACACTTCACCATGATTTGGGCCTAGGGGAAGGCATTGGGAAGTAATAAGTAGATGATGGGTTGCTAGAGTGACAGAAGCTTAAACCCTAGTTTATGCGTTGCTTCATAAGGGGCTGATTTGGATCCATATGTTTCATGCTATGGTTAGATTTATCTTAATTCTTCTTTCGTAGTTGCGGATGCTTGCGAGAGGGGTTAATCATAAGTGGGAGGCTTGTCCAAGGAAGGGCAGCACCCAAGCACCGGTCCACCCACATATCAAATTATCAAAGTAACGAACGCAAATCATATGAGCATGATGAAAACTAACTTGACAACAATTCCCATGTGTCCTCGGGAGCGCTTTGCTTTATATAAGAGTTCGTCCAGGCTTGTCCTTTGCTACAAAAAGGATTGGGCCACCTTGCTGCACCTTGTTTATTTTTGTTACTTATTACCCGTTACGAATTATCTTATCACCCAACTATCTGTTACCGATAATTTCAGTGCTTGCAGAGAATACCTTGCTGAAAACCGCTTGTCATTTCCTTCTGCTCCTCGTTGGGTTCGACACTCTTAGTTATCGAAAGGAATATGATAGATCCCCTATACTTGTGGGTCATCATGTTGTGCCAAGGATTAGGAGCAATCACAACAGTGCACGTCCACCAGCGGAACACAGGGGAGCATGCAAAGTGCTGGCAGTTTTTTTCGCAGCGACTTTGTTAAGATGGACATTCGAAAGGAACCATTCGAGGTAGACAGCGCACCCGTTGTGACTGCTGCAGAGGTGGTCAGAATTGGAGATTCATCTTTTAAGCAGAAGAAGAGAGTGCCTGAGATGCGAGATATCCCCTTATTCCCGGTGCCCGTGCTGCCACGTGAAGATTTGTTGCCACGTACGGACTTTCACTACGAAGAAATGATTGTGGAAGATGGGTTGAAACATTTTACTAATGTCACAAAAGGAGCCGAGGGGGGGGGGGGGGAAGATGAAGGTCAAGAAAGTAACCCACAGGACGGTGAAGGCTAGCGTTGCATCCCCGGAAGCAAGCCAGACAGCTAAGCAGCAAGCTCCCACACATGTGCAGAGTTTGGCAGCTGATTCAGAAAATCAGACAGTCACAGCAGCTCCAAAACACAAGGTGTTTCAGAAAAAATCAACTGTTGACAATTTGCAAGCAACTGCAGCTACATCTCAAGCAACTATGGTCAGCATGCAGAAAGAAGCCCCTCGCAAGCAACATACGGAGTCAGCGACGAAGAGTGCACTTGTATCTGGACATGACAAGCATGCAGGGAAAGGTTCGGAACCAGCAGAGCCTAGCAAAACATGGCCAGCACAGATTTGTGAGCAGTCGAAACAGCCAGGAGTCACTGACAGTGCCAAAGAGGATATGAAGGGGAAAATAGCTGCAGTGCTGAAAGAAGCAACTGCACTGATGAAGGAAGCAACTCCTGTATTAAACCAGGCAACTACAGAGGAAGTTGCAGCCCACTCAACAAAGAAGCCTCCTGTTGTTCCCACTAAGCAAGCGTGCTCTGGACAAAGGAAAGAAATATCTTTTGCTGATATCAGGGGCATCAACGAGCTGCTGGAAAAGTATGTGACTCCAGGGTCAACGCCACCGCTCATGAGAAGTAAGTCTGCCGACACTATACCAGTAATACGGGCATCTCCCGATCTTAATCAGGCAGCAAGCAAAGAAGTTTCTGATTCAAGTGAAGCACCACAATCACTCCAAAGATCAAAGTCTGGAAGCGCTGTTTGGGATAATTATTGCCCAGCCCCACCTTTTGATCTTGGAATAGATGAAATGCCAGAAAACAAAGTGGAGGAGGACAAGGAGATGTCAAAGGACAAGGGGGCGGCAAACGAACTTGCCACTGCTGACTTCGAGTGGGGAATTGATTGGGCCAACCTAGATTTTGATGGAGTTGTTGAAGGGGTAGTGAAAAGTGTTGCAGGTGAGGGGTCGGGGCACATGTCACCTTCCAGATTTTGCACACCAACCGGATAGGCAAAAATTCCCGGTGAAGGGGAGTCTAGCCAAGGTGGTGCCAGCAACCACGACGAGCCCATTGTCCAGAAGCGTGAGAGGAGAATACTAAAACCACCTCCATCACAAAGGTCGTCCTATGTGAACATAGAAGTAAAAAAGGACTTCAATTGTTCAGCAGAAGTAAACAGGTTGTATGCATTGGTTCTGTTGCTCGGAGGAGTAGGAACAGGGACAACAAGGACATCAGGTGGGGAGGATAAAACGTGCGTTTTCTTTTTTTTTTCAGTAACATGTTTTTTGGCATCACACTATCTTCTCAGTTGGTCTTTCTGAAATACACCCTTTTTTCTGTTTCTACAGGCCGCATATCATAAATTACCGTGGCTATTTTTGCATAATGAAGGAGCTAGCTCAATCAATGAGGAGGAATGGGTGGCTGAAGACCCATGTCTTTGAGTTAGCGATCGAGGCAATCATGTTCAACAGACTGCAGGGGTCCAAGAAAGTAATTATGCCTCTAAGGTTGTCGGTAAGAATAATAAACTTCTAGTATTTTTTTTCAAATTGTTTTTTCTTCATTTTTCTATTTTGGCACTAATATTTTATTGGTCCTTGTTCTTCCCAGATTGCGCTCCAAAAAATTGATTTGAGCGGGGCTGAGTTGACGAACAGGTTTAAGGCAGAAAACCTTCTGGATCAGCGAGACATGGTATGTTTCCACACAGAGTTGCTTACCACCACAGCAACAACTGCTCTTTTTTTAGATATCTAAGTTGCTTTCAACTATACCCAGTGTTGCTTTTGTTAAATACCTAAGTTTCCTACAACCACACCCAAAGTTGCTCAAAACCAGACCCAAAAGAAAATTAGTAACTGGCCACAGCTACCTTTCAGAGTTGCGTACAACAACCCTCAAAGATTTTTTGCTAGTTGCTTATAAGCACACTCAAATTCTAAGCAC
Source organism: Thinopyrum elongatum (assembly GCA_011799875.1). NCBI lineage: Eukaryota > Viridiplantae > Streptophyta > Magnoliopsida > Poales > Poaceae > Thinopyrum > Thinopyrum elongatum. The sequence goes on along the minus strand of CM022301.1, from coordinate 511,496,472 downwards.
AATCAATGTAAGTTTCATAGGGATTTGCTGCATATTTTGTTTTATCACTTGCTCTTTTTTAATATTAAAGTTGCCTATAACCACACCCAGAGTTGCTTATAACCACACTCAAAGATTTTTTGCTAGTTGCTTATAACCACACTCAAATTCTAAGCACAATCAAATGAAAGTTGCCTATAACTGCTCTTTTTTTTAGATATATAAGTTGCTTTCAACTATACCCAGAGTTGCTTTTTGTTAAATACCTAAGTTGCCTACAACCACACCCAGATTTGCTCAAAACCAGACTCAAAAGAAAATTAGTAACTGGCCACAGCTACCTTCAGAGTTGCTTACAACCACCCTCAAAGATTTTTTTGCTAGTTGCTTATAACCACACTCAAATTCTAAGCACAATCAATGTAAGTTTCATAGGGATTTGCTGCATTTTTTGTTTATCACTTGCTCTTTTTTAATATTAAAGTTGCCTATAACCAGTCTCAGAGTTGCCTCAAATTTTGTTGATTGTAACCATTTTTTTCTTCTACAGGTCATGATCCCTGTGCTTGAAAACCTAGAACCAGAGAAACCCAATGGCATAGGCCACTACTGGGTTTTCAACATAAATTTGAGGGACGGCAGGTTTGAGGTGTTTGACTTGCTGAGACTCGTCAAGAAAAGAAAAAGGTTGGACGCGGTAGCAAGGTGCATTGTAGCATCTGTTCGGACATTGTGGGATACACATTATCCAGAGCAGGCAAAATTAATGGAGAAATTCCCACTAGTTGATATTGATGCACGGAAGCAGATCATAGCGTAAGCACTACTTACTTGCAGAGATGTTTGTTTATAGGAGATATGTTTTTTTTCAAGTGTTCTTCTGACATAAAGGATTCTCTTTTTTTCTTTCTTTGTTTTTTATGCAGAGGTGATTGTGGGATTTTTGCACTGATGAACATACTGTTGTGGAATGGGACGTGGCTTCCAAACTACGGACAAGCTGACATACAGAATATCAGGAAGCGAATGACCATCTCCATGATCAAGTGTGACCTGAACAAGGAGCTATGGCAGGAGATTCTCAAACCAGTCAAAAAGTGAAAGGAGAGCGGGTACAGACTTTTTATTTTTTTCTAGTACATTAAGTGAAATAACCTTACATCATATGTGTGAAATGGAATGAAATAAGTGTAGCGAACTTGTTTTTCTTACTGTCAATCAATCATTTTTTGATTTATTATCAGTTGAGCTACATGGATCCAGTTATGAACTTGAAGCAACAAACTAGGTATTAATTATTTCACATCAGCTGCTCAAAATCAGCTCACAAGTTGCTTCATATTGCCCCACTGGTTGCCCAAAAACTGCTCACCAGTTGCTTTTTTTTTCAATGAGCACTGCTGACATTTTTTTGGCAAGAGGAATCAAAACCACAGAATGATTAAACATACAGATTGCCACATGTTGTTTCAACCAAACATCATTGGGGGGTATATGTCTGCAATTATGAATTTAAAGCGAAGATAGAAACAAATATAAATTAAAACAAGTTTCTCCAAATTGATCGACAACTTTTTGACCTAAAACCAGCGACACAGTTGCTTTAAACTGCCTCATCATCTGCTTAAAAATAAGCTCACTAGTTGCTTCCAGTGTACGGCACCTAGACCAGGGGGGTCATTTCCTCTGTTTCCACGTCACTTCAACTTCTCAGTGCACTTTTGAGCATTGTGGTCAATCGAATCACAAAGGCTGCATTTGCTCTTTCTTTTTGGTTGTAGTTCTAGAGCTCATTTGAACTGCCTGGTGTGGGTGCGCCCTTTAGTGACTGACCTGGGTGGGTCCATAGGGGCCAGGGGGCCATGTGGGGCAGGAGGCTGACCTGATGCACTGGGGGCTGTAGGATCTGATGCTTCCTTAGCCCGGGCTACTTCCTGGGCTACCTTGAGCTTCTTTCTCCTTAGTTTGTTCAGTTTAGTAACCTCAGCGTCTGCTGCCTTCATGTGCCTCGCAACCACAGCAGCAGCCTCATCACTTGTCATTGCTTTCTTTGCCAACTTTGCAAAATCCATTGTCATGTTCACTTGGCGTACTTGGTCTCTGACTCAGTGGGCAAGTCCGGGGCAGAGTTTTGGTCAGTTGGTGGGGGCACGCTTGGGACTGCATCTTGCATCCAACGTCACTTGATGTAGTGCGTAGGGATCTCATCAATGCCAATGTGTGTGAAAATTTTTAGGACATGGCAACAAAGAATCCCATCCCTATGCCACTTGCAACAGTCACAGTAGTAGATGGCTGCTTCTGGCCTCATCGTGACAAGATACTTCCTCGACCCATACTCCAGAACATAATCTGTGTTTGGTTCAAGGTCATAAAAGTTGATACCAACGGGTTGTACATTGTACTGCCCAATCATCTGACACTCTGTCCTGAACTTTACATAGATGTCCCTAGTGTACACTTTGTAGGCATGTCTTTCAACGGGGAAACGCGAACACCTTTGGGCCTCCAAATGGTCTGTCCGGTAGTCGTTTCCATCCTCCCTCACAAGTATGTGCACCTGACAAAATTGAGGAGCGACTTGTGTGGGTTCACATAGCGCTTCAAGACAGCGTTGAACCCCTCGCTGCGTTGTGTCGACTGAAGGAATGGGAAGAACCTAAACTTGAAGTAGCATGGTACCCATGTAGCCCGGTCTTAGAGTGCAGCCCACTTTCGCTTGAATTCTGCCGGGTGAAACTAAAGTCAATACACTCGTTGAAGTCCTTCACCAAATCTGGGTTCCTAGCCAACACAGGTCGAAGTTTTTCTTGCTCCTTCTTCATGATATGCCAACGGCAACACCGGTGTATCGTTGTGGGGAACTTGTTCTTGATTGATGCCGCCATTGCAGCATCTTGGTCTGCGATTATGTTGTCCGGAGCCAGTCCATCCATCGCCTCCAGGAACGCATCAAAAAGCCAGTCATAGCTCGAGGCTAGCTCCTTCCGGACAAAGCCACATCCAAGCATAATAGACTGCCCATGTCTATTGATGCCAATGAAGGGGGCAAACGACATACTGTACATGTTTGTGAGATAAGTTGCATCAAATGATACACAATCGTGATAAGCCGTCGCATAAGCTTTCCGGGCTGCACCATCCACCCAAAACAAGTTCTCACACCTGCCTTCCGCATCCGTCTTGCACTTGAAGAAAAAACCAGGGTCTGCTTCCTTAACTTTGCAAAAGTAGTTCAGGGTTTCTTCAACGTCGTAGTCTTTAGTTGCAGCATTCAGCTTTGAACAGTGGTTATGTATGGCTTTGCACGTGTAAGGGACGATCAACTCTGACCCATAGTATGATGACATCACCATCATCATTCTCCTTGTCAAAAACATTTTTTACAAAACCTTGTGTTATTTTTTCAGGCAACCAAAACATGATGTAAGGAGCAACTTATGCATAAAATAGAGCAACTTCATATACATAAATAGTTCTATTTTACTAGGTTTTCCCTATGTACATGAATCCATAATGTGAGAAGTTAGTAGGATTTTTTATATGCTGGGCACCATGTTTCTTATTAGAGTTGCTCAAAGTCAAAACAAAGTTGCCTCATCTTCTATTTTTGAGTTGCCAGAGTTGCCCCCGATCAAAAAGAGGAGGGCGGTGGGTGTTCTTTGATGTACCTGCTGTCAAGTTGCTGTCGTGTAGATGAGTCAGAATTTTTTTCTCTTCCGGGGAGATGCCTTGGTGGGAACGCAGATATTTGGATAGTGAAGGCTTGTCAACCAACGGATGGGTGTGATCTGCAATGAAGTTAATAACCTCCCATCTGCCATCTATTAGCTTGACCACCATCTTAGCAGGGCATTTGGTCTGCTTTATAGTCTCTCTTTTTCGCTTCTTCTTATAAGTGGGTTCATCATCATCCTCTTCAATATCTTCTTCAGGGGAGCTCGGGCATGCACTTTTTTTTGCTGGACAAGACAACATCTGATACTCCAACCCTCTCCACAGGCTTACGAAACTTGTTACAACAGAATTGTTGTTTGTCCAGCACCCCTGTGTATGCCGACCTGTGGGACGTGTTCGACTTGATCGAAAAACCCAGCCCTAGAGCATAGCGATTGTAGTGTTCTCTTGCCCCCACTAGCGTGTCAAAGCGCATACCAACATAAGGCACTTGCGGCTGCGACCCTGCTTCTCCATCTTCCAAGTCAGGTGCATCATCAACTGCAGCATTAGCAGGACCAACTACAGCGTTGGGAGCAGCGACATGGGTGGTCAGAACATGAGCATTATTAGAGCTAATGTCGGGGTCTGGGACTCACCAACCCCCTCTTCGAAATGGATATCCTGCTGATCATAGGCTATATTTAAGAACGGCGCACCCAACTCAACCAAAATGTTGACAGACTCTACGTCAACCGGTGGTTCATTGAGATCAATCATCCTTTTTTCTTCTTCTTCTTGTCCCTCTCTGTTCTTATCAGCTCACCCTGCAGAAACAGTTTTTTTCTTGTCAATAACATAGCCAATATAAACATATTTTGTTGTTGGTAAAAGCAGTACTAGATTAAATCAGGGCAACCATATACATTTTTTAGGCAACTGTAAATATAAACAGAGGCAACTTTTGTGTTATTTTCACACAAGTTCATTTTTTTGTCATACATTTTGTTTCTGTTACCACCAACACACAATATGTGTATAATTTTTGACACGTGTGTTTTCTTTGTTGTTCTTCAGCAGGAGGTGACAAATGCTTTTTTGCAGTGGGGAAAAATGCACATATGTTAGGCAGATCTAAGCGCGGGCAGAAGACCTTTTCATATTAGTGTAGATTTGTGTGGATTAGGCAGATCTTCTATGCAACGCTATTTACTTTTCATATTTTTTTATGAGAGGATGCATATGTATTGAACTAGGTTTGAATGCTTTTGTGCGAATGCTATTTTTTTTTCTGTTTTATTGTGCTTTCTGGATCATTGAGAACTGTATATAGTCACTGCCAGTTTGATGAATGCAAGCATCCTGATGCATAGCTTTTTGTTCCATGCTTTTCTCTGTGTTTTAGAGTTGATGAATGAACACAATAGGTTTTGCCTAATTTTGGAATGCTAGTTGCTTAGTTTTTCTGCAAACATCACGTAAACCCTATGAGAGGGGGAAGTTGCTTGGAAATTGTTTCTCCTTTACTTACATAATGCACATAGTTGCTCAGTTTTGCAAATCAGGAACAGACAAACCCTCTTGATCTCTCAAGCAGGGACAAAGCTTTTTTTGTTCATACCCCCCTTTGTTTTCTGCAGTTGCTCAACAAACACAATAGAATTACCTAAAGTTGGAGGATCAGTTGCTCTATTTTTTTGCAAACATCTATAAACCCTATGAGAGGGGGGAAGTTGCTTGGAAATTTTTTCTCCTTTTTTCTTACATAATGCACGTAGTTGTTCAGTTTTGCAAATCAGGAACATACAAACCCTATTGATCTCTCAAGTAGGGACAAAGGTTTTTTGTTCATACCCCCTCCTTTTTTGCAGTTGCTCAACGAACATAATGGAATTGCCTAAAGTTGGAGGATCAGTTGCTCAGTTTTCCAAGCATGGAGGGGGGGGGGGGGTGGGGTTCATGATCAAGCAGGGACAAAGCTTTTGTTCCTAGCCTTTTTTTGCAGTTGCTCAGTCAACACAATAGAATTGCATAAAATTGGATCATTAGTTCCTTAGTTTTTTGCACACACCTACAAATCCTACGAGAGGGGGGAAGTTACTTGATTTTTCTAGGCAAATCATGATCAGGGGGAACCTCTTGAAATTCCTGGTCAAATCACGAATAGAGGAGGGGCAGAGGTTTTTGGAGGATGGTGGTTGCCTTTGATCTTGCTTGTCAAGACGCCATGGATACACAAAGCTCAACCTGGTTCTTCAGATCTGGTTACAAAGGAAGAGGAAGGAGGAAAGGAGGAGGAAGATCTAGACGTGGTGGTCAAGAAAGAGAGGAAAGAGAGGAGGGAGATGGGCTTTACAGGCGCGTGATAGAGGGGGACCAACGCATGAGAGAGAGGGGACCAGGTGTGATCGGGTGCGCGTGGGATCCACCCGTGATTCGTGCGGGGCTGCTCCTTCCTTTTTCGGCTGCCTGGTCACGCACGCAGGTCGCTCCTTCCTTTTCTGGGAGAGCGCTCGCTGCTGCGATCGGGCGCCCGTGCGCCAGTGAGCCACGTCAAAAAATAAGGGCCTTGGAACACAATCTAGGCATCCACGTAACCATGAACAGCCTAAGCTAATCATTTTTTGCACCACCAAATATACAGGAAACATCCCTTCGAGAGAGCCCCCGTTGACAGTGGGAGGAGACTTGGCCCGATCTCCAACCTCTCTTCCGACAGCGCTGTTCTAGAGTGGAGGCAGGAAACATTAGGTTGTGTCTTGCTTGCATGGAGTATGGCACTATGCCATGCTTGAGCGAGGTAATTACCCAAAACCAGTGGTCTCGTAAGCTCGTGGAAATAACCGTTCTGGCATGTTGGGCCAACGTGTCAGGTTGATGTGGTGCCCAGTGACAGACGGCGACAGAAGGCCGTGCTGGAGCTTTGCTTCGGCGGTTAAGAAGGGCCAACTCGACCTTTTTTTTCCCCACCTGACCGCTTCATACCACCGCTGCGGTGGATCTCGCTCTCGCCCTGCTGCGGCCGCCGACACATCGCCGACCGCCGCGAATGCCATGGTCTCCTGGAAAGACATCCCTAGCGGTTCCTCTTCTGACAACGACCCTGTCAGCAGCCACTCTGTCGCTCGCCTAGGGTTTGGGTTAGGGGGAAATTGAGGATATTTATCCAACGATCGATTTCATCCCATTATTAGTTTGGTATTTTAGCTCCCTCGCACCATCCATTGCAAGGAATGGAGTGCAGTAGCTAAGGATCTTCCTGCTCGTTGTCTCCATCAATTCCCTTGCAAGGACCTTGTTGCAGTTGAATCTGTGAATGGTGGGAGGAAGTTTTTGACTTGTGCAGAGAAGGTTAGTGTCTAATTAGTTGTTAGAAATCTTTTATTAGTTATGTTAGATAGTAGGCAACATTTGTCTGTGAGATTAGAAAATATTGTGTGGCATTGTACATATTTGTGTTATGTTATTTTGGATGTGATTGAAACACTGTAATTGTAATTGTACATAGGCACCTCAGGCTGGGGGCTTCGCGCCGCTGCCAGGGCGACTCCCTGTCCGTGCGGTGGCAACCGACGACCCCATGGCTGGTGGTGCTGGCGATGGTGGGCATGGCGGCGGTGGATCTGGATCCCACCCAGATCTGTCGTCGATTCTTCACGTGGATGGTCGGCAGCGCGATGAGCGCTCCGGTGAAGGGATGGAGGATCTCCGCCGGAGTACTGGAGGCGGCATGCGTCTTTATGGCAAAGCTCCGTGTGGTTCCAGCCAGCCAACTCCATGCATCTTTACGGCAAAGCTCCGTGCGGTTCCAGCCAGTCTTCTTGGCGGACGATGGCAGCATCTCTGACGTCGTTTCCTTCTCAAGGCATCGTCGTTGTAGGTCACGTCAACTCGATCGGGATGTTCTAGGGGAAACCCTAGATTTGGGTCTAACGGATCAGAAGATGATGATGCCTTGTGTCGTTCTCCCTCCAGAGGGCATCGTTTTGGAGCAAGTACTGGCTAGAGGGGACAAGAGGAGGAGCGGTGTTACATCTACCGCAAGGCCGACGGCAGATCCTGGCGGCATGACGTAGTGGAGATTCGGCGACAGGCGCGTGTTGATGGATACGTACTGGATGGTGATGTTGTCTGACGTCGTGGTGGCGTCGACAGTAGGCCTGGTAAGGTCGGTTCGTCAGTACCTGCTCAGGAGATGGATCGGTGGAGGACGACGGCGGTGGCCTCTGAGAGTGCGCCGGACTGGTGTGTGACCCGGTCCCGGTATTGTGGCTTGGCTTGGGCATTCAGCTTTAGATGTTAGGCTTTGGTGTGATGTCTGTTTGGTATTCGGCTCGGACATTCGGCACCCCTCCATCAACCGGAACCCGATAGCTTAACGGCGACCCGTTACGGTGGATGCCACGTGTCGGTTACCCTTGACGAAAGCACTTCCATGACGCGACATTTATCGTCATGGAAGTGGACACTTCCATGATGATAATTTTGGTATTGTCATGGACACTTCTACGACAGCACAGGTATGACTATCTTGATTCTGTCATAAAATCGTCATGGATGTACATGCATGACAGAAAACGTGACCTACTTTGACAAACACGTATCATCACGGAAGTGTATTTTTTTGTAGTGATGGCTTCAGGCTTACTGATGTATTACTTTGTAAGGTTTTTGTGAATAATTACTAAAACGGCTGCATGCATCGTCCAGATGCAGAGGCTGGGGTATATCCTCCTTTTCTAAAAAAATCTATTATAATTAAATTGATTTAGTGTTCAATGGCTAATTGGTTAGTATATAGATCTCAATAATATTTTCCTTCATGGACGAAAGGTTATTACTATCGGTGCGATGGTGGGTGTGCGGAGGTATTTTGCTGACAAAAGCTATCTCCTTCCTCTTGCCATTTTATAGGGAATTATCGGAGACCGCCTTTAGCTATGTCCATAGGGAGACCCTTAATCTCCGTTGCCGAAACCTGAATGTGGGGAGGACTTGTGGCGTCGTATGTGATACGTGGTTGCTGCATGTATGCACGTACCTATACTTGGCTCCACCCACTTGTAGAAGAATACAAAGTGGATTAGAGATCCGAACCTAGAACTATGCTTTAGCATATACGTTGTGTAGATACATACCAGTGGGGAATCCAGACTCCTGGGAACGGCTTCGCCCTATTAATTCCAAAAGGCCTCATCACTCTATGTCTCTTTTATTTTGCTCTTGCACTTTTATTTTTAGTCTTGTCTCACCATCAATATTTCAACCTTGATATTTGCTTTGCATGGAATGTCTTTAGCTTGCAAGAACATCATAATAGTTATCTACAAGAAACTAACACCATTTCCTACGCTCCCGATGGAGATCACATAGCTATCACTATACCCTATGCACTTCAAGGATGTCACATAGCTATTGATGGAAATATGCCCTAGAGGCAATAATAAAATTGTTATTATTATATTTCCTTATTCATGATAAAGGTTTATTATTCATGCTAGAATTGTATTGACCGGAAACTTAAATACATGTGTGGATACATAAACAAATATCGTGTCCCTAGTGAGCCTCTACTAGACTAGCTCGTTGATCAAAAGATGGTTAAGCTTTCCTAACCATAGACATGAGTTGTCATTTGATAACGGGATCACATCATTAGGAGAATGATGTGATGGACAAGACCGATCCGTTAGCTTAGCATATGATCGTTCAGTTTATTGCTACTGCTTTCTTAATGTCAAATACATGTTCCTTCGACCATGAGATCATGCAACTCCCGGATACCGGAGGAATGCCTTGTGTGATATCAAACGTCACAACGTAACTGGGTGATCATAAAGATGCTCTACAGGTATCTCCAAAGGTGTTTGTTGAGTTGGCGTGAATCGATATTGGGATTTGTCACTGCGTGTATTGGAGAGGTATCTCTGGGCCCTCTCGGTAATACACATCATAAGTAGCTTGCAAGCAAAGTGACTAACGAGTTAGTTACGAGATGATGTATTACGGAACGAGTAAAGAGACTTGCCAGTAATGAGATTGAAGTAGGTATGAAGATACCGATGATCGAATCTTGGGCAAGTAACATACCGATAGACAAAGGGAATTACGTATGTTGTCATAAATGTTCGACCGATAAAGATCTTCGTAGGATATGTAGGAACCAATATGGGCATCTAGGTCCTGCTATTGGTTATTGACCGGAGAGGCGTCTCTATAGGAACAAAGTATGTCTACCAGAGGGGGGGGGGGTGAATGGGAGTTTTAAATTTTCTTCGGAAAACTTAAATCTCTCAGAACCCAGCAGCGGAATGAATGAAAAGAGTACCAAAAGGGAACTAAGACATGCATCGAAGTAAATCAAACAAATGAAAATGCATCGAAGGTAAACTGTGAGTGACAGAGATACCGAAGATGCTTGGTGGTGACAAGGAATTTGTTCGACCAGTTCGTCCTTCTGCACAAGGACTATGTCTGGTTGGAGGGGCTGTGACTTAACACGGAAGATAAACTCTCTTCATCCTATTCTCCTCGACAATCGATTCGTCAACCGATGCCAATCACTTGTGGTAGATAATTGAAGGCTATCTCCAAACCTTTACAGACTTCTTCTTCGAGAACCAGAATCACTCTTGGTCTCTGAAGAAATTGACACCTAACCGTCTAGAGAGTTTGCAACTCTCAAGAGTAATAGGCGGAGCGTACTAAACTTAGATTCCAGTGATGCTGAACAACTATCTAATTCTTCGGCTCTAGGGTTTTTCTCTCGGTGGATTTTAAACTCAAATCACTTAGAGAGTGGGTTGATCAACAATCTTCTCAGAATCAAATGGAGCAGCCACTAGACAAAGCTGGCGCGGGGTGGCTATATATAGCCGCAGCCTTCCCAGACGGGAAATGCCCATTTTGGACATGAGGTCCAGCGAATGGCCAACCGACACATTCACAACGGTCGGATTATGGAGCAACGGTAACATTGCTTGAGGAACAAGTAATGCTAACTCCTCGGTCTGAGTCAAATCTCTCGCAGCGAAGAAGATCACAGTCTCTTGCTGGCAAGTATTTGCTCGGAGCACAAAGAGATTTCTCTCACAGCTTTCATAGGTTTTGAGTTTAGCATCAGAGAACCAAAGCTTCGAACGCTATACCCCTCTTAGTAGTACGGTGGTCCTATGACCAATGAAAGAAGAAGAACAACGAAACAAATTGTCGGTGTACTAAGTATGGGGCCATTAGTACCCCTTACTTGTGCACGGGCAGTTGTAGCCATCCTCGCGGCAAGACTTACCGGGATCAGCTCGAGGTCGATTTAAGTTATCAAGGAAATCATCAAGTCAGAGGTCTGAGAATCAGCAAATAAGCAAAGCTGGAAGTCGAAGACCAGCCTCCCCGGCAAGATCCTTGCCGGGGTGGCCTGAGGAACCCGGCAAGGATCGGCGCCCGGCAAGGCTCGGTGCCCGGCAAGGCCTGGCGCCCAGCAAGTTTCGGCGCCTGGCGAGGTTCTGCCACTGTGCCACCGCTTCGGCACAGTGACGAGTCTGACATTCTGGCTCCTTCCATGGATGCGTGGCGGCGCGCCAGTGGAGGAGAGCTTAAGCGGTGCTGATGGGATGGCCCCTTTTTCCATCCCCAAGAAAGTGAGGACACCTAAACGGACACCTCACGGTGCATTAAATGCGCTTGTCCTAATCCGTCAGGGGTTAGGTATGATACCCTGTAGCTACTTTACACCTCAATGTATGTACATTTTGCCACTGTGGAGACCCCTTTGAGCATATAAAAGGAGGCCCAAGGCAACTGCTACAGAGGAGGAGAACTTCGGGCCCATTCTGCATGCGTAGCTGCTCTTTGAACGTACTGTTCATTGCGAGCGCTCCTGGAGGCTGGGCTCAAGAACATCAATAAGAATACAAAGCAGGAGTAGGGTTTTACGCTGATCAGCGGCTTGAACCTGGGTAAAAACCTCATGCGTCGGTCTCCGGCTCTGCTCTTTGCGTGTACCTCTCCCCCCGCCGAATCGTAAAAGGGGTCTCTCGGGATCCCATAGGTGTCGTGCCCCGACATCTTTGGCGCGCCAGGTAGGGGGATTGAAGGTTGCGTGAACCTGATCTGGTGGTCAACGCCCTAGTTCCTTCATTATGCCACCCAAGAAGAAGAACATCGCGACAGCACAACCGTCCGGGTCTGTTTTGCCCGCGCCTTCGCAGACAGGCGATGGTGTGGGTGCAGAAGGAAGAGGACTGGAACCCCCGCGGCGTTCTAGTGATCCAAGCCAAGCGAGCGGTATCGTTCGTAGTGGCAGTGGTAACTTGCGCGCTGCTGGATCTAGAGATGGCGTTGCGTTGCCTACGGGTGGCACAACAAACTCTAGGGATCAAAGAGCGCCTGCTGGAGCTCCCGCGCCGCCGCAAGCCTCGCAACCTGCCCAGGTTGTGCGAGACGAGCGACATCATGGCGCTGGTGGTTCGGGGCGTCCCTACGAAAAGGTTTGTGCGCATAGATCCCAAGATGCGCGGGACCAGCATACACACCAAGCTGCCGGCGAAGGTGGCGCGCGGTCGCGTGACCGTGGCGGTGCTCCTTCTAACTTGGTTAGGAGTCAGAGCACCTCACGTACTTCGCACCTGTCACCGCCACCTACGCCAGCAGAAGCCTTGGCACGTGCGCAGCTGCTCCTCGATTTTCCTCCCGCCCCGGAGAAGATGGAGGAGTGGCGAGCTACTATCCAGAGCCTTATCAGCTTCGCTAATAAGGATGGACCACAAGAGGCAGGGCCCTCTCAGCGGAAGCCCATCGATCCGATGCGAGCCGGTGGAGAGAAAACCGGAGGTGGTGCAACTACAGTGCACTCTCCTCCGTGACATCAGCGGCGGCCGACGGCTCAGCAAGTCGACCGCCATGAAGAAGTTTCCATGGCGTCGTCCGATCCGCGGATGCGCCATGATCAGCGTCTGGTTCTCCAGGAATGAGGCAAGGAGGACGCTCGAACAACCATCGAGCGGCGACGGGAAGCGCGCTATCAGTCTGATAAGCGTGCGGGGCCAGTTGTCGACGAGCCCGCGCCAGGGAACGTAGGAGACCTGCCTTACGAGGTGGGACCTCCAGCGTTTACCCGTGAGCTGCGGCAAGTCCAGTGGCCCAATCTCCGAACCTTCAAGCCAGAGGTCCTGGAGAAATATGACGGCAAGACCCATCCCTCGGAGTTCCTGAGCATCTACACCATTGCGGTGCAAGCTGCCGGGGGCCGAGATGACAAGATACTCGCCAACTACTTCCCGTTGGTGCTCAAACCCAACGTCAGGTCGTGGTTGATGCATCTGTCGGAGGATTCTATTTCTTGCTGGTCAGATCTGTGCCATCAGTTTGTTGGCGCCTTTGTTGGAGGCCACCAAGCTCCTGGCCAAGAAAGTGATTTGCACATCATCCCTCAGAAGGAGGGCGAGTCCTTGCGCAAGTTTATGCAGAGATTCAGCCGGGTGCAGTACAATATTCCTGATGTTCATCCTGCCGCTGTCATTAGCGTGTTCCATCAGAACGTGCGTAACCGCAGGATGCGGAAAGAGCTGGCGATGAACAAAGTCAGGAGTATTGCCGAGCTTTACACTTTGGCTGACAAGTGTGCTCGAGCTGAAGAGGGGAGAAAACTCCCCGGTGAAGCTGTTGGTGCGACAGGCGACTCAGAAGAAGAAGATGCCGCGGCTCCGTCAAGGAAAGGCCGGCGGCGGAATAGGAAGCGCGGAGGCAAGGCCGTGCTTGCCGTCGAGGAATCCGGCAACCCTGGCGCCGCCAAGAAGGCCAAGATTAGCGCCCCCGGCAAGGATCTTGTCGGGTGCCCTTCCTGTAAGGCCTTGGTGGCTGCCGACAAGTCGGAGAACTCCGGCAAGCAATATTGCAAGATCCATCGCACTAAGGGCCACGATCTCCAGGACTGCCGGCAAGTCGAGCAGCTTGCCGAGAAGCAGAAGGCTGAATACGAGAGGCGAGACAAGGAGAAGGCCCAAGATGGTGCTGAGGGGTCCGGCAAGAAACACGGTGGCCGAGGGGGTCGCCGCGGCAAGGCCAAGCAGTAGAAGGATCGGCCCGCTCGGGGCCGAGATAAAGAAGAAGGTGATGATGAGGAAGATGATGAATCCAGTGAGCAGGAATTCCAGAAGGCTACGGAGGCTATGTGCATTGATGGGGGTGCCTCGCTGCATTCTTCCCACCGCCAACTTAAACAGTGGGTGCGGGAGGTTAATGCGGCAGAGCCATCCCCCGATGCATGTAGGCCTCTGAAATGGTCCAGCACGCCTATCATCTTTGACGCCGAGGATCACCCTGATCGCACAACTGCGGTCGGGTGTTTGCCATTATTGGTTTCCCCGACAATTCGCAACCTCAAGGTGACGAAGATGTTAGTTGACGGCGGGGCCGGTCTAAACCTAATCTCACCAGATGTGCTCACAAAGCTTCAGATTCCCGACGAAGACCTCGAGGAAACGGGTACGTTTCAAGGGGTCAACCCAGGAAGAACCCAGCCTAAGGGCAAGATCACGCTGCCGGTAACATTTGGCAGCGAGCTTAACTTCAGGACCGAAAAGGTGGTGTTTGATGTCGCCAAGATCCCCATGTCATACAATGGGATCCTTGGCCGGCCAGCGCTGGCTAAGTTCATGGCGGCATCACACTACGCATACAACATCTTGAAGATGCCTGGGCCGTTGGGCGTCATCACTATCCATTCCGACAAGAAGGATGCGCTCATCTGTGCCGACCAACTTTACCGGGAAGCAGTTGCAGCACCTGCCATCGAGGCATCTGCTCCTGCCACTGGAACTCCCGAAGGGAAGAAGAAGACCGGCAGGAACCTTGGCGCGAACTCCGGCAAGCGCGCCTCCTCGGAGTGCTGCGCTTCCGTCAAGGACGTATCAGAGAGTTCCACCGGCAAGAACAAGAAGTCCAAGGCTGCCCCGCCGGAAACTAAGAAGCTGCCTGCCAGGGAGGACGGAACGGGGGGAACTTTCACCATAAGTTCCACCCTAGATGACAAATAGGAAAGCGCGCTCGTTGCTTTCCTGCGGGCGAATGTCGACGTGTTTGCATGGCAACCGTCTGACATCCCCGGCGTTCCCAGGAAAGTAATTGAGCACCACCTTGCTGTCTGTCCCCATGCGCGGCCCGTCAAGCAAAGGGTGAGAAAACAGGCCTTGGAGCGGCAAGAATTCATTGCCGAAGAAATTAAGAAGCTGGAGGCGGCAGGACTGGTCAAAGGAGTGCTTCATCCAACCTGGCTGGCCAATCCGGTTGTAGTGCGGAAAGCGAACGGGAAATGGAGGCTTTGTATCGATTACACAGATATCAGTAAAGCTTGTCCAAAAGATCCTTTTCCCTTGCCGCGCATCGACCAGATTGTGGATGCCACCGCTGGTTGTGATCTCCTGTCCTTCCTTGATGCCTATTCAGGGTATCATCAGATTTTTATGGCAAAGGAAGATGAAGAGAAGACCGCCTTTATCACCCCATGTGGTACGTATTGTTTTATACGAATGCCTTTCGGGTTGAAAAGTGCTGGTTCAACATTTGCCAGAGCAATCCAGATTGGTTTTGAGCCACAACTCCATAGAAATATGGAGGCATATATGGATGATATAGTGGTCAAAACTAAGGATAAAGCAACGCTCATTCAAGATTTAGAAGAAACATTTGCGAACTTGCGCAAGATCAACTTGAAGCTCAATCCTGAGAAGTGCGTGTTCGGTGTTCCTTCCGGCAAGCTCCTCGGATTCTTTGTGTCTTGCCGGGGAATCGAAGCGAACCCCGACAAGATCAAAGCCATTGAGCAAATTGAAGCGCCGAGACGCGTCAAGGATGTGCGCCGTCTTGCCGGCTGTGTTGCTGCTCTAAGTAGGTTTATCTCCAAGTCTGCTGAGTGCGCCCTGCCCTTCTTCAAAATTTTGAAGAAGGCAGGCCCAATGAAATGGACTCCGGAAGCGGAGGCAGCGCTGCAAGATTTGAAGAAATACCTTTCTTCTCCACCGACGCTGGTTGCGCCTAAGCCACAAGAGCCGTTGCTGCTGTATTTGGCGGCAACAAATCAAGTGGTTAGTGCTGCGCTGGTGGCGCAGAGGGAAGCTGATGAGGAGGCAACATCAGTGGCAGGACCGCCAGATGGCACGGCAAGATCTTCCCCGGCAAGGGATGATCCCGGCAAGACAGAATCTGCGCAGACAGAAGAGCCCGTGCAGAAGAAAAAGGTGGTGCAGCGCCCAGTTTATTTTGTTAGCTCCCTCTTGCAAGGGGCTAGATCAAGATATTCTGGTGTGCAGAAGTTGCTTTTCGGCCTCCTTATGGCCTCAAGAAAGCTGCGCCATTATTTTCAAGCACATGAGGTCACCGTCGTCACTCGCTTTCCGTTGCAACGGATTTTGCAAAATCCGGAAGCAACCGGCAGGATCGTGGAGTGGGCGTTGGAGCTGTCCAGCTTTGGTCTTAAGTTTGAAAGTACTTCGACGATTCAGAGCAGGGCCTTGGCGGAGTTCATTGCAGAATGGACCCCGACGCCAGACGAAGAAGTTCAAGAAACAAGTCTCCCCGGCAAGGAAACCGATCAGCAATGGGTTATGTACTTTGACGGGGCTTTTTCGCTGCAAGGCGCCGGTGCTGACGGGGCTACTTGTCGCACCCACCGGAGAGCACCTCAAGTATGTAGTCCAAATGCATTTTCCCCGGGAGAGTTCAACCAATAACACTGCGGAGTACGAAGGTTTGCTTGCCGGTCTCAGGATCGCAGCAGACCTTGGTATCAGAAAGCTCATTATCAAAGGTGATTCACAGCTTGTCGTCAGGCAGGTCAACAAGAACTATCAGAGCCCATTGATGCAAGCCTACGTAGATGAAGTGAGGAAATTGGAAGAGCGCTTTGACGGTCTCCAAACGGAGCACGTTCCTCGTGCCGAGAACAGCGTTGCTGACGACCTGTCAAAGCGTGCTGCCCTCAAGTTGCCTGTGGGACCAGGAACTTTTGTGCTCCAATTGACTCAACCATCCGTGGCACCATCGACGCGGCAAGAAAAGAGAAGAAAGTTGAACTCTGGCCAGTACTTCCCGGCAGAGCTCCCCGGAGCCGCCGGCAAGGAAGTTGCCGGGATCGACACGCCTGCTGGGGAACAACAGGCTCCGGCAGGGCCTCAGGCCCTTGCTGTCGAGACAAACGTCCCCCCGGCGGAGGAGATGCCTTTAGTCCTAGCCGTCGAGCCTCAGGCTCCAGCATGGGCGCAACACATTGTCCATTTTCTTCAGACAGGTGAACTCCCTGAGGAACAAGAAGAAGCGGAGAGAGTAGCCCGTCGGTCTGTTATGTACAAATTCGTCGATGACGTCCTGTACAGAAAGAGACTAAACGGTGTGAAATTGAAGTGCATTCCTCGAGAGGATGGACTAGAGCTGTTGGCAGAGATACATGGGGGCATGTGTGGCTCTCACATAGGGTCAAGAGCGCTTGCCGGGAAAGCATTCCGGCAAGGTTTCTTTTGGCCCACCGCTCTCCAGGATGCGACTGCACTAGTAACCAGGTGTGAAGCGTGCCAGTTTCATTCGAAGAAATTACATCAGCCAGCTCAAGCTCTTCAAACAATCCCTCTCTCCTGGCCATTTTCGGTCTGGGGGCTCGACATATTGGGCCCCTTCCCCCGTGCTGCCGGGGGCTTTGAGTACTTGTACGTTGCTATCGACAAGTTCACAAAGTGGCCGGAGGTGGAAGCGGTGAGGAAGGTGACAGCGCAGTCGGCTATCAAGTTCTTCAAAGGAATTGTTTGCCGTTTCGGTGTGCCTAACAGGATCATCACCGACAACGGCACGCAGTTCACAAGTTGCACCTTCATGCAGTACGTCCAAGACCTTGGCGGCAAGATTTGTTTTGCCTCTGTTGCTCACCCGAGAAGCAACGGCCAAGCGGAGAGGGCCAATGCTGAAGTGCTGCGCGGTCTCAGGACCAGAACTTTTGACAGGCTGAAAAAGTGCGGAAGACGCTGGATTGATGAGTTGCCGACCGTTCTTTGGTCAATCAGAACGACACCAAATCGAGCCACCGGCCAGACGCTCTTCGCGCTAGTGTATGGAGCGGAAGCAGTTCTCCCCATGGAACTCATATACGGATCTCCTCGAGTGCTCACTTATGATGAGCTCGAGCAAGAGCAACTGCGGCAAGATGACGCTGTGCTCCTTGAGGAGAATCGTCTTCAGGCTGCTGTGCGAGCTGCACGCTACCAGCAAGCTTTGCGCCGCTATCATAGCCGCAAGGTTCATGCCCGAAGCCTTGAGGAAGGCGATCTTGTTCTTCGACGGATTCAGTCCGCCAAGAATTCAAACAAGTTGACGCCAAAGTGGGAAGGCCCTTATCGGGTAGTACGAGTCACCAGGCCTGGCGCTGTCCGCCTGGAGACCGAGGATGGTGTTCCAGTGAGTAATTCCTGGAATATCGAACATCTTCGCAAGTTCTATCCATAAGGCGCGGTTGCCGGGGGCTCCCGGCAACCACCTTTTTGTACAAGTCTTGCCGGCAAGGCATGTGATCCTTTGTACAAAGCCAGGCGCAGACCCTGAGCACAGATGAATAAATTTAAGTGTTGTACATTTCCTTATTGATTCTCATGTTCACATTCATATATGCATGTTTGTCTAAGATGTTGTATGACATCTGATCCCGGTAAGTTCTAACGAACCGCCAAGGTTTCATCTCTTTATTTTCTCTTCTTTCTTTTTCTTAAAGACAGAAGGATTCCTCGCGTGCACATTTGCCGGGGGGGAAGGGAGACATGAATACCAGTTGGTGACGTTCGGAATCGTATGCTTGCCGGAGGAAGAACAAAGCCAGAAAGCTAAGTCCTAAAAACTCAGAGCAAGTTTTCTTTTATTACCAAGTTAGTTCCTTGGACGATTCCGACCCTTGTATGGAAAATCTGCACGCGAAAGAACCCTTGCCGTAATCAGTTGCGCCCTTATTTTGTTTCGAGTACGCTCAACGATTTAAGCGGCTGCACTGAGAGCGCCAAGGAGTCTTGCCGGCCGCTGCGCCTCCAGCAGGCTGCTGAAGTCCCGCACCCAGCGCTCGCGGTAGGTTGCGCGCCGGCAAGTTTTTCAGTAGGCGTAGGGTGAACTCCATACATAAAGGAATCAGACAAGGGAAGTAGCTAGCATGGGCCTAAACATAGTTAAAATATATTACATCCATGAGTTGCCACAGTCCTAACTCGAGACTTAACTGTCTTTTACATGAGATGGTGGCGGCAAGAATCAAAGGGAAGCACTCAATCCCTGCGCTGGCCTTCGATCCTTTTGATGGAGTCCACCTTCTCAAGGATCGGCGCGATGTACTTCTCAAGCGCTTCAACATTTGCATCCTTTGGCAGGTGGCCGAGTGCGCTGGAGAGGTCGATGCCGGGATTGCTGTGCACCACCTTGAGGAGCACCTTGCGAAGGACGGCCCGGCAAAGCCGGCGAGTCTCGTTCGCCAGTTGGGTCGCCCGGCTGGACTGGAGCGTCCTCAACGCGTTGATGATGCTTTCAAAGAACATCGTCAACCTGGCGCTTGGAGATATTCTTTCCTCAGAAGAATATCTGAAGTTCGACAAGCCCATGGTTGACAGTTCTGCGGTAAGATTCTCCGCGGTGGCGATGAGACGGCCAGTCCAGATCTCCACCCCCTTTTCATAATCAGCCTGGGCAGCGGCAGCGCTCTTGAGCAGGTTCCTCTCTCCTTGGAGATCCTTGAGTAGAGCCTTCTCACGGGCCCTGCCGGCCTCGAGAGATTTCTGCAACGTGGTCAGCTTCAGCTCCAGAACCGCAATATTATCAGCCGCAGAGGAAAGCTGCTTGGTCTTGTCGGACAGGGCAACTTGCATCTCCGCCAAGGAGTGGAGGGTTTTTTCCCTGTCCCCCTTGAGCGTCGAGAGTTCCTTGCCGTGCTCTTCAAGATCTGTTTCCAGCCTCTTCACTCTGTCGTTCAACTTGTTCTTGGCGGCCTCTGCAGCTTCGGCAGCATCGACGGCCTCCTTGAGCTTGCCGGCGTGACTTGCGGTTAGAGCTTCGAGCGCTTCCTTGTGCTTCTGCTCCAACTCCTGGGTCCGCCGCGCGACAAGATTTTCAATGTCTTCATCCTTGCTGCGAAGCTTGGCGGCGAGCGCCTGCTCACGAGCAGTGAGATCTTCCTCATGAGCATCAAGAGCAACGCGGCGCCCCGTCAGGAGGGCATCTTCGGCAGCAATCCTTTGAACAGTTTCGTCATGGGCTTTCTCCATGTCTGATTGCTTCAGGAGGACTTCATTCCATTGCTGGCTCACTTGTTCTCGACCGGCAACCAGCTCTTGAAGGGCCTCGGCATGCCAGATTTGCATTTGTGCGACGCGCTTCTGAAAATCCGCTTCGGCTGCCTCGACAACTGCCATTCTGGAGTCCGCCTTCTCCTTTCGGGCACGATGGAGAGCCTGGAGTTTGCGGAAGTTTTCGCCCATGGCCTGAAGGAGCTGATCCCCTTCAGACTTGCCACTGCTAGTGCTGGGATCGTCGACAACTTCAAGCCTGGCAGCAGTGATGATTTCTTCGAAAATTTCTCCTTCGGCTGGTGCCTCGGTGCTTGCCGTCCCTGGCAAGTTGATGAATAGGTTTTCGCCAACATTGAGGTACTTGCTGGATGAGGGCTCGTCAGATGTTGATGGCTGGTCTTCAGTGGCCGCCTCACCAGTGACAGGGGGCTCCGCGGCCGATGCAGCGCCTGGCGCTCCTGCGGCAGGAATGCCGTCAGTATGGTCCCCAGCCTCCCTGTCGCCCTCTTCGGCATGTTCTTCCGTGATTTCCGTTCGTGCCGTCTTGGCGGCCTCCCCGTCAAGAGCATCACCGGCCCCGGCAACATCATCCTTGGTGGCCTCGCTGGCGGTGATCCTGTCCGCTTCGGCAGCAGCGTCCCTGGCGGTCTCCTCGATGACGACGTTGACGTCCATATGTTCCATCTCAGAGAACTCTGAAGGGAGAGGGAGAAGGTCAGAATAAGATCGAGTTTTTAGATTTTGAAGTAATCAAAGATAAAGAAGTAAGGGGAAAAGAATAACTAGCACTTTGAGGCGATCGAGTACCTGCGTCGGGCTGTCGAGAGGTAGCTTCGCCTCTCCCGGCAACTCCGGTTGCCGGGGGTGGGTTGCCGGAGTTCGTGCTTGTCGGCTCCTCCTCAATCTGGACGGGCTCGTCGGCAGGATCTCTTGCCGGAGATGTGCTTGTGGGCGGAGCGGTCGATGAAGGAGGCACAATGGGGCAATCCTCTCCTTGTTGCCGTTCTTCTCCTGCGAACCCGAAGATATCAGCGACAAGAATGGAAGCTTCGGCACCAGCCAACAGAAAAAGGGACTATGAACTTACGCTCGGGGCTGCGCTGAGGACTAGGCTCCGGGCTCACGATGACGGTCTCTGGCACGCTAGTGGAGCCTGCCGGGGGCTCGTCGCCCGTAGAAGTCCTTGACCTCTTCGCCATCCTCTCCAACAAGGTTTCTGTGTCACTGCGGAAGCGATGCAAGCAAGTCAGTAAAATTGATGCAAGATTGGAAGGTAAAAGCTGTAGCAAAGTACTTACTCTTCTTCCTCTCGCTCCGGACTAAAGCCGGAGATGTCGAAGTCGACCTCCGTTGCGGTGTCTGGGTGGGGAGGCGGAGGAGGAGTCCTAGGCCGCTTGGCTGTGGCAGGCGCCGGGGCAGCTTCCGGTGCGGTGGTGCGAGACCCTCCTGCCGCCCCAGCAGTGGCCGCTGGTGCGGGCCTCGCATGCCGTGCAGGCTGTTGACGGGCCCCCTGCCGCGGTCCGGTCTTGTCGGCCACTTTCTTGCCGGGGACTTCGCCGCTCGAAGAGGGCTGGCTTGCCGGGATGTCAGACGCAGCCTTTCGAAGAACACGCTTCGCCTTCTTCTTCGGGGGAGGGGGCTCTTCTCGCGTCTCTTCTTCTTCGACTGAGTCCTCGCCGGACGAGATTTCAGCGGCTGCGCCGCTCTCTTCCCCGGCAACCTCGTCCTCCCCGGCAGGCTTCGCCTCCACTACCACCTCTGCCTCGCTGGCTTCCCACTCTGTGAAGCCAACGCTGTCGGCCTCCGCGGCAAGATTCGCTTCCTCCACTCTGGTAGCAATGTATGCTACCTCCTGATCCGTGGTGGCGCGAATAAGATCTGGTTCTTGCCAGACAGGCTTTTCCGTCAGATTGTCGAAGAATTTCTGCGCTTCTTCCTCGCTTGGCTCGACCCAGGTCGGGTCAAGGCCGTGGGCGTTGAACATCGGCAAGAAAGCAATGATCGACCCCAGCGCAGAGTTGTTGCACAAGGGGACCATCCTTGCCGGCAGCCGGTGCTTGTCTTCGCGCTGGAATAACTTCTGGCGGAGAGCACCAAGCTGCATAACAGTCAAGTTGTTGTTCAGCCCGGGGCGCAGCCTCATGACATCCGCTGCGTTCTTATACTCCCACGCTGGCCTTCCCCTATTCTGCAGAGGGGCGATGCGGCGGCGGAGGAAGTCGAAGCCGATCATCTCCATTGTCAGCCCGGCAGCCTTCAAGCGAAGGATTCTGGTAGTGGCGATTGTGAGCTTCTCGTCTTCTGCGGCGAGATCGCCCCAATCCTTGCCGCGGACCACCTTCTGTCGCCGGGGATGGCAAAAAGGATGAGGATCTGCTTCCTGGATCCAGCACCATTCGGCCCGCCACTCGTCCCACTTTTCGCGGTAAACTCCATCTGGGTATATCTCTTTGTTCCAGGCCCTTGGAATCCAAGCAATAGACCCAGAGAGAGCCTCTCCTTTTTGGATTCGAGGATAGAAATAGTGGCGGAAGAGAGTAGAATTGGGGATCACGCCGGCAAAATTTTCACAAAGATGGGCAAAGATCGACATGCAAAATACGGCATTCGGCGTGAAGTCAAGAAGGCGGAAGCCGTACGTATACATGATGTCATTGAAGAAATCGGAAAAAGGTGGACAGAGCCCGCAATAAAAGTACGCAGTAAAGAAGGGGTATCTGTCCGACCCGCCTTTGGAATTGGCACCTGGGATGACGCGTGTGGCGGGGTGGGCTTGTGTTCCCTTCGCCCACATGCATTGGTATCGTCCCTTCAAGGTTTCGGCATCAAGCGTCGGAGGAAAGACGACGAGCCTCTTCCGCATCTTCACTAGCTCGCTTTCCGGAACTTCGGCTTCTGCCTCCTTGTCTGTGCCCTTGCCCTTGCTGGTCTTGGGCGGCATGGCGGCTGTGGAGATGGAAGCAGGAGGATGGAACGAGCGCGGGAACGGCGAGCAGAAGAGAAGGAAGATTTCGCTCTGAGCTCGAGCAGAGGAAGGCGATGGCGATAGCCAGATTGGGAAGAAGAGGGGGGTGAATGGGTTTGCGCCTCCACGACTTCTCCTTTTTATGGGGAAGGAGCGGGGTCACCTTGTTTATCCCCCAATATGAATGCGCCTCTGTGGGCGCGAAACAGTTTGCAGCCTTTTTGGAACGCTTCCCACATCGCGCGCTCCATGCGCGTAGTGGGGGGCACAGTAAAACAAGATCTTTGCGAGCAGTTAATTCCCTGCCACGCATGCCCGTGCACTGTTTGGGCCTAGCCCAACAACGCCTCACACTCGTGTATGGCCCAGGCCCGGGGGCTCCTGTCGGTGTACTAAGTATGGGGCCATTAGTACCCCTTACTTGTGCACGGGCAGTTGTAGCCATCCTCGCGGCAAGGCTTGCCGGGATCAGCTCGAGGTCGATTTAAGTTATCAAGGAAATCATCAAGTCAGAGGTCTGAGAATCAGCAAATAAGCAAAGCTGGAAGTCGAAGACCAGCCTCCCCGGCAAGATCCTTGCCGGGGTGGCCTGAGGAACCCGGCAAGGATCGGCGCCCGGCAAGGCTCGGTGCCCGGCAAGGCCTGGCGCCCAGCAAGTTTCGGCGCCTGGCGAGGTTCTGCCACTGTGCCACCGCTTCGGCACAGTGACGAGTCTGACATTCTGGCTCCTTCCATGGATGCGTGGCGGCGCGCCAGTGGAGGAGAGCTTAAGCGGTGCTGATGGGATGGCCCCTTTTTCCATCCCCAAGAAAGTGAGGACACCTAAACGGACACCTCACGGTGCATTAAATGCGCTTGTCCTAATCCGTCAGGGGTTAGGTATGATACCCTGTAGCTACTTTACACCTCAATGTATGTACATTTTGCCACTGTGGAGACCCCTTTGAGCATATAAAAGGAGGCCCAAGGCAACTGCTACAGAGGAGGAGAACTTCGGGCCCATTCTGCATGCGTAGCTGCTCTTTGAACGTACTGTTCATTGCAAGCGCTCCTGGAGGCTGGGCTCAAGAACATCAATAAGAACACAAAGCAGGAGTAGGGTTTTACGCTGAACAGCGGCCTGAACCTGGGTAAAAACCTCACGCGTCGGTCTCCGGCTCTGCTCTTTGCGTGTACCTCTCCCCCCGCCGAATCGTAAAAGGGGTCTCTCGGGATCCCATAGGTGTCGTGCCCCGACACAAATGCTACGTCTTCACTTCGTCTTCATTCTTCCTCGAACGCAGTCATATTCTTTGAACAGACACCGAACCAATTGCTTGAACTTCAACAATTTTTAGGGGTCACTCTTGTTAGCTTCATCCTCAATGATAACCTTTGCTGCAATGCAGGGAGATTATCTTCGTTGTTTGCATCAAACTCCTCGATACTTCAGGGACCTGTTACTCTGTGTGCACTAGCAAACACATAAGTCCCATACTGTTTATGTCAACAAACTCCAAAACATAAGGGGCCTATCATTGCACCAACAATCTCCCCCTTTTTGGACGGTTGTTGACAAAATAGATAATCGTCAAAGTGAAGATAGGTAATTGAAATGTAAATCGAACAAGAGTGAACTTGCGTTACTTGACTCGATGATGAAATATACCCCCCTGGATGTATGCAGGGTCAATTGATATATAGTGAAATTCCTTGCAATTTTATTGATGTATGAGGAGGATTTATCAATCATGTGAGGTAATGATTCGCACTGATAATAGGTAATCCAACGAGAATATAGTGCAATCATTCATGACTTCAGATAATAATTCCACCTGCAAAACAAATACTTCGAGAGAAAATAGTGCAGCAGGCGGGATTATTAATATTACAACACATATCAGAAGTTTTACATCAGAGCACATCAAGTGGCGCAAAAGTCTCATAAACCAGAGAAAATGAACATGGAGACCAAATCCAACTGAGCAAATCTATTGAAACTCTCGATGTAATTCTCCCCCTTTTTGTCAACTAGTGTAAAAAAGGTGACGAAAAACAGGAGTGCGAAAAGAAGTGAATGTGATTCACTCTGAGGCATCGCCCGAGGAACTGTCCGAAGAAGTTTCTAATTCAGAGGTGTCTGGTACATCTTCGTCGTCAGCAGCAGCAGTAGATCCTTCAAGACTGGCTTGGGGCTAAGAAGTTGAAGGCACATTGGGATCAACCTGTTGAGTTTGGTGCGACAGAGTATTTCCTTCAGCAGGTTTCTTAGTGGGCGAGGTTGCTTCTGATTCGTCGAGTAGTTTGCGCGGCTGAATCCGAAGTAAATTAGTTGTTGGTTCATGAGCTAGCAGAGGCAGAGTAATCCGATCTTGAAATCTTCATCTAAGAACCCTTGATCAATATACTCATAGAGTTCTTTGAGATGAGAGTTGCTCAATTGCTTCTTTGAGAAGAATTTCCGAAGCAGTTTCCACAGACGCTTCTTGTTTTCTGCTGTAATCATGTGCTAAATTTTGTACGGTTGTGGATTGCAATAAGTTCGGCAGCCAGGTGCTCTTTCTCTTTGCAATCTTCAGCCATATGCTTCAGCAGTAGCTGTTGAGTGCGCATGCTCACTTCAAGATGTGAAGGAGGTTGAGTGTTGGGTAGACGATCACGCCGAGGTAGCTTTGGTCCATTGAAGGTGTGATGATAATTGAGAGGGCTAGACACTAGAGCTTTCCCCGAAGAAAAATCTTCCATTATTCTTAGAGTATCACGCACAGGAGGAATGAAGCTTTTGTGACTGACTTTTGCTAACTATTCGATTTTCATTGCATAGTCAACCACCTTTTGAATCCAGGGCGCAAATACCTTGATAGTTTTTGGGTGCTGAGCTGAATCCATCAGTATGCGCATGAACATGTCTTCGACATCGAAGATAAAACCTTGTGAGATGGCATGGATGGTGTTGCGAAGAACATCAGATATAACGTTGTCTGTATTCATTCCAGCCAGCGGACAGAGGGTGTATGTAAGAATATGATATAAAGTTTGATTGTCGAATGTCAAGTGCTCAGGCAGAGGAGGACCATTGTAGTCACGAACTTTATCTTCATCCATTGTGCATCGGAAATCTTCATCAGAGATCGCATCAATGTTATGAACTCGAATCTCAGTCGTGCCATGTTCAAACCGAGGGAAATGAAAATGAGATACAAAGTCCATTGCAGAGCATTTTATTCTCTTACCTTCAGTCATCACTCCATGATCCACTTTGTGCTATCAGATTCATCACCGGAGGTATACAGTGTAGCATAAAATTGAAGAATAATCTCCCTGTTCCATGGATGCTGATATGCAAAGACATGCGTGAGGCCAAAGTCTTCGATGTCTTGCAACACTTGGTGGAAACAGCTGAAGTTCTTCATAGCAGCAATATCGAGGAAATCATGAGGGAAAATCTTGAGGCTGTCATAAAGAATCCGCGAATAATATATTGCCTGTTCGTGAGTCCAGAACCGAGGAGATTAAGAAGTGCGGGGCTTGCTGTATGGACTTTCTTGAAAGAAAACCGGATGAGTGTTCCGATTGAAAAGAGGCCCTTTGACGCCAACCCCGATGGAAAACAACGGCAGTTGCTCGCAAGGATAACGGTATTTGAGTTCATCTTCAACGGAGATCACTTCATCGCCATAAATTACAGACTCTGAGTGATGAGCAGAAACTGATTTTGCTGTAGAAGGATCAACATCAGAGGTTCTTCGTGCAGTATTGAGTGATATACGCAGAGGAGAGGGATCTGACACTTTGGCAGTTGAAACAGTAGTGTGGTCAGGCACTGGCGACTGAGGATGTTGTTCTTCAGGAGCAGAGGGAGGAATCGAATCATTTGGTGCGTCATGTACAGGAGAAGCTTGGCGTTCAGACTGAGGAATTTCTCCTTCTTCTGAAACATTTTGTTGAGGTGGATTTTCTTCATGAATTGTGGAAACAACATGCACTGATGCAGTTGGCCTGTAGCGACCCGACCCGAATGGATCGAATCTCTGTGCTCACGTGTCATCCCTGGATCGGTAATGCTGACACACACAGTACTCGAAGGATTAATAACAGAGTGCAATCACACACTTATTACATCGAATGTCTCAAAAGAGAACTTATTACAATAAATATGGCTTAAGGCCATCTAACTAAGATAACAGTGGAAGGCTTGGAAGATAAAGTGAGTCCATCAACTCCAACGGCATAGCTGAGTGCACGACAACGACCTAGCGCACCTTACTCTTCGTCTGAAAAGTCTGCAACATGATATGTTGCAGCCCGAAATGGGTCAGCACATGGAATATGCTGGCAATATAACACAGAAGAGCAATGAACAGATAAATGCTATCACTACATGCATATATGGCTGGTGGAAAGCTCTAGGGTTATATTGTTTTGCGAAAAAGCCAATTTTTCCCTACAACA
The DNA here is from genome assembly GCA_011799875.1 of Thinopyrum elongatum. Taxonomy (NCBI): domain Eukaryota; kingdom Viridiplantae; phylum Streptophyta; class Magnoliopsida; order Poales; family Poaceae; genus Thinopyrum; species Thinopyrum elongatum. The sequence continues at coordinate 511,469,142 of CM022301.1, read as the reverse complement.
AAGGAATTTATTTTATTTAACTATCATGGTGGTTGTTAAACATTGAGAAGGTAAATCCCCATCTCAATCCCAATTAAAAGTAATCATTAAACCCAACAAATTAATTTAGAGTGATGGGATCAAATCAATAATTCAGGTACCAGATACTCAAGATGTCCATAACCGGGGACACGGCTAACCATGATTAGTTTATACACTCTGCAGAGGTTTGCGCACTTTTCCCCACAAGACTCGATCTCCTCCATTGGATTTCTCGCACTACATGGTGTTTGAGAAACGGATGACCAAGACACAGTCTTTCAGAAGCATTAACTCTAACCTTGGGTAGACAGTACCAACCTACATCCCCTACATCTGCTAGCCTACCACTGGAAGAGGTCATGCAACATACTCAACTATGCTAGAGCCCATAATAGCTTATGGCTGCACACGGAAGTTTCTAGCATGAATAATCTTATGATCCCTTTGAGCCTGGGTGGCGAACCAAAAAGGCAACACTGGTATATCCCTAGGTGCCTGCAACCAATCCACCCAGATGTGTGTTTAAGTAGCCACCTTAAGTTAACCATTAATTAACAATCTCACATCTGTCATGGATACACTCAAACCCAATCCACGTCTACGAGCATAGCATGGCAATATAAGCATAACGTAGAAGTAACTCCCAAGGGTTTGATAATAAAGGGCAATAGGTTCTACCTCATCATCTACTTCCCAATACCCACAAGTTAATCACATCCTAATCATGCAGTGTTTGAGGATTGAAACTAATGCATAAAAACTGGGTAATAAAGGGTTATGATCAATGTGTTACTTGCCTTGCTGACGATCTGCAAACCCTAGAGACTCGTAGTAGCACGCTTCGCACTCCGGGAATTCTATCGCAACCAAACAATAGCATACATAAGCAATCAAGCATAGATGCAAGGGTAAAACTCAAATAAGAAGATCAAATCTGAAAGTTCAACTGAAGAGATTCGATCTGCAAAAAGAATCAATCGAATCGGAGCTACGGAACTGAAACTACGGTCAAAAGAACTTCGAAAACAAATCTGCTTGAAACCAAATTTTAAATTGTCAAAATCATGTTCAAGTTGATTAAACAGAAAGAGGGGTTCGAGACGAAGATTTTGGCGTTGGTTTCACTGGATTTGGACAAACGGTTTAGAAACGGCGAGGGTTTGAAGATCAGGGGCTAATCTGTGATAAAAGTAATCACGGATAGGTCCCTGGCAGAAAAAGAAAAATCTATCGGACGAACGTCCGCTAACAGAGACAAACGAACGAAAGCGTTCGTTAACAGATCTAAACGAACGAACGTTCGCAAACGAACTAAACCGAGAAAACCGAACCGATCTAATAAAAAAACCGAACTAGGGTTTTAAAAAAAACCCGGCGGTTTTACCTAAAACCGAAAAAAAAATGGCGGCGACGGCGACGAGATCCGGCGAGGCGGGGCGAGCGGCGGCTTGCGGGCGGAGGCGCGGCTGCGGCTTGCGGCGGCGTCGGCGGCAGGCGGCTGTGGCTAAGGGCGGCGGCGGCGGCGGCTGCGGTGGTGGCGACTCGGGCGGCGGCGACGTCTCGATGGGGACGAGGGGGTGCCTCTGTTATTTAGAAAGGGCAGGACGGGGGGGGGGGGGCGTGGGGGGGGGGGGGGGGGCGTGGCTTGGGGAGGGGGCGGCCCGGGGCAGAGTCCGGCTCGGACTCGCCTCAGCGTCCGTGCCGAGCACGGCGACGCGTGAGAGGAAGGCGGCAGCGGCCTGGCTCGGCTGGGCCTTCGGCCCAGTCGGGCGAAAGGATTTTTTTTAAATAAGTTCCGCCGAAAAAAATCCTAATAAAATAAAAAAAACCTAAAAATGCCAAAAACAATTTTCACCGTCTAAATAAAATATTTAGAACAAAGTGAACATTTTCTTGGCCTAAAAATGCAGTTTTGAAAAATGCATATTTTTCTAATTCAAATAAAATCCAAATAAAAATTATTTATTTGATTTTAATATTTTCCTCCAATATTTCTTTTATTTTGTAGAACTCATTTTTTCTCCTCTCATATATTTTTAATATAAAATATTTTGAAGAGAAAAATAAATAAAACCAAAATGATCCTCTTTTCAATATTTGAGAAAATTCAAATATGAAAATAAATGAAATCCCCAACTCTCTCCGTGGGTCCTTGAGTTGCTTAAGATTTCTAGGATCACAAACGAAATGCAAATAAAATATGATATGCATATGATGACCTATGTATAACATTCCAAATTGAAAATTTGGGATGTTACAAACCTACCCCCCTTAAGATGAATCTCGTCCTCGAGATTCGGGTTGGCTAGAAAATAGGTGTGGGTGGTCCTTCCGTAGATCATCCTCTCGTTCCCAGGTGGCTTCATCCTCGGTATGCTGGCTCCACTGAACTTTGCAAAACTTGATGACCTTGCTGTGTGTAACTCTGCTAGCAAACTCGAGAATCTTGACTGGTTTCTCCTCGTAGGTCAGATCACTATCCAACTGAATTGCTTCCAGGGGTACTGTATCTCTCAGAGGAATATCGGCCATCTCAGCATGGCACTTCTTCAACTGGGAAACGTGAAATACATCATGAACTCCTGATAGTCCGTCGGGTAACTCCAACTTGTAGGCCACCTCTCCCATACATTCCAAAACTCGGTATGGTCCTACAAATCTCGGGGCTAACTTTCCCTTGACTCCAAAGCGTTTAACTCCCCGCAGAGGTGACACACGAAGATATGCTCTGTCTCCGATTTCATAGACTACCTCCTTGCGTTTCGAGTCTGCATAACTCTTTTGTCTGGACTGGGCTACCTTCAGTCTATCTCGAATCAACTTAACTTTCTCTTTTGACTCTTTGATCAAATCCGGTCCAAACAACTGACGGTCTCCAACTTCATCACACATCAACAGTGTTCTGCATCTCCTTCCATACAAAGCTTCAAAAGGTGCCATCTTCAAACTGGTTTGGTAGCTATTGTTGTATGAGAACTCAGCGTAGGGCAAATTGTCATCCCAACTAGATCCATAATCTAGCGCACAAGCTCTCAACATGTCCTCCAGAATCTGGTTGACTCTCTCGGTCTATCCATCTGTCTGCGGATGAAAAGCTGTACTAAACTCTAGCCTGGTACCCAAAGTCTGGTGCAGCTGGTGCCAAAACTTTGAAGTAAACTGTGTTCCTCTATCTGATACGATGGTCCTCGAAACTCCATGCAGACATACGATCCTGGTCATATATATCTTGGCCAACTTTGCACTCGTATAGGTGGTTTTCACTGGGATAAAGTGAGCTACTTTGGTCAATCGATCCACTACTAACCAGATAGAATCATATCCCGATCGGGTCCTGGGTAATCCGGTGATAAAATCCATGCCAAGCTTGTCCCACTTCCATTCGGGTATCGGCATAGGCTGCAGTAATCCTGCTGGTTTCTGATGTTCTGCTTTCACTCTCTGACATACATCACATACGGCTACATACTCGGCAATGTCCTTTTTCATACCAGTCCACCAGAAACGCTCCTTCAGATCCAAATACATCTTGGTGTTTCCGGGGTGTATTGAGTATGGCGAGTCATGAGCTTCCTGTAGTATCAACTTCCTGATCTCTGCATTATTGGGTACATAAACACGGTCCTCAAACCATAAAGTTTTGTACTCATCCTCACGAAAACCTTTGGCTTTTCCTTTGTTCATCCTCTCCTTTATCTCAGCAATTTCCTTATCATCCTTCTGAGCTTCTCGAATCTTCCCCAATAATGTTGACTGAACTTCTAATGCTGCAACAAAACATCTAGGAACTATCTCCAAACGAAGCTCCCTGAGATCTTCGGCTAACTCCTTGGGTAATCCTCCGCTTACGAGGGTGTTGGCATAGCTCTTCCAGCTCAAAGCGTCTGCTATGACATTGGCCTTTCCTGGGTGATAATGCAGCTTCATATCATAATCCTTTATAAGTTCCAACCATCTCCTTTGCCTGAGATTCAGCTCCTTCTGAGTAAAAATGTACTTCAAACTCTTATGATCCGTGTACACATCACAACGGTTTCCAATAAGAAAATGTCTCCAGGTCTTGAGCGCATGCACTACAGCTGCTAACTCCAAATCATGCGTGGCATAATTCAACTCATGCGGTCGAAGCTGACGTGAGGCATATGAGACAACTCTTCCATCCTGCATAAGTACACTTCCAAGTCCTAAGCGAGAAGCGTCGTAATACACTTGGAAATCCTTGCGTATATCCGGCAGAATAAGCACTGGGGCTGTAACCAAACGTTTCTTCAGCTCCTGAAAACTTGCCTCACATTCATCTGTCCATTTGAACTTGGTGTCCTTCTTCAGTAACTCCGTCATAGGCTTCGCAATCTTCGAAAAATTCTCAATAAATCTCCGATAATATCCTGCAAGTCCAAGAAAACTGCGGATCTCTCCAACTGAGGTGGGTGCCAACCACTCAGTGACTGACTGAACCTTGGTGGGGTCTACTGCTATACCTTCTCCTGATATAACATGTCCAAGAAATCCAACTTCCTTCAACCAAAACTCACATTTGTTGAACTTGGCATACAACTGATGTTCCCTGAGCTTCTCGAGAACTAAACGCAAATGCTCCTTGTGTTCCTCTTCATTCTTCGAGTACATCAAGATATCATCAATGAATACTACGACAAACTTATCCAAGAACTCCATGAACACTTTATTCATCATACTCATAAAATAGGCAGGGGCATTAGTTAATCCAAATGACATAACCGTATACTCATATAGCCCATACCTTGTGGTGAAGGCTGTCTTAGGTATATCCTGTTCTCGGATCTTCAACTGGTGGTATCCTGATCTCAGATCGATCTTGGAGAACACTTTAGCTCCTTGCAACTGATCAAACAAATCATTGATCATCGGCAGTGGGTACTTGTTCTTGATCGTCACTTCATTCAATGCACGATAATCAACAACCATTCTCAATGATCCATCCTTCTTCTCAACTAAAAGCACTGGGGCTCCCCACGGTGATGAACTTCATCGAATGTAACCTTTCTCCAGTAACTCCTTGATCTGCTTCTTAATCTCCTCCAGATCATTTGCGGGCATCCGGTATGGTCTCTTCGATATCGGTCCGGTTCCGGGCAACAGCTCTATCAAGAACTCAATGTCTCGATCTGGCGGCATGCCTGGTAACTCCTCTGGAAATACATCCGGGTAATCCTTCACTACAGGCACTTCTTCCTGAACAACTCCTGAGAGGGAATTTACTTGGGTCCTCCTCGGCGCATGCCTGGATACATACTTGATCCTTTTTCCCTCCGGGGTAGTGAGCAGAATTGACCTACTCGCACAGTCAATGTTTCCTCCATACTTCGACAGCCAATCCATGCCTAGTATTATATCCAATCCTTGTGATTCCAAAATTATTAGGTCTGAGGGAAATACATGGCTACCAATGGTCAAGGGTAACCGATCACACCATCGGCTGGCCATATACTTTGCACCTGGTGAACTTACTAACATGGGTGACCTAAGGGCTAAGGTGGGTAACTTAAACTTGTCCACAAATCCCCTTGAAATGTATGAATGCGATGCACCAGTATCAAAAGAACGATTGTAGTAAATGACTTAACCAAAAACTTACCGATAACCGCATCTGGCTGCTCTTCAACCTCCTCCACGTTCACGTGGTTCACTTGTCCCCTGTTGAAAGGGTTGGGCTTCTTCCCAGAGCTTCCATTGCCATTACCATTCTTTGGCTCGGGGCACTCATTGGCATAGTGTCCAGTCTTCCCGCACTTGAAACAAGTAATGTGACTTTGGTCCTTCTTGGCGGGTGTGGCTGGGTTAGAGCGGTTCTGATTGCTGCTTGCTCCATTCCCATTTTCATTCTTGGGGCCACTGTGGTTATGCGAACTTCCTCCATTGTGAGTATGGCCTCCATGGTTATGTGTATATCCTCCCGAGTTCAGGGTAAAACGAGGCTTCTGCTGAGCTCCTAAATTGTACTTCCCTTGTCCATACTTCCTTTTGCGGCTCTCAATCTGTTGCTGCTTCCCTTCAATCATAAGAGCCTTATCTACCAACTCCTGGTAGTTGTTAAATGTTGCCACCATTAACTGCATACTCATCTCATCATTCAACCCTTCCATAAACTTCTCCTGCTTCGCGGCATCAGTGGCCACATCATCCGGGGCATAACGAGCTAACTTACTGAGCTCATCCACGTACTGCCCCACAGTACGATTTCCTTGGCGTAAGTTGCGGAACTCACGCTTCTTCATGCTCATAGCTCCGGCTGAAACATGTGCAGTGCGGAATGCTTGCTGTAACTGATCCCAGGTGACATTGGCTATAGGAAAAGTGGCTGTGTAATTCTCCCACCATGAGGCTGCGGGTCCATCCAATTGATGTGCGGCAAATCGCACCTTCTCAGCATCTGTGCAACCTGCAGTGGTCAACTCCCTTCCAATCCTGCGTAGCCAGTCATCAGCAACAATCGGCTCGGTGCTACTGGAAAACACCGGCGGATTCAACCTTAGGAAACGGGCTAAGTTGTCAACTGGAGGTGGTGGTGGTGGGTTGTTGTTGTTGTTGTTGTTGCTGCCTTGGTTTTGGACTAGTAGCTGCATCAGGGCATTCTGCTATTGAATCAACTGAGTGAGCTCCGGTGGGAAGACAAAACCGGGGTCACGTCTCGGAGGCATCTGATGGGTTTAGAGGGAAGAGATTAGAATAGAGTGAGGTCTAGTGAGAAGGCACTACCCATATGCACATGAGGCAAACACATTCATATCACACCAAAAATCAATTCAAGCAAGGGCATACAAACGATCTAACTACCGTTACATAAGTGCTCGGACTATTGCTATATACATGGGGAAAATACTACTGATAATATGGTGGTCATCTAGAAATTTTGAACGGTGGAAGACTCCATGATATCCGCTCCAGCTTCGTCTTCATAATCATCATCACTACTGTCAGGGTCAGAGTCGGTGTCGTCGATGATGATGTAGTCTTCCGAACGAATGTCGTCGGGAGGGTCATCATCTCCTCCTGGCGCAGGGTCTCCCATGAACACTCCTAGCTTCCTCGTCAGGTCGTCATTCTTCTCCACTAGTATTGCGATTTCCTCCTTGTATCCGTCACGTGTAGACTTGAGTTCCTCTTCTAGCTCCATGTTCCTAATCATCACCTTCTTCAAATCTATCATGCTTGCGCACATCTGGTTCTCCTGTCGATGAATGTGCTGGTTTAACTCCTGGATGAAAGCTGCAATGGACCTGTCTCTCCTGGTGCTGATCATCTCCCATTGCTCATCTCGGCGCCCACATATCTGGTAGATGGTGTCCTTAAGATCCTTGTGATAAACTTCGCCGATGCGTCCCATGGCGATGTGGGCTGCCATGCTCTTACCTAGACTCCAGGTTGGTGCATCAAAGGAAAACTCTATGGACTCGGTAACTGGCATGAATGTCCTTCCTGGAACTTGAACTCGAATCATCCAACGCTCCTCTTCTAGTAAAGTGGCGGTGTAGGTCCTGGTGAAGCTTGGTATTCCGATGTTTAGGTACTTAGTGATTTACTTCAAGTGTCGTCCAAAAGGTGTGTCTTCATCCGGTTGTGCAAACTTGTTCCTTGAGTCCGCCATCCTATAGGGTAGAAGAAGAAGAGAGTCAGAAATGAGTAGAGAAGAGTGACCTATGGCTTTTCTTAGTGGTCGTGTCCTACAGTCAGCGTGGGCTCTGATACCATCTCTGTAGCGACCCGACCTGAATGGATCGAATCTCTGTGCTCACGTGTCATCCTTGGATCGGTAATGCTGACACACACAGTACTCGAAGGATTTATAACAGAGTGCAATCACACACTTATTACATCGAATGTCTCAAAAGAGAACTTATTATAATAAATATGGCTTAAGGCCATCTAACTAAGATAACAGCGGAAGGCTTGGAAGATAAAGTGAGTCCATCAACTCCAACGGCATAGATGAGTGCACGACAACGACCTAGCGCATCTTACTCTTCGTCTGAAAAGTCTGCAACATGATATGTTGCAGCCCGAAACGGGTCAGCACATGGAATATGCTGGCAATATAACACAGAAGAGCAATGAACAGATAAATGCTATCACTACATGCATATATGGCTGGTGGAAAGCTCTAGGGTTATATTGTTTTGCGAAAAAGCCAATTTTTCCCTACAACAAAGGAATTTATTTTATTTAACTATCATGGTGGTTGTTAAACATTGAGAAGGTAAATCCCCATCTCAATCCCAATTAAAAGTAATCATTAAACCCAACAAATTAATTTAGAGTGATGGGATCAAATCAATAATTCAGGTACCAGATACTCAAGATGTCCATAACCGGGGACACGGCTAACCATGATTAGTTTATACACTCTGCAGAGGTTTGCGCACTTTTCCCCACAAGACTCGATCTCCTCCGTTGGATTTCTCGCACTACATGGTGTTTGAGAAACGGATGACCGAGACACAGTCTTTCAGAAGCATTAACTCTAACCCTGGGTAGACAGTACCAACCTACATCCCCTACATCTGCTAGCCTACCACTGGAAGAGGTCATGCAACATACTCAACTATGCTAGAGCCCATAATAGCTTGTGGCTGCACATGGAAGTTTCTAGCATGAATAATCTTATGATCCCTTTGAGCCTGGGTGGTGAACCAAAAAGACAACACTGGTATATCCCCAGGTGCCTGCAACCAATCCACCCAGATGTGTGTTTAAGTAGCCACCTTAAGTTAACCATTAATTAACAATATCACATCTGCCATGGATACACTCAAACCCAATGCACGTCTACGAGCATAGCATGGCAATATAAGCATAACGTAGAAGTAACTCCCAAGGGTTTGATAATAAAGGGCAATAGGTTCTACCTCATCATCTACTTCCCAATACCCACAAGTTAATCACATCCTAATCATGCAGTGTTTGAGGATTGAAACTAATGTATAAAAACTGGGTAATAAAGGGTTATGATCAATGTGTTACTTGCCTTGCTGACGATCTGCAAACCCTAGAGACTCGTAGTAGCATGCTTCGCACTCCGGGAATTCTATCGCAACCAAACAATAGCATACATAAGCAATCAAGCATAGATGCAAGGGTAAAACTCAAATAAGAAGATCAAATCTGAAAGTTCAACTGAAGAGATTCGATCTGCAAAAAGAATCAATCGAATCGGAGCTACGGAACTGAAACTACGGTCAAAAGAACTTCGAAAACAAATCTGCTTGAAACCAAATTTTAAATTGTCAAAATCATGTTCAAGTTGATTAAACAGAAAGAGGGGTTCGAGACGAAGATTTTGGCATTGGTTTACTGGATTTGGACAAACGGTTTAGAAACGGCGAGGGTTTGAAGATTAGGGGCTAATCTGTGATAAAAGTAATCGCGGATAGGTCCCTGGCAGAAAAAGAAAAATCTATCGGACGAACGTCCGCTAACAGAGACAAACGAACGAAAGCGTTCGTTAACAGATCTAAACGAACGAACGTTCGCAAATGAACTAAACCGAGAAAATCGAACCGATCTAATAAAAAAAACCAAACTAGGGTTTTTTAAAAAACCCGGCGGTTTTACCTAAAACCGAAAAAAAAATGACGGCGACGGCGACGAGATCCGGCGACGGCGGCGCGGCTCCGGCGAGGCGGGTCGAGCGGCGGCTTGCGGGCGGAGGCGCGGCTGCGGCTTGCGGCGGCGTCGGCGGCAGGCGGCGGTGGCTAAGGGCGGCGGCGGCGGCAGGCGGCGGTGGCTAAGGGCGGCGGCGGCTGCGGTGGTGGCGACTCGGGCGGCGGTGGCGGCTCGATGGGGACGAGGGGGGGCCTCGGTATTTAAAGGAGCCGGGGGGCGGTGTGGCTTGGGGAGGGGGCCGGCCCGGGGTAGAGTCCGGCTCGGACTCGCCTCGGCGTCCGTGCCGAGGACGGCGGCGCGCGAGAGGAAGGCGGCGGCGGCCTGGCTCGGCTGGGCCTTCGGTCCAGTCGGGCGAAAGGTTTTTTTTTTAAATAAGTTCCGCCGAAAAAAATCCTAATAAAATAAAAAAAATCTAAAAATGCCCAAAACAATTTTCACCGTCTAAATAAAAAATTTAGAACAAAGTGAACATTTTCTTGGCCTAAAAATGCAGTTTTGAAAAATGCATATTTTTCTAATTCAAATAAAATAGCAAATAAAATCCAAATAAAAATTATTTATTTGATTTTAATTTTTTTCCTCCAATATTTCTTTTATTTTGGAGAAGTCATTTTATCTCCTCTCATATATTTTTAATATGAAATATTTTGAAGAGAAAAATAAATAAAACCAAAATGATCCTCTTTTCAATATTTGAGAAAATTCAAATATGAAAATAAATGAAATCCCCAACTCTCTTCGTGGGTCCTTGAGTTGCTTAAGATTTCTTGGATCACAAACGAAATGCAAATAAAATATGATATGCATATGATGACCTATGTATAACATTCCAAATTGAAAATTTGGGATGTTACATGGCCTTGGCGAAGTTGTTGCATATGCAGTTGGTTCAAGAGTTGGCGAAGGAATCGCTTGTTCCGGAGACTTTTCTTTCTGTGTCTTAGCGACTGGTGGAGGAGGAGGAACATTCTTCATCGCTATCTTCTTCTTCTTTTGCTTCGACGGATCAATGTGCCCTTTGACAAGATCATTGTAGCCAGTAACTTGAGCTTGATGACCGAGGCAAATTTTCTGAACGATTTGGTCTAATTCTGAGTGAAATCCCAATCTTCTATGTAGAAGGATAGTCAAAACCTTATTGACATCCATATAAGATTCTTCAAGTTGCTTGATGATAAACTTGGATGTCGTATCTTTCATATGGTTTGTCAAGCTCCTTGAGTTGGGCAGTGAGGTCATTGATCTCAACAGAATCATTTCTCATGTCGTTGATCAGATCAGAAGCTAGAGTAATTACTTCAAGCGGAATGGGCAAAGATGCCACTTCTCCATCAAACAGGTTCTCCACAAATCTTTCAAGCTGTTCCATTATGAACACTTGATTGAAATAGTGCAGTGCATGAGAATCATTTTGAGGCCGTGCAGTAGGAGCATCTTGTGCTACATTTTGTTCGGTCGGAGGCATAGAAGCCAAAGGTTGTGTCAGCTTAGGAGCAAACTACGCAGCCTTTTCCTTCACAACATCAACACTTGGAACATTTTGCTTCGCAGCATGGGCCTTGATTTGCTTCAGCTTTTTCTTCGGGACCTTTTCTCCTGGCTTTGCTGTGCCAACAGGGGCATTAACAACCAAATCTTGCAAATTTATTGCATCAGGATGAGGATCTGTATTCACTTTGTCAACCATTGTGACAGTTGTAGGAGGAGTCTTTCTCTTCAAGGGATTCTTCTTCGGAGGAGCGATTGGAAAAATGCTTGCTCGAAGACCAGACAAAACAGTGGATGTAGTAACGTTCACTTGCTCAGAAAGAGTTGCATCAATTTCTTCTCTGGTGAGTGGAGGATCATCTTGATCGGAAGAGTCACTTTCAGTCTCAACTGGTTTAGCAGGCCTTCTTTTCGACACGCTCTTTTTATTCAGAACAGTAGATTTTGGATCAAGTTTATTCTTTGGGCGGCATTCTGCTTTTCCTTCAGCCTTTTTCTTCTCAACGTCCGATTTGATGAGACGACGATTTCTTCTTCTCTGGCCTACTCCTTTTCATCCTTCTTGGCTCTCTTTTCAGCATTCTTGAGGCGCTTGGCCTTTTCTTCGGGATATGAGTCAGGTGTCTTGAGAGATGAGTCATTAGCGTCAGGAGGTGGTGGAGACCTTTCCTGTGGATCACCTGCCCGGATGAGTCCAATTTCATGACAGTCACCCCACGGGGGATGGAAGGCAAAGTTCTTGGCATATCGAGGATGAACCATTTTGTAGTTGAACCACTTCCGTACCCAGTGACGCTGAATCTTTTGCACACGCCTCTTTCTCTGAGTCGAATCTTCTCCAGGACTGTGTTATAGTTATCATGAGAAATATACTGAGCTGAGTTTGTGAAGGGTTTCCTACCACCTTTCCTTATCTTCGGAGCATCTGCTTCTTGCTCATTGGCATTAGGTTCGGATCTCTTTCTCTTGCTGGTAGATGGGCCTACCGTTGGGACCTTTGCATTTGGTGCTTTGGATTCATCAGCTGTTCCCATGAATGCCTCTTCATCATTAGCCATACTGTGCGGTCTAGCAGAATCTTCAACAGAGTGCATACACCTGCGAATTAGAATAGGTACAAGGGAAAATGGGGACAGGGTTACAAATGCTCACAACGAGTATTTTTCCAAACGTAAACAATTTGAGGAAGAAACAGACACAGACTTTGAGAAATGTTTTGAATGAATGAAACATATAGATCAAGCTAGTCGGTCCGAAGAGAATACTAGACAGCGAGCTAGGCATATCATTCGAGCGAGCTAGGCATATCATTCGACCCAAACCCTAGATCTGAAAGATTCGGAGGTGTGGAACAACTACAAACCACATCCGCACTAGAAAGGTAAAAATCTAGATCTAAGATATGCGGTAAAATCGAAGATTATGAACCGCGGACGAACTCGACTGAAGAAGGATGGAGACCCGAGTTCGAATCACACGTACCCTAGCTCGGTGACGTGCAACAGCTACGGCGTCGCGGGGAAGAAGATGTATCACGGCGGCGAGGAAGGACTCCGGTGACCTCTTTCCGGCAGTGAAGTGGCGAAGGGGTTGTCGGCGTCGAGCTCAAGGTGGAGCACTGTGGCGAGGGTTTCAGTGGAGCAAAGGCGAGGAGAAAACAGAGTAAAGTGGAAGAAGGGAGTGGTGTTATTTATATAGACGAATGGAAATATCCGCACACAGAAGATTTTGATCAAACAGCCTCTAATCAGAGACGATTGCAATTCAAAGGACATGATGGATTGGCAGTAGATGTATTGCACGTGGCAACTGTCATAAAAGATCATGGTCCTGACTTGGGCGGGAAACCCCAAATTTTGGACAGCTTTCGCCAAAACAGATTAATGTTCGGACCAAATCTTAATCGTGGTCAAGGACACCAGATGAAGTTTCGTTCCAGATCAAATTTGAGCATTTGCAACAGATCAGCATAGACTGCAAGAGATAGAATAGAGGAAAAACAGGGTCCTAGGCATTTCACTCAGCCAGAAAAACACAACACTCGAGCAATAGCTATGAATGAAATGCATTCGAACGAAGACAAAAATTATCGATTGAAGAGAAATTCAACGAAAGAGAATTGTGGTGGCGTAACCCACTGTATAAGAACTGTATGGCCCCAAGCGCCGCACAATTATCGTGGCACCCGGTTATTCTAGTTCTTCGTTAATGTGTTCATCCTCAGAAAGAAAACTTCACTTTGTCGAAATTTTCAAACTCTTCGAGTGTTATGCACCCATTCCTTCAAAGATGTGGAAGTGTTAGCACGGGTGCCGAGTCCAGCTTACTGCACGTTTGCGAAGTCCAGGATATTTAGGTCACATCGTAACACACAAAATCTTTTCTCATCGAGAGGCTTGGTGAATATGTCAGCAAGATTGTCTTCGGTCTTGACGTGATTGATGACAATATCCTCTCGAGCAACATGATGACGAATAAAATGGTGTCTGATGGCAATATGCTTCATGCGAGAATGCTGCACATGATTATGTGCAATTTTGATGGCACTCTCATTGTCACAATATAGAGGAATATGCTTGACTTTGATGCCATAATCCTTCAGTGTATGCTTCATTCACAATAACTGAGTGCAACAAGTGCCAGCAGCAATATATTTGGCCTCAGCCATGGAAAGAGATACACAATTCTACTTCCTTGATGACCAATAGACCAATGATCTACCGAGGAAATGACATGTCCCCGAAGTAGATTTCCTATCAACCAAGTCACCAGCCCAATCTGAGTCTGAATATCCAACGAGATCAAACTGTGCTCCCTTAGGATACCATAATTAAACCTAAGGTGGGGGTGTGAGCCAAATATCTCAGAATGCGCTTGACCGCTTGGTGATGCAATTCTTTCGGTGCAGCTTGATAGCGGGCACACATGCAAACACTCAACATAATGTCAGGTCTGGATGCACAAAGATAAAGAAGAGATCCAATCATCAAACGGTAAGCTTTCTGATCGTAATCCTTACCATACACATCTGCATCCAGCTTACAATTTGTGGGCATAGGTGTTTTCTAGCCCTTCATTTTGGAATCTTGCATTTTGAACTTCTTCAGGCATTCTTTCAGATATTTCTCCTGAGAAATGAAAATGTGATACGTCTCCAACATATCTATAAATTTTTATTGTTCCATGCTATTATATTATCTGTTTTGGATGTTTTATATGCATTAATATGCTATTTTATATTATTTTTGGGACTAACCTATTAACCTAGAGCCCAATGCCAGTTTCTGTTTTTTTCCTTGTTTTTGAGTTTCGCAGAAAAGGAATACCAAACGGAGTCCAAACGGAATAAAACTTTCACGATGATTTTTCTTGGACCAGAAGGAAACCAGGAGACTTAGAGATGAAGTCGGAGGAGCCACGAGGCGGCCACAAGGACGGAGGGCGCGCCCAGGGGGTAGGGCGCGCCCCCCACCCTTGTGTGCCCCTCGTGCACCTCCTGACCTAATTCTTTCACCTATATATTCCCAAATATCCCCAAACCAACAGAGGCATCCACGAAAAGACTTTTCCACCACCGCAACCTTCTGTACCCGTGAGATCCCATCTAGGGACCTTTTTCGGCACCCTACCGGAGGGGGATTCGATCACGGAGGGCTTCTACATCAACACCATTGCCCTTCCGATGAAGCGTGAGTAGTTTACCACAGACCTACGGGTCCATAGCTAGTAGCTAGATGGCTTCTTCTCTCTCTTTGATTCTCAATACCATGTTCTCCTCGATGTTCTTGGAGATCTATTTGATGTAATACTTTTTTGCGGTGTGTTTGCCGAGATCCGATGAATTGTGGATTTATGATCAGCTTATCTATGAATATTATTTGAATCTTCTCTGAATTCTTATATGCATGATTTGATATCTTTGTAATTATCTTCGAACTATCGGTTTGGTTTGGCCAACTAGATTGGTTTTTCTTGCAATGGGAGAAGTGCTTAGCTTTGGGTTCAATCTTGCGGTGTCCTTTCCCAGTGACAGTAGGGGCAGCAAGGCACGTATTGTATTGTTGCCATCGAGGATAAAAAGATGGGGTTTTCATCATATTGCTTGAGTTAATTCGTCTACATCATGTCATCTTACTTAATGCATTACTCCGTTCTTTATGAACTTAATACTCTAGATGCATGCTGGATAGCGGTCGATGTGTGGAGTAATAGTAGTAGATGCAGAATCGTTTCGATCTACTTGACACGGATGTGATGCCTATATTCATGATCATTGCCTTAGATATCGTCATAACTTTGCGCTTTTCTATCAATTGCTCGGCAGTAATTTGTTCACCCACCGTATTATTTTCTATCTTGAGAGAAGCCTCTAGTGAAACCTATGGCCCCCGGGTCTATTTTCCATCATATAATCTTCTACTTTTCATCATACAAGTTTCTGATCTACTATTTTGCAGTCTTTTACTTTTCGATCTATAAAACAAAAATACCAAAAATATTTATCGTTTATCTATCTCTATCAGATCTCACTTTTGCAAATAACCGTGAAGGGATTGACAACCCCTTTATCGTGTTGGGTGCAAGTTGTTTGATTGTTTGTGCAGGTATTCGGTGATTTGTGCGTTGTCTCCTACTAGATTGATACCTTGGTTCTCAAACTGAGGGAAATACTTATCTCTACTTTGCTGCATCACCCTTTCCTCTTCAAGGGAAAAACCAACGCAAGCTCAAGAAGTAGCAGGAAGAATTTCTGGAGCCGTTGCCGGGGAGATCTACGCCAAGTCAAGACATACCAAGTACCCATCATAAACTCTCATCTCTTGCATTACATTATTTGCCATTTGCCTATCGTTTTCCTCTCCCCTACTTCTAAAACGATTTCCAAAAATATTTGCCTTTTTATTCGCCCTTCTTTCCGTTCGATCTTTTGTTTGCTTGTGTTACCAACTTACCATGTGCCTTCTTTTTGCTCGCATCTTCACTTTCTAAAAGTTTATGGATCCTCATCCACTTGCTAATCTTTTTAAGAGATCCAATTATGATGAACCAATTTCTAGTGATTTGTGTGCACTAGATTATCCTTATGAAGTTTTGCTTGAAATTCGTGAATCTAAAAATTATGATGAAGTGTTAAAAGAAGAAATATATGAAGTGATTCACGATAGCTCCTTGGATGAAAAGCATGATTGCAATGGTTCTACTATAAATTCTATTAATGTCAGTTGTGCTAATGATATGCAAAACCCTAAGCTTGGGGATGCTAGTTTTGCTAGGTCCACTACTTGTTGCAATGATCATGATTGGGGTGATTTTCCTTATGATCTTGAAAATTTATTTAAGCCTCATGATAAATATGTTTGCAATAATATTGAAAGTGGGTTTGTAAGAGTGTCAACTCTAGGATATAATGATCCCACTACTTTGGAGTATGATCAATCTTATGAAATTTTTGATAAAAGTGGGTTTGGAGAGGTCATGACTTTATTTGATGATAATCCCACTATTTTGGAAGAGTGTCAACTTTGCATGCATGTGGATCATGTTGAGAATATGTTTTGTGATAGTTATATTATTGAATATGATTATGATCCTACATGTAATTATTATGAGAGAGGAAAATATGGATGTAGAAATTTTCATGTCACTAAATTGCCTCTCGTTATGTTGAGATTGCTTTTGTTTCTTTCTTCTTCCTTGCATATGCTAGTTTTTGCTTGTCCTGCTAATTTGTTTTCTTATAAGATGCCTATGCATAGGAAGTATGTTAGACTTAGATGTGTTTTTCACGTACTTTATGATGCTCTCTTTGTGCTTCAATTCTTGTCTTTCATGTGAGCATCATTAAAATTATCAATGCCTAGCTAAAAGGCTTTAAAGAAAAGCGCTTGTTGGGAGACAATCCAATATTTTTATTTTCTGTTTTTATCAATAAATTTTTCATCTAGCCTCTGGTTATATGTGTTTTGGTGTTTTAATTAGGGTTTGTGCCAAGTAAGACCTTTAGGATGGCTTACGGTGATAGTTGATTTGATCTTGCTGAAAAACAGAAACTTTTGCGTCCAGTCTCAGAATTTTAATAATTTACTGGAGCGTTTAAAAACCCTAAATTTTTTATAAGAGTTTTATATACAAATTTCCTATTTTTTCCTAATTTTTCAGAATTTTTGAACTTACATAAGTATTAGAACAATTTGGATCTTCGCAGACTGTTCTGTTTTTGACAGATTCTGTTTTATTTGTGTTGTTTGCTTATTTTGATGAATCTATGGGTAGTATCGGGGGGTATGAACCATGGAAAAGTTGGAATACAGTAGATATTACACCAATATAAATAAAGAATGAGTTCACAACAGTACTAAAGTGGTGATTTATTTTCTTATACTAACGGAGCTTATGAGATTTTCTGTTGAGTTTTGTGTTGTGAAGTTTTCAAGTTTTTGGGTAAGGATTTGATGGACTATGGAATAAGGAGTGGCAAGAGCCTAAGCTTGGGGATGCCCAAGGCACCCCAAGGTAATATTCAAGGACAACCAAGAGCCTAAGCTTGTGGATGCCCCGGAAGGCATCCCCTCTTTCGTCTTCGTCTATCGGTAACTTTACTTGAGGCTATATTTTTATTCACCACATGATATGTGTTTTGCTTGGAGCGTCTTGTATAATTTGAGTCTTTGATTTTTAGTTTTCCACAATCGTCCTTGCTGTACACACCTTTTGAGAGGGACACACATGAATCATGATTTATTAGAATACTCTATGTGCTTCACTTATATCTTTTGAGCTAGGCAATTTTGCTCTAGTGCTTCACTTATATATTTTTAGAGAACGGCGGTGGCTTTATTTTGTAGAAATTGTTGAACCCTCATGCTTCACTTATATTATTTTGAGACTCTTTAAACAGCATGGTAATTTTCTTTGGTTATAAATTTAGTCCTAATATGATAGGCATCCAAGAGGGATATAATAATAACTTTCATATAAAGTGCATTGAATACTATGAGAAGTTTGATTCCTTATGATTGTTTTGAGATATAAAGATGGTGATATTAGAGTCATGCTAGTGAGTAATTGTGGATTTGAGAAATACTTGTGTTAAGGTTTGTGATTCCCGTAGCATGCACGTATGGTGAACCGTTATGTGATGAAGTCGGAGCATGATTTATTTATTGATTGTCTTCCTTATGAGTGGCGGTCGGGGACGAGCGATGGTCTTTTCCTACCAATCTATCCCCCTAGGAGCATGCGCGTAGTACTTTGTTTCGATAACTAATAGATTTTTGCAATAAGTATGTGAGTTCTTTATGACTAATGTTGAGTCCATGGATTATACGCACTCTCACCCTTCCACCATTGCTAGCCTCTCTAGTGCCGCGCAACTTTCGCCGGTACCATACACCCACCATATACCTTCCTCAAAACATCCACCATACCTACCTATTATGGCATTTCCATAGCCATTCCGAGATATATTGCCATGCAACTTTCCACCGTTCCGTTTATTATGACACGCATCATCATTGTCATATTGCTTTGCATGATCATGTAGTTGACATCGTATTTGTGGCAAAGCCACCGTTCATAATTCTTTCATACATGTCACTCTTGATTCATTGCACATCCTGGTACACCGCCAGAGGCATTCATATAGAGTCATATTTTGTTCTAAGAATCGAGTTGTAATTCTTGAGTTGTAAGTAAATAAAAGTGTGATGATCTTCATTATTAGAGCATTGTCCCATGTGAGGAAAGGATGATGGAGACTATGATTCCCCCACAAGTCGAGATGAGACTTCGAACAAAAAAAAAGAGGCCAAAAAAAAGGAGAAGTCCCAAATAAAAGAGAGAGAGAGAGAGAGAGAGAAAAGAGAGAAGGGGCAATGTTACTATCCTTTACCACACTTGTGGTTCAAAGTAGCACCGTGATCTTCATGATAGAGAGTCTCCTATGTTGTCACTTTCATTTACTAGTGGGAATTTTTCATTATAGAACTTGGCTTGTATATTCCAATGATGGGGTTCCTTAAATTGCCCTAGGTCTTCGTGAGCAAGCAAGTTGGATGCACACCCACTTAGTTTCTTTTTGAGCTTTCATAAACTTATAGCTCTAGTGCATCTGTTGCATGGCAATCCCTACTCACTCACATTGATATCTATTGATGGGCATCTCCATAGCCCATTGATACGCCTAGTTGATGTGAGACTATCTCCCTCTTTTTGTCTTCTCCGCAACCACCCTCTATTCCACCCATAGTGCTATGTCCATGGCTCACGCTCATGTATTGCGTGAAAGTTGAAAAAGTTTGAGAACATCAAAAGTATGAAACAATTGCTTGGCTTGTCATCGGGGTTGTGCATGATTTGAATATTTTGTGTGATGAAGATGGCACATAGCCATACTATATGATTTTGTAGGGATAAGCTTTCTTTGGCCATGTTATTTTGAGAAGACATAATTGCCTTGTTAGTATGCTTGAAGTATTATTGTTTTTATGTCAATATTAAACTTTTCTTTTGAATCTTACGGATCTGAACATTCATGCCACAATAAAGAAATTACATGGATAAATATGTTAGGTAGCATTCCACATCAAAAATTCTGTTTTTATCATTTACCTACTCGAGGACGAGCAGGAATTAAGCTTGGGGATGCTTGATACGTCTCCAACGTATCTATAATTTTTGATTGTTCCATGCTATTATATTATCTATTTTGGATGTTTTATATGCATTAATATGCTATTTTATATTATTTTTGGGACTAACCTATTAACCTAGAGCCTAGTGCCAGTTTCTGTTTTTTCCTTGTTTTTGAGTTTCGCAGAAAAGGAATACCAAACGGAGTCCAAACGGAATAAAACTTTCGCGATGATTTTTCTTGGACCAGAAGGAAACCAGGAGACTTGGAGATGAAGTTGGAGGAGCCACGAGGCGGCCACAAGGATGGAGGGCGCGGCCCCCACCCTTGTGGGCACCTTGTGCACCTCCTGACCTATTTCTTTCACCTATATATTCCCAAATATCCCCAAACCAACAGAGGCATCCACGAAAAGACTTTTCCACCGCCGCAACCTTCTGTACCCGTGAGATCCCATTTAGGGACCTTTTCCGGCACCCTGCCGGAGGGGGATTCGATCACGGAGGGCTTCTACGTCAACACCATTGCCCTTCCGATGAAGCGTGAGTAGTTTACCACAGACCTATGGGTCCATAGCTAGTAGCTAGATGGCTTCTTCTCTCTCTTTGATTCTCAATACCATGTTCTCCTCAATGTTCTTGGAGATCTATTTGATGTAATACTTTTTTGCGGTGTGTTTGCCGAGATCCGATGAATTGTGGATTTATGATCAGCTTATCTATGAATATTATTTGAATCTTCTCTGAATTCTTATATGCATGATTTGATATCTTTGTAATTCTCTTTGAACTATCGGTTTGGTTTGGCCAACTAGATTGGTTTTTCTTGCAATGGGAGAAGTGATTAGCTTTGGGTTCAATCTTGCGGTGTCCTTTCCCAGTGACAGTAGGGGCAGGAAGGCACGTATTGTATTGTTGCCATCGAGGATAAAAAGATGGGGTTTTCATCATATTGCTTGAGTTAATTCCTCTACATCATGTCATCTTACTTAATGCATTACTCCGTTCTTTATGAACTTAATACTCTAGATGCATGCTGGATAGCGGTCGATGTGTGGAGTAATAGTAGTAGATGCAGAATCGTGTCGGTCTACTTGACACGGACGTGATGCCTATATTCATGATCATTGCCTTAGATATCGTCATAACTTTGCGCTTTTCTATCAATTGCTCGGCAGTAATTTGTTCACCCACCATATTATTTTCTATCTTGAGAGAAGCCTCTAGTGAAACCTATGGCCCCCGGGTCAATTTTCCATCATATAATCTTCTACTTTTCATCATACAAGTTTCTGATCTACTATTTTGCAATCTTTTACTTTCTGATCTATAAAACAAAAATACCAAAAATATTTATCGTTTATCTATCTCTATCAGATCTCACTTTTGCAAATAACCGTGAAGGGATTGACAACCCCTTTATCGCGTTGGGTGCAAGTTGTTTTATTGTTTGTGCAGGTATTCGGTGATTTGTGCGTTGTCTCCTACTGGATTGATACCTTGGTTCTCAAACTGAGGGAAATACTTATCTCTACTTTGCTGCATCACCCTTTCCTCTTCAAGGGAAAAACCAACGCAAGCTCAAGAAGTTGCAAAATGCCATTTGCCTGTTGACGAATTTGCAGTCCGAGAAAGAACTTGAGTTCACCCATCATAGACATTTGATATTTATCGGACATCATTTTCCCGAACTCTAAGCTGCAGGCATTGTTAGTACAGCCAAAGATAATATCATCCACATAGATTTGACAAATGAATAAATCATTGTCAACAACACGAGTGAAAAGTGTGGGATCAGTGGATCCTGGCTTGAATCCTTTATCGAGCAAAAACTTCTTCAGAGTGTCATACCAAGCTCGAGGGGCTTGCTTTAGCCCATATGAAGCTTTCTTCAACCTAAAAACTTTGTTAGGAAACTCAGGATGTTCAAAGCCAGGTGGCTGTCCAACATAAACTTCCTCATAAATTTCACCATTGAGGAAGGCACTTTTCACATCCATTTGATAAAGTAGGATATTATTGAAGTTTGCATAAGCGAGAAGAATACGAATTGCCTCAAGGCGTGCAACAGGAGCATATGTTTCACCAAAATCAATACCTTCTACCTGTGTGTACCCTTGAGCAACAAGTCATGCTTTGTTTCTCACCACAATGCCATTTTCATCTTGCTTATTGCGGAAAATCCATTTTGTGCCAAAGATATTGTGCTTCTTGGGATTTGGTTTGTCAACCAATTCCCACACATCATTTAATTCGAATTGCACCAACTCCTCTTGCATGGCATTCATCCAATCTGGGTCATTCATGGCTTCTTCATACTTGGTAGGTTCTGCCAATGAAACAAAGGAGAAACTTCCATAATAGTTAGCCAAGCGAGTGCGTGAACGATTTGTGGGTCGATAACCTGGATTCTCAATTTCATCGAAAATTAATGAGGGATCAACTCGATTAGCCACTCATGGATGAGCATTTTCTTCGTGATGATCATCTTTATTTTCATCAGTTCAAGCATTTGTATCATCATTTCCTTCAGGGTTGCCATTCTGATCGGCATTTGGATTTTGATTGCCATTTGTATTTGGAGGAGCATTTGCTTCGGCAGTGGCTTGACGAGTTCTGCTTTGAGTCATAGGAGCATCATCATCAGAGGACTCAGGCATATTTCCTTCAACAGGCCTGACGCTCCCAATGGCCATTTCCCAAATAGCATCCGATATCAATGGTTCATCTATCACATTTGGCAGGTGCTCCTTTTGGGAGCCGTTAGATTCATCAAATCACACACTTACCATTTCCATAACTTTCATGTGGTGAGAGTTATAGACACGATACGTATGCGAGTTTGAGCCATAACCGAGAAGAAAACCTTCATGTGCCTTGGGTGCAAACTTGGAAGAATGATTCATCTCAAGAATGTGACAAGGTGCACCAAAAACACGTAGATAAGAAACATTTGGTTTCTTGCCAGTGATAAGCTCATATGAAGTTTTCTTAAGGAACTTGTGAAGATAAACATGATTGATAACATGACAAGCAGTGTTAATAGCATCAACCCAGAAACGAATGGGAGTTTTATACTCACTGAGCATAGTTCTTGCCATTTTAATGAGAGTTCTGTTCTTTCGTTCAACAACTCCATTTTGTTGGGGAGTGTATGCAGCAGAGAACTCATGAGTAATACCATGTTCATCAAGGAACTCAGCAATATGAGTATTTTTGAACTCAGTTCCATTGTCACTTCTGACATGCTTAATTCGCACATCATATTCATTCTGGGCCTTCTTAGCGAAGCTTTTGAAGATATCTTGAGTACAAGTCTTGTCTTCGAGAAAGAATACCCAAGTGTATCAAGAGAAATCATCAATGATAACCAGACCATAATGACTGCCATCGAACTTGCATAATTTTGAGGACCGAATAAATCCATATGAAGAATTTCAAGAGGTCTTGTAGTGGTCATGACTGTCTTCGATGAGTGATGTTTCTTGGCTAATTTTCCAGCCTCAAAGGCAGCACAGAGACGATTCTTGTCGAATTTCACATCATGAATGCCACGGAGATGATTTTTCTTCACCAGGGTTTGCAAATTTCTCATACCTGCATGACCAAGTCTTCGGTGCCACGGCCAACCTTCGGTTGCTTTTGCAAGCAAACAAGTTTGGACTGGGGGACCCTTAGAAAAATCCACAATGTAAAGATCACCATTTCTAATTCTCTCAAAGACGAAGGAATTGTCAGAGGCCATGAAAACAATGCATTTGGATATCAAGAATAAAACTAGCATGCCAAGATCACATAACTTGCCAACTAACATGAGGTTGAATCCAAGAGACTGGACAAGTAAAACATCATCAATGGACTTGTCTTTGGATATAGCAATTTTATCTAGCCCAATTACCTTTCCTTTGTTGTTTTTGCCAAAAGTGATATACTTCAAAGGTGAAGCAATTAAGTTGGGGTCGACAAACAACGACTTGCCTCCGGTCATATGACTAGTGCATCCACTATCCATTATCCATTCTGTACACCCGGAGACATAGCCCTGCATGAAGAATTAGGCTTTCTTAACCACCCACATCTTTGCAGGTGGCTTCGAAATAGTAGAACGAGCAGGATATGATTTCTTTCGGTAAGCATAGTTGTTGTTCGATGAGGTATGAGCATAATCGAAGGAATAAGCATTGAAATTCCTTCCATACGCATGAGTAAAATGATTGAATGAGGTATGCATGTACTCATTCTGTCGAACCTTATTTGCCTGCATTGTTAGTTTAGCGGTAATAATTAAGTCATCAACAGTTTTCTTAGGCACCCAAATAGCCTTCTTTGGGGAGCCATTTCTGCTGTTTGGTCCAACATAGCGAGCATAAATCTCACCAAGTTGATTCTTAAACAACTTATAGTTGTCCAAGGAATCATTATCAGGATGTTCAGGGATGGGAGAGTCATATCCCGAGAGTAATGCTGGATTGAGTGTTTTGCTCTTTGCGGGAACCCACACAGTTTGAGGATATTGATGAGGTTCCCAGTAGGTACCATCTTCATTTAGTTTCCTTTCGAAGCCAATACCTTCCTTCCTGGGATTTTTGTGAAGGATCGATTTCTTCAAAACATCACAGAGGGTTTGATGCCCTTTGAGATATCTGAACATTCCTATCTGAAGAAGATCCTTCAACCTAGCATTTTCATCAGAAACATAACCATTTTCCTCGACCAAGGGGTTAGCATTCACAGATGATTCAGCATTTGATTCAGCATTGGTTCGTTCAAGGCATTTCAAACATGGTGGCTCAAACACCTCAAGTTTCTCTTTAAGTTGTTGGGCGAGAAGATAATTTTCTCTTACCAAATCCTCATGAGCCTCTCTCAGCGCCTCGATTTCCTGTTTCCTTTTTAGGTAATCATAGGTCAATCTTTTGTGGTCTGCTGAAAGAAAATCATGACGAGTTGAGAGTTCATCCATTCGTGACTTGAGAGTCGAATACTCTTCGGTCAGCGAATGGTTTTTCTCCATCTCCTCAACCAACAACCCTTTAGATTTCCTGAGGGTTTTCTCAATTTTCTCAAGAGAGTTTTGTTATATGTTGGCAATTTTGATCAATTTTGCATGGTCATCTTCATCAGAAGAATATTGATCACTGGAGTGAACCTTATGATGTTTGGAGGATACCTTTTCTTTCGAAGCCTTGGCCATGAAGCAGTAGGCAGGAGATTCATCATCGCTTGATGGATTCCGGAAGAAGTTTGTCATAGGAGATGAGGCACTTGCTATGCCAGCCATGCCAGAGTCGGAATCCTCATCGGATTCTTCCTCTTCTTCGGAACCTGACGATTCTTGTTCCTCAGAGTCCATTTCCTTGCCAATGTACACCTTGGCCTTGCGAGAGGTATTCTTGCGGTTGGAGGAAGACTTGGAAGGACTCTTTGATGAAGATCTTGACAAAGATTTTGAAGTGGAGTTGTCCTTCTTTTTGAAGAATTTCTTCGTCTTCTTCTCATCATCGGAGTTGTAGTTCTTGCTCTTGCTTTTGCCTCGATGGTTGCCCAAATCATATCTCCCACTAGCACGGATTTCAGCTTCCTAGAGAGGGAAGTCCGAAATGAAGTGTCCATGCTTTTTTGCACTTGAAACAGGTGTATTCTCCAACATGTTTTGATGAAGATTTTGAACCCCCAGAGTTGCTTGAACTTCTTTTCTGGAACTGGTTCTTCTTGTGAAAGCGTTGGAATCTTTTCGTGATCAGTGCGATATCATTGCTGAGTTTTTTTGGATCATCAGAATCTTCTTCGGCATTTTCATCAGAGGAGGAGTCAGCCACTGCCTTGAGAGCATGATTTTTGCGTAAACTTCAGCCATACAGATCTCTTTTCTCTCTTCCCATTCCTCGTGAGTGTTTAGTCTCTCCATGATATCAGCAGAGTCAAGGTGCTTGAAGTCAGGTCGTTCACGTATCATCAGAACCAGTGTATTGAAACAACTGTCAAGAGATCGAAGCAGTTTCTTAATGACTTCATGGTCAGTGATGTCTTTGCCGCCAAGACCTTGAACTTTATTCACGATGTCACTCAGGCGATCGAAGGTTTGTTGGCAGCTTTCATTTCCAATGCGCTTGAAACGATTGAACTTGGCTCGAAGAGTATCAATTCTAGCTTCTTTCTGAGTTGAAACTCCTTCATTGATCTTTTCGAGGACATCCCACAATTCCTTCGCATTTTCACACCGGCGATAGCGAAGAAATTGTGCCCGATTGAGATGACCACCAATTTCATCTTTGGACTGAGCATCCAGCTGAATGAGCTTCTTTTCTTCGTCGGAAGGGGCTTGAGGTACAACAACGTTGAGCCCGAACTACACCACATGCCACATATCATCATCTATTGCTTGGAGACGGATCTTCATCTTCTCCTTCCAGAAGGGGTAGTCCGTCCCATCGAATATGGGAATCTTGAGATGCGATTTGTAGTTCACTGAAGACATACTTAAACTCCAAAGTCGTTAGACTAAAATGAGCAGAGTCAAGGAGTACCTTGCTCTGATACCAATTGTAGGAACGAAATATGTCTACCAGGGGGTGAATGGGAGTTTTAATTTTTCTTCGGAAAACTTAAATCTCTCAGAACCCAGCGGCGGAATGAATGAAAAGCAAACTGTAGTGAACTAGAACAGAGTACCGAAAGGGAACTAAGACATGCATCGAAGTAAATCAAACAAATGAAAATGCATCGAAGGTAAACTGTGAGTGACAGAGATACCGAAGAGATGCTCGGTGGTGACAAGGAATTCGTTCGACCAGTTCGTCCTTCTGCACAAGGACTACGTCTGGTTGGAGGGGCTGTGACTTAACACGGAAGATAAACTCTCTTCACCCTATTCTCCTCGACAATCGATTCGTCAACCGATGCCAATCACTTGTGATAGATAATTGAAGGCTATCTTTGAACCTTTACAGACTTCTTCTTCGAGAACCAGAATCACTCTTGGTCTCTGAAGAAATTGACACCTAACTGTCTAGAGAGTTTGCAGCACTCAAGAGTAATAGGCGGAGCGTACTAAACTTAGATTCCAGTGATGCTGAACCACTATCTAATTCTTCGGCTCTAGGATTTTTCTCTCGGTGGATTTTAAACTTAAATCACTCAGAGAGTGGGTTGCTCAACAATCTTCTCAGAATCAAACGGAGCAGCCACCAGACAAAGCTGGCGCAGGGTGGCTATATATAGCCGCAGCCTTCCCAGGCGGGAAATGACCATTTTGGACACGAGGTCCAGCCAATGGCCAACCAACGGCCAACCAACATGTTCACACGGTCGGATTTTGGAGCAACGGTAACATTACTTGAGGAACAAGTAATGCTAACTCCTCGGTCCGAGTCAAATCTCTCGCAGTGAAGAAGATCACAGTCTCTTGCTGGCAAGTATTTGCTTAGAGCACAAAGAGATTTCTCTCACAGCTTTCATAGGTTTTGAGTTTAGCATTAGAGAATCAAAGCTTCGAACGCTATACCCCTCTTAGTAGTACGGTGGTCCTATGACTCAATGAAAAAAGAAGAACAATGAAACAAATGCTACGTCTTCACTTCGTCTTCATTCTTCCTCGAACGCAGTCATATTCTTCGAACAGATACCGAACCAATTGCTTGAACTTCAGCAATTTTTAGGGGTCACTCTTGTTAGCTTCATCTTCGATGATAACCTTCGCTGCAGCGCAGGGAGATTATCTTCGTCGTTTGCATCAAACTCCTCGATACTTCAAGGACCTATTACTCTGGGTGCACTAGCAAACACATAAGTCCCATAATGTTTATGTCAACAAACTCCAAAACATAAGGGACGTGTCATGTCTACATCATTCTCGAACCCGTAGGGTCCGCACACTTAACGTTCATTGACGATATAGTATTATATGAGTTATGTGAATTGGTGACCAAATGTTGTTCGGAGTCCCAGATGAGATCACGGACATGACGAGGAGCTCCGGAATGGTCCGGAGGTAAAGATTGATATACAGGACGATGCTATTCGGTTACCAGAAAGGTTTCAGAATGCACCGTGTATTTATCGGATCACCGGAAGGGGTTCCGGGAGGCCCCGGGAGTTTAATGGGCCAAACGGGCCAACGAGGGAGTGCACACCAGCCCACGTGGGGCTGGTGCGCCTCCACCTCATGGCGCCGACCCTAGGGAAGGAAAGGGAGAGGGCTAGCCCCTCTTGCCTTTTCTCCCACATGAGAAAAAGGGAAGGGAGGGCGCCACCCCCTCCTGCCTTCTCCCAAGTGCCAGAAAAGGAAAGGGGGGGGGGGGGGGCGCCGTAGGGCAGGCGCCCAAGGGGGCCGTAGGCCACCCTTGTGGCGGACCCTGGCTGCCTCCTCCTCATCCCCCACCTATATATATGTGAGGAGGGAGAGGGACGACACACACCATGATTCCCAAGCCGTGTGTGGCGCCCCTCTCCCTCTAGTTCGTCCCCGGTCATATTTTCGTAGTGCTCGACGAAGCCCTGTGAAGATAGTTGTATCACCACCGTCACCACGCCATCGTGCTGGGGAACTCATCTACTACTTTGCCCGTCTTGCTGGATCAAGAAGGCGAGGACACCATCGAACTGAACATGTGCAGAACGCGGAGGTGTCGTACGTTCGGTACTTGATTGGGCGGATCGTGAAGGTGTACGACTACATCAACCGCATTGATAAACGCTTCTGCTTAATGGTCTACGAGGATACATAGACACACTCTCCCCTCTCGTAGCTATGCATCTTCATGGATAGATCTTGCGTGTGCGTATATATTTTTTGTTTTCCATGCAAAATTCCCCAACAATGGCATCATGAGCCAGGTCTATGCGTAGATTATATGCACGAGTAGAAGACAAAGAAGTTGTGGGTGGTGATGTTCATACTGCTTACCACCAACGTCTTATTTTGATTTGGCAACATTGTGGGATGAAGCGGCCCGCACCAACCTTACATGTCCACGCACATGATACCGGTTCCACCGACTGACATGCAACTTGTTTTGCATAAAGGTGGCTGGCGGGTGTCTGTTTCTCCTACTTTAGTTGAATCGAATTTGACTATGGCCGGTCCTTAAAGAAGGTTAAAACAGCAAACTTGATAAATCACCATTGTGGTTTTTGCGTAGGTAAGAACGGTTTTTGCTAGAAGCCTGTAGCAGCCACGTAAAACTTGCAACAACAAAGTAGAGGACGTCTAATTTTTTTTGCAGGGCATGTTGTGATTTGATATGGTCAAGACGTGATGTGATATACGTTGTTGTATGAGATGATCATGTTTTGTAATATCGACAACCGGCAGGAGCCTTAGGGTTGTCTCTTAATTATTGTATGAAATGCAAGCACCATGTAATTGCTTTACTTTCTCACTATGCGTTAGCAATAGTTGTAGAAGCAATAGTTGGCGAGACAACCCCGACGCAACGATGGAGATCAATGTGTCAAGCCGATGATGATGGAGATCATGCCGATGCTTTGGAGATGGAGATTAAAAGCACAAGATGATGATGGCCATATCATGTCACATATTTTGATTGCATGTGATGTTTATCCTTTATGCATCTTATTTTGCTTAGAACGACGGTGGCATTATAAGATGATCCCTTCACTTAATTTCAAGATAAAAGTGTTCTCCCTAAGTATGCACCATTGCTAAAGTTCATCGTTTCGAAGCACCTCTTGATGATCAGGTGTGATAGACTCTACGTTCACATACAACGGGTGTAAGCCAGTTTTACACAAGCAGAATACTTGGGTTAA
This sequence comes from Thinopyrum elongatum, assembly GCA_011799875.1. Taxonomy (NCBI): domain Eukaryota; kingdom Viridiplantae; phylum Streptophyta; class Magnoliopsida; order Poales; family Poaceae; genus Thinopyrum; species Thinopyrum elongatum. The sequence goes on along the minus strand of CM022301.1, from coordinate 511,439,589 downwards.
ACTTGATGAGCCTAGCATGTACAGACATGGTCTCGGAACACTCGAGACCGAAAGGTCAAACATGAGTCATATAGTAGATAAGATTGATGTCGCTTGAACTACGTCGGTATTTCCCCAAAGAGGAAGGGATGACGCAGTACAACTACGGTAGCTATTTCCCTCAGTTATGAAACCAATGTATCAATCCAGTAGGAGAACCAAGCAACACTATGTAAACGGCACCTGCACACAAAGAACAAATACTTGCAACCCAACGATTAGGAGGGGTTGTCAATCCATCAACGGGTAACGGTGCTAGAAATTGTCACGTGGACGGGATAAAAGTTGTGATAGATTGGATAAATAGATCTCAATAAAACGCGAAATAAAATAAATAGCAAAAAAGTGCAGCAAGGTATTTTTTGTTTTTTTGGAATAGTATATCTGAAAACAAAAGCAAATAAAAAAAGATCTCAAAGCAAATATGATGAAGAATAGACCCGGGGGCCGTAGATTTCACTAGTGGCTTCTCTCAAGAAATAGCACACGGTGGGTAAACAAATTACTGTTGGGCAATTGATAGAAGATCGAATAATTATGACGATATCCAAGGCAATGATCAATATATAGGCATCACGTCCAAGATTAGTAGACCGACTCCTGCCTGCATCTACTTCTATTATTCCACACATCGACCGCTATCTAGCATGCATCTAGTGTATTAAGTTCATGGAGAAACGGAGTAATGCAATAAGAACGATGACATGATGTAGATGAGATCTATTCATATAGTAATAGCCCCCATCTTGTTATCCTTAATAGTAACGATACATGTGTGTCTTGCTGCCCCTTCTGTCACTAGGAAAGAACACCGCACGATCGAACCCATCACAAAGCACCTCTTCCCATGGCAAGAAAAATTGATCTAGTTGGCCTAACTAAACCAAAGATTCGAAGAAGAAATACGAGGCTATAAGTAATCATGCATATAAGGGATCAAAAGAAGACTCAAATAATATTCATGGATATAGATCTGATCATAAACTCAAAGTTCATCGGATTCCCACAAACACACCGCAAAAAGAGTTACATCAAATAGATCTCCAAGAGACCATTGTATTGAGAATCAAAAAGAGAGAAGAAGCCATTTAGGTACTGCCTACGGACCTGTAGGTCTATGATGAACTACTCACGCATCATTGGAGAGGCACCAATGAGGATGATGAACCCCTCCATGATGGTGTCTAGATTGGATCTCGTGGTTCTGGATCTTGCGGCGGCTGGAATTTTGTTTCGTCGACTCCCCTAGGGTTTTTGGAATATTGGGGTATTTATAGGGCGAAGAGGCGGTGCGGGAGGCCACCGAGGGGAGCACAACCCACCAGGGCCCCCCTCTGGTACTTCTTTGGCCCATGTTGCGTCTTCTGGTCCATAAAAATTCTCCAAAAAGTTTTGCTGCGTTGGGACTCCGTTTGATACTGATATTCCGTGAAGTAAAAAACAAGCAAAAAAACAGCAACTGGTACTGGGCACTATGTCAATAGTTTAGTCCCAAAAAATGATATAAAGTTGCTATAAAATGATTGTAAAACATCCAAGAATGATAATATAACAACATGGAACAATAAAAAATTATAGATACATTGGAGACGTATCAATGATCAACATAGACATGTTCACCATTGATGACTACCTCATCTCACGTGATGATCGGACATGGGTTAGTTGATTTGGATCATGTATAACTTAGATAACTTGAGGGATGTTAATTTAAGTGGGAGTTCATTAGTAATTTGATTAATTGAACTTAATTTATCATGAACTTAGTCTTAATAGTTTTTGCATAATTATGTTGTAGATCAATAGCTCGCGATGTAGCTCCCCTGTTTTTGATACGTTCCTAGAGAAAACTAAATTGAAAGATGATAGTAGCAATAATGCAGACTGGGTCCATGATTATAGGATTATCCTCATTGCTGCACAAAACAATTATGTCCTTGATGCACCGCTAGGTGACAAATCTGATGCAGGAGCTAATGCAGACGTTATGAACGTTTGGCCAGCTCGATCTGATGACTACTTGATAGTTTAGTGCGCCATGCTTTACGGCTTAGAAATCGAGGCTCCAAAGATGTTTTGAATGCCATGGAACATATGAGATGTTCCAAGAGCTGAAATTGGTATTTCAGGCTCATGCGCGTGTTGAGAGGTATAAGACCTCTGACAAGTACTTTTCCAACAAGATGGAGGAGAATAGCTCAATCAGTGAGCATGTCACTATCACCAAGCTACTAGAGCTTCATGATGAACTATAATATGCAAGGGATAATGAAAACGATTCCCAGGCTCTTCGCGATGCTGAAATCGGCGGAGGTAGAAATCAAGAAAGAGCATCAAGTGTTGATGGTTAACAAGACCACCAGTTTTAAGAAAAAGGGCAAGGGAAAGAAAGGGAACTTCAAGAAGAACGGCAAGCAAGTTGCTGCTCCCGTGAAGAAGCCCAAAGCTGGACCCAAGCCTGAAACTAAGTGCTTTTACTGCAAAGGAAAAGGTCACTGGAAGCGGAATTGCCCCAAATACTTGGCAGATAAGAAGGATGGCAAAGTAAACAAATGTATATTTGATATACATGTTATTGATGTGTACCTTACTAGGTGCTCGTAGTAGCCCCTGGGTATTTGATACCGGTTCAGTTGCTAAGATTAGTAACTCAAAACAGGAGTTGCAGAATAAACGGAGACTAGTTAAGGGCGAGGTGAGGATGTGTGTTGGAAGTGTTTCCAAGATTGATATGATCGCCATTGCACACTCCCTCTACCTTCGGGATTAGTGTTGAGCCTAAATAAATGTTATTTGGTGTTTGCGTTGAGCATGAACAAGATTAGATCGTGTTTATTGCAATACGCATATTCATTTAAGTCAGAGAATAATTGTTGTTCTGGTTACATGAATAAAACCTTCTATGGTCATACACCCAATGTAAATGGTTTATTGAATCTCGATCATAGTGATACACATATTCATAATATTGATGCCTAAATATGCAAAGTTGATAATGATAGTGCAATGTCATATTGGTGTAAAGCGCATGAAGAAACTCCATGCAGATGGACTTTTGGAATCACTTGATTATGAATCATTTGATACTTGCGAACCATGCCTCATGGGCAAGATGACTAAAACTCCGTTCTCCGGAACAATGGAGGGAGCTAATTTCTTATTGGAAATAATACATACCGATGTATGCAGTCCGATGAGTGTTGAGGCACGTGGCGGGTATCGTTATTTTCTAACCTTCACAGATGATTTGGGTAGGTATGGGTATATCTACTTAATGAAACACAAGTCTGAAACATTTGAAAAGTTCAAAGAGTTTCAGTGTAAAGTGGAGAATCATTGTAACAAGAAAATAAAGTTTCTACGATCTGATTGTGGAGGCGAATATTTGAGTTACGAGTTTGGCCTTCATTTAAGACAATGTGGAATTGTTTCACAACTCGTGCCACCTCGAACACCACAGCATAATGGTGTGTCCGAACATCGTAACCATACTTTATTAGATATGGTGCGTTCTATGATGTCTCTTACCAATTTGCCTTTATCGTTTTGGGGTTATGCATTAGAGATAACTGCATTCATGTTAATAGGGCACCATCTAAATCCATTGATACAACACCATATGAACTGTGGTTTGGCAAGAAACCTAAGTTGTTGTTTCTTAAAGTTTGGGGATGAGACACTTATGTCAAAAGGCTTCAGCCTAATGAGCTCGAACCCAAATCGGATAAGTGCGTCTTCATAGGATACCCTAAAGAAACTATTGGGTACACCTTCTACCATAGATCCGAAGGAAAGATCTTTGTTGCTAAGAATGGGTTATTTCTAGAGAAGGAGTTTCTCTCGAAAGAAGTGAGTGGGAGGAAAGTAGAACTTGATGAGGTAATTGTACCTTCTCTCGAAGTGGAAAGTAGCACATCAGAGAAAACCGTTCCCGTGATGTTTACACCAACCAAAGAGGAAGCAAATGATGATCATCATGAAACTTTGGATCAAGTTACTACTGAACCTCGTAGGTCGACCAGAGCACGTACCACACCAGAGTGGTACGGTAATCTTGTCCTGGAAGTCATGTTGTTAAACAACGGCGAACCTATGAACTATGAAGAAGCTATGATGAGCCCAGATTCTGACAAATGGCTAGAGGCCATGAAATCTGAGATAGGATCCATGTATGAGAACAAAGTGTGGACTTGCCCGATGATCGACAAGCCATTGAGAATAAATGGATCTTCAAGAGGAAGACGGACGCTGACGGTAATATCACTGTCTACAAAGCTCGACTTGTTGCAAAAGGTTTTCGACAAGGTCAAGGGCTGACTACGATGAGACTTTCTCACCCGTAGCGATGCTTAAGTCTATCTGAATCATGTTAGCAATTGCCACATTTTATGATTATGAAATCTGGCAAATGAACGTCAAAACTGCATTCCTTAATGGATTTCTTATAGAAGAGTTGTATATGATGCAACCAGAAGGTTTTGTTGATCCTAAAGGTGCTAACAAAGTGTGCAAGCACCATCGATCCATTTATGGACTGGTGCAAGCATCTCGGAGTTGGAATATATGCTTTGATGAGGTGATCAAAGCATATGGTTTTATACAGACTTACGGTGAAGCCTGTATTTATAAGAAAGTGAGTGGGAGCTCTGTAGCATTTATGATATTATATGTGGATGACATATTGCTGATTGGAAATGATATAGAATTTCTGGATAGCACAAAAGGATACTTGACTAAGAGTTTTTCAATGAAAGACCTCGGTGAAGCTACTTACATATTGGCCATCAAGATCTATAGGGATAGATCAAGACGCTTAATAGGACTTTCACAAAGCACATACCTTGGGAATGTTTTGAAGAAGTTCAAAATGGGTCAGTCAAAGAAAGGGTTCTTGCCTGTGTTGCAAGGTGTGAAGTTGAGTAAGACTCAAAGCCCGACCACGGCAGAAGATAGAGAGAGAATGAAGGTCATTCCCTATGCCTCAGCCATAGGTTCTATAAAGTATGTCATACTGTGTACCAGACCTGTTGTGTGCCTTGCCATGAGTTTGGCAAGGGGGTAAAATAGTGATCCAGGAGTGAATCACTGAACAACAGTCAAAATTATCCTTACCTAAGAGGACTAAGGAAATGTTTCTCGGTTATGGAGGTGATAAAGAGTTCGTCGTAAAGGGTTACGTCGATGCAAGCTTTGACACTGATTCGGATGACTCTGAGTCTCAATCTGGATACGTATTGAAAGTGGGAGCAATTAGCTAGAGTAGCTCCATGCAGAGCATTGTAGACATAGAAATTTGCAAAATACATACGGATCTGAATATGACAGACCCATTGACTAAACCTCTGTCACAAGCAAAACATGATCACACCTTAGTAATCTTTGGGTATTAATCACATGGCGATGTGAACTAGATTATTGATTCTAGTAAAACTCTTTGGGTGTTAGTCACATGGCGATGTGAATTATGGGTGTTAATCACATGGCGATGTGAACTAGATTATTGACTCTAGTGCAAGTGGGAGACGGATGGAAATATGCCCTAGAGGCAATAATAAAATTGTTATGATTATATTTCCTTATTCATGATAAAGGTTTATTATTCATGCTAGAATTGTATTGACCGGAAACTTAAATGCATGTGTGGATACATAAACAAATACCGTGTCCCTAGTGAGCCTCTACTAGACTAGCTTGTTGATCAAAAGATGGTTAAGATTTCCTAACCATAGACATGAATTGTCATTTGATAACGGGATCACATCATTAGAGAATGATGTAATGGACAAGACCCATCCGTTAGCTTAGCATATGATCGTTCAGTTTATTGCTACTGCTTTCTTAATGTCAAATACACGTTCCTTCGACCATGAGATCATGCAACTCCCGGATACCGGAGGAATGCCTTGTGTGCTATCAAACGTCACAACGTAACTGGGTGATCATAAAGATGCTATACAGGTATCTCTGAAGGTGTCTATTGAGTTGGCGTGAATCGAGATTCGGATTTGTCACTCAGTGTATCGGAGAGGTATCTCTGGGCCCTCTCGGTAATACACATCATAAGTAGCTTGCAAGCAAAGTGACTAAGGAGTAAGTTACGAGATGATGTATTACGGAATGAGTAAAGATACTTGCTGGTAACGAGATTGAACTAGGTATGGAGATACCGACGATCGAATCTCGGGCAAGTAACATACCGACGGACAAAGGGAATTACGTATGTTGTCATAAATGTTCGACCGATAAAGATCTTCGTAGAATATGTGGAAACCAATATGGGCATCCAGGTCCCGCTATTGGTTATTGACCGGAGAGGCATCTCGGTCATGTATACATCATTCTCGAACCCGTAGGGTCCGCCCGCTTAACGTTCGTTGACGATATAGTACTATATGCGTTATGTGAATTGGTGACCGAATGTTGTTTGGAGTCCCGGATGAGATCACAGACATGACGAGGAGCTCCGGAGTGGTACGGAGGTAAAGATTGATATATAGGACGATGTTATTCGGTCACCGGAAAGGTTTCGGAATGCACCGAGTATTTATCGGATCACCGGAAGGGGTTCCGGGAGGCCCCGGGAGTTTAATGGGCCAAACGGGCCAACGAGGGAGTGCACACCAGCCCACATGGGGCTGGTGCGCCTCCACCTCATGGCGTCAGCCCTAGGGAAGGAAAGGGAGAGGGCTAGCCCCCCTTGCCTTTTCTCCCACATGAGAAAAAGGGATGGGGAGGGGGGCGCCACCCCCTCCTGCCTTCTCCCAAGTGCCAGAAAAGGAAGGGGGGGGGGGGGGCGCCATAGGGCAAGCGCCCAAGGGGGCCGGCGGCCACCCTTGGGGCGCACCCTGGCTGCCTCCTCCCATATATATATATATGTGAGGAGGGAGAGGGGCAACACACACCACGATTCCCAAGCCGTGTGCGGCGCCCCTCTCCCTCTAGTTCGTCCTCGGTCATATTTTCGTAGTGCTCGGCGAAGCCCTGCGGAGATAGTTGCATCACCACTGTCACCACGTCGTCGTGTTGCCGGAACTCATCTACTACTTCGCCCGTCTTGGTGGATCAAGAAGGCGAGGACGTCATCGAACTGAACGTGTGTTGAACGCGGAGGTGCCGTACGTTTGGTACTTGATTGGGCGGATCGTGAAGGTATACGACTACATCAACCGCGTTGATAAACGCTTCCGCTTAACGGTCTATGAGGGTACATAGACACACTCTCCCCTCTCGTAGCTATGCATCTCCATGGATTGATCTTGCGTGTGCGTAATTTTTTTTGTTTTCCATGCAACGTTCCCCAACGGCTATAACTCGTAGTTCAAACCCATTCGTTTAAGTGAATGGAGATATTCTCATGTTAGCTAGTTAAATGAAGTCCAAATGGGTTGAACTATTTTTTTGCTATCATTATAGTATAGTGGGATCACATATAATATTTCAGATAATTTTGAGTTTGTTTGATGCTCGAACGGATTAATATTGAGGCGCTATAGCTGATTAATTGATAAAATGCTTTTGCAAGTAAAAATGTCTAATTGGACTCACCCCTTCCCTCTACCCTGCCAGCCCAAAGCCCACCAACACCCCCCCACACACACACACAAAATCTAGCCCAATCAGCCAAAGCCTCACATTGCTATATAAGGCAGGGCCTCTGCTACCTAAATGGGCAACCCTAGCCATTTGGAGGGGACAAGCCACTCAATTTCTTCCACACCCACCAGTTGTCCTCCTCCTCCCCATTTCGCTATCATAGCTGCCACTTGGCCTCCTGTCTCCCAAACATACTGCCAGCCATACTCAGCCGTTAGATCTCGATTGTAAAGGCCAGATGCACACTAGTAGAAAAAGGGCCTAATGTGAAGCACATTAGTCCCGGTTTGTAACTGAACCGACACTAATGGTACCGGTCCAACGGCTAGGCGGGCGGCGCTCATTAGTACCGGTTCGTGGTGAACCTTTAGTACCGGTTCGTGCCATGAACCGGTACTAAAGAGGTGGTGGCAGGCTGTTGTCAGGCTGGGGCCCCACCAGCACCTTTAGTACCGGTTCATGCCACGAACCGGGACTAGAGATGCACCTTTAGTACCGGTTGGTTAGACGATCCTGTACTAAAGGTCATCCTATATAAACCCCTTCGTCGAGCCCAAGCGCTCTGTTCTTCCCCTTTCCTCTCCTCTGTTTTCTTCCTCTTCCTCTCGAGCTCACACTCCATTTTTGCCAAAATTTGTGAAGATTTGAAGGCACCCCATCCATCCGTCGATCGCCCGCACCGTCCCGTCGCCGGTACCACCTTGTGGTGAGCCTCTTGTTCTTATCTTTTTTATATAAAAAAAATCATGTTTGTGTGATTTAGATATATAGTTACTTGTATAATTATCTTACCCGTATGTTGTTTGTTATACATAGTGCCATGGTTTTGATATCCGTCCCCGTCGGCCCTCGTCCGGGTTATGATTCGGATGTGGTATATTCTCTTTTATAACTATTTGTTGCATTTCGTGTTTATGACAAATTATGCCCATCAAGTTGACATAGATATTTTTATCTAGGAGGTATGTGAACCGGAAATTCCAACCGACCCTATTGTCGAGAGGTTAAATTTAGTTGAAAGAGAAAACGAGTATTTGAAAGAAAAATTGAAAAGAATTGATGGGGAAAAGATGGAATTGGAGTTGCATGTTGCCGATGTCGTCGATGATCACAAGATCAAGATGGAGAAAATGCGCTTGAAGATTAGAAAGATTAGAAAATATGCCATTGATAGTGAGGCTTGGTATCATTATGCTGTTGGATCAATTGTTACCTTAGTTGCGATCTTGATCGCATTTGTTGTTGCATTTAAATGCTTTAGCTAGAGAGTTATTTGTATGTTTGTTTTATGAGAATAAGTGTTGTATGAACTTTATGTATGAACTTGTATTAATTTGGTCTATTCGGTGCTGTGTAATGAAGATGAGCCGGCAATGGATGTACGATGACCGATGCTCTCCCCAGTTCGTTAATGGCATGCAAACTTTTCTGCTTGCGGCTGAGGGAAACAAGCGGGCAGATGGTTTTATGTATTGTCCATGTGCTGGCTGTAAGAATGATCGAAGTTACTATAAGTCAAAAACCATTCACGTCCACCCGTTTGAGGCCGGTTTCATGCCCCACTATAATGTTTGGACCAAGCACGGAGAAAGAGGGGTTATGATGGAAGACAATGACGAAGAAGAGGACGATGACAGCTATCCTGGCCATGGGTTCCCTGAATACGATGGTACAACAATGGGGGAAGAAGCTGAGCCGGCAATGCGGGAAGAAGCTGAAGAAGAGGCATCAGATGAGCCCGCTGATGATCTAGGTCGGCCCATTGCCGATGCAAAGAGAAACTGCGCAAGTGAAAAGGAGAAGAAGAAGTTGCAGCGCATGTTAGAGGATCACAAGAAATTGTTGTACCCGAATTGTGAAGCCGATAAGAAAAAGCTGGGCACCACACTGGAATTGCTGCAATGAAAGGCAGAGAATGGTGTATCTGACAAGGGATTTGGAAAGTTGCTGATAATGTTAAAGAAGATGCTTCCAAAGGACAACGAATTGCCCGAGAGTACGTACGAAGCAAAGAAGGCTGTCTGCCCTCTAGGATTAGAGGTGCAGAAGATAAATGCATGCCCTAATGACTGCATCCTCTACCGCGGTGAGTACGAGGATTTGAACGCGTGCCCGGTATGCGGTGCATTGCGCTATAAGATCAGCCGCGATGACGCTGGTGATGTCGAGGGCGAGCGCCCCAGGAAGAAGATTCCTACCAAGGTGATGTGGTATGCTCCTATAATACCACGGTTGAAACGTTTGTTCCAAAACAAAGAGCATGCCAAGTTGATGCGATGGCATAGAGAAGACCGTAAGAAAGACGGGAAGTTGAGAGTACCCGCTGACGGGTGGCAGTGGAGAAAAATCGAGAGAAAGTACTAGGAGGACTTTGCAAGTGACGCAAGGAACATATGGTTTGGTCTAAGCGCAGATGGCATTAATCCTTTTGGGGAGCAGAGCAGCAATCATAGCACCTGGCCTGTGACTCTATGTATGTATAACCTTCCTCCTTGGGTGTGCATGAAGCGGAAGTTCATTATGATGCCAGTGCTCATCCAAGGCCCTAAGCAACCCGGCAACGACATTGATGTGTACCTAAGGCCATTAGTTGAAGAACTCTTACAGCTGTGGAATGGAAAAGGTGGACATGCGTGGGATGAGCACAAACAGGAAGAATTTGACCTACATGCGTTGCTGTTTGTGACCATCAATGATTGGCCTGCTCTCAGTAACCTTTCAGGACAGACAAACAAGGGATACCGTGCATGCACGCACTGTTTGGATGATACCGACAGTATATATTTGGATAATTGTAAGAAGAATGTGTACCTGGGACATCGTCGATTTCTTCTGAGCAGGCATCCCGTAAGAAAGAAAGGCAAGCATTTCAAAGGTGAGGCGGATCACCGGACGAAGCCTCGCCACCGTACTGGTGATGATGTACATGATATGGTCAAGGATTTGAAGGTAATCTTTGGAAAGGGTCCTGGCGGACAATCTGTTCCGAATGACACTGACGGACGCGCACCCATGTGGAAGAAGAAATCTATATTTTGGGACCTGCCCTATTGGAAAGACCTAGAGGTCCGCTCTGCAATCGACGTGATGCACGTGACGAAGAATCTTTGCGTGACCCTGCTTGGCTTCTTGGGTGTGTATGTGAAGACGAAAGATACACCGGAGGCACGGGAGGACCAGCAACGTATGCACGGAAAAGACGGCATACATCAGGGTCATGCCAGCTACGCTCTTACCAAAGAACAGAAGGAAATCTTCTTTGAATGCCTGCTCAGTATGAAGGTACTGTCTGGCTTCTTGTCGAATATAAAGGGAATAATAAATATGGCATAGAAAAAGTTCCAGAACCTAAAGTCTCATGACTGCCACGTGATTATGACGCAACTGCTTCCGATTGCATTGAGGGGGCTTCTACCGGAAAAAGTTTGATTAGCCATTGTGAAGCTATGTGCATTCCTCAATGCAATCTCTCAGAAGGTAATCGATCCAGAAATCATACCAAGGTTAGAGAATGATTTGGTGCAATGTCTTGTCAGTTTCGAGTTGGTGTTCCCACCATCGTTCTTCAACATCATGATGCACGTCCTAGTTCACCTATGCAAAGAGATTAACGTTCTGGGTCCTGTATTTCTACACAATATGTTCCCCTTTGAGAGGTTCATGGGAGTCTTAAAGAAATATGTTCATAACCGTGCTAGGCCAGAAGGAAGCATCTCCAAGGGCCATGAAAATGAGGAGGTCATTGAGTTTTGTATTGACTTTATTCCTGACCTTAAGCCGATTGGTGTTCCTGAACCGCGGCATAAGGGCAGACTGGGTGGAAATGGCACGCTAGGACCGGAACAAATAATATGTATGGACGCATTCTCTCACTCAAGCACACTACACAGTTCTACAAAATTCCGCCTTGGTGGCTCCGTATATGGAGGAACACAAGAATATTCTATGCTCCAAACACCCGGAGCAGTCTGACGACTGGATTACATTGAACAAACGGGGACTTTCGCCGGTTGGTTGCAGACTCGTGCCATGCATGACGCCGCTGTTGAAGATGACATGTACTTGTTGTCCCAGTTACCATCTTCGAATATAATGACTTTCAAAGGGTACGAGCTAAATGGGAATACATTTTACACGATCGACCAAGATAAGAAGAGCACCAAACCAAAACAGTGGTGTCCGCTTTGATGCAGCAACCAAGAGGGGAAAGGACACATATTATGGTTACATAGAGGAGATATGGGAACTTGACTATGGACGTGGTTTGAAGGTCCCTTTGTTTCGGGGCAAATGGGTCAATATGACATGAGGCGGGGTAACAGAAGACCCGCAGTACGGAATGACAACGGTGGATCTCAACAATCTTGCATACGCAGACGAACCATTCGTCCTAGCCAATGATGTGCCGCAGGTTTTCTATGTGAAGGACATGTCTACCAGGCCGAGAAAAAGAAAAGATAAGGAAGCAAATACATCATACGATGAGCCAAAGCGCCACATAGTTCTTTCAGGGAAAAGAAACATCGTGGGAGTGGATGACAAGACAGACATGTCAGAAGATTATGAAAAGTTTGATGAAATTGCTCCTTTCACAGTGAATATTGACCCGAGCATCCAGTTAAATGATGAAGATTGTCCATGGTTACGGCGCAAAGGGACACACGCGAAGAAAAAGTTTCACACCCAAAGATCCCACTCTCGGATGTGACCGGCTTCACTGTCATCACTTTCTTCTCTAGTGAGTTTCTGTACTTATATATCTGGAAAGTCCCACTTTGGACAAACCGTAGGGAATCTTTGTAATAGTTAGGGTGCTTATGTGTTTTGGCATTTGAAACGTGTACTTTTGTGCTTCGGACAAACGTGTACCTTTCTGACTTCATTTGCTATTTTTCAGCTCATTTACTGATTTTTTTAGCAAAATGACCCTGAAATTGAAAAGCACTACAAATGAACTCTGAAAAGGTAGAAAGTTGGCATGGTATCATCATTTCACCCACATAGCATGTGCTAAAAAGTTGAGAGGGTTACGGCAAAAACTGAATGCACTTCGTGTACAAAATGGACAATCTCTTTCGAAGTATCAAGGTTTCAGACGAAAACTCATCTGTTACAAAGGCAATTCATTTTTTTAACTTATTTCAACTCCAGACTTTTTGTGCGTTTAGTATGCACCATTCAAATCCACGTCATCAATTTCCAACAATTTCTGACTTCATTTGCTATTTTTCAGCTCATTTACTGATTTTTTTTGAGCTAAATGACCCTGAAATTAAAGAGCACTACAAATGAACTCTGAAAAGGTTGAAAGTTGGCATGGTATCATCATTTCACCCACATAGCATGTGCAAAAATGTAGAGAGGGTTACGGCAAAAATTGGATGCACTTCGTGTACAAAATGGACAATCTCTTTCGAAGTATCAGGGTTTCGAACGAAAACTCATCTGTTACAAAGGCATTTCATTTTTTTAAACTTATTACAACTCCAAACTTTTTGTGCGTTAAGTATGCACCATTCAAAGCCACGCCATCAACTTTCAACCCTTTCTGACATCATTTGCTATTTTTCATGCATTTACTGATTTTTTTGAGCTAAATAACCCTGAAATTGAAAAGCACTACAAATGAGCTCTGAAAAGGTTGAAAGTTGGCATGGTACCATCATTTCACCCACATAGCATGTGCAAAAAAGTAGAGAAGGTTACGGCAAAAACTGGATGCACTTCGTGTACAAAATGGACAATCTCTTTCGAAGTATCAGGGTTTCGGACGAAAACTCATCTGTTACAAAGGCATTTCATTTTTTAAAAGAACTTAAGTATTACCAAATTGAATATAATGATAAAACACACTAATATTAAACAGCGGAAAAAAGAATTACTGAAAAATCAATTTTTAAAGTAAAGTTATTCACAAACTAGTGATTCACACAAAATTCAAATAATTCAAATTTAAATTATCCAAATTTAAAAAATACTGGCACTAACAGAAAGTTTTATATTTTTTTTACCTAAAGCAAAAAGATTCATAAAGAAACTCTAAATAAAGCAAAAAACAACTCAGAAATAAAAGAAAATAAATAAAGTAGAAAAGAATAAAAAATAAAAATAAATAAATTAAAAAAAACCCCGCTACTGGGCCGCCACGCCCTGCATACGACTAGAAAACCCAACCTGTAGTTCGGCCAGGATGCAGGCCCGTACGGCCCAGTAGGCCCCACAGGGCGGAAGAGTTGCAATAGGCCCACAAAGGCCTGCTTAGAAAGGAGCTCGACACGGTAGCCACGGTGGGGCTTATAAACCGGTGCGAGCTCCGCTCAACTAGCGAGGTGGGACTAAACTTTGTGCACCGCGGGTGGCAGCGCACCAGATTTAGTACCGGTTGGTTGTTCCAACCGGTACTAAAGGGGGGGTCTTTAGTACCGGTTGGAGCCACGACCCGGTACTATAGGGGTGCGCTTCCCGTCGCTTGGCCTGGCCAAATTTGACCTTTAGTACCGGTTGGTGGCTCCAACCGGTACTAAAGGTCCGTCCTATATATACAACACTTACGAAAATTTCACTTTCTTCTTCTCTGTTCGTCTCCTCTGCTTCTTCGATCGACAACGCCGCCGCCCCCCGTCGCCGCCCCTGTCGCGCGCCGTCCCCGTCGCCGCCCCGGCCCGTCCCCGTCGACTCGCGCGCCGCCCCCGTCGCCGCCCCGGCCCGTCCCCGTCGCCGTCGACTCGCCGCCCCCGTCGCCGCACCGGCCCGTCGCCGCCCCCGTCGCCACCCCCATCGCCTCGCCGCCCCGGCCCGTCGCCCCGTTGTGAGACCCCCGCCATGGCCGGCCGCCCTCCCAAGCCCGCACACACACACACATGTACATGTACACACACACACACACACTTAGATGTTATATTTTTAGTTTTTAGTTTTTTCTGTTTTTCTATTTTTTAGTTTTTTATACAAAGGTTTTAGATGAATTAATTAATTAATTAGATTAATGTCAAATGTCAAAGGTTTTAGATGAATTAATTAATTAGATTAATGTCAAATGTTAGATGAATTAGCTAGATATATTAATGTTAGATGAATTAGTTTTTTATACTTTTAGTTAGATGAATTAGATATATTAATTAATGTTAGATGAATTAGTTTTTTTATACTTTTGTCAAAATGTTAGATGAATTAGCTAGATATATATATATATTAATGTTAGATTAATTAGCTAGCTAGCTATCATATGTCAAAGTTTGAATTTTGACATATGCAACGATATTTGATCGTCGACATTTGTCAAAGTTTGCATATAGAATTTGTATATAAGAAATCACAATCCAGTCATTTAAAAAATGTTACATTTGCATATAGTATTTGTTCTCGATGTCAACGATGCCCGGCCCGCATCCTCGCCGTCGACCCGTTCGCGACGACGTCCTGCTTCAGAGGAGCCATGTCCGGGACTGGGCTCCGCCGGGCTGGCACTGGGAGGTGCTACCTTCAGGGGCACGCCGCTTGGTGAGGAACTCGGCCCCGGGTCTCGTCGTCGACCCGGAGCTCCTTTGGTGGCGTTCGCGTGGGCCACTTTCGGTGCGGAGGGAGCCGGCCCGCCGGAGGTGGTACGTCGCCGTGTCAGGGAGGAGTACGAGCACGTCCGTCGCTACATGGCTGCTATGGACGTCAGGTTCTCCAATACCTGGCAGGTTCTTCGGGGATCTTACCCGAGCTATGATCCTGTGATGGTTCCTTCTCTTTGGGTGTCCACCGCCCGCGCCTCAGGAACCGCGAGTGAACTAGATTATTCGATAGTATTCGATCTATATTAGCTAGCTAGTGATGTATTCGATAATATTCGAGATGATGTATTCGAGATTATATATATTATTCGATAATATTCGAGACGATGTATTCGAGATTATATATATTATTCGATAATATTCGAGACGATGTATTCGAGATTATATTCGATGATGCATATTATGTACTATGATTCAATTTTTCCTTATTGATTGCATGCATGCATTGTAATTTGAATACTAAATTGTTTTATATTTCTTCTGGATTAGTTAAATAAAAGCTATGGACAATACTGGCAGAGAAGGAGAGGAGGCCCTGTTCAAAATCATACGCTCATCCCCTCGCCCAGATGAGTTTGAAGAAGATGACGGCTCGCAATATCTGAACCCTAACGGTGAGGGTATGATATTTGATGAAGACGAACGAATAGATGAAGTCCAGAACTATGATTATGATGACGAAGAAAATGTTGATCTTGAAATAACAAAGACCGGCGAGGTATATTTATATAAGCAGGCATCTGGTGATCGTCACATGTTTTAAATGATTTGTATATATATTAACGAATCGATCTTTCTTCTTTCAGCCCTCCGGATCGAGCAAATCTTCTACAGGCAGTAGGACAGTGCGAGGCCTGGCCAAAAAGTTGAAGGATGGCGTAAAGTACAACATCGATGCCATCAAACCTAATGGCGAACCAAGCGAGCCTAAGAAGAATGCGGGCAAGTTTGTTCGTCAGTGCGGAGTTCTTGTGAAGGACCAAATCCCGATCTCCATTCAAGAATGGAAAAAGCCAGCAAAGGAATGTCCAGATCTTACTTTTGTTCACCAAAGAACAAAAGATCTGCTTTGGGAATCTCTCATGTCACATTTCACCCTACCAGATCATTTCCCAGATGCAGATGTGCAGAAAGTCAAGGACGCTGCTCTTAGGAAGATGGCGGTTGCATTCAACAACCACAAGAAAAGTATATGGGCCAAGTACGTCGAAGGAGGAAAGAAGACTCCAGAATTCACGGGAACACTGGAGAAGCAAAGAGATCACTGGCCCGCTTTCGTGAAATTCAAGGAATCGGAATCAGCTAAGGAACGGTCGAGAATAAACAAGCTCAATGCCGCGAAAAAGGAGCATTACCATAGGCTGGGGCCAGGTGGCTACGCGGTGGCCCGGCCTAAGTGGGATAAGGCTGAGCAACAGATGGTGGATGCAAGGGTCATTCCAGTTACATTGTGCTGGCCCCCCAGGTGCAGGACTTGGTTCTATGCGCATGGGGGGACGTTGGACCCAAAGACAGGCAAGGTTTTTGAGAAGGCAAGTCTTAAAGGAGCGGACCTCAAACTACTTGTTGCAATAGAAGAGGCTCGAACAGGGGTGTTCACGCCCAACAGAGAGAACGACGAGCTTACGCGCGCCCTGGGAAATCCTGAACACCCGGGAAGAACAAGAGGCAAAGGTGTTGTTCCATGGTATGAGGGGTTTGAGGACTGGAACGCCGACTACAGAAGCCGTGCGAGAAAGAAGATGGAGGAGGAGAAGAAGAGGAAGCTGGAGGAGGAGCAGAGGAAGCAGAAAGCAGAATGCCTTCAAGGCCTAGAATCAGCGCACGCAGAGTTGGCACTCCAATTCCAGCGGCAGCCGCAGCAGATCGACTCACTTAGCCAGGAAAGGGGGTCTCAGCAGCGGCAGCAGCTAGCGGATCCAGCATTGGATAGCACCGTCCCATCCATGCCGAGAAGCAGCGTGGGTTCCGCCCCGGGCGAGGCACTGCTGGATAGATACCCTGTGGATAACATCATGGAAAACACTAATTGTGAGCTACACTTCAAAATGAAGAACATATCCATGAAGGTGGCGGACGCCATTGCTTATACAAATCCCCCTGAAGCAACCTTCCATTGCAACCCGATTCCAGCTGGCTATGCTCGTGTCGTGGTTGATGAAGTGGTGGCACAATATTCGGGGCTAGAGCTTGACATTCCTGGCGGTGACGATGAGCACACACTGGGAGAGGCCATACATCATATCATTCTATGGAGAAAGGATTGCATCATCTTTCCAAGGCCACCGACACCGCATCAGCCGACTCCTCCTCCAAGTCCGCCACCGCATCAGCAGACTCCCGCTCCTCCAAGTCATCAGCCACCGCCTCAGCAGAGTCCTGCTCCTTCAAGTCCGCCAACGTGTCAGGCCACTCCTCCTCCTCCATGTCCGGCACCGCGTCAGCCCACTCCTCCTCCTCTAAGTTCGGCACCGCGTCAGCCCACTCCTCCTCCTCCAAGTCCGGCAACGCGTCAGCCCACTCCTCCTCCTCCAAGTCAGGCACCGCATCAGCCGTCTCCGCCGCCTAAGCAACAACGGAAGAGAGCCGCCGCAGCTATGGTGGCTAGCGGTACAAGTACAGGTACATGAGGCAAGAGATTCCAATTTGGTCCAAGCCTCACGCCTCTTCCGAAGAGACCTTACGACCTGACTGAGGAGGAAAACGAAGCAGAAGTGCAGGCCCAAGTGAGGGCCCATTTTGGACCGAAACCGCCACCGCCGCCAAAGGAGAAAGTACCTGAGCATGTCATTGACCACTTTATTCGTATGGCTGAACCACCAGCTCCCAAGTCTATTGACTCAGACTATGAGCGCCAAATCAGGAAGGCATATCAAGCACAAAAAAAGAAGGAGTGGAGCTCGAGCTCGAGCTCCAGCCAAGCAGCTGCCAAAAAAGCGGGAAAACTGTTCCCCAGCTGGGAGAACAGGCGGTGCAATCGATCCCCCCGCTCATTGTACCAACACAAGCGAGTACCGGGGCCGACCAGCTGGTAATAATCGACGCTCATAGAAGGATGGCTGAAGAGGCCAGTATCACTGTTTATCAACTCCTAGAGATCGAGCCCATGGATATGATTAGAGAGGAGGACATAAAACGGAAATATGCCCGCGGCGAACCTATGGTCAAGCCTGAGGAGGTCAAGAAGCTCTCAACTAGAATGTATGAATTGCATGAATGGTACATGAAAATTGCCAAGACTACCAATCGAGAGTCCCTCATGGTGAAAGTCAAGCCAGAGTACTACTACCATGGGAAAGATCTGTATGTTGAGTTTACATAACTGTTTCAGTTATTCAATCAAGACGCACTCGACAAATCTATCGTCAGTTGCTATTGTCTGTAAGTGATTTCTTTCTGTAATTTAAGTCTCAAGCTGCTAGCTATAGTGCTCGTTGATCATTACCTGTAATTATCCTCACTATATTCTTTTCTGTGGTATTATGCAGGATGAAGATCTATGAAATGAAAAAAGCTGGACGCTATGGCATTGGATTCATTGACCCAAATACCATTAATCAAGAGACATGGACGATTCCATGGGAACGAAAAGACACAGAGAAAAGCTTGCTAGAGTTCTTGAAGCTCCTAAATACCAATCGAGATATACTACTTCCTTACAACTTCGGGTGAGTCTCACACTGTCTTGTACTACAAATTCTGTTTTTGCTTACTAGCTAGATGTTAAAAAGTGTATAAGGTTTAGGGTAGTTGATGAGTGTTAGTCACATGCCCGCTTAATTTATACATGCAAACATGTGCGCATGCAGTTTCCACTGGATCTTGTTAATCATTCAAGTTGAAGATGGAAAAGTTGAAGTACTGGACTCACTACTTAAACCAGTTACTGAGAACGAAATCGTGAAGGGGATAGTCAACAGGTAATTTCAATCATTATTGAACTATATATGTCGGCCTCTTTAGTTCGTCATTTCCTGATATCAACTAATTAATAACTCCTTTATTCATTTTCTTTGCCGGCGGGCAGGGCTTGGGAAAAGTTCATCAAACAGGTTCCACGCACTTGGAAAGAAAAGCTGAAATGGTATCGACCCAAGGTAATTAATTAAGTAGTACTAGCTAGCTACCATCTCTTTAATTCTAGTTTCAATACCATTAATTATCATGCTTGATTAATTATTATCTGATTGAATTCTATTCTCGTAAAGGCCATGAAGCAGGCGCGGGGGACTGATTTATGTGCATACTACGTTTGCAAGAACATTCGCATGATGGCGTCCGAAAGGAGCAGATCTGATAGACAGATATGGGTACGTCTGCCAGAACACTATTCACAATTTTTACATCATTATCGATATTTAATATATATACACACAACTAATAAATGCATATTTGATCTCCTTCTTTAAAGTTCAACGAGATGCGGGATGAGCTCCTACCAACGGATCGCGTACGAGCAATTAACAAGAGGAAATAGCGGGATTTTTGCTCGACCAGGTCATAGATCCCAAAGGAGAATTCCATTACCCGCTACCGCAGTAATGCCTCCATGTAGGAGAAATTGTATATACCAAATTGCATATATACATGTGTATGTGTGAATGGTCGTGCGAGACATTCGATGATACAAATATGCGGCAATATATATGGATGCTTTCTGCGTTTTTAATTAGTGCGCGTGGTTATCGAAAGCGAAATTCAGGCTACTGTTCACCACGATGCGTGAAAATACTGTTCACTATTCACAACAGTAAATTACTGTTCAAATAATTGGCTCGATTACTGTTCGTACTGTACCAATAATCGGCGTTTACTATTCAGCACTATTTCAATAATATGCGCCTGTCTGGTTAATTATTCATTTACTATTCGTGATTAATTCAAATTTTTAACAGAAAATTAAATTTATATGCGGGATCTTTTCAGGCTGGCGAGGCCTGTCGGTTCGTCCGACGGTGCTTGCAGAGGTGTAATATTCCTACTCGGTAATCACCATATTTATCATTACGTTGCATCAGATGTAATTAGTTACGTTCACTTGAATGTTTTTAAATGCAAATTTAAAGGCTGAGTTCTTATCGTCTTCCCAGGCAGTTCCACCCGAAGGGAACACTTCTCTACGGCAACGGGTTCTCACTCAACGCCAACTCTGGGCTACACGGAGAACAAACACGCAGAGGTTTCTCCTATAGGATCCCTAGCATAAGAACTCTTCCCGCAAATTCATAAGTAAAAACACCAAGTGAAACCAAAGAAACTACATCATTTCAACAACATAATTTACATATGGTTTTCCCTTTCGGGAAAACCCCGAAGGGATTACACACAAACTAGGAGATTACCTTGATATTCTTGGCGATCTCGGTGCCTTCTTGGCTATACTACTAGGTGGTGGTGGTGGCTAAGCTACTGAAGAGGCTGGTGCTCAGGCTCTCGCTCGCTTAGAGTGCTGCTTCGCTTCTCCGGCTCTAGTGCTCTGCCTCTGTCTGCGTCTGTCTGTGTTCGAAGAGAGCGCCTCCTTTTATAGCGGCGAAACGGCTGCCAGCGAAGCCTTCAGGAGCCTTCGCTCGACTGCTAGCGATGCCCTCACTTATTTATTTTACATATGGTAGCATGCACGCGTGTCCTACTAGGGTACATGCGTGTCCTTCTAAAATATGGATAAGCACGAGAGAGAGTGCCCGACAGACTTTATTCTTCAAGAATCTTCGTCTTTCTTCACGTGGGCGTTGTCTCCCGGTGGATGGTTGGCTTGCCTCCAGTGTCTTCTAATTATATGAGCAATGCACAGAGATTGCTCACACCGTTGGCTTGATCTTGAACTCCGCCTTCTTCTCCGATGCAAATATTCTGGCATCCGATGCATGCCAATTTTTTTTTATATGGGTGGGTCTTCCCCGCCAATATGATTGATATACCATATCAATATTATTCGGGCTGCATCAATATTCGGGGAGGTCCTCCGCGCCCGAAAAATTGATAGCAATATCAATTCAAGTATATGGCCTATTGATTAATACCAATATTCACGTATCATTAATTGCTAATCAATATGCTGTCCATGCCCAGCGATGTCCATATGATCATCGTCAGACAAATGAGAAACATATTTTCTATTACATTCTTTCTTTATTTCTTCAACTATTTCTTGTCTTAATTCCTTTAATATTTCTTCTTTCAAATCTATTTTTAATTCTTCCTTCCACACTTTTGACATATCTTCCCATTTTTCATCTATTTTCATATCTATATATTCCCCATCTAAAGGATCCACTCCTTTGACAAGGCATTCTTTATATGTTTTATATTTTGGAGAAATATTATCTTTTTCATATTCAGAGCTTAATTCATCTATTTTCAACTTATTGAGAACTGCTGTTGCAGGATTGGCATTACTTCTCTTATGGACCTTGTGGATATATTCTTCGGCTGATGGCTCTATATAATATATAGGTCCTATGACAGCCTCTGCATGTTTTAAAGCTTCATCGGCCCAAGCATAACTTTTCCAGTTTATGCTTTCTCCATTTTTCTTTGCTATTAGTTTTTCTATACTTATTTCTTCATATGAAGTATATATTCCAGGCCTTTTTCCTTCAAACAAGACATATAACGTCTTGCGCTCTAGATATTCCATATTCTCTGCGGACGTTTGACCTTTATTCATCATTTTTTCTCTATTTAACATATTGAAATATTCTGCTAGGCTATTCAGGATTGATAGCATATAACCTTTATCATCTCTTTTGTTATTATATTGATTCCAGAAATTATCAAGTATGCATCCTTGAACTTCATCTAGATACATATATTTCTTGGGCCTGAAATTAAAAGTATTTGGCTCAAATATCTTCAGACTATTCTCAGCTCCAAAGCTGATTGTTTCGAACCCGTGGGGGTGAAGTCTTCTCTCCATATCTGTAGAATTAGTGATCAAGAGGATATGTCAGATAAACCATTATTCTTTGATATGCTCAAATATTACTTTATAACCATTCCTTCCTTTATTTCTGTGCTTCCAGCAGCACCATATTCTTCTTCTTTATTATTCTTTAGCTCATCTTTTAATATTTCTAGCATTGCTTCTAGTATATTCATCCTATTTTCTAGATTTCTGATTCTACTAGATAATATTTTTTCTTCTGGTTCAAACTCTATTTCCTGTCTCCTTTTTTGATTTTTGGCTTTTAGACAGGAGGCACAAGCTTGCCTTAGACATAAGCTGCATGTGAACCTTTATCTTGGCTTGGATAATATATACAGAAAGCACATTTGATATTATAATCACCTTTTCCTTTAACCCAATCATGTTCGCAATCTACCTGATTCATCATTTCTATTTTTAAACCTGATAACTCATCTATTAAGTCTATCTCATCTTCACTTGAATCATATTCTTGAGTCTCATTTTCTACTTCATCTGTTTCAATAATTGAATATATTGACTCACCATCTTTTATTTCATCATCACATACTAGTATATTTTCATTAACACTATCTATAATTAGAACTCTTTCTTGCTCTTCATATTTACTGGAGTATCTTTTTTGGTCTTTATTAGGGCAAGTTCTACTTAGGTGATCTGCAGAGTTACATATAAAACACATACATGTTTTATCATAAGTTTTTCTAGGATCATATCTTCTTACATTTCTTTTATGTAGAATGGGGCTCTATATCTGACCTTCTTAAGAAAAACCTTTTCTTAGTTCTAAAATTTCTTTTATCTCTCCTTTGGGATTTATAATATTTTTTATTCTTATACCTTTCTTCTCCATATGTTAATGGTATTTGGACAATGTTATTGCAGAAATTTAATCTGTTTCTTCATAGATCTTTGAGCTTGTATGCCTGTAAATATCTTTCTTAGCTGTTTAAAACAAATGTTATGGCTTGAGATAAGTTTACAATTTTTCTCCTGATTCCTTTTATATTCCTCAAATATTATAGATCCTAAAGGGTCAGGCAACTTATTAAAATATCTTTCTACTACTCCTATATTAAAGCCTTGCTTAGCAGTGGTAGCATTATGTAAGTAATGCTGAGAGAATTCCTTTATACCTTTCCAGCTTGTCAGAGTTAATTTTTCTATTTCTCTTATCTTTCATTTTGTAAAGCGGTATGTCCTTTCTGGATCTTCTGCTATGATCATATTTGAAATAATATTTGCAAAATTATTCGGATTACTTCCTGCTCTTTTTAATTCTTGGTATTGATCAGGGCATGCTTCTACCCATTGTTCCCATAGGACTTTTACAGATTCTCCTAAAAATGTTTCAAGATATGTTAACATATCTTCAACCTTTGTGCCAATATTATGCTGGTTTTGTATATATTTTTGAACTATTAAACTTTTCCATATGCTAATTATATTCGGCCAATCTATCGGATCATGGGCTGCTAAATTTAATATAGCACCATCATTTTTATAATTTTGAAACTGCACTGGCCTTTCAAAATCTCTTCTCTTGGTACCCATATATCTATATTGTCCAGGGATATATGTGGGTTGGTAGTCATCTTTTTCTGGAGACCATTGTCCAGCTGATCTGGTAGGTCTTTCTCTTTCTTCATCTTTTCTTACTGACGGTTCTCCATATCCCCTCCTTCTTTTACCACTATTTTCTACTTCCATGGCTTCCATTGCATTGTCTAAATTATGCAATCCCACGTCATCTAGTGAGTTATAAAAATCATTATTTTGTTCTGAATCATCATAATTTTTATCTTCTAATTCTTCTTCTTCTTCTTCATAACTTTCTAGTAATAGTTTATTATTTATATCCCATTGCTCTTCTTCATCCACAACATCATCTTTGTGACTTTGAGCAATATTCTTATTTTTATCATTATTTTTAGTGGTAACATTATTATTACTATTAATATTATCTTTCTTTACTTCTGCTGTTATGGTGTTATTTATCACGCGAGGACAACTAATTGCTGGCTTTTTCTCACTTTTTAATCTTTTTAATCTAGCAATTTCTCTAATGAAAAATAATTCTCTTTCTCTTATCTTAGGCCAGTCTGCTGTCCATGAATGGCTATATTCCCATTCTATATGCTTTAGTTTCTTTTCCCAATGAATTATTTCATCATCTAAATTAGTCTTTTCCATGCATTCGGTTACACCTTTATTTTTATTATCACTAATTTCTGTTTCTGGCATAAAAGATTCTGTGTCTTCTATGGATGCTGATCTATAATTCATGAATCTGATACTACTACCTCCTTCACAATTTTGATAACTTATGTAGTTTTCGGGTAGTGTTAATTCCTTCTTTTCTATTAATTCACCTATCTTCCATTCTTCTCCTGCTCTTTCTTCAGAACTAATTGTCAGATGATTCATAAATTGTATGCCTTTGGATTGCATGCTATCAATTACGTTATTTATGTTTACTCTATATCTAGAATTACTTCTGTTAGTGAGCCTTCCTATAAATTCTATGCTTACTAACAAATTTGTTCCTTTAAAATCTTCATATCCTTTAGTTTGGAAACCAAAACTCATTTTTTCAATAAATTCTTTAACAGGCATTATTAGGTCTGGAGCTATGTATGTTATTAGTCTATTTTCATTCATATCTCCTTCCAGAAAGCCTAATGCCGCTTTATCAATTGATTCCCATCTTCTGTCTAATAGTGTTATTAGCACTTTTGCTCCTAATTTCTTTTCTGTCATGCCTTAACTCCTATGATATACATTCCTTGATGAATATATTTATATCCATAATATCTAAATCATTTTCAATTTCTTGCTTACAATACGTAGATCTACTGGATGCATTAAAACACATAGCTCTACTTCTCTAGATATTCTATATAAACTACTCTTGCTTTCAAACAAACCCATATGATAAACTTGCTGTGGTTTTATTTTTCTTAGGGTATCTTTTTGATATCTTTCTAAATCTTTTTGCAAATCTATAACTTCTTCTATGCTATCAACATCATCAGCTTTGCATGATAATCTATGCTTCATTGCAAGAGGCTTAGAGTCTTGCCTTATTACCTGGAGGAATTTGTCTCTTCTGGAGACGCTGTTAGGTACATCCATCTTTCTGAATTAATATTTTTTGATGAAGATACTATTCCAGATGAGGATAACACAATATCTTTGTTGCTTTGAACACTATTTAGCTTTTCTAAAACTTGGATTAAAAGCTGGAGGATAGTGTTATTCTGCCTTATTATAATTTTAGAGTCTTCTTTTGGCGAGTCGTGATCAGAAAATCCGACAGGGGGTGACAAATGTTTAGCAACTTCGTTTAAAGCTTTGCTATATTCGTTCATATAACTAAGAGAGGATAAGAGTTTTTACCTCTTGAACTAACCTTTTTATTTCAAGAATATCTTGACTTGATTCAGTGCTTGACGACGAGTTTTTACCTTTGCTTAGGTAACGGCCTATTGTCAACACTTCTTCTTTAATATAGTCGTTATTCTTGCAAATAATATTCTGTCTTGCTTTTGCTTCTTCAAGTTTATGAAGAATGGTATCTATTTTATTATTTAACCCAGAGTACTTGTCTGCGAGTTTTTGATATTCTTTGAATATGCTTTCAAATTTTTGTTCTAAACTGTCTTGCCTTTTTCCCCAAGATATGTAAAAATTATATATCAAATCGACCACTATATTTAGCTGACTATGAGATGTATGCCAAATATGCTCCTCAGAGGAATTTATTCTGCACCTTATATTAATATCTTCTTTAGTATTTATTAACTTACCTGTACTAACTTCTAAATTTAAATACCTTAATCTTTCAATGATTATATTCTGGCCTGATACCAACTATACGAAATTATAAATATAAACCAATATGCGGCAATATATATGGATGCTTTCTAAGTTTTTAATTAGTGCGCGTGGTTATCGAAAGCGAAATTCAGGTTACTGTTCACCGCGGCGCGTGAAAATACTATTTACTATTCACAATAGTAAATTACTGTTCAAATAATTGGCTCGATTACTGTTCGTACTGTACCAATAATCGGCGTTTACTATTCGGCACTATTTCAATAATATGTGCCTGTCTGGTTAATTATTCGTTTACTATTCGTGATTAATTCAAATTTTTAACAGAAAATTAAATTTATATGCGGGATCTTTTTAGGGCTGGCGAGGCCTGTTGGTTCGTCCGACGGTGCTTGCAGATGTGTAATATTCCTACTCGGTACTCACCATATTTATCATTACGTTGCATCAGATGTAACTAGTTACGTTCACTTGAATGTTTTTAAATGCAAATTTAAAGGCTGAGTTCTTATCGTCTTCCCAGGCAGTTCCACCCGAAGGGAACACTTCTCTACGGCAACGGATTCTCACTCAACGCCAACTCTGGGCTACACGGAGAACAAACACGCAGAAGTTTCTCCTATAGGATCCCTAGCATAAGAACTCTTCCCGCAAATTCATAAGTAAAAACACCAAGTGAAACCAAAGAAACTACATCATTTCAACAACATAATTTACATATGGTTTTCCCTTTCGGGAAAACTCCGAAGGGATTACACACGAACTAGGAGATTACCTTGATATTTTTGGCGATCTCGGCGCCTTCTTGGCTATACTACTAGGTGGTGGTGGTGGCTAAGCTACTGAAGAGGCGTGCTCAAGCTCTCGCTCGCTTCGAGTGCTGCTTCGCTTCTCCGGCTCGAGTGCTCTGCCTCTGTCTGTGTTCGAAGAGAGCGCCTCCTTTTATAGCCGCGAAACGGCTGCCAGCGAAGCCTTCGGGAGCCTTCGCTCGACTGCCAGCGATGCCCTCACTTATTTATTTTACATACGGTAGCATGCACGCGTGTCCTACTAGGGTACATGCGTGTCCTTCTAAAATATGGATAAGCACGAGAGAGAGTGCCCGACAGACTTTATTCTTCAAGAATCTTCGCCTTTCTTCACGTGGGCGTTGTCTCCCGGTGGATGGTTGGCTTGCCTCCAGTATCGTAAAATACCAGCAAATGAAAAAGAATTAAATATAAAACACAAAATTAAAGGAAAAATAAATCATAAACCCAAAACCCCCCAAACTTTTAGTACCGGTTGGTGTTACCTGTTACCAACCGGTACTAAAGGTCTCCCAGCCCCCGGCGCTGGCTCGTGCCACGTGGTGGCCCTTTAGTGGCGGCTCGTGTTGAACCGGTACTAGGGGGGGGGGGGGGCTTTAGTCCCCACCCTTTAGTGTCGGTTACATAACCGGCACTAAAGGGCCTAATGAACCGGTGCTAAAGCCCGGTTCTGCACTAGTGGCAGTGACCGAGATGTCTCCCACACCACCCTACACAACCTCTATCTCAACAACAAACTTGCCAACATGGAGGGTATGCACGTGCTCAATATCAGTGCCGCCTTTGGCAAGATCGCGACGCACACCGACTGTGGAGTCGGCGTAGCAAAGCAATTCGGGAACAAGTCGGTGTCGTGTTGCGAGCCTACGGATGCTAGCAACTACTATGGGATCCTTCTCTAGAATATGGACCTCAACCCTCCCCATAAAATTGAGATGTGCAAGGGTTTCCACGAACCAAATAGGTTCTTCTTCTGGGACGACATCAACGCGCTTTCAACCTCTTTTTCAAAAGTCCTGCACCACCTAGCTCTATACACACAAATGGAATGATAGTTTAATGGCGAGCACCTACGTCGCACCGCCAAATATACTCATTTATACTAATTGTTTTTACTTTTTCATAATTATCACAGTAATTTTATGTCATTTGTATTGATGCATAATTCGATAATACTCTGATAAATTTTTGTTTGTCAATTATAACTAGCATAATAACAATACAACCACACTCATATATCTTTTAAGATACAAATTTTTCATTGCAGTTTGAATACATGACCTCTTAAAATAGTTTTGATCTATATACATTTTCTCTTTTGTCGAACTAAGTCTCTATAATGTAACTTATATTTTAAAATGTAGTTTGGAATGTTTACATAATATTTTCTTTACAACCTAAATCTAAGCAAATCAAAAGTATCAGGTAACCCCGCAAAAAAAAAGTATCAGGTAACTCCCAGTTACTCCCCCAAATAATTTGTGGCCTTTAGTTTTATTATGGAGTGTCTATATGTGCATGCATTCATACTTCCATGGAATCGTCAAATATCTACACAACATGGTATAGATAGTATAGTGTAGAACAAATAAATTGCTATAACCTTGATAGAAGCTTCTAGGGCATATGACAATCAAGTAAGTATAATTAAATTCAGAATTAGAGAGTTTATTAGGTATGAACAGGTGGTTTGTCCTTGAATCCCTATTTGGACAAACGCACCCCAGGAGTGCTTTGAAACCTTCGACCTCTACCATTTTTTATTTAAAGTTGAGGCAAGGCAACAAGGCCAAAGTTATCATCCGGAGTACAACACATAGGCAACAACGTACTCTCTCCGTCTGTGAATAAGTGTATATCTAGCTTTTGTTCTAAGTTAAAGTTTTAAAATTTTGACTAACTTTATAGAAAAAATAGTTACATATATGACATTAAATTGGTATATTATGAAAGTACATTTCAAAATAGATCTAATGATACTAATTTAGTGCCATAAATGCTGCTATTTTTTCTTATAAAGGTGGTCAAAATTTTAAAACTTTGACTTAAGATAAAAGCTAGATGTACACTTATTCACGGACAGAGAGAATACGGTAGAACCAATATGAGCTACTCCCTCCGTCCGAAATTTTTTGTCCCAACCTTGTTCCTCAAATATATATATCTAGCACTAACTTGATGCTAGATACATCTATTTGAGGGACATGTTTTTTTCGGACGGAGGAAGTATAAATTAAGCCGGATACTTGCCAACACCCACCAAACGTAGTAATGCTGCCACCGGGTGCAACCTCGCCACATGTAGAGCCACCGTCGTTGTCCATGTCGTTCGGCCTACCGCACACGGCCGATGCGCCACCGCCGCATTAGCTCACGCCGTTCCGGCTGCCGCTCGTAGCGCGTCACCACCACCGATGTATCATTGCGCGCCGACTAAATTATACTAGCGCGCAGTCCGCCAGCTGGGTTGTCGTTCGCAGCCGTGACACTGCCACCGCATTATCTTGCTTCATCAGGGCTGCCGAGATGCACGTTTTTTTTTTTTTTTTTGCGAGAAGATGCACGTTGACGTTGGAGTCAAGGACCTCAACGACCATCGTGGAGCCCAATCGCACTGCCACGACGACGAAGTCGGCGGCAAGCAGATCCTCTAGGATGGCAGACTAATCTGTCCGTGCGACGAAAGGTATAATGATGCTATACCAGCGATGACACATTGGATAATTGATCAGCTGGAAGACAATAACAAGAAGAAAGAAACATGCCTTCTCTTATTTATTTTTTTGAGTGAAAGAGGGTTCCCCCTCCGATTTCATTTATAAAATCAGCAACGAGAACAAACATCAGCAAGTGGCTACAACTAACACATCCCCACCCGAAAAAAAAAAACTAACACATCCCCCAGACAGCCAACATACAAACGATCATAGTTATTACAACTCAGGTTTCAGCTAAAGAACATCGCATAAGACTTGAAGCAACTAACTAACACTAGAACAACGCTAGTCCTCAGTCGCTCACCAGCCTCCTAAATCACATCTTCACCCGCAGAACTCCAAAACGCCATCCCTGGGAAGCACGGTAGATTTCACCTGCCACCTGCTCGATGAGTCTTGCTCCCAACGTCAGTAGTCTTTCCTCTGGGTCCTTTATCTGCAACACAGCCCAATCAAATATCCAATTACACATCAGTTTCACTATCCCCATAGGATCATTGATTTCTTTCTACCAAATGCAATATCGTTTCTGCATATCCAGATCGCCCAAAGTAGGGTCTTCTCTTATATAAGAGACGTAATCTTAGTTTAGAAGATATAAAATGTGTCTCCATTATATTTCTCATATTCATGTTTTGTTGTCTAATTTTAACCCCCATAATTTTAGGATCTCGTAGAATTTAATCGCTGGCACCTGATGATACGACTCCCTGATCGGTTGCCTTCCACACCTTGGATTCAGTCAATTGTGGCCGTTGGATGAAGTCCGAATCCCCAGGCATGAGTCATCGCTTTCCGCATGCTCCCGACGTCCTTCTCCGCATGATGCTAGTTGTCCATCTCCCCCGTGCTCCCGTCACTTGAAAAAAAAGGGATCACTGGCTTGCGTGAGCTACCAAGCCCGCCTACGTGGCCCCAACATCGTTGGCAGGCCGGGAGACAACACCGTCATAGTGTAGATCAGAGCCTCTCGTCGCGACCCTGTTCCACCCTCTCATGCCCGCTTAGTTACATTGACAGAGTTGAGGGGGTCAAGGGAAGTCAATTAGCATAGATCTGGATGGGTAGCTCGTATCTACCCGTTGCGGGGCGGGGGACCGGAGGAGATTGGACGCGATGGCTGGAAGCGGAGGACAAGGGGATGGCTCGATCTTGGGGAAATAACTGGATGAGTTAACTATTACGAGTGGGTCTCCAGTGACGTGATAAATTAGTGGGACCCAAAAGAAAAGAACTGGGTCAGATGAGTCCAGGGGCGGATCTGGCCCAGGCCCCCAGGGCCAGGCCCGGGACGTGGCATTTTGTTTTAGTTATTACCTATGCATAATTTTGAATGGGCCCGGGGCTTAGCCCAACACACATCCAGCCATCCAGGGCCCAGTCCAGGTTCTGCATCTTCACTCACCCCTCGCACGCAGGACTGCTCGCACGGTCGCACCAGCCACCAGCCCACCGCTCGCCCCGAAACCCTTACTGGCCCCAGACCTAGCGACGCACCGACGCAGGCAGCCGCCGCCGGTGACTCCCCTCCGCTCCGGCGCTCCCCTGCTCGCCTACTCCGCCGCTTCCTACCTGCTCCGCGGCTCCGCCTGCTCCGCACCTCCGCCTGCTTCGGCGCCCGCCCGCGCCCTCCGCCGCTCGCCCAGCCTGGGCTGGTTCCCTGCTACTCCGGCCGCCGGTGCTCGCCGGCTCGCCGCCTCGACCTCTCCTGGCTCCACACGGGCACGCCGTCTTCCCTCTGCTGACTGCTGCCCAGAATTGGTAATGGGCTAATTGCTGTTGTCTGTTGATACAAATTTCAAAGATTAAACATTTTTTATCTGCAATCTGCTTATGGAGTTGGTTGCTGCTGCTGTTGCTAATGTCAATTTCATTTCATTTTGTAGAAATAAAAGATGAAGAGATATTTTTCATCCGTGGCCGCAACAGAAGTGTCTACACCCGGAGTTTTAGCAGGGAATCAAGGGGTCGAGAGGACTGAAGCAACTCCACGAAATGAAACAACCGCTCTGAAGATGGTTCAAGTTTTGTTAGTTGTAATGACCTTGGTAGTCTTGCTGTGCAGATGGTTCGGACTGATAGACACATGGTCTTTCCTTTGGTACATCGTCTTATTGAGTTGGCATTGATCTTCCCTGTTGCAACCGCATCAGTGGAAAGAGCTTTCTCGGCTATGAGTATTATCAAGACTGAGTTGAGGAATAAGATGGGTGATGATTGGTTGAATTATTCCATGGTGTGCAATATTGAGCGAGAAATATTTGCAAAGGTTGATGATGATGCTATTATATATCGTTTTCAATCCTATATATCTCGCTAAGGAGTTTTACCTCGTTGTAGTAGTAAGTTTTCAACTTTGTGCAATGTTAATTGTTTCCCTTGATGTTTATGTCTTCTTTTATGAAATTTTCCTTTTCATTTATCTAAGGTGTTGGCTCTTCTTCCACCGTTGATCAAGTTATGGAAGACACTGATGAAGGAAGCCATTGATTTGGTACTCTTTTTACTGCACGTATTGTTCGTAGTTTTTGTCATCTTTTTTATCTATTTTGTTATATCTTTAAGCATTGAGTTTAAATTCTAAATTTTAGATGCAATTGAGCCATATTTGAGGTAGCTATAGTTTGATGGATGTTAAGTTTTTCTCTCGCGACAAAATTTTTTTTTTGGGCCCGGGGCTTGCTCCATTCCTGGATCTGCCACTGGATGAGTTTCCTCTTCATTGCCGATGACATGGCAAAATGGTGGGCCCAATAGGGAAGGAAGTGGGTAAATGAAACAATAGCGAGGGGTGACTTGGTAGCAGCAGCGAGCGCTAACATGTGCAGTGGCTTCGATCCAACATTTCAACTTGAGTTTTTTTTTGGTGACTTGTGCACAATTTCGACAAAACAAGTGGCAACCTTCACATTCTGGAGCTAGCTAGTGGCACAATCATATTTTCCCCTGTGTTTTAAGGCCTCTTTCATATGGTGTAGAATATTTTTTTCGGTCGGAATATGACGTGGAATACATAAGAGAAGATCATACTTTCAAACACTTTACATGGTTTAAGCTCGGCTACGATGTACGAGGCTATGGTAG
Source organism: Thinopyrum elongatum (assembly GCA_011799875.1). Lineage (NCBI taxonomy): Eukaryota > Viridiplantae > Streptophyta > Magnoliopsida > Poales > Poaceae > Thinopyrum > Thinopyrum elongatum. The sequence continues at coordinate 511,407,026 of CM022301.1, read as the reverse complement.
AACACCGCCACAACCCCATGGGAATTGAGAGCTCCTAGGATCGCATTGCATACAAGTGAGTGAGCCATGCACGGTCTTCCGCTATCGGGTTCATAATATCCTATTTGACGCTCTCTACGCCACAACGTCGACCAAGCGCACATGGAAACACATTGATGTGCCGGCCCAATTAGCAATTATAGGATTCCGACCTAGTTATTTTCTTTTTCTTTTTCATGTTATTTTGTTTATCGGTTTTCTTTTTGGTTTTATCTTTCGCTTTCCTTTTTTTATTTTTATTTTAAAGAATGTATAATTTTTTTCAAAAATCTCTAAAATAAAAAATGTTCATGTTTTTCAAAATGTTCAAAGTTTGAAAAATGTTTGTTATTAAAAATTCTCACATTTAATATACAGCAAGTTAAAAACCATTTTATGCAAGACAAATGTTCACTTTTAAAAAACTAACTCAATATTCATGCTTTAAAATAAAAGAAAAACGATTGAAAAATCACTAAAACAGAGGAGAAAAACAGACGCAGTGCTTGCTACAGCAGCTGAGCTATAATGGGCCGGCCCGCCCAAGCGAGCACGTGTATGCGGGAGGTCGACACTTTTTTTACTAGCACAATTTTTGGTGGCGCGGTGCGGGCCAGAGAGAGGAGGGCGCGCGCGACAGAGATAAGATCGGCTCCGGCAGTTTCGGGGAATGGTTGGCGTAATAACAACTTGCAAAAATGATCGATCAGTTTGTTGTGATCGCACCGCATATATCCCGTACCAACCGCTTGTGGATCAAGGATTTTGGCTATAAAACTCACCTGATCCTCTCCACGCACGCATCTCCCTCTCTCCTCTCCTTCACAGCACCAGTTGGACAGATCGAGCATGATGAATCTACCGGCGATAGCCTGCGCCCTCCTCCTACTTCTCCATCTCAATGGTACACTTGATTCTTAGTTTCTAGACGTTGTAATTGGTCGCTGCTCATGTTACGTTTTGCTGCTAAAATTGTTCCATCTGCGTGCAGTTTCTCCCGTGGAGTCGTCCCGGCCGCAGGGGCTTGGGAAGGGGCGCCACCCGTCCGGAAAGGGAAACCACCACGGCCATAACGGGCACAGCGGCGACGACGGGCACCAGCACGACCACTCTGACGACTACAATGGCTACAGCTTCTACGTCTTCGGCGACTCCTTCGCCGACAACGGCAACCTCGTCAAGATGAACCCAAGATCCGAGCTGAATCGCCAGTGGCGCTATCCCTATGGCTTATCCGGCCGCTTCTCCAACAGCTTGGTTCAATCCGACTTGATCGGTACGTGCGTCTCTCTTCCTTGCTAAATCTTCGACCGATCTCCGTTTTTCCCGTGCATGTATGTCAAATATAATCTTTGTACCATGTTGCAGCCTACATGTTAGGGCAGAAAAAGTCCCCTCCGGCGCACAGGCTCACGCGCAAGGTCGGCCGGGCCGGCTTGAACTTCGCCGCCGGCGGCTCCGGCGTGTTCGACGTGCCGGACACCCAGACGCTCGCCAGGCAGATCCACACCTTCCACAAGCTCGTCAAGGACGGAGACATCGACCAGGAGCGCCTCGCGTCAAAATCCGTCGCGCTCGTCGCCGTCTCCGGCAACGACTACGCCCGCCTCCCCGCCGACACCAAGAGCTTCGCGGAGGTGGAGGATTTCGCCAGGAAGGTGGCGGAGGAGATCGCGGCCAACGTGCGGCGCCTGCAGGACATCGGCGTGCAGAAGGTGCTCGTCAACAACCTCCACCCGTTCGGCTGCTCGCCGTCGCAGACCAGGCCCTACAACCACACCCGCTGCAACGAGCGGCGCAACCTGGCGGCCACGCTCCACAACCACCACCTCGCCGACGAGCTAGCCGGCATGGAGGACGTGCTGCTGCTCGACCTCAACGCCGCCTTCAGCAACGTCGTCCGCCACTACAACGACGACGGGGGTGGCGACATTATACCCAATCTCTTCAGGGAGAAGCTGGCGCCGTGCTGCGAGAGCACCGACCCCAAGGGGTACTGCGGGCAGGTCGACACGGAGAAGTTGGAACCCCTTTACAAGGTGTGCGAGAACCCCAACTATTTCTTCTTCTGGGACGAGATGAACCCCACCATGGTCGGGTGGCAGGCCGTCATGGGCCCGCTCGACCACCCCATCAGGAAGTTCTTAGGGCTCATTAGGTAGATGATGATGCATCCACGTACGTGTCCATGTATACCCTATGCTCCTCCCACTAGCAGAAAAATGCCTATTTGTCCCGGTTTCAGAGGCCCATTAGCCCCGGTTCTGGAACCGGGGCTAAAGGGTCGGGACTAAAGTCCAAAACCTTTAGTCCCGGTTCGCTTACGAACCGGGACAGAAGGGTCTCCACGTGGCCGCTGCGGGGAGCCCAGGCAGGAGGACCTTTAGTCCCGGTTGGTAACACCAACCGGGACCAAAAGGCCTCCACGCGTCAGCATCTGGCAGGAGTTGGGGTTTTTGTTTTTTTTTTTTGAAAGGGGGGTTAGGGGTTTTGGAGGGTTAATTAGCTAGCTAATAGAGAGAAGTGTCCTCTTTTTCTCTGTGCTTGGTCGACGCTAGTTACTATACGTATAGAGAGAACTCGACACGCTAGTTAGTAAGCAGATGAATGAACCATTAAGTACACAAGATCGTCTTGAACATATACAGAGAGAAGTGATCGACCTCTCTTTCTCCGAGAGATTGGTCAAACAACAAGTTTTCGTATATCTATCCGACGCTACTAGCTACATATATACAATATAAGATCTCTTACAATCCCTAACATCTAATGTCAAGTTTCACGTGGTATTCTCCGGTTGGATTTATGACGTGGTCAAGAAAGAAACCCGCCAATTCTTCTTGAATTGCTCGTATGCGATCATGTGGTAGGAGTTCATCCCGCATCTGCCACATCTAATTTGAAGAAGGGGGTCAATACATATATATGAATGAAACTCAACACAAATGATGGTAATAAAATAAAATTGTGAATATTATTGCTTACGCACTTTATATTGTTTTTCAGAGTAGCCCCGCTTAGAGGTCGTCATGTTGTAGATGAACTCGCAAATGTAGTATCCACAAAAATCATTCCCGGCTTCCTGCCACAAGCACTTTACGAGAAATATAGTTCAATCAAACTGATAATCAAGCATTATAAATGGTATTGATGAAACTAGAATCAATGGGAGATGCACCGAACTAACTAGTAGTACTTACTTTTGGGTGTGTAAATCGCAGCTCCCTCGGCAGTACCGGAACAATTCCGGTGAACTCTTTCCAAACCCTGCCAGACAAAGAAAATAATTACTTGATATCAGGAAATGAACAAAGTTTCCGATATGGTGCGATAATGATCGATTGAACTTACTTCTGGAGCATTTCAGTCATGTCCGCATACTCCTAGGGATCTTTTCGTCTCGAGTCTAAGACGGTTACTACTCCCCGCTCAAGCTTAATCTCTAGCAGAATAAAGTGAAAGCTACGCACGCATGCATAACTCATCAATTACATTGCTATAGCCTCGAGTAATAAGGGAAACCGAATATGCACAAGACAGTAACACTCACTTGAAGTTGTAAGGAAAGAGTATTTTCTATTTGTTTTGATTTTTAAGCAACGATTGTAACAAGTTGTCCTCGGTTTCTGTGACATTCTTTTGAACCGTCCATTCATGTATGATATTTGGGTTAATGAACCCAATGTCATAGATTTGTGCTTTTCTGCATTCGACAATCTTCAATCTACATAATATAGTGAGGATAATTATATATACATGCAATGAAAGAGCTGAGCTATATATAGAGACTTAATTACAGAAGTAGTACTTATAGACAGTAGCAAGTCACGATTGTTTTGTCGAGGGCCTTTTGATTGTATAATTGGAATAACTCGTCAAATTCAACAGACAACTGATCCATTCCAACGAGGTCGTGCTCCTCTTTAATTCTCAGCGTCAAAGTATCCTTCCCAGACTCGCTGCAGGTTTTCATATACCATTCATGTAATCTTCGCATCATCGTTGTTAGAGGAGGATGATCAGGTTTGACGAGAGGGTGCCCGTACTGGTATCTGAATTCATCCACCTCCATTATTTCAAACTCTACATCATCGCTCAGGTAATCAGCAAGATTGGTACCGGGCACCATCCCCGGCTGATTAGCAACGATATCGCTAGACACCTTGAGCGGGGGGCACGATTGGTTTGCCTGTTCGCCGAGCTGGGGAATTTTTTTCCCACTTCTTCGTTTTGCTAACCTTGCATGCATGCAAGTATTTCCCGACCACTCCGCTTCCTTATATGTCCTTTCAATAATGCGCTCATAATTGGATTGCGGCGGAGACGGTGGTGGTCGCTTCAGGGCATCGATAGTGCGCTTCCGTTTCACCGGATCTATCGTCTCCTTCGGAGATGGAGGTTTCCGTGCAAAATGTTCATGCACTTCGGCAGCACTGATTTTCGCGGTTTCCTCGTCGGTCCTCTCATATGGTAACTTTTCCAGAGGCTTGAGAGATGGACCGCATCTTAATTGCTTCCCGCCTCTGCTTGTACTGCTAGCCGCCGGAGCGGCGGCGGCTCTCTTTCGCCTTTGCTGACGAGGCGGAGGAGGAGGTGAAGTGCTCCGACGCACCGGAGGAGGCGGAGGACCCTCACGCGCCGGAGGAGGTGGAGAAGGAGTGCCCTCACGCGCCGGAGGAGGAGGAGGAGTGCTCTGACTCGCCGGAGGAGGAGGAGGAGGAGGCGGAGGCGTCTAGTTCGGAAGCTTGATGTACTCCTTCCGCCATAGACATGTAGTCCTCAGAGCATAAACCAGCTGAGTCTCCCCTTCACCTGTAGGGTGGTCAAGCTCGAGCTCGTCAAATCCCTCCATTACTTCATCCACCGTCACAACAGCATAGCCATGTGGAATCGGACAGCAGTGAAAAGTTTCGTCAGGTTGAGGAGGTGCAACAGAGCCGACAGCCGCCTTCAAGGTGAGGTTCCGACATTTCGTCATAAGCTGGCAATGTTGAGCCTCCGTGATAGCATCCACGGGGTAGCTAGGAGCCGTGAAGTCAGGCTGCTGAACGAGCTCCGTGGAAGCCACGCTGCTTCTCTGTTGAGATGGCGGGGTAGCTTCTGGGGTAGATTCGTGCCGCTGAGATGGTTGGTCGGCAGCTCGCTGGCTCTCAACTTGTTCCTCTAGCTTTAGTACTCTTGCATTGAGCTTCTGCATTTCGCTCAGCTCCTGTTTCCTCTTCCTCTCCCGGGTTTTGTAACCGCCTGCGCCGGGAAACGCAACCTTCCACGCAACGGAGCCTGGCGTGCCTCGTGTTCGTCCAGGGTGCTCAGGATTCCCGAGGGCCTCAGTCAGCTCATCCTTCTCTCTGTCGGGAATGAATGTCCCAGCCTGCGCTGCGGCGATATACTTCTGAAGCTTCTTGATGGGTATTGCAAGTTGCTCGTCCGTCCAACGGCACTTCCTTGTTTCAGGGTCCAAAGTTCCCCCAACCCCGAAGAACCAAGTCCTTGAACGGTCTGGCCAGTTCAATGTCTGTGGTTCGACCCCTTTAGCAATCAGGTCATTCTCAGCTTTGTCCCACAACGGCCGGGCTTTGAGGTAGCCGCCTGACCCCGTGCGATGGTGATACAGCTTCTTTGCTGCATTTATCTTGTTTATCTCTGACACTTTCTTACTCTTGTCCGATGTCTTGCAGGCCACAAATGCGGGCCAGTGATCTCTTATCTTCTCAAATCGGCCGGTGAATTCTGGAGTCTTCCCTTTGTCGACAAACGTTGATTTCAACTCATTCTTCCACCTCCTGAATAGATCTGCCATCTTCTTAAGAGCACACGCCTTGACCAGTGGCTTTATAACAGGCTTATTCGGATCCTCCTCTGGCGGTAGGGTGAAATTTGCCTTCAGCGAGGTCCAAAGATCATCTTTCTGTCTATCGGTGACATAAGAAACTTGAGGGTCTTCGTTCTTAGGCTTATTCCATAGCTGGATGCTGATCGGGATACTGTCCCTAACAATAGCTCTGCACTGAGCAGAAAATACTTCCTTGGTCCGCCTGGGTTCAATCAGTTGGCCATCGTCCGCGATTGCTGTGATCGTGAACCTTTCATCCTGGCGCAACCTTTTCTTTGGGCCTCGTCTCGTTACCGAAGTTTGGCTCGATCTGGAGGGCTATAAAAGAAGAAAGAAGAGTTAATATATGTACATACCAAAACAATTAATGCATCAATTAGCTAGTTAGCACAGGCTTAATTAATATATATACCTCGCCGGACTTTGCAACAGTTCCCTCCTCCGTTCGGTCACCGGAGCTGTCATCACGGTCTCCTTCTTCCACCGGCATTCGGTCACCGGAGACATCATGATCATGTCTTTCCTCCTCCATTGTTCGATCACTGGAGCCTTCATCCTCTCCTTCCAGACCATCGGTGTCATTGAGAAACGACAAGACATCACGTCCGTCGCGGATTATGTCCCCCAACAACTCTTCTTGTTCTAAGTCTCTTTGATCCATAGTTTCTGCAAATATTACAACATGGCAATTAATATATAAACATGAGAGATGGATATATTAGTGGCAAACATAGACCTAGCTAGCTAGCTAATCACAACAAGGAATATTAATTAGTGGCCTCGACGCTTCTACGGTTTGGGGTGGCATCGACAACGCTTCTAGGGTTTGGGGTGGCCTCGACAACGCTCTTTTAACTTGGTAAATTTGGGTGGCCTTGACGCTTCTAGGGTTTGGAGTGGCCTCGACGCTTCTAGGGTTTGGTCGGGCGAGAGGGGGTTGATCAAAAGTTGTATATGTCAAATGTTGCATATGTCAAAATTCAAACTTTGACATATGATCAAACTTTGATATATGATCAAACTTTGATATATGATCAAACTTTGATATATGATCAAATGTTGCATATGTCAAAATTCAAACTTTGACATATGATCAAACTTTGATATATGTCCACCACGATATAAAATGATACATAGACATGTTCGGGCGAGAGGGGGTTGATCGATGTCCCCCCTCATGTCGAAGTTACCGGAGTTTTCTTCTAGTGGTTTGGGTGGCCTCGAGAGTTTGTCGGGTAGGGGCGGGAGGGGGTAGGAGATCGACAACGCTTTTTTTCTAGGGTTTGGGTGGCCTCGAGAGTTGGTCGCCCGGTATATCGAGAGGGGGGTGAACATTTTACCTTAGTAACTTAGAAAAAAAATATTATCGGGGAGGGGGTATATCGACCCCTCATGTCGAAGTTATCGGGAGGGGGTATATCGACCCCCCCCCTCATGTCGAAGTATCGGGAGGGGGTTAGGGTATTCTACAACCGACATACATACATGGAAAAAAATGATATCCATCTATACATACATAGCCACATACATATATACATGGAAAAAAATGCTATTTAAAAAAAAAATACATATATGAACAAAAAAAATGCTATGAACAAAAAAATTAATACACATATGAACAAAAAAATACATATATGAACAAAAAAATGCTAAGAACAAAAAAATTTCTAAGTGATTGCTAAACTGTTTGCTAAACTTTTATAAATCTCGAGAGATTTTGTCGGGTAGGGGCGGGAGGGGGTAGGAGATCGACAACGTTTTTTTTCTAGGGTTTGGGTGTCCTCGAGAGTTGGTCGAGCGAGAGGGTGTCCTCGACAAAGTTATTTTTTTCTTCTTCTTCCTCTTCTTATTTTTTTCTCCTCTTCTTCCTCTCCTCTTCTTCTCCTTCTTCTTCTCCTTCTTCCTCTTCTTATTCTTATTTTCCTTTTTCCTCTCCTTCTTTTTCTTCTTCTTCCTTCTTCCTTCTTCCTCTTTTCTTCTTTTTCTTTATTTTCCTTTTTCCTCTCCACTAACCTAAAATTTACTAACCTAAAATGCACTAACAGTACAACTAACCTAAAATGCACTAAATCAACTAACCTAAAATGCACTAACCTAAAATCGATATCTAATAACAACCTAAATAAAAAAATTAATACATATATGAAAAAAATCATCGTATGAACAAAAAAAATTATATGAACAAAAAAAATTATATGAACAAAAAAAGCATACATCATCTATCATCAACATCATCATATCTATCATCAACATCATCTAACAAAATCATATAAAAAAATGTATATGAACAAGGGGGCCGGCCGGACCGTAGCGCGGGGCGGCGCGGACCGGGGCGGTGACGGCGCGGGGGTTGTGACGGCGCGGGGCAGGGGCGGCGCGGCTATGAGGAGGGCTCAGGGCAGGGGTGGCGCGGCGACGGCGTCGGGGGCAGGGGCGCGCGCGGCGACTAGGGATCGGGGCAGGGGCGCGGCGACGGTGTCAGAGGCAGGTGCGGCGCGGCGACGGCGTCGGAGGCAGGGGCGACGACGACGACGGCGGGGCAGAGGCACAGCCTGGCGGGACCAATGCCCCCCTTTAGTCCTGGTTGGTGCCACGAACCGGGACCAAAGGTCAGTTTTCAGTAGCCCAAAGGGCGGGAAACAGAGACCTTTGGTCCCGGTTGGTGGAACCAACCACCAACCGGGACCAAAGGCCTTGCGCTGGCGCGGTGCGGTGGGATGTTTAGTCCCACCTCGCTAGTTGAGAGAGCTCGATAGTGGTTTATAAGCGCTGCTACGCCCACCCTCTCGAGCTCCTCTCAACTGCAGGCTTTCGGGCCTAACCTGTCACTCCTTGCCTGTGGGCTTACTGGGCCTGTTGCGGGCCTGAATCCTGGCCCATGGTTGGGTTTCTAGTCGTATTCAGGCCGTGGTGGCCCAGTAAGTGGCATTTTTTTTTTGTTTTATTTTTTGCTTTATTTATTTTATTTTGTTTCTACTTACAGCAAAATACTTACTGTTTTTCAGTGATTCTTTTTGCTTTTAGGTAATAAAAATTATAAACTTTCTGTTAGTGCCATTCGTTTTCCAATTTGAATAGTTTAAATTTGAATTTTTTGAAATTTGTGTGAATCACTAGTTTGTGAATAACTTTACTATAAAAATAGATTTTTGATTGATTGTTTTTCCTGCTATTTAATATTACTGTGTTTTATCATTAAATTCAATTTGGTAATTTTTAGGTTATTTGAAATGTCTGTTTTAATCAAAAACAGATCTGTGTGTTCAAAACTCATTTGTTACAAAGGGATTTCATTTTTTTGAACTTATTTGAACTCCAGACTTTTTGTGTGTTCAAAATGCACCATTCAAAGCCACATCATCAATTTACAACCCTTTCTGACTTCATTTGTTATTTTTCATGCATTTACTGATTTTTTTGAGCTATATGACCCTGAAATTGAAAAGCACTACAAATGAACTCTGAAAAGGTTGAAAGTTGGCATGGTATCATTATTTCACCCACATAACATGTGCTAAAAAGTTGAGAGGGTTACGGCAAAAACTGGATGCACTTCGTGTACAAAATGGACAATCTCTTTCGAAGTATCATGGTTTCATACGGAAACTCATCTGTTACAAAAGGCATTTCATTTCTTCACATGTAACTGCAGTGATATTCTAGATCAAAGGCATCATCATAATAGTTGTGGAAAGAAAGTCTTCACTTTTTCTTCGCTTGTGTCCTTTGCTTAGTGCGCCGTAACCATGGATAATCTTCATCGTTTAACAGGGTGCTTGGGTCAGCCTTGACTTTGAAGGGAGGAATTTCATGAAACTTTTCATAATCTTCAGACATGTCTGTCTTGCCCTCCAATCCCACGATGTCTCTTTATCCTGAAAGAACTATGTGGCGCTTTGGCTCATCGTATGATGTATTCGCTTCCTTATCTTTTCTTTTTCTCGGTTTGGTAGACATGTCCTTCACATAGAAAACCTGTGCCACATCATTGGCTAGGACGAATGGTTCGTCTGTGTACCCAAGATTGTTCAGATCCACTGTTGTCATTCTGTACTATGGGTCTACCTGTACCCCGCCTCCTGACAGATTGACCCATTTGCACTGAAACAAAGGGACCTTAAAATCATGTCCGTAGTCAAGTTCCCATATGTCCACTATGTAACCATAATATGTGTCCTTTCCCCTCTTGGTTGCTGCATCAAAGCGGACACCGCTGTTTTGGTTGGTGCTCTTTTGATCTTGGGCGATCGTGTAAAATGTATTCCCATTTATCTCGTACCCTTTGTAAGTCAATACAGTCGAAGATGGTCCCCTGGCCAATGAGTACAGCTCATCAGAAATAGTGTTGTCACCCCTGAGACGTGTTTGCAACCAACTGCCGAAAGTCCTGATGTGTTCACATGTAATCCAGTCGTCACACTGCTCCGAGTGTTTGGAGCGCAGAATGTTCTTATGTTTATCGACATACAGGGTCACCAAGGTAGAGTTCTGTAGAACTGTGTAGTGTGCTTGAGACCAAGAATGCCCGTCCCTACATATTATTGAGTCCCCTCCTAGCGTGCCTTTTCCAGTCAGTCTCCCCTCATACCGCGATTGAGGGAGACCAATCTTCTTAAGGTCAGGAATGAAGTCAACACAAAACCCAATGACATCCTCTGTTTGATGGCCCATGGAGATGCTTCCTTCTGGCCTAGCGCGGTTACGGACATATTTCTTTAGGACTCCCATGAACCTCTCAAAGGGGAACATATTGTGTAGAAATACAGGGCCCAGAACGACAATCTCGTCGACTAGATGAACTAGGACGTGCGTCATGATATTGAAGAAGGATGGTGGGAACACCAGCTCGAAACTGACAAGACATTGTGTCACATCACTCCTTAACCTTGGTAGGATTTCTGGATCGATCACCTTCTGAGAGATTGCATTGAGGAATGAACATAGCTTCACAATGGCTAATCGAATGTTTTCTGGTAGAAGCCCCCTCAATGCAACCGGAAGCAGTTGCATCATAATCATGTGGCAGTCATGAGACTTTAGGTTCTGGAACTTTTTCTCTGGCATATTTATTATTCCCTTTATATTCGACGAGAAGCCAGACGGGACCTTCATACTGAGCAGGCATTCAAAGAAGATTTCCTTCTCTTCTTTGGTAAGAGCGTAGCTGGCAGGACCTTCATACTACTTTGGAGGCATGCCGTCTTTTTCATGCACACGTTGCGGGTCCTCCCGTGCCTCCGGTGTATCTTTTGTCTTCCCATACACGCCCAAGAAGCCTAGCAGGTTCACGCAAAGATTCTTCGTCATGTGCATCACGTCGATTGAAGAGCGGACCTCTAGGTCTTTCCAGTAGGGTAGGTCCCAAAATATAGATTTCTTCTTCCACATGGGTGCGCGTCCCTCAGCATCATTCAGAACAGATAGTCCGCCGGGACCCTTTCCAAAGATTACTTGTAAATCATTGACCATAGCAAGTATGTGATCACCGGTACGGATGGCGGGCTTCTTCCGGTGATCTGCCTCGCCTTTGAAATGCTTGCCTTTCTTTCGACATTGATGGTTGGTCGGAAGAAATCGACGATGCCCCAGGTACACATTCTTCCTGCATTTGTCTAGGTATATACTTTTGGTGTCATCTAAACAGTGCGTGCATGCATGGTATCCCTTGTTTGTCTGTCCTGAAAGGTTACTGAGAGCAGGCCAATCATTGATGGTTACAAACAGCAACGCAGGCAGGTCAAATTCCTGCTGTTTGTGCTCATCCCACACACGTACACCGTTTCCATTCCACAACTATAAAAGTTCTTCAACTAATGGCCTTAGGTACACATCAATGTTGTTGCCGGGTTGCTTAGGGCCGTGGATGAGAACTGGCATCATAATGAACTTCCGCTTCATGCACAACCAAGGAGGAAGGTTATAGATACATAGAGTCACGGGCCAGGTGCTGTGATTGCTGCTCTGCTCCCCAAAAGGATTAATGCCATCCGCGCTTAAACCAAACCATACGTACCTTGCATCACCTGCAAAGTAATCCCAATACTTTCTCTCGATTTTTCTCCACTGTGACCCGTCAGCGGGTGCTCTCAACTTCCCGTCTCTCTTATGGTCCTCTCTGTGCCATCGCATCAACTTGGCATGCTCTTTGTTTCTGAACAGACGTTTCAACCATGGTATTATAGGAGCATACCACATCACCTTGGCAGGAACCCTCTTCCTGGGGCGCTCGCCGTCAACATCACCAGGGTCATCTCGTCTGATCTTATACCGCAATGCACCGCATACCGGGCATGCATTCAAATCCTCCTACGCACTGCGGTAGAGGATGCAGTCATTAGGGCATGCATGTATCTTCTGCACCTCCAATCCTAGTGGACATACAACCTTCTTTGCTGCGTACGTACTGTCGGGCAATTCGTTATCCTTTGGAAGCTTCTTCTTCAATATTTTCAGTAGCTTCTCAAATCCTTTGTCAGGTACACCATTCTCTGCCTTCCACTGCAGCAACTCCAGTGTGGTACCGAGCTTTGTGTTGCCATCTTCGCAATTGGGGTACAACCTTTTTTTGTGATCCTCTAACATGCGATCGAACTTCAGCTTCTCCTTTTCACTTTCGCATTGTCTCTTTGCATCAACAATGACCCGGCGAAGATCATCATCGGGCACATCGTCTGGTTCCTCTTGATCTTCAGCTTCCCCCGTTGCAGCATCACCGTATTCAGGGGGCACATAGCTGTCATCATCCTCTTCTTCTTCGCTGTCTTCCATCATAACCCCTCTTTCTCCGTGCTTGGTCCAATCATTATAGTGTAGCATGAAACCCTTATAAAGCAGGTGGGTGTGAAGGGTTTTCGAGTCAGAGTAAGACTTCGTATTCCCTCATATAGGGCATGGACAACACATAAAACCATTCTGCTTGTTTGCCTCAGCCACTTCGAGAAAATTATGCACGCCCTTAATGTACTCGGAGGTGCGTCTGTCATCGTACATCCATTGCCGGTTCATCTGCGTGCATTATATATAATTAAGTGTGTCAAAAACCATTACAGAACATCATGAATACAGAAGTGACCAAATTAATTAATAGAAGTTCATCATCACATTAAAACCAAAGTACATACATAGTTCTCATTGAACAAGATATAGCTCTCCAGAGCATCTAATTAAACCATACATTGAAACTATGTAAAACATTTCAATGCAACAACAAATGCGATCATAATCGCAACTAAGGTAACAATTGATCCAACGGCATAATGATACCAAGCCTCGGTATGAATGGCATATTTTTTCATCTTTCTATTCTTCAAGCGCATTTTATCCATCTTGATCTTGTGATCATCGACGACATCCGCAACATGCAACTCCAATATCATCTTCTCCTCCTCAATTTTTTTTCAATTTTTCCTTCAAGTGATTGTTTTCTTCTTCAACTAAATTTAACCTCTCGACAATAGGGTCGGTTGGAATTTCCGGTTCACATACCTCCTAGATAAAAAAATCTATGTCACGTTGGTCGGCATAATTGTCATAAACACTAAATGAACCAAATAGTTATAAAAGATAATATATACCACATCCGAATTATAGACAGGACGAGGGCCGAAGGAGGCGGATACCAAAACCATCGCACTATATAATAACAAACAATAATAAAAGTAAGAAAATTACACAAGTATCTATCTTAATCATACAAGTAAGAACTTTTTTCTTTTACAAAGAAGATAAGACCAAGAGGCTCACCACGGTGGTGCCGGCGACGAGATCGGCGCGGGCGATCGACGGCGGTGAGGACAGGGACGGGACAGGACGGACCGCCAAACCTAGACAAATCTCGAGGAAAATGGAACTTGGACAAGGAGCTTCGAGAGGAGAAAGCTTAAGTGTGGCTCTCGCATTTCATTGAACACCTCATGTGCATAGGAGGTGAGCTAGAGCACCACAAAGCTCTCCCACGGCCGGCCCAAAAAACAGAGCACTCCACTGCTCTGCTCGCGGGCGAGGGGTTATATATAGGCATCTCATTGGTCCCGGTTCGTGGCTGGAACCGGGACTAAAGGACCCTCTTTGCTCCCGGTTCCAGCCACGAACCGGGACCAATGGTTGTGGGCCAGGAGCGAGGCCCACTGGTCCCGGTTCGTGGCTGGAACCGGGACCAAAGGGGCCAGACGAACCGGGACCAATGCCCCACGAGGCCCGAACGGCCCCCTGGCCTCACGAACCGGGACCTATGCCCCCGTGGGTCCCGGTTCGTGACTGAACCGGGACTAATGGGCTGGCCCGGCCTGGACCAAAGCCCTGTTTTCTACTAGTGTCCTTGAACTATATATCTTAGCGCTGCTAGGCAAAAATCTGATATGGAACCTATCTATGAAGGAGAGAGAACTATCGTATCTTATTCTAGATAAGACAAATTCTGCAGTTGTTTGTACTATAGTTTTGAAATATTTGACTGTTGTGTTCTAAAACCGAATATCTCAAGTGGTCTTGTCATGGACAAATTCTACAATAAAGAACAGGCAATTAACTAACTAGGTTCGTTTGTGTGCCACTAGAAATTATGTACAACCTGCTTTGTGAACAACTATAATCAACTCCCGTAAGAGAGAAAAACCGGTATGACACCCAATTCCTTAGCGTCTCGGTGATTTGGGTTGCTATTTGGCTTTCTTGGCTAATGTGAGGTGGAGGCTTGGCGATGCTAGGTGTTGGGCTACTGATCTAATGTGGCGTGGTGCATCTGGAACTATTCTTCGGTGGTTGAAGATCATGGCAGTTCGGTTACTTCGGTGGTTGCATATATTATTAGTTGGAACAGAAGCCGCGGGAAATGAAGCTTCCATTTAGAAAAAAATTCCAGAAGCGTCTGGACCATATATGCAAACCTTGGAACACAAATGATACTAATTCAATATCCAGCTAAACATAACCGTGTATGTATCGCATGAAGTAACTGTTGGATATTTTGATCTAGGCTAAACCTAGATAAATTAAAGAAAATTATTAAGGCTGCTACGGTGCATCACCAGTGTTGCAAATAGTGATGCAACAGTATGACGGTTGCCCTGATTGGGGCACACACACACACTTATATCTGACTGGTGGGTCCCCCTGTGGCACTGTGCATATAACTAAGATATATATAGGGGAGAAGTCCAAATGGGATAAGGCACCTTGGTGCATATGCAACACACGCCCCTAGCTGCCCAATCCAGCAGCTGCACAGGAGCCATGGGAAGGGCTCTCCAGCGTTTTCCATAAGCTGCAGGAATCAACTAGGAGAAGAAAGAAGGGCTTCACTCTGATGAAGCTCTAGCTGCATCCTCAGCAACTAACAAGACACTATATTGATGTTATCATCAACATAAGGTGTGTTTGTTCTAATTCCCATCTCTGATGTGTTTCAGTTTTTGGGCTAGATGATCCTGAGATCATCCATATGATTTAACAATGGCATCAGAGCCTTCTTGCTCAAGATTGAGCCCATCTTAAGCTCAATTTTATGCCTACATGCTGTTGTTAAGACATATGCCCCAGATGCTCTTATGCAAGCAATTCATGCTCATGTTTAAGTTGTTCATTTGATTGAGCCATGATTAGCTCAAGTTCTTGCTTGATCTGTTTGATCAAGCTAAAGAACTAAAGGGCTCTTCCTGTTTATGATAAGGATCAAGCTGTCCTTAATGTTTAAATACAGCTTGAATCTTTTTGAGCCCTATAAATGATAGATCAGTCTTGATCTGTTTCAATTAAGCTAAAAATTCAAGCTGTTCTTATGTTTAATCAAAGCTTGAATTTTTTTATTTGGCCCTAAAATTCTTTAAGTAATGGCCCTGACAGATTGTGCAATAATTATGGGGTTCCATATTGATGTTAATTAAAGGGGATCAAGCATCTGATGCAAGCCTAAAGGAGAATCCCCAAATTTCTGGAACCCTAAAATTGAAATTCCCCAATTTCCTCTCTGTGATGTGGCTTGTGGTTTCAAATCATGCTCTAAATTAAAGGGGAAGAACTAAATTGAGCCTATACAGATCAAGAATTTCCCCAATTTGAAACCCTAGCTGATAAATTACTTGATTCCCACCTGAACTGATGAAGAGGTTTTGGCTAAAGCTTAATTAAAGTGGGGATTGACCAAACTAAGTGAAATCCTAAAGGAATCCCCAAATTGCTGAAACCCTAATTTCCAAAATCCCCAAATCGAGGCAAACCCTATCCTAATGATGAGGATAATGGAAGTGGGAGCTTACCTGGAGGCTGAGGCGTTCCTTGCCGCCATGCAGCATCGCCATAGCTTACCCATCGCGCTGGCAGGCTTGCCTGGGCTCGAGTCCGAGCCGGCTGGCTACCCACTGCGCCAGCGGTGACTGCTGCTACTCTTCTCGCGCTTGCCGTTGAGGGAGGGGCGCTGCCTCACCGGAATTGATGGCGCCGCTCACCGTTGCCACTGCGGGGACGCCCGCACGCGCGGCTGCGTCGCACTGGACACCGGCAAAGCCCCGCTCGACAGAGCCTCGCGCAGGCCAAAGCCGCACGGGGCCCCGGCGAGTGAGGCTTACCGACGCCGTCTCCTTCCTCTGCCGTGGCCGGTTTTGCCGCCGTTCCTCGTCCTCCCTCTCTCGCGGTCGTTGCCGTTGGGTTGAGAGGAGAAAGGGGATCGGGGGGCGAAGGGGACGAATGATTAGGGTTTTCGGGGAAGGCTGGGCTACGACGTGGTTTTGACCGCTGTGGCCAGCCGGTTTTGGCTGGGCCAACAGGCTGTCTCGGCCCAGGCCAACTGCGAACAGGAGGAGTCAGGGGAGCTAGCTGGGGCTGGGTTGGATTTCTATCTGGCCCAGCTCATAGTAAATAATTTAGCCAGAGAAAAAAGAATTATGCTCTGGACTAATTCTCTGTTATGGGCATAAATAATTCAGGGGAAAATGCTGAATATTTTTCCTGCTAATGACTAAATTTTATGTGATAAAGTGAACCTTTTAAGGGCTAAATTTGATGTAGGAATTATTATGTTATTTTCGCAATTTAATTCTTTAGGCATTTTAATTCCTGTTGTATTTATCCACATGTCATGTTATGCCATACTAAAATCATTTATGTCATTATGTTATTATGTTTAGTTAATTTCCCTTTATGGCATTTTATGATCATGATAATTATTACTATATCCTTATGCCATATTTAATGATTATTGTGGTATGATGTTATTTTAATGTTTTCTAAGGTCATTATATCATGATCAATTATTTCAAGGCATTTTATCATGTCGTGATCTCAAAGTAACGATATTTCGTTTGAGTTCATGATGTTCTTCTTTAATCAACTTTCCTATTAGAAAGCTTTGAAGGTTTTGATCTTAATATGGCCTCAATTAAATAACGCTTTGAGCAATCAAATTAAGTTGGGGCTTTTATGCTCTTTGTGAGCAATTATGTTAACTAGTAGAATGCCCGTGCGTTGCTACGGGCTACGATGCATGAAGAAATCAAACAAATGGTTAAGGTCGTCTTGAAGGTGAAAACTCATTTCTCCCTCATACGTACATTTCTCGCTCAGACGTCCGGACGTGTTCGGACGTCCGGACATCAAATGGGCGCCCGTCGCGGTGATTGCCTTCTCGCCGTTGGTGCCGACCGCTCGAGGTCGCCATCACCACTCACCACTCGTAGTCTCCGCCAGCTCCCCATCGCCTCTTGCGCAACATGCGCGCGCTGGTCGACGACTGCCCCTCCCGCTCACTGTCCTTGGACTGGTCAAATAAGGCGTGCCTAGAGCTAATGCAAAGTGCAATTATGCAGGAGATCCTTATACAATAGCTAATTATTCAAAGCTTCAATCAGGCATTTGATCTTTCAGCAATTTTTGTGCTATAATCTCTAGTTGTGGATATGCTCTGTTGCTACGATGAAAGCAGGATCCATGTATATCAGTGAGAACTTGTTGTAATTCCATATGAACGAATGAAATGTTGTGATTTGGAATCATTTTCTTCTATCATCTGGTACAAATCAGCTGGTTAATCTTAGAAAAAGATCAACCGCATGTATAGCCGTCCGATACAGCCGTGCGTGACCCTTTGATTATCTCCATCTTCCCATCCTACTCACGCAACAGGCAACACCCCGTACCCTTCCTCTCACATCACACACTCTTCCACTCGGCCCGCACCAGCAAGCGTCCAGCACGTCCGCCACCATTCTAGCACAAAAATACGCCTTCAAACAAGCCTTCACAGAACAGCGGACGGGCACCTGCCATCGAAGCATGCATCATCAACTGTCTTCGAAGCACACCTTGTTGCCGTGGCCAGTCAAAGCATCACCGTGAAAGCATGCCTCACAGCATTGCGTTTGTTGTCAACGATGCCGTCGTCGTAACACATCTCATCGTCGTGTTTGTTGAAGCACATGTCACAGCATTGCAGCGTCCATCAATGCCATCAAAGCACACCTTGTCATCATGGCCGTCAAAGCGTCGGTGCGGCCATTGAAGCATGCACCGCAACATTGCCACACACGTCAATGTCGTCGAATCATGTGGAGGTGAGATGAGTACCTGCGCGGCGGAGCGTCCCGTCGATTCTCTAAGACATGGATGCGCATGTCTTCGCTCCCCGTCACAGCCTCGGCTTTGCCGCTGCGGAAGCTTACAGCCGCGAAGATTGTCGCGTCAGGCTGTGCCGCTAGATCTAGGAAGCTGTAGGATTTTTTTACTCACGAGAGAAATGTGTGATGTAACCGAGCGTCTAGGTGAGACCTTTTTGCCAGCAAGGAGGACGGTGGCGCGAGACAAACCAAGCGCCGCACGATCACGACCGATCGGACGGCTCGTGAGGCAGATGACGCAAAAAAAAACGAAGCATGCTTCCATGAGTGAATCATAATAAACAAGATATCTCATGTTCTTTCAAAGGAAACCAATATGATCATGGGTTCATGCTCAAGTCTCGGATTCCAATAGACCAAACAATAGTAAAGTCCAGACTGTTTATCTTCGGTTACCAAATCATTTTTCCCTGCTAGAATCTCAAACTTTGGAACTCTAAATTCATTTGAAATCACCTCAATTTTAGTGGTGAAACAGCAAGGAAGTAATCTTCAATACTACTAATTGTAAAGCAAAAGAAGCCAATTCCAGTTATTGTTACCAATACAGAGTAAGAATTGCTCGAGGGCACACACCTTGCAGTGGGTTGGCTGCCTACAACAAGGGATACATCCATGTGAAACTGATAAAACTGGAAAACTGCTGATCTATTTATTTTGAACCAGTCATTTAGCAGCATCGGTAAATGTTATCTTGTTTTGGACATTCTGAACTCTAATAGTAGTGACACAAGAAACAATTGTGGAAGATAAAACAATTGCGGACATGACTTACTTGATATGCATCATGCATACCTTCTTTAGTAGCAAGTTCAGTGTAAGGTTTGAGAGAATGATACTAAATTTTTGTTCTATTTTCATTGATTTTGAGCATGCTTTCATATTGCGTCGGACAAACACCAGCATCTTCCTCCTGCTTCCCCATCTCTGTTTGCCACCTTGCACATGATTAGTTTTATTTTTCTCAGGTGCAAACTTAACCTTGGCAAGATGAAAAACATATTTAGTATCAAACTGGTTTCGCTTTATTTCGAGCAGAAGGGAAATAATGGACACAATGTTCTAAAGTATTGGTGCTGGTCACTACTATACAACATCTATACAAATGTTCCAAAATAATACTTTTGCTTGCAGCAATTGATTTTTCTTCTGCACTTTGCAGTCACAACTAATTCTGGATATATTAACAATGCAAACTTGATAAATGAGTACAATAGGTTTATAGGGAGGGTAACTAACAAAAACAATTGTACTGTACACTACAAAAATATCTGTTCTCATGAAGAAATACATCGGTTGCGTTAATTACCAAATGAGGAAAATAGTTCATTCATACATCAGAAGCAATGCAACTGAAATTGGAGCACAAAGCACTACCAAACACTCATAGGAGGCAATTACTTTGCAAATAACTGTCAGTGCTCCCAGTTCAGTTAAAAGAGCATAAGGTCCTACTCAAAAAACTTTTTGATTCAGAAGCTCATAGACTATTTGTTGTTCTACATTTACTGAAATAAAGAGAATTAATTAGCTAATGATAATGATGCAAACAAAAGAGCTAGCCTATTACCTGGGTGCTCCTTGGAGAACATGCTCGAACAGCTCGGACATCCTTATATGCTCCTCACATATGGGTTGGATACGGGGGATTTGTGGACTGACTGGACATGCCCAGACAAAGTAGGGATTGTGATTGGGTGGCCTTTTTTCTTCTCTTTTCTGTCCAGGACAATGACCGGACTCTCAAATGGGATGTTTGAGGGGTCCGATTGTAGATGCTCTTAATTTCCGAAATAGAAAACAAATATAAGTTTCAGTGGCAAATGAATATTTTTCTATAGTTGGTATATATAACTATACTATTGTGTATAAAGAGAACGGCCAGGTAACATGCCATATATTATTAGTCTAATGTGTGATGGCTGCTCAATCTATTTTCTGGTATCCAACATTGCAAATCATTTGGAGATCCAAAGGAGACAGATTCAACATCATATGTATTCAAGTAACAATCAAAGATTATATGTGGCATTTAGGATATGGGTCAAGAACTTTACGGGCAACCTGAGATCAAAACTTATCAACAGAGATAAAAAACACCAATAGAGATTGCCATTTTTGGGAGGTTAGTTCCATCAAGCTTAATACGACATCATGCAGAATTTTGCAAAAGCTTTCTATTATTATAACAACATGTTAATCGAACATAATTTGGCAAAACCAATTCTGTGTATGAACATCAATAATAGACCATACCCGTAGTGAGTATGCATTAACCAAAGCATAGGCATATAAGTTCTATGAGACTGACCTACAATCAAGAAGAGAAAATAGATATTATCCAACATCAGAGACCATCCCCACCACATCGATTAGACTTATGGCCGTGTACTGATTGCCCACCACATCGATCAGACTTATGGCCGTGTACTGATTGCCCAGGAGAGCTATGAATCCAGTATCCATGTATCAAAAACGAAAATAAACAAGCTGAAACAAAAGCCTCCCTATCACCACCACTTGTATCACTGATCATTATATCTCCACGCTCATTGGTCGCTTGTAATTCAGCATACATAAACAAGAGCAGTACAACTAAAGAAAATAGTTTTTTTATTCGCAATATACTTCATATCATTTATGTCTGCATCAGTGGAAACAAGCAGACAAAATTTCAGGATAACAAATCAATTTTTGGCACAAAAAATAGCAATTCTACTTGTATGCAAGCACTTGAATCAAGTTTGTATCACCGTGTGAATGCATTGATATGTAGAACAACGAGCAGCAAAAATAAATAATTGAGATGCAAGCCGGCAGGAGAGGGAGAGCTTTTTTACTCTTATGAGCTCCGTGGAGAGTTCATCAGCTGATTGTACTATGTGCCCACGGCTTCAATGTCTCTCCTGGTCCATCCATCATTGGGGCTGGTACTACCGGCCGGTGCCGCTCGCCATCACTGCAGCAATAATATCCTCGTGGAAGAGGCATGCAGTAGCACCAGTCCTCCTGTCGTGGTGGAGACCACAGCCACGACGCGCTGCTCCTACGAGTGGCCCTCGGCCCGGCTCTCCGCAGCACAGCCGCATCACGCGGCGGAGGAGGCCCCTAGCACCTGCCGCGGTCAGTGACCTCAACGACGCCCGGCCTACACGTGCAAGCGGCAGCCTCGGCACGCTCACCCTCCACGACTGGCAGAGCCCCCTCGCGTGTGGCATGGCGGCGATGGGCAGCGGCGCCATGGTGGTATCCGCCTGTGTCGGTCGTGTGTGAAAGGGATCGAAGCTGCTGGGAATTTCCTATTCGTGGAACGGGAGCCACGACAAGTGAATATGTGGTGATTTGCGATGTAGGAGTATTAGGAAAGTTCTGATTCCATCATGATGCAGGAGTATTAGTAAATTGGATTTTTTCCTTAAAGTCAGTTATTTGTTTCCTTAAAAGTTGTTATTTGTTTCCTAAAGCAAATTGCATTGATGAGATGGATCGCTTGATTTGGATAAGTTAGGATCTGTCTCTTTTTGTACAATAGGAAAGTGTTTGTTTACAAGAAAATAGTGGAGAAAAAGTAAACCGGTCGGATGGTGGGAAGGGAGACGAAAAAAAACCAGACGAAAAAAAACCAGTCGAAAGTGGAGGGACTATTCAACCAACTCGTCCATTAGGAGTAGAGATTATGATTATAGCCCTAAATTAACTAAAGATTGTTGCTCAAAATATAGTGTGTCATTTTGAAAGAGGCCTTTATGATAAGTTGTTCCCCAAAATTCAATTAATGGTTGATTTACCTGAAGGAATTAAGTGGCCTTTGATTTAAGCTATAATTATGTTTTGGGTATAAGGAAAACCTAATGTTGACTTTTCATGGCTATATTTTAACTAAACCATGGATTGTCATAATCAATTGTCCACTAAAGAATTTTGTCCTTAAAGCTATGAATATTTAAAGATGTTGTTCTATTAAATGTCTCTGATTAATTAAGGGTGGTCTGTATTTACCATTCTGGCCAAAGCTGATTGGTAGGTACATGACTGCAAAATTGTATTGTTCTTGTCCACTTCTGACCAAAGTTGATGTGGACTAGTTCAATAAAAGAGGAATAAAGAGACATGATTTTAATTAAGTGTGGTTAATGTTTGTCATCCTGGCCAAAGCTAGTTGACGAATATCAAACTGCAAAACATTTTACTGCTCTAGCTCACTTCTGGCCAAAGCTGATGTGAGTTGGATCAGTAAAAGAAGGTTGAAGAGGCCATAAAGTGTGACTGGTATTTGTTATTCTGGCCAAAGCTGATTAATGAATACTTGAACACAAAATTTTGTTGTTATGATACACTTCTGGCCAAAGCTGATGTCGATCATATCAACAAAAGAAGTTTATGATCTGGGAAAAGAATTCTCATGCATAAGGCTTTTGGACAAAATTTTGAAATAGGCCACAAATATTAAGGTACTTTTTGGGGAATTGTATAAAGGATATAAACCAATTGATTGATTATTAAGTTATTGTAAAATTATGCTTATAATTAAATTATATGCTTCCGCAATCAAGTGCCTCTGATTAATGATATGATTCATGGCTATATGTACATATAAATTCATTAAGCTTTAGTTATAGCCATAAATCATTTGATTAATTCCCAGATCAATTAATCCTTGAAGTTTTAAGCTTCTGTGATCATTATCATGATCATTAAGCTATCTCCAATTAAGAATCAAAGAGAAATTTTAATTGGAGACTTGATGTTATTTTGGAATAAAGTTGTGGCACGTGAGTTCATTCTGACCAAAGTTGATTGAATACATGTGCCATTCCCGAAGGATTAATGTTTTACATGATCACTATAGAATTTGTGATCATACACTTTATCCCTATTGCTAATGGTTTTCAATTCAGCCATAAGCTCTTTGGCTGATTTAATGCTTTTTATGAGTAGTGATTTAAGTTTATGATTCAATCTATCATTGTTTCATGAGGTCATGTATAATGAAAATTTAATGAGCTCCCAGTAAAGAAATTTTGACTACTAAGGCGTTGACAAGAATTCAATAAATTTCTTGTCTATTACTATCAGTTGGGAGCAAAACCCTGTAAAGGTCTGGGGGAGTATGCCAGTAAGGATCTGGGGGAGTAATTCCCTAGTTCATTATAATGAACTTATTTTTGGCATTAATAAGGCAGCTTAAAGGCTTCTTAAAACTTTATGATGATCATATTGATCATAAGGATATTTAAGATTTAAAGTTTGAGACATGATGAGTTTATGGAGCTTTTCAGTTCACTTTATTATGTTATTTACGATAAAGTGCATAAAGTGGACTGTAATTAGGCTCAAAGAAATTTGTATCCATAAGAAAACTGGATACCATAAGTATGATGTTATTATGGCCTCATGGACGAAAAGGTTTGAGGTGAAGAAGTCTTTTAAGTTAAACGCTATGGAAATTTTCCATTAACACAAAATATAAAGTTCTTTATCCTCCATTCCTATAATGTGATTTATGTTATTAGCTTTATTGACTTTTCCTCTAAAAGTGGAATACTTATTATGGAAGTTCGTCGAAATGTTGAGCAATAGCTCCGTCCACATTTCGAGGGGGAGCAATTGAACTTTCGTCTTTCGAGGTATGCTGGTATGTTTAAATTTAAATTCCACTTCTTACTTTCTGTCTTTTAAGTAATGCTAAGAATTATGGAATTATGGCTAAGAATTATGAATGAAAGTTGAGCTTTTGTTAAGTACCACTTTTTATTCAAATTTCTTAAGTCTCCGTCTCTTAAGGGTATTATTATTATCACCTCAGTGTATGATGATTATGGAGATAAGGAACAATTAAATTACCCTTTTAATGTTAATGCCATATGATTGATTATTATGTTTCTTCTAATGCTTATGTCATATTAAATGATAAATATTGCATAAGTTTTCTCCTAAGCGAGATAAAGGATTTAATTATGCTCTCCATAATGTTTCTCCTAAAGCATCAAAGGAGGATAATGAATATTATGATACTCTAAAACAGAGTATGATGTTGAAAAACTAAAGGGAGAGCAGTTAAATCCTAAGGGCATTATGGTAATTATGAGCTCCACTGATGACATTTTAAGAGGAGCTATTCCTAACTCCCAGATAACCAAGGTAATTCTTGGCAAAGGTTCTCCCAAGTTTTAACAACACGTCTTGTTACAAGACTTGTTGGAAAAGAATTAATGCGAATGGGAGTTTGAGGGAATAAATTATGAAAAGGTGACAAGTAATCACCATTTTAAAGATGGAAATTTCATAAAGTTGGTTTTCCTTTTGCATAATAAGGAGTCAATCATGATGATTAACTATTTTTGAGGCAATGAGTATTCGATAGTGGTACAAAGCTCAATAAGAAATAAGTTTAATAAGGAATTTATGATTTATGTTGACAATAAGCAATAGGGATATTACATAAGACCTGAGGTTTTTTCCTCGGGGTACTAAATTAATCTTAGTGATGTACTTTGCATTTTAAAGACTCACTAAGATTGGTCCATAAAGGAGAGTATTAAAGTTCATTCTAAAGGTTTATGTTTACTCCCTCAAGGGCGATAAGTTTTCTTATGTTATCACTAATGCTTAAGTTATTATGCGCCCTTTAAGTTTTGAGACTGGGATAACTGGCAGACATAAGTCCAGGACTGGACCCCTGGAAAATTATTAAGAAAAGCTTTGCCTTGCTGGCATAAGCGCTAAAGCAATGATGTGTTATATATCATACTAAGGGATTGCATGCTCATGTCTAAATATAAACGGTAACCACCAAGTTGTGGACCGCTAAAGTTTTGGCAAGGGGTGAACTTACGAAAAAAAATTAGCCACAAAAGTTTCAACCTTGTGGGGGAGCCATATTGTGGAATGGCTTTACCCAATTTTCTTAAGGCATCATCAAGGATGCGAATTAAAGTTGTGGCATGCTTTAATCCCTAAGTTTTCTAAGATATGGATTTATGTCCCTGATCCATATGAATTTAAAGAATGAGGAGTTTTCTTAAGATTATTTATCCCGGAACTTATTATGTAAGAGTGCAGATTATTCGAGTAACATGTCAAAAGGTATCTGTCAGACCTATGACATTGTGAAAGATTAATTCCAGAATCAAACATATTCAAGGCCTTGATGAATTAAGTTTTAAGGCTCAACAAATAAGTATTAAATCTAAGGCATAAGTGTTGAGCATTACATAAGGTTAATGTCTTGATGCTCAAGTGTTATGCTAAAGATATTGAAGCTAAGTATCATATTTAAAGAGGCTTGCCTTCTAATGATGCCGGCATAAAGAATAAATGGCAGGCTATTATTAAGGGACAACTTATGATTCTGGAAACAAAACATATTTCTCTTCCTTTCAAAAGCGCGCGCATAAGGATATGCTCAAAAAATATATGAAGAGAAACTGCACTCTTGGGACCATTGCAACACCATCTCCCCACAAGCTTAAGGGAGGTTTGTTCCTTCGATGGAATGATGTATTGTGGCCAATTAAATCAATGGTACTTAATTGACCATTGCATTTTATTGGCTCTGTATAAGTTCCAACAAAGGGATGAGCTCATAAGTTTTACAAATAAGAATTAAGATTGTGGAGCTCCTAAGTTAAAGAAGTTTCATTTCAAGACAAGGTGGTATATTGTAGTAACTGGGTTCTACGGTAATAACTAACCGTTGCAATCCTGTTATCTCGTATGCCATTTCGTCAAGAAGTGGGCTTATAAGTTTAGCCTTACGATCTAGGGGGAGAATGTTGGATATTTTGATCTAGGCTAAACCTAGATAAATTAAAGACAATTATTAAGGCTGCTACAGTGCATCAACAGTGTTGCAAACAGTGATGCAACAGTATGACGGTTGCCCTGATTGGGGGCACACACACACACACACACACTTATATCTGACAGGTGGGTCCCCCTGTGGCACTGTGCATATAACTAAGATATTTATAGGGGAGAAGTCCAAATGGGATAAGGCACCTTGGTGCATATGCAACACACGCCCCTAGCTGCCCAATCCAGCAGCTGCACAGGAGCCATGGGAAGGGCTCTCCAGCGCCTTCCATAAGCTGCAGGAATCAACTAGGAGAAGAAAGAAGGGCTTCACTCTGATGAAGCTCTAGCTGCATCCTCAGCAACTAACAAGTTCACTATATTGATGTTATCATCAACATAAGGTGTGTTTGTTCTAATTCCCATCTCTGATGTGGTTCAGTTTTTGGGCTAGATGATCCTGAGATCATCCATATGATTTAACAGTAACTTCTCAATAATCAAATTAATACACAAAAGCAAGGTGGATGGGCAGCCATGCCAGGTTGATGGGCAAACAATGGATAATCAAATAATAGTCTCTATTCTCCCGCAAGAAAAAATATGCCATTCTACTTGCATGAACATATTGGATGATTGATACTAACATTTTTACTCTGAAACATACATGCAATAATGATGCAACCATACATGAAGAAGTAGCATAAACATTAGTACTACAATTTTGTATGACCACATGCATGATAACAGTACCAAACGCACTAGCACTAAATTGACATGATAATATCCTTTGCTGCGTTCCATTCAGCCGGGAGTATTCGAGCTATGATCTCCTTGAGAACAGACGGGCAGCTGGACTTGAGATGCTCATAACCGTTGCTTGACATCATCGCCTCCAAATTGGATGGCGAAGCAAGGAACCATAAACAAGCTTCTTTGAGACGATGGAAACCATGCTGCTCAGCTATAGCCAAACTGGTTGCCACCATGTTTGAATCAATATGAGAACACAATTTCTCCTCACAGATCTGCTTCAGCCTGCCGATGTTGTATCTATCAGCTGCTACGAGTAGATGGCTGGCCATCGCCACATCAATCATAGGAGAAACTTTGTCGGTGTATATGAAAGGCCTTGAACACATCAGGTTCCATGTCATAGATTTTGATAGTACTACTGGAACTCTCCTCCATAGCGCCGAGGAGCTCCGCCTTGAATGACCGAGCGGCGAGGACACACCTATGAGCGAGGAATATCTCCCCGCCCACTTGAAATGTTAGGTCTGCTGCATCTTTGCTCTCGAGGACATCACCGAGATGCCGGTGCAGGTCGCGTGGAGAAGCCCTTGTTTCTTCTTCGCCGAGGATCTCCTTCATGACGGTGACATCACATTTGATGGTCAGACAATCATCTCTGAGATGCTCCGATCTTTCCAGTTTAGCTTTCTTCATCAGGTTATGGTTGCCCCAGTTTGGAGCTTTCCTTGAGAATGTATGTGTGCCATGGTTACGGGTGTATGAAGGCACCGGTTCTCCGTTCTCGCCTAGTAGACTGAACGTGAAATTCGCCTTCACATCATCGGCACCGGCGGATTGAAGATGTAGAAAAATAGATACGTAATCAGGACAAAGCTCGCTACCATTTGGGTAGTAGGTCACGGCCCAGTTGTGACCTCCAACACTGAAAGGTGCAGAAGTCAGGTACTCGTTGTTCTTGAGTAGCGCCTTTGCTCTTGAGTATCCATCTACCTTCAGAATGCATGACCGTGTATATGACCTCTGCACAGATTCTTCATCAGCTACCATGGCAACAGAAATCTTGCAATGCTTCGCCATTCTTGGAGCAAGATGGAATACAAGCTTCTGCATGTGGATAGAGATCACAGGCACGTGCACAAATAGCCGGGACTTGATTGATTCTTGCCGCCGGGCAGAACGCACAACACGAATGCACGCGAAACACTCGAATAATCGATTGGTGTTTCGTTTGCTGTATTGATTGATTCTTTAATATACTTGTATATAAAGGCCTAAGGTAGCTACCTACCGCAAATACTACTCGGTGACTAACTCTACTACGTACTACTAATCCTACTCCGGTATGGAATACTGGTGTACACATGCACGTTCCGGTTCCGTGCAAGTTTAGGTCCCTCTCTTTCTTCTTCTTCTTCTTCTTCTTCTTCTTCTTTTTTGCGATGGAGAAGCAGGTTGTGCCTATGTCTGCAACAAATAACCAACTACTGTACTGTTAGCAATCTGGGCCTTGCTGGGCTCTCGACTACTGCCCAGCCCATGAAGGAGACGCACTACATATACAGAGGAAGGCCTCTACGAGCAAATTGGCTAGGAATTGGACGGCTTCGGCCTCCTCTGCTTCTGTATCTTCTTCCTCTCGTGTTCCTCTTCTCCTCTGTACTAGCTAGACCTTGGTGAATCCATGGCTTTGTAGTTCAAATCATTGAGCAATTGATATCTGTACTAGTGTGTTGCTAACAATTGGTATTCAGAGCCAATCGATTCCTCCACGCAAAATCCACACAAAATTTTTCCACAATTTCCCAATTCGAGCCAAGCAAATTCTCAAATCAGAGGGCCTCGATCTCCAGCCATGTCGCGTGGTTCAGCTTGGGCTGCCCGCCGTGATGGAGCAGTCGCGTCGGTGGAGGAACCGCAGCAACGATGCCTCGCCGAGTGTTCAGACCAGGGCTTCAGGGGGCGTACTGAGTGGGAGGACAAGCGGGCACGGCGTCGCGCCGAATTTGGGGCCCGTATTACAGCCATCGCGGCGCAGGTGGCTTCGGAGGTGTCGGTGGCGGTCGCATCGGAGGTGTCGGCTGCCGTTGCAGCAGCGCTACAGGCTGCGCTCGCGGGGCAGCACGAGTACCTCGACCTTGCGCCGACGACCACATCGACCCCAACTGCGTCGGTGGCGGACGACAACGGCTCTGTTCCTGATGCATCCATGGTGGTCTCTGCTCAGAGATCAATATCAGCCTCCGCACGGCAGCAGCAGCAACAGGAAGATGCGGCACCGTGCCAGGCCATTGAGAGCATAGTCGACAACGTCCTCGCTGCCTGGACGCCCACCACCTGTTCGACGCGATGCCAAAGCCGCAACATCACCGTATCGGTGTCAACGCCCGTTTCCACCGCGACATCAGCGTCGTCCGAGGTCACCGTCGGTGTTCTCACCGAGTGTTGCTGCATCGACCTCGAGCCCGCAGCCACGACCTTGACTCTGACCTCTGCACTGGACATCTCGGGTATCTGTTCAGCGAAGAACTCACTCGCCCTCCCTGCAACCAGTGGCTGCTCCGCCGTGGTGCACACCACGTGTTCGACGCGATACCCAAGCCGTGCCGTCACCTTGTCGGTGTCAGCGACAGCTCCTGCCGTAACATTAGTTTCGTCCAAGGTCACCGTCGATGTCATTCCCGAGCTCTGCTGCCTTGACCTCGAACCATCGGATGTCCTCGAGCTTGTCACAGCGCCACCCAAGTGTTCGGAAGAAGGTCTGAATGACGACCCCTTGGTCATGCCTGAGCAGCAGGACCACTCAAAGGAATATGAAAATTTAGTACAAGATGCCAACATTCCCTGTGTGCTTCATGTCATGCACGTTGGTGAGTTTCCTGCATCTGTCAACCGCCAGCTCCTTTGTTGTGGATTGCCCAAATTTGTTACTGCCTTGATTTGCTTGCCGTTATTGCCTTGTGAGGAAAAGTATATGTGGCTGCCACCTGATCCATTGTATGGGCAGAAGAGCAAGAGTAGATCCCTTAAACATGATATGAGTTGTTGTTTCTTGGTGGGGCAGAGAGGCAATAGCAGTGATATGATTCATGTTCATGCAGTACATGAAATTGATGCTTTGTTTATTGGCAAGTTTAGTGCTCAGCAATATTTGGGTCAGTGGAGAGTTTCCATGTCTCAAAAAAGGCTCCACAAGGTAGTATCAGTGGCAGCTCAGCCCATTTCCAATATGAAATA
This sequence comes from Thinopyrum elongatum, assembly GCA_011799875.1. Classification (NCBI taxonomy): domain Eukaryota; kingdom Viridiplantae; phylum Streptophyta; class Magnoliopsida; order Poales; family Poaceae; genus Thinopyrum; species Thinopyrum elongatum. The sequence continues at coordinate 511,376,786 of CM022301.1, read as the reverse complement.
CAAGTTACTTAAACAGCCGTGGGATGTAGGAGATTGGAGTTCCGGTTCTTCCAGGTCCTACCTATTGACTGGAGGGTGGACTAAGTGGTAAAACACAAATGGAATTGGCACAAGTAGCAAGATACTTGTTACAGCTCATGTTGTCAATAGTTCGGTTGGCTTACTTGCCGGTATCCAGTACAGTTCCGAGGAATTACAGACGGTGCTTCCATTATTTGATCTATCCAAATGGTTCCTGTTAATCATAGAAATGGTTGTCTTTGATTGGTTTCAGCTTTGTGTAATTGATACGGTATTCACTTCTGACTCTGAAAAACACCAAGTGAAAATTGCATGGTTGCTTGACTTAGCATGCCCAGATGTTGCCAAGAACTCAAGGCAAGGCTTGTTTGAAGCAACACCAACATATTTTATTCTTCATGACATGCACATACTCCTTTCCCTGGTGCGCATTGCCAACATGCCTGATTACCAATGGTCTTTGTTTGCTGCTTTCTTGGCATTGCCGTGGGATCCTGGACAGCAAGCAAATGCTGGTCCCAAATACCTAGCTTCTATTGATTTAACTGCAGCTATTTGTGTTCGACTCCTTAGTTGTTCATGGACTTTAGTTGAGTTGAAAGCCTGGTCTCCATCGTTGCGGCATGTTCCTGGTCACCATTACATGTGGCTGATGATTTGGAGGATAACTGACGATAGACCTATTACTGCATGTTTGGTTATGCTACAGCCCACTGAATTGTATTCCACAGAAGTGAGCTCATGGAAGATATCTGGTTTCAATATCATTATCAGTATCCAAGCTGACTACTGCTATGCATGCTCTGTTCCTAACAATACATATCTGCAATCCATGGCCGAGTGCTCTCCTGTTAAGATGCTAACTTTGGATCCAGGTGACATTGTATGGATTCCAGTTGCATATGTTGTTACCGATGGCGTATGGACCATCACGTGCTTCTGGGTGTTCCTCGTTGTTTCGCGGGCGCTCCAACAGGCATGGGATCTAGTGAGCTCTGAAGGCACGGCAAGTACGGTACCATTTCAGTTCATTGCTTATGTTGCAATATGGAGCTCATGCAATGTGGAGTTTTGTCAAGGAAAGTTATCATGGGATCCAGGCATCTGGGCACTCCAATGTTTATTTGGATTGCTCCCACAAGCAAAAACAACAGGGAGGAGGAATATTGCAGATCCAGCCTACTACCGAATCCACTGCCTCGACCATGCTTACTACTTCAACCAAATTCATGTCAACCAACACTACTACCTTGACGATTTCTGTGACCAAGTGAACATCAGCGACGACTACTTCCTTGAGCAAGTCGGAATCGTCTGCTATCTCAACCTCGCCAAGTTTCGCCTCAACTACGGCACGCACCGTGACCTCGGCGAAAGTCATAAAGCATCAAGTATCATGGGATCCAGGAGCTTCGCCGTGGCATCGGCTTGAGGCCAAGCCGCATTTTAAGGAGTGGGGAATGTTAGTAATCTGGGCCTTGCTGGGCTCTCGACTACTGCCCAGCCCATGAAGGAGACGCACTACATATACAGAGGAAGGCCTCTACGAGCAAATTGGCTAGGAATTGGACGGCTTCGGCCTCCTCTGCTTCTGTATCTTCTTCCTCTCGTGTTCCTCTTCTCCTCTGTACTAGCTAGACCTTGGTGAATCCATGGCTTTGTAGTTCAAATCATTGAGCAATTGATCTCTGTACTAGTGTGTTGCTAACATGTACCCTTAAAAAAAACTGTAACTAGCCAGATTTGTGGCCAGAGAAAAATATGTGCATGTAGGTACTCGAACAGAAAGCGCAGATATGGTTTGCGGGGAGTCAAGTAATGAAATTCAGGTGCATCTTTACCGTTTGGGCCTTTGGGGCGGGCAGAACAACCGGCAAGGGGAGCTACTATAATCCAGCTGAACGTAATGAGCTGTCCCGCAAAAAAAAACGTAATTACCTTTTTTTTGAGACAAAAACCGTAATTACCTGTCCCTCCCGGCTTCAGTACCATGCGCTCCCCTCGATGCCATGCCCCCTGTGGTCACAACACTGTTGGCCATGGTTGAAGCATCTCCACAGCCACCTCCAGCAAAAACCGGCCATGGCCGTAGCATCCCCACGATCAGTTCGAGCTTCTTCAGGCAAAGTACCTTCGGGGCTTGCCGTTCCTTACGTATGCTCGCACGGAGGGTTCCCAATTTTAATAGTTGATCCAGAAGATCAAACATGAGATTCGCGTGGGGCTGTCCTTTTCTATAGGCAATGGCGAGGGTGTCATGTTTTGGCTTGACTGCTGGATGCACGGGGTTTCCAAACTTGTTTGCCATTTGTGTGGATCCGTTGCTCTTGGTCTCCACGGCGGATCAAAATGGTCAATGAAACATCTTGTTTCGTCGCTCTTTTTGGCCAGCGAAGGTGTTGGAGTTGGCCAATTTGCGAGCAGCCCTCCAACCGATGCTCGTGGACTCCCCGGACACAGTCTCTTGGAGCCTCACTCCCTCGGGAGATTTCTCCGTTGCCTCGGCTTACCACACGATGTGCTATAGGCCGACTATTGCTTGGGTCGTGCCCCTATGGAAGGCATGAAGATCAATTTTGTGTGTGTGGCAATTGTCGAGGGATCGCCTCCCATCAGGGACGGGAGTGCTCAAGAGGAATGGCCCGGGAAATGGGTTATGTCCCCTTTGTGGGGTATCAGAGACGGGGGCCGACATCCACTTCTCATGCACGGTGACATACACATGGAGTGTTGTCCGGGGGGGGGGGGGGGGGGGCACTCGGGCTTGATTGGGAGGCTTTGGACCTAGCCGGATTCCTCTAGGTCAGAGTTGTCCAGACCGGTAGGAAGAGACACCTCTTCTAGCTAGTTTTTGCAGCGTTAACTTGGACGCTTTGGACGGCGCATAATAAAATGGTGATTGAGCGGGTCTTCCTTCGGCGGGCTTGTGACTCATTCTTCAAATTTTTTGCTTTCTTGCAGCACTGGCACTTGCTGGCTAGGCAGCGGGACTGCGACTGGTTGGGGCAGATATTGGATGCACTACATGACACTGCTCATCGTCTCTCTTCTTTGCAGACCTCCTGATGTTGTGGCCACTTGGTGGTCTTTTTCCTATCTTTCTATTATGCTTTATTTGGGGGGTTGTCTAGGGCACATCTCAGCGTGCCCTAGTTATTGCACATCTAAGTGACTCAATCAAGCATAAAAATAAAAATAAAAAGACAAAAGAAAATACCCACACGAATCTCCGCGCACGATCAATGACATAGGACTGCAATACTTATGACACGTCTAGATGTACTTTAGCAAAACTGTTATTTGCGTGTGCTTGTGCTGATGCCCTAACAGACTTTCTTTTTTGGGTCTGTCAAGAACTCAGTCGATTGAGATTTAACGAAGTCTCGTCGAGTGACGTCAGCGTTTTTTTTTTTTTGCTACAAGCGGTACAGCTAGATGCTTCAAACGGCGTCGAAAAATGTTGCGACGGTATTGCAAGCAATGACAACAAGTGCTACAACCGTTCTAACTAAAATGCTACAACCGTCAATGAAGGATGTTGCAACCGGTGAGATGATGTACTACAATCGATGACGGACATGCTACAACCAGTAAGACGGATGCTGTAACCGGTAGGAAAAAATATTGCAAACGATGGCACAAAATGTTGCAAGGTCGACTGAGACTTGGTTAAATCTCAATCGGTTGAGTTTTAGCAAGCCCGCTCTTCTTTTTTTGATTTGCTACTCGCTGTATGGACATGATGGTTATTTCGCAAAAGAAAAAGTATAGATATGATGGTTGCTTTAATTATTTATAAAGCAAGGTGAAATCCTATTTCGAAAGTTTGCACCAATCGTGTTTAGGGTGCGCGCGACAAGAGAGATAGGCGCCGGTAGTTTTGGGGAAGGATCGGCGCCTTGGCGGCGTCCGGCGTAACAACTTGCAAATGATCAATTAGTTTGTTGTGATCGCACCGCATCACGACCTGCCAATCGCATGGATCTAAGATTTTCTTTCGCTATAAAAGTAAATAAACTCACCTGATCCTCTCCACGTACGCATCTCCCCTCGCTCCTCCTCCACAGTTCGGCCGATTGAGCGGGATGAATCTCCAGGCGATCGCCTGCGCCCTCCTCCTACTTCTCCATCTCAATGGTTGGTGCCCTGACTACATGCTTATCAGCTTGCCAGATTGTTCTTCAGCACACGCTTTTCTTAATTACTAGTACACGTTGTAATTGGTCGCTGCTCATGTTTCGTTTTGCCGCTCAAATTGATCTGCGTGCGTGCAGTTTCTCCCGTGGAGTCATCCCGGCAGCAGACGAAGGGGCTCGGGAAGGGGCGCCACCATGACCATGACGGGCACAGCGGTAACGACGGGCACCAACACCATCACTCTGACGACTACAACGGGTACAGCTTCTACGTCTTCGGCGACTCCTTCGCCGACAACGGCAACCTCGTCAAGATGAACCCAAGATCCGAGCTCAATCGCCAGTGGCGCCCTCCATACCGCGCCAACGGCCGCTTCTCCAACAGCATGGTTGAACCCGACTTTATCGGTGCGCCCTTCCTCAACCTCGAATTCTCCATCTCTCTTTTGCATTCCCGCGTTCATCATCTCCACGGACTGACGTGTAACTCTGTTTGGTTTTACTACGTATGTTGCAGCCTCCATGTTAGGGCAGATGAAATCCCCTCCGGCGCACAGCCTCACGCGCAAGGTCGGCCCGGCCGGCGTGAACTTCGCCGCCGGCGGCTCAGGCGTGTATGACGTGCCGCACACCCACACGCTCGCCAGGCAGATCCACACTTTCCACAAGCTCGTCAAGGACGGAGACATCCACCAAGAGCTCCTCGCATCAAAATCTGTCGCGCTCGTCTCCATCTCCGGCAACGACTACGCCCGCCTCCCCTCCGACACCAAAAGCTTCACCGAGGTGGAGGATTTCGCCAGGAATGTGGCCGAGGAAATCGCGGCGAACGTGCGGCGCCTGCAGGACATCGGCGTGCAGAAGGTGCTCGTCAACAATCTCTTCCCTTTTGGGTGCGTGCCGTCGCAGACCAGGGCGTACAACCACACCCGCTGCAACGAGCGGCGCAACCTGGCCGCCACGCTCCACAACCACCACCTTGCCAACAAGCTGGCCGACATGGAGGACGTGCTGGTGGTCGACCTCAACGCCGCCTTCAGCACGGTCCTCCGGGATGAAGGGGGCGGTGACATCGCCAATCTCTTCAGGGAGAAGCTGGCGCCGTGTTGCGAGAGCACGGACCCCAAGGGGTACTGCGGGCAGGTCGACCCGGAGACGTTGGACCCGCTCTACGACGTGTGCGACGAACCCCACGTGTTCTTCTTTTGGGACGAGATGAACCCGACCATGGTCGGGTGGCAGGCCGTCATGGGCCCGCTCGACTTCCCCATCAGAAAGTTCCTAGGCCTCGTTAAGTAGATGATGCATCTGCGTGTGCATGTATACCTTGTGCTTCACCTTGAACTATATCTTAGCGCTGATAGGCAAAAATCTGATATGAAGCCTATTACCGTATCTTATTCTAGATAGATGTATTCTGCAGTTTGAATATTTGATTGTTCTGTTGTGTTCTGAAACCGAATATCATGTGGTTTGTTATAGACACATTTTACGACAAAGAACCAGCAATTAACTAGCTAGGTTGGTTTGTGCGCCACTAGAAACTATGTGCAACCTGCTTTATTTCTGAACAAATTTAATCAAGTCTGAAAGAGAGAAAAACCGGTATGATACCAAATTCCTTAGCGTCTCGATGATTAGGGTTGCTATTTGGCTTTCTTGGCTAATATGAGGTGGGGCCATGGGCATGCCAGGCATTGGGCAACCAATCTGTGTGGTGCGGCGCATCCAGAGTGCGGGGCGGCTATCCCGTAAGGATTCTCAGTGGTTGAAGATCGTGGGCATCGGGCATGTCGCGTGTGGCGGGCAATATGGCGTATCTCTCTTGAGGCCCTTCCATAGGTCCCTTTTGGTAAGAAAGTGATCGCGGCGAATCCGAAGAGAAAAAACGGTATGACACCCAATTCCTTAGCATCTCGGTGTTGATTAGGGTTACTATATGGATTTCTTGGCTAATGTGAGGTGGAGGCGTGGGGATGCTAGGCGTTGAGCAACGAATCTGTGTTGTGCGGCGCATCCGGAGTGTGGGGCGGCTATCCCACAAGGATTCTTTAGTGGTTGAAGATTGTGGCGGTCCGGTTACTTCGGTACATAGCAATACCAGCAGGTTGTCTCCACATGTACGTGCCGCATCGGGCAGGTCGCATGTGTCGAGCGATCTAGGCCCTTTGATAAGTCCCTTTTGGTGGTCGCTAAGATGTCTTCTTGCGGTCGGCATGATCAAGGGGATCTGCAATCACAAGGCCAGTGTCGTGAATCAAAACACGAATTTGTGGTATAGTCTTTGACATGGATGTTGCCTAGATGAAATCCAAGACTTGACATCATTACTAGAATGCGACGAAGATGATGCAACTCATGTTCCTCATTTCAAGTGTCACTTGAGGACTAGCCTTGTCTATAGCCCATCGCTGACGTAGTTGCGATTGTGTGTGGACAATCTCTTAGTAGGCTCGGCCTAGAGGTTACAAGGGAGTCGATTTGGCTTAAATTGTGTTTGGCAATCAGTCATGACATATTTTTTTCATTCTTTCTTTTATTTTACCAATTTTATTTGATTCGTAATAACATAGTTGCATATATTCTTAGTTGGTACAGAAGCAGTGGGTACTGAAGCTTCCATTTATGCCAGCCTTGGAACATGAATGACACTAATTCTACATCCAGCTGAACGTAACAATGTAGTATGTACCGATGAAGTAACTTCTCAATGATCAAACTAATACACAAATCAAGGTGGATGGGCAGCCATGGCAGGTTGATGGGCAAACAACGAATAATCAAATAATACTCTATTTTCTCTCGTAAGAGAAACGATTACTATTATACTCGCATAAACATATATTAGATTGAATGAGTGATGCTAACACTTTTGCTTTGAAACAATACATGCAATGATGCAACCATACATGGAAAAGTATCATAACCATTAGTACTAAAATTTTGGATGACAATACATGATAATGGCAGCAGACGGATTATTACTAAATTGTCATGATAATATCCTTTTCAACGTTCCATTTAGCCGGGGGTATTCTAGCTATGAGCTCCTTGAGAACAGATGGATAGCTGGACTTGAGATGTTGATAGCCATTGCTTGCCATCATCGCCTCCAAATTGGATGGAGAAGCAAGGAACCGTAAACAAGCTTCTTTGAGACGATGGAAACCATGCTGCTCTGCTATAGCCAAACTGGTTGC